>LR824624.2:1250000-2500000 GCA_902829305.4 Spodoptera exigua
TGGCCCTTGAATGCGATTCATAACATACCTGGAGAATTGTGGTTACTTGTCATATTTCTTAAATACTTACATACATACTAGTCTGCTAGGCTCTTAAGATATTAAAAATAATATCATTCTCTTATGTCGTTATCAAATTTTTATGCAGATAATTAAAATAACCAAACCATACCCTAAGCTCAACAAAATAAAGTTCAAATTCAGCTTGAGCAGAATACATGTTTAAAAAGACAATGTTCTCAATGGTTTAATCTATGGTCTGGAGAAGAGCCCGTCGAATGCCTCGTTGAAGCACTCTTGAACACCAAAGGCTTACTCCAAGGGCTTAATAAAATAAAATGTTTAAACAATGTTAAGTTACACTCTCTTGAAATTTATTTTTGAAAGTATGATTTTCTTTTTTAATTAACCTTGTCCTTAACTAGGATTTTCTCGTGTGTCGTGGTTGCGTTTACAAACATTCAAATTCATATACACAAGCCACCCAGACAGGAAACAACAATTTGTGGAACACGCAATGTGTTGTTCCGTGCTGGTGTTGAACCTGTGATGTAGCAGAGCAGCTAGTTATCCAGCTAACGAGAAAACTGTGAAGTTAAAGCTCTTACAAAAAAAATTAACAGCAAATAAACTACAAAGAAAGGCACCTATAAAAATGACCATAGTTTCCGTGGGGTCAAATTTTTGAAATAAACTTGATCTTTTGATTACTAACTTACTAACTTGACTTTTATTTAAACTAACCGATTTAAATAGTAATTATTTTTTAATTTGTTATAAGCATAAGAGCCCCGCTGTGGCTTGAAACTAGTAAAGCGATGTTTTTAGTTATGTCACTTGAGTAAGTCGTTAATTGCATGTACTTGAATTTACTTTCAAACTGTTTCCTTTTTTATGATAGGTCTTCAATGAGCAGACGGATTATATACCTGATGGTAAGCAATCGGCGCCGCCCATGAACATAAGCAAGACCAGAGGAATTACGAGTGCTTAGCCGGCGTTTTGGAGATTAGGATTGCGGATGTAATTTTTTTATAAATTATACCTTTTTGGTCAAATCTTCAATACCATGTATCCTTAACATAAGCACATCTGCCTGTATGAAAAGTAAGAGACATGATCATTATATAATATAGTATTTTTTGTCTTAAGAGAAAACTGTCAATAGGAAATTGGCAAAATTATTAATAACCTAAAAATATCGTAACGTTTCAGTATACATGGCCTTAGCCACTTACTATCAGTGTGATTACTATTTAGCATATAACACACCAACATACATATTATATACATACATCTACAGCTTAGTACATCCAAATCAAAATGACCTTCCTCCAGGCTTAAGTTTCAGATAATTTGGGAATAGGCCAAAAACATTTGTTATTCAGGCAGGAGGATTATTTCAGGACTCTGAAGGAAGGGTTGACCGAAAAACGTTTTCAAAACACAATAGAATTACATGTAATCCAATTTAATTCCACATTGTAATTATTTAATCTTAACCAAATCCTGTATTTCAGATTTATGCGTATGTTGCGGGGAATTTAAAGTATTTTCAGGATTTTCAGGAGAAAAGTTGGTATATGTGTGCGAGTGTGACAGCCCTTGATTCCCAATGATGACTGTAGATGTGTATTATGTAAATATTCACATGGTTGAGCCTTTTTAATGTCTCTGGTAGGTTTCAATCTTGTCCTTTGAGAGTATCATTTTAATATCATAAACGCCAAAGTCTGATAAATCTCTATATATAATAAATCTGTCATGTTAAAAGTACTGAACACAGTTTTTTAAGAGATGACGTCTCTTACCTGGGAATGGCAGGACAGTGTCAGACTCTTACTGACCATCAACCACTTCGTTCCATCTCTAGCTTCGGTGTAACGCCTTGGTATGCACCAATATATATTGCGCTTCACCCACTAAAATAGCTATTGGCAAAAGCTAGTCGGCTCGTCCGGAGTGATACCACGGCCTCACAGAAAACCGGCGTGAAACAACCACGGCGTTGTGTTTCGCCGTGTGAGTGAGGTTAACGGAGGCCCAATCCTTACCCTCCCCCACTCCGTAAATCTCCATATCCCTAATCCCCAAAAGGTAGGAAACACACTCGTAACTACTCTGTTATTGTGGGTATCCATGTGCGGCCCTGATTGCTTACCATCAATTACCGTCGGCCCGTTTCCCGGCCTATTACATAAAAAAAAATGTATTGATAGTTGTATGTTGTAGTGCTAAAGCTATTTAGTTTATTTTCGTTCATACTATTTGAAAAGCACTCTAATAAAAACCAACTTTTCAATCTATTAAAATACCAAACAACAGGTAAGCCCTATTACTAACAATAACCAACAATAAAATATTTTGTTAGCATATTAATAGAAAACCAGACAATAAAAATCTAACAAGCTATAAATATTCCAACACCTATTTATCCGGGAACAATACAACACGGTGTTACAATACAATACGACCGAATACAATACAAATTCAATACACTGACTTTGATTCAATACTGTTCTTCACAACGGGAGTTTGAGGCTATTATGAAAAATTATCAGAACGCCTTTAATGTAATCTTCTTTCGTACAATATAAGGTGTGATTCTTTGGAAAATTTTCATAATAATATAATTATATCATGATTTATCGATTATGTATTGTTAATCGATGTGTATTGTATTTTTTTTGTGTAATAAAAATGAATGTTACTTATTTTTATTATGTATAGAAGACGGTGAGTGTATTTTTTATTTATTATTTAATTTGTTTGAATTTATTGTTGGATTAAGTGTACGAAATTACCACTTCGCTTTATATGAACAAATAAGGCAAAGCAAAAGTCTCATTGTGACTTGGTTTACGTAAGTAAGACGTTATTTTTTATTTTAATTTGTACGTCTCACAATACCTGATTGTTATTAAAAAAAGGAACAAATACAAAAAGCAAATGAGCACATCAATTGCATTCACGCAAAATTAGAGAAAAAAATGCTTTCTATATAATATGTACTACATTTATGCAATATTTATACTTTGTACAGGATAGGAATTACCTCATGATGACTGAGGTTGATAATGATAACATCACGTGTGTTGTATCCTTAGGGTAGGCAGAAATAGACACCATAATCAAACATTGGTTTTAACCCCGTTTCATCACTTATGTTATATGGAGTGCACCTATTAGCATACACCGAATACAACCCCAAATTCCGTGAAGCTACCGAGATTACTGTGCTAAAAATAGAAACATTGAAACACTCAAAAAATCTGATCCGCGGATTGAACCCTCGATCACTGAGGCATCCAATTGATGATATTTAATGTAGATACCGAATTTCTTAGCTAGGTATTAGCATGGTGATTCTGTAAGACTTCATTCTAAACTTCGAATCTGAATCCGCTGTGAGTATTAGTACACTAGCGCTACACTTACGAGTTCAACAAAGTTGACCGCAACATTTTGATAGATAAAGTATGAGATGACGTTAAAAGTGGCATTCTATAATGTGATGACGTTAAAAGTGGCATTCTATAATGTGATGACGTTAAAAGTGGCATTCTATAATGTGATTTCTCCGTCACTTCGACGCTTACTTCAAACTCGAACAAGATTCAAAATCAAACAAGTTTTATAGACTCGACGTGCTTTACTTTTAATACAATACATCTAACCAACATACATAGGGACGGATTAGGGATTAACTATCACGGATATAACGTGAAACTAGGAAGAGATTACGCGGACAGTCGTAAAAGACGGTAAGAGAAATCTTGGATTAAAAGCCGGATATAAACGTCTTAGGGAAGCGGGACAGTGTACAAGGATGGGTTTTTTTGTATGTGAAATGTGGCAGTGAGAAATTGACATAGGTATATGTTTTAATTGTGTGAAAGAACTCATATTTGTATAAAGAAAATCTTAGCTAGCCTAAAACACTTAAGATCTGTTTTCCAAAAAGTCTGAATAGCTACTATGGTTCAGATAAATTTAAATGTAATTAAATGATAAATCCATTAATGATGAATAACTACGGTGACACATTAGATACTAATAGTGAAAAATATTATTAAAGTAAAAAATAAAAATGTTAAAATATTCAAAAATAATTTTAAACCCCTTGCTTTATTTGCTGATTATTAAAATAAAATTATATTCTAAAATCATTAAAATTAATATTAACTAAAAAGTTTAGTAAAAAAAAAAATTCTCCGAAAAAACAATGTAAAGATACATAGCATCATCGCCTAAAATTAAAATGAAAAACCCTGCATTATAAAGATTTTTTGTTTCGCTACAACACAAAAAAAATCTAAACAAAACAAGTGTAATAACAAAACAAAAGAAAAAGGAAACAGAATCGGGCCATGTCAAAGCCCGAATATTTTTATCATGTTTACACACCCGAAAGAATTTCGGCCCAAAACATCTATTGTTTACAAAAATAATTTATTTACATTAAAATAAACGAATCGTGTAAATAATATAATGACTGAAAATAACAGAAATACGTCTGAAAAATGTCTGAAACAGGAAATGAGGGTGATATTGAGAGTCGGTTCGTTCAGACGAGAAGTTCCGCTAAGAACGGATATGTCGACAGCTGAAAGCGACCTTTCAGTCTTTTTTGAATAGTCCATGATTCCATTCAAACGATTTCCACACTTACCCTGTTTAACATAAAACTGAAATTTGAATGGTAAAAGTGTGAAATGTAAGGGGAAGTATTACTGGAACTGGGTGAAAATTCCACCATAAAATTCTGGCTGAAATATTTCCAGAAGTTTCGCGATGATGTAAGTGCTTAATGCGGTATATTTTTTTAAAGTTCATTTAAAAAAAAACAAAATTAATGATTTTGGCCATAAAGCCGATAACAATAAAAACATCTAAAGCTTAACCACACCACACATTTTGCTACCACTGACTGTCAATCATCAAATGACTCCCCAGGGTGGGGCGAGAGGGAGTGTCAGACTATTACTGATTAAAAACCCCCGTTTCTTCTCTTATTGCGATTACCCCGCAACCCCAGCTGAACTTTACAAAAGACCTAAATATTTAATAAGCAAATTGTTTTTCCCTTCTTAAATGAACATAAGATATTTAAAATAGGTCTATCCGTTAAATAAGAGGCCTAGAGAGGTCCCATTTCAGAATTCCAGCGGCTCAAGTGCTATCTGTGCCCATAATTAGGTTTCTTACACGAGGGTCTAACCTGGCTTCGCCTAAATAACCTAATGCCCACTCAAGGACGTTTGAAAGGGCTTCAGACAGGTTTTCTGTTTCAGTACTAGCCTGAAAAGTTTATATTCGATGTAGCAACGGAGTGGGCTGAAAATATTTTTGAAAATTTTCCATTGAAATTAAATTGTGCATGAATATATATTTGTGGACGCATAAAAACATATTTATGACATAAAGTGTTGTGTACTGTTTGAACTAGTCTATCGTGGTAGACTGTAGGTTAAGCGCCCAATTCTCAAATCTGTGGCTTCGAAACCTTGCAAGTACCACTATGATTTTTTCGAATTAAGGACCTTGAAGAAACCTGGACTTTTAATTTCTAATTATAAGTTTGAAATCGCCAATCCGCCTTGAGCTAGCGTGGTGATTAATACTAAAATCTTCTCCTTATAGGAAGAGGCCTTTGCTCAGCAGTGGGCACTATAAGTGCACTATAAGGCTAACGATAAGGTTTTAAAAATAATATTTCTGAAATAAAAATCCAAGCCATGTAAATGTAGTTTAATTAAAAAACGACGAAGCTGTACATCAAACGCTTGACTTTTTCTACAAATAATATATTTGTGCTGACAATAAGGGTTTGGTCATATTGAACGCGTCTGAACGTAAGTATGAAGGTGCATGCGAGAAGACCTTTACACTTTTATTTCTAAATTTTGCTTTAGATACAAGTATCTTTTTTAAATAAAAATCATTAAAACATTAAGTCTGACCGTTTTCTCTCCTTTTTTTATTTTGTTATCTTAGATTATAGAAAATTCTCATGGAGACCCACCGCCCTCGGGGAAGGGCGAAGCGGGGATACCCGTCCGTATACTGTCAGACTCTTACTGACTAAAAACACCCGATGTTTCTCCATTTACCTATAATTCGGCGGGGCGGGTATCGCCGAAACATTCGTCGAATCCCCGCGACGGGTATTGGCCTGCCATTATCAGATGGGCCCTGTCCGCAGGACTTTACTGGCCTGCTGCTGATCGGACGACAAGACGCCCCGAGTCTGTCACCAACCAAACAAATCATTTAACAAATAAAGTATGAGGTGAAGAGATTCAGTAATATTTTGTGTTGATAATGTTCGTGGTTTTTCTTTAATTATTTACACATTTATTTATTTACTATTAGGGTTTACCAACAGCTTCTATGTAGATGCCAATTACAGGTTAACCAATATTCGCAAAATTATAATAGAATAAGTACCTGAAAAACTAAAATGAATACAATTAATATTCGAGTGCAACAGCTAAGTTATGAAGACAACAAAACAATTATTATTAACGTTAAAATAAAACAATTAAAAGAGTCTTGATGTGGTTATTGGACCAAGACTGCTATGAAGCCCTCTTTGACTCTTTTAAATAGGTACTTCACATTATAATTAATGTAACGTTAGTTCTTACTTCCCCGATGAACTCCTAGTAAAGACCCCTTCGAATTAACTTTGGTAGATATTAAAAAATTGTTCAACTGTATCTAAAATGAAGATTCGTCATTACGACGACGGTTCTCTTTCGCATTTTTTAACTAAGACAAATAACTTTTATCTTTTTTACGTCGGTTTAAAATTGACAACGATAAAAATGTTAGATTTGTTTTGTAGAAACATATAACTTTTCATTGGTGAATTAAGAGCAGGCATTTGATAGAGACTCTTGTATGGGACATTTGATAAGTCGGTAAACCAGTAGACGGATTACCTGATGGTAAGCAATCAGCGCCGCCCATGGACACCCGTAACACTTGTGGGTTATTAGGAATTTAAGGATAGGGGATTTGAGGATTGAGAATGGGGGGAGGAAGGTTTGGGCCTCCAGTAACCTCACTCACATGATAAAACACAACGTAAGTATTGCTTCACATCGGTTTCTTGTGAGGTCGTGGTATCATTCCGGTCGAGTCGATCCATTCGTGCCGAAGCATGGCTTTCCCATGATGTGCTGATGCATGATTGATTGATGATGAGATGAGGCATGATTGTGCTGAGAACTGCCGGCAACACGATTTTTTAAACGTTCACCCTAAATGTCAAATGAGGCGATTATGGCAAACTTCTATGTATCACACAGTGCTAGGATGTCATAAGCTGTTCATATTTATTTAAGAGTTGTAGTATAAAATCTACCTTATGTACATGTGATTGTCAGATGTGCAGTGTAAATAATGAAATAAATATAAGATACGATAAAATGTTATGTATGTAGTTTTATATATGTATTTCATACCATCGTTATGTAATCAAACCAATAATTAAAATGTACATCCATCAATAATTTTACATCGAAATACATATTATAAGTTTATTTAAAATGATCTAGTAGCTGGAGCCAAAACGGAGCGATGTTAAAGATGAGTTTGGCTCAGTGACAGAGATGACCAATCTCATGGCGCACTGATTTTAATGGCTTCGAGTACGTTGCTAGCTATATTTGCATGACACCAATATCTAGGTGTTCTACTGAACAGGCGACTTGTATTTATCACGCTATTTATTCATTGAAAGGATCGACAGAGATGGAAAGAAAGAAGGTAGAGAAGGTTTAGGAATGGTTTCGTCAAAATAAATGATTTTAATTTGGAAACAATAAATTTATTTTTGCAAATAGGCCATTAAACAGCATTTTTTATAGCCTGTAATGTCCCATTGCTGGACAAAGATCTTCCCATCTCGCTTCCACACCTCCCAATCTTTCGGCCGTGTCCACCTGTCTCGACGATAGGCGTCTAGCTAGATCATCACGCCTTCTTTCTTCTTCTTTCTGGGGCCTACCCTGCCCGCAGCGTCTATCCTGTGATGTCCTCTGGATTGTTGTTACGACAAAATTAATAAAAAAAAAACTAGATGTAATCGGAGCTTTGACTTTGACTTTTAACGTTGCTGAGAAAAGCTCAACTATCTCAGGCCTTTTGTTAGAGAATCCACGGGTTTATGCATTCTTTAGTATTAGTATATCCGTAGGCATTTTATGTTATTAGGTATCTTAACTTAGGTTATGCTTCACCCGCGCGATGTGTTAGTAAAGATCAGTCTATATGTTAATCAAGGGTATCACTTATCTTCATACCAAATTTAAACTAAATCGGTTCAGCCGTTTTTGCGTGAAATAATAACAAACATACATCCATATCCATATTCTCATAAACTTTAACATTGAAAAATAAAAATTATTGATTTAATTATCATCGTCAGTTATTGGTGAAATCATGATATATGTTTTTGAAGGAACGCATACTAGGTCATGTACCCTTGTGTCATGGGTTCACTTACATACAATTTCACATAAATGGATACATATCACACTTAGACCTGAAACAACAATTTGTGGATCATACAAAGAATTGTTATAGAAGGGAACTGGACCCGCAACACGTTGAAAGCCAGCCACCGTATCAACCATGCAGTTAAACATTGACTTCGTTTTATACTATGTTTGTAGTGATGACGTAGTTAAAAATAACATAAAATAAATTAATTATGCCTTATAACTTTAAGCATTAAAATCTTCCACAAACAGGCAAAAGTTCCTTCAAAAACCACACAAACAAATAGCTCCAACTCCAAAGTTGAGGTCAAAAAATTATGATGCATGGCTTTCGTGGATTTTAATTAAAACAACCATCTTTAAAGCTGAGCCATTACCCGGGTGTTTTATTATCCGGAGAAATTAATTACGACTTTATTTAAAAATAATTCTACAGGCCCAACCAAGGAGTTATTGCTTGAACCGAAGGGCTAATAAGAAAAATATTTTTAAAGGATTACTTTTTTTATTTAATAGATCGGCAAACAAGCAGATGGATTACCTGATGGTAAGCAATCAGCGCCGCCCATGGACACCTGCAACGGAGGAGTTACGAGTGCTTTGCCGAACTTTTAGAGATTTGGGATTTGGAGATTTGGGGATTAAGGAGAGATTGGGGGAGGGGAAGGATTGGGCCTCCGGTAACCTTACTCACACGGCGAAACACAATGCTGTGGTTGTTTCACGCCGGTTTTCTGTGAGGCCGAGGTATCACTCCGGCCGAGCCGACCCATTCGTGCCAAATCATGGCTCTCCCACACTTAATTACTTTCTAAAAGGTTTTTAATGTAAGGTATTTATAAATATAATATTAATAAATCAAGATAGAAATATGTATGAACTCACATCACATCTATATTTAGTTGGAAAACAGTTTAATAGATTCAAGTTTACAAGAAAGCGCTACAGTCCAGTTGTCATTTGTTGTGGTCATTATTTGTTCACCTTACGCTAAAACAGGCTGACTCGGCCGGAGTGATATCGACTTAACAGAATACCAGCGTAAAACAAAAATACTTACGTTGTTTATTATATTTTCGGCTACATCATCAGCCTATAAGTGCCCACTGCTGAGCAAAGGCCTCTTCTCATACGGAGAAGGTTAGCGCATTAATCACCACGCTTGCTCAATGCAGGTTGGCGATTTCAAACTTATAATTAGAAATTATAAGTCCAGGTTTCCTCACGATGTTTACCTTCACCGTATGTCAGTGGTGTCTAAATAAATATAGAAAGTACATATCACTTGGAAAAAGTCACATTGGTACTTGCCAGGTTTCGAACTCACACCTTCATGCATGAGAAGCGGGCTCCTTATGCTCCGGGCTACTACGACTTCGTTTTCGGCTTTCTCACGTAGTAATTTGACGAGATACTCGACTAGTTTCAAGCCATGCTAGAGGCCCATATTCAAATTCAGCATGTGTTTAGAATGTCTCACGAAAGTTATAATAAAAATACTTGCGTTGTGTTTCACTTTTTTTGCTTTAAAGCGCCGTCAGCCTTTTGAGGATAACATCTCACATCCTTGAGGGGAGAGAAAAAATCGGACCTTCAGTTACCACACTCACACAGCGAAAGACAACGCTGTTTAAGTGAGGATACCGGATTCCTAAATCTCAAATCATCAACACAAAAAAGACTGGCAACACTCTTGCAAGTTTCTATGGGCGGCAACAATTGCTTACCATCAGTCGTTCGACCTAACCCCTAAAACAATCTTATTGTTCTACTTTTATTCATGTAACGTGTGGGAGAGCCATGCTTCGGCGCGAATGGGTCGACCGGAGTGATACCACGGCCTCACAGAAAACCGGCACTCGTAACTCCTCCGTTACGGGTGTCCATGGGCGGCGCTGATTGCTTACCATCAGGTAATCTCCTTCTCAGGTCTCAGGTTCTCAGGTCTGCTCCTTTGCCGACCTATTAAATAAAAAAATGTAAGTAATGAAACATGATTTGTTCTATTATGTAGTAAATACATGTATTAATATTGTTAGTCAACTGCCAAAAGCCAAAACAATTATTGGCAAATGCCGTGGCTACACGATTTCACAAATGTCGCAATCCGATGTTAACTTTCATTGTACAATCCGTTGACAGCTTGCCAACTTATCTCACATTGAAAATTATTTCGTTTTTGGTAAATAACTGTTAAATTGTTTGTGACTGACGTACTTTTTATGAACGTACGTCAGTCACAAACAATTTAACAGTTTGACGTTTGACGTACTTTTTTTGACGAGCTGACAGATTACCTGATGGTAAGCAATCAGCGCCGCCCAAGGCTGTCAACGCAACTCCTCTGATGGAACGGGTGGTTCCATCAGAGGAGTTGCGTTGACGGCCTTTTGGGGATCAGGATTTCGGAGATCCAGTGATTGGGGAGGTGTGGCTTTTCTTTCAAGGCCGTGGTATCACTCCGATCGAGGCAACCCATTCGTTCATCCAACAAACATCGAAAAACAATGATAGGTTATCGTAGGTCGTATTATCGCTTGCCCCCAGACATGAGAGGTTCCATTATTAGCACTCAACATCCAAGACACAACGACTAAAGCTATCCATTATATTCTTGAGAACGACTCATTCCTTGAAGCAGAAGTATTTTACTATTCAAGAATATTTTTTCCTAAACTAAATAATAAATAAAATAGGTATATTATTATTTCTATAGTTCTACAACACACACATTGTTCAAAACCCTACACAGTAACAATACCAATTGAATCGAGTTTTTACGTGTATAATTTTCAGGGTAAAAATATGAAGAGATTCAGTTATCCGGGAATCCGGGGTAAACCAAGCAATCCGGTCCCAGGGCTGCGGTCCAACATATTTTCCGTTATCCGGACCGTGATGCCAATATTTTGTGACATTTTATGGTATTTTTTTTAAATATCACCTTGAGTTTGTACGGAGAGAGTTGTATTTTGTGATATGTTATGCCTTTTCGTTATTGAAGTTGTAAGAGGATTTTTTATAGGTCAACGTAGTTTGTGTTTCTTTTTAATGTGACCTAAAGTACGCCGGTTTTCTATAGGAAACAATATGACAAGCCAAATTAATATTAATAAAATATTTTAACCTTGTTATTGAAAAGAATAAATCTATTAAAATCTTTATTTATTAACAATTTACCTTATACATCGAAAACCTTTTTGGTTTAAACACATAAACAAAATGAAAAGAAAACTAAAGTCACTCACGAATGTTTCAGTGCCAAAAATCATTTTGTATGGGATGACACCTTACCTGCTTTGTTTTGTTTTCAATTATGATAATAAAACATAAAATAATAAAATAACCAATATAACTAGAACTACACATCTAAAGCAATTGTCATCATAACACGAAAAGTTTGCATTGTTGCACATTTTTGAAGAGTAATAACCAAACGATTTTTCGACCTGAATGAGGAAGACAGTTTTAGACAAAGTCCAAGTTCTATCTGTCTGGCTATCACGGTTCTTGGAAAACACTCTGGTGATAGACAAACTGGAGGATCACAAGCCAACCGATTTTTTTTTGACCTGAGTGAGGAATATATATACTTAGGTATACGTCAGACCTGCCCAAGTTCTATATGTCTAGTTATCATGGTTCTTGGAAAACCAACCTTGAGAATTCATAGGGTTACCACACGTCTGAGTAACCAGCGTTCCTCTATTAACGTTTAGCGTTCAAAATCTCCAAAAACACAAGGAAAACAAACAAGACAAAATTCTGCCACAACACAGCAATAATTATATTTACGAGTCTCAAAGTGGCCATAGAAAGATCTACCAACAAAATACGCTAGGGGACGCTACGTTGCGCGTCGGATCAGTTAAGGCGACTTGTGTGTAATTACGCTCCAAAAATGTTTAAGGTCATGTAGATTTTGTCTTGTTTAGACCCTGTGCAGACGAGGAACTAAGTTTTTTTTTGTGTGGGGAAAATCATCAAATGGCTTCTCCCGCCCAGGGCCGGGCGGGAGGGAGTGTCAGACTCTTACAGACTAAAAACCCCCTGTTCCTTCTCCTGCTCTGGGCCAAGGTCGCGGTGCCTCATTGCACTTACCCCGCAACCCCGGCTGAACATCAGCCCTATAGCACGTACGCTCGGGCCTGGTTCTGGTTGGGCGGCGAGTTGAGGAACTAAGTATGGACTACTTTTCATCACGGATAGAAAATTCCAACGTGCTACTGTTGGCTGGTCTGATCACCTCACCTGGACGGAAGGTCCTTCTTTTGTGACCTTGGTTAACGTTACTCTATGTGCCCTTTTGGAAGAAACATAAAAAATAATAAACATGATTGTGCAGTTTGTGCACTACTGCATGGATACATTTTTTTTTAAGATTGTATACTATTTTATTTTTCGTTTATGTGTAGTAAACATAAAAAACAAATAAATTTATGTTTAAAATATGCACGTTATATTACTGCATAATGCTTCTCGCCCAATAAATGGGGTGCATGTGTAGGAGACCCAAACTTCAGCACGAATGTTTTGGCTCGACCGGAGTGATACCACAACCTCACAGAAAACCGGCGTGAAACACACAGGGTTGTGTTTCGCCGTCGCCGCATCCCACCATCTCTCAATATCCGAAACCTTTATCCCTAAAATGCGTCCATGAGCGGCGTTGATTGCTTACCATCAGGTAATCCGACTGCTCGTTTGCCAACCTATATGCCATGCAAAAAAAAAATATTTTCTTTCTTTCTATCTTATTGATTACGTTCTAAAAAGTAACGCGTAAAGCATTTAAGCGATAAGTTTCGATAGATTTTTTCCAAAAATCGTTTGGTCTTCAACTCAAAAACGTCCCACGTCTACTCAGACATATTCTAATGAAAAAAGGTGTGGCCTGAATTCGTTCGGAATACAAATTTTGTCGATACCAAGGGAGCAAGCGTTTGGTAATAGATATCATCATTAATTTGTACACGTATGAAAAAAATGGGGTCTTTTGTCGGTAAATGTGTGTCGAGGTGGCAATTTTGTATAATAAATTCTATCAAAGAGTTTTCTTGATTCGGATTAAGAAGAAATATGTTATGTAAATAGGAATATATTTATTTAAATCTTGATTTGGATTATGAAGAAAATGTATTATTTAAGTAGGAATAGGTTAAATAATATTTTTCTTGAATTTTTAACCTACAGCAACAATTTGTGGATTACTCAGAGTCGCTGAACCAAATGAAGCAGCACACTACGCTATTCGTGTACTAATTAAATTTCGTGTATTATAAATTGATGCGTCGTGGTGGCCCGAAGGTTAAGGAGCCCGCTTCTCATGCATGAGGGTGCGGGTCGAAACCTGGCAAGTACCAATGTGACTTTTTCAAAGTTATATGTACTTTCTATGATTATTAATTAGACACCACTGACATACGGTGAAGGTAAACATCGTAAGGAAATCAAGACTTATAATTTCTAATTATAAGTTTGTAATCGCCAATCCGCATTGAGCATCGTGGTGATTAATGCTCTAACCTTCTCCGTATGAGAAGAGGCCTTTGCTCAGCAGTGGGGACTTATAGGCTGATGATGATGATGATGAAATTAGTAATCTATGAACTATAGAACAATTGGGGAGGCCTATGTCCAACAGTGGACGGAATCAGGCTGATAAAAATGATGATGAAAAGTAAGACAAAACTATTTGGCACTACGAAAAAACCCTCAACGAAAATACGATGAACTATGAAATATAAATGGTCTTACTAACGTATGATGTATAACAAATTAATGGCACCGTTATTGGAAACAGATTACTGAGAGATCGCACCTCGATTAGTTACTAATGGCTTAAATTATAACCGAAGTTAGGCGTATGTGACTTTACAACTTCATGTTGCCGGTATTAGGAATTAGCCTTGGAAGTTATGTGGTTTTGGAATGATAATAGTGATGTTTCGTGCCGGTACAGGTGATTTTTATAGGGTTATTTTTTGGGATTCGTGTGTGTGCCGATTGTTATTTTTAAGATTCCTGAACTGTGTAAAGGATTGATAGGAGTTTATAGACTACAATATTTTTATGCTGAATGTTTCGGCATGAATGGGTTATCTCGAGTGATATCTAGATCTCACAGAAAACTGGCGTGAAACAACCATTCGTTTTCTATTTTGCTATGTGAGTGAAAGAAAGCACACAATGAAGGCTCAATCCTTCCCCTCTCCCGTCATTTCAATATCTAAATCTCCAAAACACTTATCCCTAAAAGATAATAAAATATCTTAATAAACTAGTGCGCCTTACCATCAACGATAGCATCACTGCTTACCATCATGTGGGATCGCAGTCAAGAACTAGTTTATTGAAAGAAAAAAAAAACACTTATAACTCATCTGGAGTTGCTGGTGTCCAAGGGCGGCAACGTTTCCTTACCGCAAAATAATCCGCATGCGCGTTTCACGTTATCACATAAAAAAATAAGTGTTATTCATTCATGTCAATGTAAAATACTCCATCAGCACCCTACCCGAGAACGATCTCTTAAGATCTTGTTTTTTTTTTGTAAGGGGCAAAATCATCAAATGACTTCTCCCGCCCAGGGTGAGGAGGAAGAGAGTGTCAGACTCTTACTGACTAAAAGCCCTCGATTTTCTTCTGCTTGCCCCGCAACCCCGGCTAAATCTCTGATGAACCTAAATCTTTTATCAACTGCAATCTCCAAGTTGTCTGCCAAACACGGAGACAGGACATGCAAACCCTGTCATTTAGAGTAGGGAAAGCTCATAGTTTATAAGTGGTAAGTCACTTGTGAATAACCTGAGAAAACTTTAGACCATAATGTGCAATTTTTCGTAAACCGGGTATAATTTATATATGAATGGGCCACTGTGTGAGTGAGGTAAACGGAAGCCCAATTTTTTCCCCTCCCCGCTACCCCTTTCTAATCCTGAATTATCCAAAACCCTTATCCCCAAAATTTGTTACTACTTTGGTGTTACGGGTGTCTATGGGCGGAGCCGATTGCTTACCATCAGGTAATCCGTCTGCCCATTTGCCATCCGGCATCATACCAAGGCCTTTTTCAAGGTCCAATTACAAACAATATTTACTCAGATATTATATAAACACGACAAAAGACATATTCTTATACATTAAAAGGCTGGAACCATCCATCATTTGTAATTCATTTGGGACTCATCACTTTGAACACTGTACAAATAATAACAAAAGGACAAGTTAACAAAAAAATGGTTACTATATATAATAAACTCATAAATATAAGTTTTATTTCCAATATGGAATTTAAGTCAGATTTATATTTACGTCATTAAATTTTGTGTCTCACAAAACTTTTACTCAAAATTAAATATGGAATTATGGAAGGATATTAGCTTTTTTTGTAGTCAATTAAAAATATCAAAATAAAAAAAACTCATTTAACCTAATCAACAAATAGGACAGTACCATTAACAATAATATTTATTTTAGGATAGTTCACATCATTAAAGTGTCGTGGTGGCCCGGAGGTTAAGGAGCCCGCTTCTCATGCATGAGGGCGTGGGTTCCAACCCTGGCGAGTACCAATGTGACTTTTTCCGAGTTATATCTACCTTCTATGATTATTTAGACACCTCTGACATACAGTGAAGGTAAACATCGTGAGGAAACCTGGACTTATAATTTATAATTATAAGTTTGAAATCGCCAGTCCGCCTTGAGCAAGCGTGGTGATTAATGCTCAAACGAAGAAGAGGTCTTTGCTCAGCAGTGAACTTATGGGCTGATGATGTGTGATATGTGTTCACATTCACATTTATTTAGTTCAATACCAATACATTACTAGGTGTGATTCCCTAGGTGATAGCAGTCCCGGGGTGCGGTGCCAGAAGACCTCCCCGTGGTGCACCCTGGGTACAGGTAATAGTCCCCCTAACGGGGGTGACAGGGTTGGAGTGGCTATTGCCTGTAGCGAACTTCTGGACGGGGCGGATAGACCCAGGATGGGTTCTGGAGGCGGCGGGTCGTGTTCTGATACATAGCCTGCGCTTCTGAGGGGACGTTTTTCCGTCCGTCTCTCTGAATTTAGCAGAGAGCGGAGCGGAAAGACTAGGGCGGTGCCCGTTGAGCACTCACCCTGCCAACGAGTGGCATCGGGACACATTGCTCTCGACTGCAGCCGTCGGAGTCGTAATCCGCGAAGAGTTCATGATATCATGACTTGAAACGGGACGAAGGTCTCGGCTTGGTTGCCCGGACCGCGAGGAAGATAACCTCTATAAAAAATTCCTTCAATACCAAGTTCTGGTGCGCGGCGAGGGTATGCATGGCTGAGGAGTAGTGTCAGTCGCGAGCGCACCCCCAGCTAGGGTACCGGTGGACCCTCTAGTTGGGTAATAAATGTACACTTACCTAGGGACAGGGGGCACTCCCTAGGTGGACCATTTATATCCCCCATTCTCGTGGGAATTATATGGATAATATTAATAATAAAACGTTAAAAGATGATGATAAGGAGGTGAAAAAATTGAGTACGAGCAAGAGCAGTTCGTGTCCCGGCACGAAAGGAAGAACAACGCGGTCGCATTTTAAGCGACCGGCTACACCAATGGGAGGAGTAGCTAGTGACAGTGGCGAGTCTGATTGCTCGCAATTGTCATCGGTCTCCCAGATGTCAACGGCGTCAAAAACGGCGCGGGCACGTAAGCGTACCCGAACGACGGCCTGGTCTGCGCAGGCTGCTGTAGAAAGCATGCCTGAATCAGATAAAGACGCTTTGGATAGATTGGCCAAAGAGAACGCGGATCTACGATCTCAAGTAGCTAGCCTCAAAGAAGCTGTTTCCGGTCTAAAAAACCAGCTGAACTTGCTATCCCAACAGGGAGCACAGCAAAAGTCGCAAGACCTGTCCGTATCTGCTGGTCTGGCACCAGATACGGAAGCGCAATTGCGACGTTCCATCGCCATAGAGGTTGGCGCTATGATGGATGCAAAGCTAGCCGCTTTAGAGGGCAGATTGCTGCCAGAGAAGTCACTTCGCCCAGCTCTCGCCTCAGATACTAGGAGACTTGCATCTTCTAAGCCAGTCCAGACAGAGGCGACAGCCAAAGAGACGAAGCGGAAGAAAAGGAAGAAGAAGAAACTAAACGCAATCACATCCACTATGGTTGCAGATTCGCCTGCGGGAATAGTCACTTCGGCTGCAAAAGATGTACGACCGGGAACAGCAAATTCTCAGGACACCACCACGTGGTCATTAGTAGTGGGACGTAAGGCCAAAAGGGCGAGTGCCCGACAACCAATGGTTTCATTCGCTTCGGCTGCGCAGAGCAAACCATTAAATAAACCGTCTGTGAAATTGCCAAAAGTTCCCACTTCGGCAGCGATCACTGTACGTGTAAGGGAGGGATCAAACGTAGGTCTTGGGGAAGTACTTGCTGAGGCAAGAAGACGAATTAGTCTTTCCGAATTCGGCATTACCAGTGACTCATGTCGTGAGAAACGTGCTGCTGATGGTGGGATTGTATTCATGATCTCAGGTGAGAATTCTTCTGCCAAGGCCGATCGTCTCGCAAGTCGTATGCGGGAGGTCCTTGGAGAATTTGACGTGCAAATTGGCCGTCCGACTAAATTTGCCGAGGCAAGGGTTATGGACCTGAATGACGCTGTAACCCCAGAGGAGGTGGCAGTGGCCATTGCTAGGGCGGGAGGATGTTCTACGGAAGAAATTAAAATTGGTGAAATTCGACGTCCCCCACTTTCCTTAGGGCATGTATGGGTTCGTGGCCCTCTGGTGGCAATGAAAAAACTAGCGTCCGACAAGCGCATGCCATTGGGTTGGACGTCAGTTAGGGTCGAAGTATTGGAACCACGTCGCATGATGTGCTACCGTTGCTTCGAGTCGGGACACGTCAGGCGCATGTGTACTAGTTCTGTGGACCGGAGCTCCCAGTGCTATGCCTGCGGTGGTGCCCATAAAGCTCGTGAATGTATCTCGCCAATTCTGAAGTGTCCAGTTTGCTCAGACCAGGGCCGCCCTTCAAACCACCGTCTTGGAGGGAAAAACTGTCAACCGCAAAAAAAACAGTCGCAAAAGAAATTGCAAGGGACGTCAGCTGCACTTCAAAGTGTAAGCACTCCAGAGGAAATGGATACGTCACATTCCCAGCCCTAAAAGTCCTGCAGTGCAACCTGAACCACTGCCGCAGCGCGCAGAATTTATTCCTGCAAACTGTTGCGGAGTGGTCGGTTGCATTGGCTATGGTCTTCAGGATCATCCTCGCTGGTTCCGTGATACCGTAGACTCAGTTGCCATTTACTGGGCTGGTGGGAGTGGTGGGCCTCACTGTGCCCTGTTAGACAGGGGGCAAGGAGTTGTGGCTGTTGAGTGGGGACCACTAGCTGTGGTGGGATGCTACGTGTCTCCTAACATCTCTATCCCTGAGTTCGAGATATACCTGGATGGGGTAGCTAATTGCGTTAGATATAAATGCTTACCCCGTCCAGTATTAATCCTAGGTGATTTTAATGCTCACTCCAGAGCATGGGGTAACACTCGGGACAGGCCTAGGGGACACATAGTGCAGGACTGGGCGGCTTCACTTGATCTCCGACTTATGAATCAAGGAGCTATCGCCACCTGTGTCCGGTGGCAGGGAGAGTCAATTGTAGACCTAACGTGGGCGTCTCCTTCTTTAGCCTCCAGAATTATGAACTGGAGGGTTGCTGAAGAGATGGTCACTCTTTCTGACCACCGCCACATTGTGTTTGATGTGGCTCCCAGTCCTTCCCATAGTCGAAGTTATCCAAGTTCTAACCCACCGGCACGACGTTGGGCCCTCAAAAAACTCGATCGAGACATGCTCATCGCAGCTGCCAACGTCGTTGCCTGGCCAGAAGATGGTTCCCAGGGGATCCCGCCCGATCCAGAAGTAGAGGCGACTTGGTTTCGGGACAAAATGACGTCAATCTGCGACGCTTCTATGCCCCGTGCCAAGTGCGGCCAGCGTCCTAGAGCAGCTTACTGGTGGTCGGCAGACATTGCACACTTGCGTTCTGTCTGTCTGAGGCATCGACGTCAGTTCCAGCGCACCCGTCGTAGAAGACAACCGAGCGCCACGGAAGAACAAATCACCACAGCCTACAGAGCGTACAGAGAAGCAACTATGGCGCTCCAACACGCCATTACAGATGCCAAGTCTCGGTGCTGGAGGGAACTCCTCGAGGGGCTAAACAGGGATCCGTGGGGAAGACCATATCGTTTAGTCATGGGTAAACTCCGCCCATGGGTTCCTCCCCTTACGGAGACCATGGATCCGAATCTACTGGAAAGGGTGATAAATACGCTCTTCCCAGTAGTTAGTGATAGTCCCTCACAGCCCCTTCCATCCTCAGATTGGTCCCCTGACTTAGGGGTAACAGAAGGAGAGTTAGACCGAGCCGTGCGCAGATTAAGTGCTCGAAACACCGCGCCTGGCCCGGATGGTATCCCCGGCCGTGCATGGGTGTTGGCTCTAGATGCTCTGGGGGATCGTCTAAGGCGGTTGTTCAATAGCTGTCTTCAGTCAGGCGTGTTCCCCACCCGATGGAAGGAAGCCGGATTAGTCCTCCTAAAGAAGCAAGGCAGGCCCGCAGACTCACCCTCTGCATACCGTCCCATTTGCCTGCTCGACGAGGTTTCCAAGCTCTTTGAAAGAGTAATCGCTGAAAGGCTCGTTGGGCACCTGTCGCGAGTTGGTCCTGACCTGTCTGAAAACCAGTATGGTTTCCGGCAGCAGCGTTCTACAATAGATGCTATACTGCACGTCCGCTCGCTGTCGAATCAGGCTGTGTCCCGGGGTGGGGTTGCGTTGGCAATAAGCCTAGATATTGTTAACGCATTTAACTCTCTACCCTGGAAGGCGATCAGGGAGGCTCTTGTTTATCACAGGATTCCTCCCTATTTGCAGAATATTGTCGGGGCTTATCTGCGCGATCGGCACATTCGCTATGTGGGCCGGGACGGTAGCGTTCAGCGGAGGGAGATTACATGCGGAGTTCCACAGGGATCTGTGCTGGGTCCTTTATTGTGGAACCTCGCTTACGATGCGGTCCTGCGTGTTGTACTTCCCGCTGGTGTCCATGTCATTTGCTACGCAGATGACACGTTGGTAATAGCCAGTGGGAATACCTTTGAGGAGACTATCCGGCTTTCAGAGCTCGGGGTGGCAAATGTCGTGGCTTCAATCCGCGGACTGGGTTTGGAGATAGCGCCTCATAAAACCGAGGCCCTATGGTTCCATAAGCTCCCTAGGACCAGGGAGCCACCCAGTTCGTCGGTATACATTGGAGATGCGCAAGTCCAGGTTGGACAATACATAAAGTATTTAGGCCTAATCTTGGATGGTCGGTGGGGCTTCGAAGAGCATTTCGAACGCCTGGTTCCTCGAGTCGAGAAGGCAGTGGGTGCTCTGCACAGACTGCTGCCTAACATTGGGGGACCTCGAGAAGAAGTTAGGCGCCTCTACGCGGGCGTCGTGCGGTCGATGGTCCTTTACGGGGCGCCTGTTTGGTCAGCTCGACTGTCAGACGTTCGACGCTGTAGAGCGAAAATTTATCGTTTACAGCGGAAAATGGCCATCCGTATCGCACGGGGATACCGAACGGTATCCTTTGAGGCGGCAACTCTCCTGGCTCGCTTTCCGCCATTGGATATCCTGGCGGACATGGACGCGAAAGTCTACGACCAAATTCGCACTGTCCGCCGAAATGGCGGTAGAATGCCAGGAGTGGCGTTCGTTAGGCTGAGGCGGCAAGAGAGGCGACACGCGCTCGAGCGGTGGCGTGAGCGGCTAGAACAGCCGGAACTCTCACGCAAGCGCGTTGTTGAAGCCATTCTGCCGCACTTCGAAGCCTGGCTGAAAAGAGAGGAGCGCGTCTCCTTCAGGCTTACTCAGGTGCTAACCGGACATGGATGCTTCGGGGAGTATCTGAACAGGATTGGGCGAGAGGCCACGGCAAATTGCCACCACTGTGGAGGTGACCTGGATTCCGCACAGCACACGCTCGAGGAGTGCCCAGCGTGGGCTTCTGAGCGGCGGGTCCTAGTCGCTAAGATCGGGCGAGACTTGTCTCTGCCAGCAGTAGTTAGGGCTATGCTGGCAGATGCAGAAAATTGGAGGGAAGTGGCTTCGTTTTGCGAGACTGTTATGTCCCAAAAGGAGGCTGCTGAGCGGGATCGTGAGAGGGCCGATCCTGCTCGTAGAAGGCGTCGAGGAGGCAACCGCCTTGACGCCTAATACGCCGAATCCCGCCTGCATGAAATTCAGGCGGACCTTTGGGGTCACGGGTGCATAGAGGGGGGACTCTAGGTGCTCATTCAGTGGTCCCAGGGAAGACGGTGGTACAGTGGTCACGTACCGCCGTACACAGCGAGGCTCGTACTCGAGGGATGTGCCGTCACAGGCGTTACATCGTGGGGGCTCCGGAGCAGGTCTCTTGTAGAGGACCCGGGGCCCCTGACAGGTGATGAGGGTGGCCACCGGGGTGGTTTTAGTGAGGTAAAAATCCCACACTCCCTAGTCTTTCTCCCCAAAAAGCTAGGCGCCTTTTGAAGGTTTCCCCCGTAATCAAAAAAAAAAAAAAAGGTGATAGCAGTCCTACTTAGAGTAAGACTTGGTCACCAGAGTGACATTAAATAGAAAAAATGGCGGCTCTCGCGACCTACGACATGGCGGTGAACTTCTTACGGAAAAGTGTCAAGACTGTTTCCTTCCAACATTGTTGCTGGACAGTGAATAGTACGTTTTAGATACAATGCGAGAAAGTAAAGTAAATTGAAATATTTATGAATTTAGGCACAGGAGCAAAGAAAAATTTTTATTCATAAAAACCCCAATCTAACAGGGTTTGCGCACATATTGTTCTTTTATAGTGTCTTGAGTTATCACGATTGAAAGGTTGATATATAGACTGTTTAAAAAATGTCATGCTCCTAGAGATAAACTGAACTTGCACCTTTATATACTACTGGGTAGTGGGTGCGTTAACAAATTTTAAAATTCACACATCACACCCAGACATCCGACATCAATTATTGCGAGCGGGAATCGAATAGCATTGTGCATCAAGCCAAGTGCAGATTGTAAAACCACCATGAAAATTGTGAATTGCCAATTACATTTAATATAAAACTTAAAAAATATGACATGAGGTCAATTTTTTTAAGCGAAGTCCTCCTATATACTATTCTATATAAAGAAAAATTGAATAAATAAATATTCAGAACAAATAATAAACCTGACCTTCTGCCAACATCCTGTATAATGTCAAAATTATGTCAGTTACAGGGAAACGCTCGTCTTTTTTGTTTAACACGCGATATGGAAATACGTCATGCGTGCAATTACAGGCGTATCGTATGTATTTATGTTTGTTTGTCTAATATTTGTTGATGTGTCTTCCGCTTTGGCTGTGTTAAGTGCGATAAGATGTGACATGTTTGTTTATTGTGTACGAATATTTCGAAAAATTAACTTAAATAGAATGAGGAGTGCTTGCATTGTGTTTCACCGTGTGAATGATTGTCCATTCGTTTTTAGTCAGTTTTAGGCCATAAAACCCTCAAAAGGAGGGTGACGCACTTTCAACTCCTTGACTGCTACATGGTCAGTAGAGCTGGTTGCTTGCCATCAGACAAAACCGTCTCCTTGAAAATTATATTAGTAAACTATCTAAAAATCAGAAGTCAAAAATCATTTATTTCAATTAGACCCTTACAGGTACTTTTGACAGTCAAACTAAATTTAAAGATATAAAGTTTCAGTCTGTCGGTCAGTCGTTTTAGTGAAGCTATTTGCTCGTTCCAAAGTATAGATTCCAATGGAGAAGAACGAGCAAGAAACTCCACGGTTACTAAAGGACTTAAAAATCCACAAAACTAAAGATAACCTATTTAAGGTGACACAAAACAAACAAAAAACAAGTTCCTAGTAAATACAAAAGCAACTAGACCAAAACATATCCCAGTCTATTAGTTACGCTTAAAAACAAACCAAATTCGTTCCGATCGCATCGTTCGAACGCATGAACTGACACCGGCACTAAAATATTAGGTCACCGCTCCACAACAAATACTAAATACCGTATTTGATAGTTAGTAGTTAATTGTATGTGGATTTAGTGATGTGAGTGCACAATGTGACTGCTACCTGATACAGTGATGTGAAACAATGACGGCTTTAACATCTAGTTCAGCAGTTTTACTAACTGAAATGTTACATTTATTGGAGTTCTAAATCAGCATTGATCGCTAATTTATTTACTATTCTTCCACCAGTGGCTTTGTTCCCTTTATCCTTTTCCTCTTTAGCCTTTATTTCGATTTAGCCAGATAAAGCCAGAGCCAGATTTTGGGTAAAAGAGTTAGAAATATCCATCCATCTACACAAATGAAAAAGCTTACACGCTTATAATATTAATAGGATAGTAGCTGTATAGTGACTACAAATTAGAAAATATATGTATAATAATATCATTACTCTGAATTACTCTGAACTACTTCTAGAGAACTTAACATTTGAAAAACACACCCAGTGCTCTCTGACACACTCGAATCATTATCATCATCATCGTTAGCGTGGTTTTGTTAACTGCTGCACACTTCTCAGCTCGACGTCCAGTTTTTCTTATCCAACCACTGATTCTTTTTAAAACTGTGATTTTCAACCTTTATATATGACAAACTCCCGAACGAATGGGGAGTTTTTCCCCGGACAGAAAAAAACCCCTCATATGTATACAAAAGAAGCTTGAACAATAGCGATGGATAGAGGTACCAAATGAATCCTACTATTCTTTAAATTTTTCTCTTACCGTATGTCAGGGGTGTCTTAATAATCATAGATAGTACATACAACTCTGAAAGATGCCAGGGTTTCAAATCCACACCCTCATGCATAAGAAGTGGGCGCCTAGCCTCCAAGCCACCACAACGTAAGCATAATGCTTGAAATAGTTATACAAAAAGACACAATAATAATATCTTTCGCAACCTGGATCCATTTGTCCCAGAGCTGATCATTTTAATTCCAGAACTACACTATACATCCATCAATTTATAATTAATTGATAAAATATTTGATATTCCATTCCTACTGAAGGGTCGGTATCACAAAATACCAAAGAGCAGGAGGTAATGTATTAGAAAGTGGGTATTTGGAACACAATCCGATCCGGATCATTGGGCTTGTTGATTTATCCGCAAAACGCAGACGGACAACCGAATTTTGTATAGCTAGTTTATAGTTAACGGGTTCGCTTCTGAATTATTTTGGGTGGATCGCCATTTTCATTCTGTGCAGTTTAATCTCAACTAGGATTTGTATGATATTGCTAAGTTATTAAACAGAATGTCAATTATATTGAAACAATCTGCAACCAGTGACCGACCAGAAAAGAAAAATAACAAAAAATGGACATGGATCTCCCCCAAATTGACTTTTTAAAAGACGGACCAACAACTGACTTTTATTCGGCGATAGACCTTGTTTTTGCGTAGAGAATTCATATATTGTCTTTTCTCGCCGAAGGTGAAGCGAGAGGGAGTGTCAGACTCTTACCTGACTAAAAATCACCCTATTCTTTTTCCTACTTCGGGCCAGGCCATACACATTATTGCGTTATACCTACAACCCCAACTGAAAATCAGCCCTGTTGGGCTCCATCTGTGGTGATCTATTGGCTTGGAATAGTTACTTCAACTCCTTTTACTCCTTTGTTTCCTTATTTTTAAATCATGTTTAGTTTGTGTATTATTTCCCTCAATTTTGACTTGTTTTGGCTTCTTTTAGTGGTTCTATAACAGAGAGTCCATTGTGAGTGGTAGTTTCGTCACACCATCACCAGAGTAAGCCGAGTGGTCTTTTTTGCTTCCATCTTATCAAAAATAGCTAATTTCTCACTATCATAAATATGCTTATGATAATGAGAAATTGAATATATTTGCTTGCTTTATTATCATAAATATATTTAAGCAAATTAATATATAGGGTGTTTCTAACACCAAATATGTGATCGACATAAATTTAGTACACAATAATTTTCTTTCGACATTATAAATTCAAAACTACTAAGTTAATGTACACACATGACTTGCTTTTTCCAGAATTTGATCTCCTAATGCAACAAGTACGCAATAAAGAACATTACTGTGCTTTGCATATGCAAGCAGACGTTTATCATATTTTATTGCACTGCCGGTCACAAACAGAAATACAAGAATTACGTTTCGTGTAACCTTTCCTGTGGCTTTAGTAAGATGAGTGAATATTTTAAAACTTTGTTTCTATGTTAGACTAGAATGGTAAAAAGTAGACACTGGGATTAAGCGATTACTTAGCAAACGAGCTCCTGATGGTAAGCAATCGGCGCCGCGTATGGACACACGCAACACTAGACGAATGCGTTGGCGGTATATTGGGGATTAGGGTTCGGAGATTTAGAGATTAGGGGAGGTAAAGTTTTGGGCCTCTGGCAACCTCACTTACACGGTAAATGATAACCTTGTGGTTGTCTTCCACCAGTTTTCAATGAGGCTGTGATATCACTCCAGTCGAGACGATCCATTCGTGGAGAAGCTTGGCTCTCCTTTACTTAGGATTAGGGTTTTCTCCTGGCCTATAAGCACATACGCATCACACACAAACACAGAACAACAATCTGTGAATTACACTAAGAGTCGTTCGAGAAGAAATGCCGAAACAAACTCAGAAGTCAGGCAACGAAATAACAAACACATTATAAAAAAAAAACACCAACAAGATAATTTATCCTAAACAAAATGCCGTTTCAAGGAAAACGCATAAAAAGTTTACCTACACTTTCAAAAAGCCACAAGCGTAAAATTACTTGGATTATATTCATTAAAGTCATACGTGCTAAGTACCTAGCAGTTTTTGTTGGAAAACCACACACGTACAGACAAAGAGGCAAACTTTTCAGATTATAAACAATGTTGTCAACATTATTTGAGGCTTTCGTGTTATTTTCCGCGTCAGAAGATACAAAGGCCAGGCGAGTTTTGAGGAAACAGAGGTCCCTCTACGTATTTTAACTCTTGGTTCAGGATATTTTTAGTTTTTCATCATCATCATCATCAGCCTATAAGAGTAAGAAACAAAGGATCAAAAGCAAGATGTCTTTGTTCGCTAGAAAGCCCTTATAGAGGAGTCTTTACACAGAGAAGACTTGAGCATAATCATCATGCTTGCTTAAGGCAGATTGGTGTAAAAGAGATTTTGGGTCTTTAGTAATCAATAAAAGGGTCTTTTTGGTCTTTTTGTGTCAGACTACTGAATTAATTAGGTTGTAAGATTTGCTCTTGAAAATGTCTACCGCAATATAGGCTACTCATAATTAAGGAAAGCCTGATGCAATCATGATTCGAGACAGCCAGGGACTGGCGTGTTTTATGTCGTGTCTAGTAACCTAACCTTATCAAACAACTACGAAAGCAATAAAATTATACTTACAAAACACACACAGGTGAACATGGTGATAACTGGAATGTCTCAATCCTTCTCCTCTTCATTCTCTATCTCCAAATCTCCTTATCCGTATTTTTATTTATGGGGTGCTCAGTCATCCATCAGGTTATCGATCGGGCTCCTTTACCGACCTATGACATACAACAAATGGTGATCCTGAATGAGTACCAGATCGCGAGGTTGATATCAAACGAACTTTTGGACAAGATTTTATACAAAAATCGCAAAATTAAAAAGCCTAAAGAGGCATGTGACCGAAGTTAAAATTCTCGAGTAGCAAGGCTTAGGAAGATAAGTTGATACAGAAGATAAAAAACCCTCAAATTCCAAGAAATATAATATTCTAAGCTGAGGAAAACTGGCCTAAAACCAAACCTGAAAGACCGAATTGCCTTCAGAAATTAACTCTTACAGTACAGTAATTTAGCTTGCAGCTGTAAAATGGCAATTAAATGTACCGCTGACCGTTTACCGTCGTAAAATCACGGTTACCGCTAACTGGGACGGTTAACTCCGAAGTTTAGTAGCCGGTATTAAAAATTGTTTTTATTTATTTGAGCTTTGGCTTAGCGAAATTCTTTGTTGGTTTTAGCAAAAGTGTCACTTTTATTATTGAAATAAAGCTCAATATTTATCAACCCCATTCACGTAATACTCGTAGGTATAAGCCTACAACAGTGTGGACTTACACATTCGAAGCTCTGTTTTTCTTACATGTATTATATTTAACAATAGTAAACTAGATTCTATCACTAGTTCTTAAAAAAAAACAATTGTATTGAGTTTTAATACCGAGTTGGGATTAAAACACAAGTTTAAGTTGAAGTTGGAAGTGTGGGAGAGCCATGCTTCGGCAGGAATGGGTCGGCTTGACCGGAGTGATACCACGGCCTCACAGAATACTGGCGTGAAACAACCCACATTGTTATGTTTCGCCGTGTGAGTGAGGTTACCGGACACCCAATCCCTTCCCGATCCTTATATCCACAACCACTATCCCCAAAAGGCCGGCAACACACTCGTAAATCCTTTGGTATTGCGGGTGTCCATGGGCGGCGCCAATTGCTTACCATCAGGTAATCCCTTAGCCCGTTTGCCGACTTATACCATAAAAAAAAGAGTTACCATCCATCACTAAGGACCTATCAGGTATTAACGTATGACTAGAGGTTGCCCGCTGATCTGGATTGATAGTCCATATTTGAAACTATGCAAGTACCACAGTGACTTTTTCCGAGCTATTGACACCACTGACATGCGGTGAATGAAAACATTAAGGAACCCTTTTTTTCTTTGTAAATGGAAAAATCATCCAATTACCTCACTCGACCAGTGTAAGGCGAGAAGGAGTGTCAGTCTCTTACTGACCAAAAACCCATCCGTTCCTTCTCCAGCTTTAGGCCGAAGCCACGGTACCTTATTGTGCTAACCCCGGAACCCTTAAATTATAATGTATAATTTATCATCATCATCATCATCAGCCTATAAGTGCCCACTGCTGAGCAAAGGCCTCTTCTCATACGGAGAAGGTTAGAGCATTCATCATCAGGCTTGCTCAGTGCGGGTTGGTGATTTCAAACTTATAATTATAAATTATAAGTCCAGGTTTCCTCACGATGTTTACCTTTACCGTTTGTCAGTGGTGTCTAAATAATTATAGAAAGTAAGTATATATAATTCAGAAAGTCACATTGGTACTTGCCAGGTTTCGAACCCTCATGCATGAGAAGCGGGCTCCTTAACCTCCGGGCCACCACGACCACATATAATTGATATGTAAATATATGAAAATATAATTTATAATTATAATTTTGAAATCGCACTCCCGCTTTCAGTCTGTATTCGTGGTCATTATAACTTATTCATTTTTCATTAGAGGCTTTTGCTCCTAGCTCAGTTCGAATTGAAAATCCAAATATTTTATGGACATCCAACTAGCTAACTCACAAGAAAAATGTCTCATATTAGCCCTGTACCCAATTCAACCTTTGACCTCTCAACAGACGAATATTAGGTAGGGGCCTGCAAGTAACGAACTCGGTAAAAATAAATAAACACTAATTAAGGTTCTTACTAATTTCTGGTGATTACTTGTAACATTGTTATCTTGCTTGGTTAATGTCAGTTAATCTTTTTACTTCAGTTTAACTTAAGTAGTTTATTTATTTTACTTTCGGTCTCTTTGACCGACTCTTGTAAGGGAAGGTTATGTTTACTTTAATCCAAGTTAAGTATTTTTGTTTTGTGTTAAGTATGCTTAAAACTTGTTGAACGTTTAATTCTACTGTTCAGAAGTATGGGAAGTGTTTTTTTATAATTTTTACTATCAGTCGAAAGATGCTAAATGTATACATATATTCTATACTTATACTAAATCTGTAGAGAGATCAATGCTGTTCATGAAAAATATTTTCAAAATAACTATCAGGGGATGATAAGTGATCGATACTGATGCCAAAAATGCAATCAGTAAAGTTTTTGTCTATCTGTCTGTCTGTATGTTCCTTATAGAAACAAATACTACTCGACGGATTTCAACAAAACTCGGTACAATTATTCTTCACATTCCTGGACAGGTTATAGCATACTTTTCATCACGCTACAATTAATAGGAGCAGAGCAGTGAAGGGAAATGTTAGGAAAACGGGAGAAATTACTCACTGTTGTTTTTCTGGTGTTAACCAACCATCATGGCCGGTGGGGACAAAAACATTATCATCGTCATCAACGGCCACTGAGACTCTGGACCTCCTCTATAAAGAAGAAGTTGATAAGAAATCGACTTTGAAGTAACTGCCTTAGTCCTATAGCCATAGGGGCACTCACGAGAAAAAATATGTCAAATATACTCCATTGTTAATGAAAGAAAATCCACCGTAATACATAATAGTCACCAAGAAAACCTCAATCAAACACAACAGGTTCATTGAAATCTACCAAGAAACCTTGGCAAGTTTCTCTCTTCGAATTCGGTGTATAACATTAATTTCAAAGTTAAGATTTATCTAAATCCTTGATCTAAACATTTAAGCGTTGGTTCATTACTGCAACTACAAAACAGGGAAACCTTGGGAGCGGTTTAAGTGCATTTTAGTGTTTAGGACACCAGCACGTCGCCTCAGGCCACCCAGAGACCGCTGTGTGGTCTAAGTTAAAGGAGGTTAGTAGGTTTTAAATTTATATTACTTACGTAATAGGGACAAGCCCGCCGCAACCTCCCAAAACCGTAACTCTACAACTCCTGTAAGCCAGGATCTACAGTAGATACAACTATGAAAATACCGGAACACTGAAGTCCGGCGCGTCACAGGGACATGAATGTAAATAAATCAGAAGATATTATTTGAGAAGAAAAAACGAAATAGTTTCCACTTTCCTCGGAAATTTAATGCATGAGACAGAATGACTTAGGCCTTAAAGGCACAGCAGAGACTGTACAATTGGGAGAAGCCCAGTCTTACTATACCTTACGTAATAATTTAAAGTAGATGAATTTTGATATTACCTCTGACATAAGCGTGGCGTTGCCATCTTAAAACAACGGAGAATATTAAATGTGTCAGCTACTCTGTAGTTCCTTTGAGAATTACAAGTGCCGACTAGGGGAAATATGTTTGTCAGAGATCAGACAATAGAGCTGTTTTCAGATTTGTTTCAGGTTACCGTATTTGCTAGAAGAGCTTGTATAATTTGTTTTTGACTAACTTGACAAACAAAATCGGAGTATATTGTATCATATGTTACGGCGCGTCGATTATTTAAATTAAATTTCGAAGGAGGTTTTATCACAGTTCATCGGACGAGGATACAATGAATCGTACTCTGGCGGAACGTCAAACAGACAGTTTTACAGTTCTACGTGCGCATTATGGTGGAGAGCAAGCACTGTGACTGTCACATGAGACGGATCTCCAACGTCCATTATTTTTGTAATTTATTCAGTCTGATTATAAAATCTTACGCCCTCCGATGGACTGTGAAGACGATGATCGGGATGTTGATGTTTGTACCAACCCCCCGGGGCCTTCATATGTATAACTCTGAAAAATTATTGAACATTCGCTACCGCTCACGTATTAGCCCACAAAACGAAAATAACGTTAGTGAAACTTAGTACTACAATTACTTGTGATTGTCTTCATTTCAGATGTCTCCGAGTCTACTTACAAACAAACTTATGTCTGACAGTGTTGCGTTGTACTACTAAACACGTTGAAAATTAATTATATGTATAGTTAACTTAATTCCAAACGATGCTGTATAGTTTTGTACACTTCGGAAATTTGTTGTGGACAGTTGACGAAGAAATATGGAGTTTGAAACTTACTTTGTAATTCAGTTACAATCTTCGAAACGTTTTTATTATATTTATACTGTTCTATTCTCTGATTGGAACTGTAAAGGGCGTAAGAATACAATAATTAATTGTAAATCTGAGTTCTATCTTTAAGTCGGAAAGGGTGATTTTTCATTAAGTGCTCTGGAATAAACTACGTTTGATCATTTTCGGCATTGGATTCTGATTGGCTATTTCGGATTGATTATTGTGACCTTGACATTTGTTATTGTCACCTACATCTGTGTCATTTAAAATGCTCTCACTGAAACTGTTCGTAAGTGACCGCACGCGTTTATGTAATGAAATAAGCTGAAAAACATAATAGTCACTATTGAGCAGACTAAGTGTGTAAGATTGATGGCTTCACAGAATACCATCTCCCTCCCATCCTTAATCCTCCAATGTACTGTACTTTAAATGTCCACGGGCGACGCCGATTACTTACCGTCAGGAAAACTGTCTGCTCGTTTGTCGACCAATGCCATTCCAAAATAATTTCTATAGTAATCCACAGATCGAATGACAGTAACGCTGCCAATATTAGTCGCCGTACGACACCGCAGTGTCGCAGTGTAGCACTCTCCTATATCTCCATTGCATTCAACTTAGTGAAAAAATTCGTGGTGAAAAACAATCATTAAATACGGTAGTTTCCAACTAATCATCATTTAGATAAATGTATTGAAGTTGATTAGTTGGAAACGATACTTTTCTATCAAATATGTATGCAACTCCAAAATATAATAAGTCATAGTATTTGTGTGTCACATAGCTTACTTATTTCCTCAGAATACAGAACAACTATTTCTTAAAAAAAAGCTAAATAACATTGATAATTTAGTGTAAATTGAAATGTCGAATTAATTTATTTTTGACCTAGGAAACTACCCAATTGCGAACTATTTATTAATTCCTTCTTTTGTTTTGTTACAGGTAAGAATCAATTTACATATTTTGGAAGCATGGAACGATTATTATTAAGATACAAGGTAAAAACTTTAACTAATTTTTTTCTGACTTTGTATCTATATGTCTCTTGCATATGCTGGTTCCAAACCTGGCAAGGGCCAATGTGACTTTTTCGAGTCATATTATTAATTATATTGCTATATTTAGACACAAAAATATCGTGACGAAACCTCGACTTATAATTTTTAATAATAAGTTTGAAATCGCCAACCCACTTTGAGCAAGCCCGGTGATTAATGCTCAAACCTTCTCCGTGTATAAAAGCCTTTGCTCAGTAGTGCAGTAGTGGGTACTTAAAGGCTGATGATGTATGTGTGATGCCATTTTTTAAAGGATAGAAAGTCAAAAATCTATGTTAAGTTTGCCTTATCATAGCCAGCATAGTAAACCAACTAGCATCGGGAGTGATGATGTGAAACCAGAACGTGTGTTTCTTAGAACAAATATAAGGCAAACAGCTGTATTTAGTTGCGAAAATGTTATTATTATCCTTATTGGTGTCAATTTGAGAGACGTTTCCCGTCAACTACATCCTGCAAGGTGGGAACACTTCCTGCGACGTGTCAGCGTGTTAATGGTGTTAAACAGACCTACTGATATTGTTTCGGTGGTTTTAGGGTTGTGTGGAAATAGTTGGATCGTTAGTTAAGTAGTTCGAGGTGGTTGGTGGTAGAAGGTTAAGATAAGGTCAAAAGAATTGGTGGTTAAAAGGAGACTTAATCTTATTCATAATAAGCCGTTAAGTACACCGTACTCGCAGGTGCAAGCGTAACGGGGAAGTTTTTAGTCACTAAGATTCTGACACTCCCTCACGCAAAAAGATAGCAATTTTGTTGTATAAGTGTTTTTTTATACAATGACATTGTTTTTAATTATTTTTAAAACACAAAATAGATAAATTTTAACTACATCAAAGCATAAAATTTAATTTGGCACTCAAATTTCTGCCTGTTTTTTAAGCCAAACACATAACAAAATTTGTGATACAATTTTTCGTCGTGGCTTGGAGATTATGTAACCCGCTTCTTATGCATGTTAGTGCAGGTTAGTAACCTGGGAAGTACCAACGTGAACTAGTTATATGAAGTTTCTAAGAATATATAGACACCTCTTGAAATATACGATGAAGGAAAAACATCGTGAGGAAACCTGGATCTATAATTTCAAATTATAAGTTTGAAATCGCCAATCCGTCTTGAGCAAGCCAGGTGAATAATGCTGAAACCTTAGCAGTGTGAGAAGATGCCTTTGCTCAGTAGTGGGGGTAACTTCCAGGCTTGATGATGATGACAATGATGATGAATACCAAAATACTAAATCATCAACAGGAAAGCACGAACAAGAAGTGAAACCTTAAATCGAAGTTCCCAGAAAAGAGCATCGAAAAGGGACCACAAAAAAAAACAATTGATTCTCAACGTAGTATGATGTAAGTAATCAGATTTGAATGCGACAAAAAACATAAGAGATCCAGATGTGTTTTCTCACGTAAATTGGAGTTCGTCGTGACTGTGGGCGATAGCGGTAGCGAAATCCGAATTACCCCTACATACAAACTTAAAAATTTTAAATTTTTTTAATATTATAGTATAGATTTTCACCCTTTTAATTTGGGTTTTAATCTATCATTTAGATGATGTAATTACAGCTTTATTGTGTTGTTTTTGTGAGTCCAAAGATTTAAGGAACTTTCGTATGCTTTATTTAAGAAACTTTTCATTTTATTTTTCTGGTAGCATGGCCTGATAGTACCTAATTAGATCTTCATATGAGGAAGACAATTAAAATAGTAATCACTATTTTTAGTTCTCTATTACTGTATTTATATTGTAATGAAGAAGAATCAAAGATTTAAAGAAAAAAAAAAAACAAAGGAATTCTATAATTAAAATTAACATTTGGCACTAAACAATAAAAAGGACAATAAGGTTCAAAACTCGCTGTCACTAACAACACGACCTGAAACCCCAAATGTAATTCAATATAACAGTTTCTCAGATTTCAATTGAGTAGGTGAGAATTTGAACACAATGCTACAAGTGTGATACGACTGTTCCGACTATATGGAACTTTCTTGGAAATATAATAAATAATAGTAAGCATTTCTGTTTGTTACATTTTATTAGACTGTATACAATATATCGATACTGGAAAATATATTATGCTAAAGTCAGTACTTCTCTAACTTTTGAGAAGAATCGATGACAATAACATAAATTTGTTTTACACAAATGTATTTAATGTTAAATAAAGTATAGACACAGATCTATGGACGACGAACAAGGGTAACTCACCGTATAGATTGAGCGTAAGGGGCGTGTAGCATTCCGCGCGCCTCAAAGAGGCAAGAATAGACCACCACAAATGAGACCCTATAAAGCTGATGTTAAGCCGAAGTATAGTATGTGGAACAACGTGGAAGAAGCAGTTAATAAGAGCGTGATATTCTCTCTCTTACCCCACCCACAGCGAGAGAAACCAATAATGATTTTCCCCTTCTCAAAAAAAAGGACGAGAGAGGTATGTTTCCAGAATGATGGGCTGGTTCCACTAAAGTTATACTTCTGTCTTATAGAAAAATGGCGTAAAATAAGGGTGAAATTCCTAATAGCCAAATCTCCAATCCTCAAATCACTAATCGCAAAAAGGCCAGCAACGTGCGAGGATACTGCTTGTTTTTACATACATTTCTTTTTGTGCCATAAAAAAAAAACAAATTGCCATTAGTTTACTGCGTTTCTCTGATTTATTACCTGATTAATAATAATTATTATTTTACTTACTACATCCCAATTATCTCTACAAATTCTTCAACACAAATAGAAACTCTTACCATTAATTAAAAAATAAATTCAACCATATTATTATCCACGCTTCTAAAATAGTAAGCAAGCACATTGAACTAACAGGCTATTGGAACTCAATTGATCATTGTCTCCCTTGAAATTAGAGAGACACGTTTGAGATGGTATTATGTATGGAAGGGGGAAGGGGGGTTAAATGGGTAATGTCTATTCGTAATGGGTTTCTGTAATAGACTTTTGCTATATGTGTATTTAATGTTTCCTTAAAACGTTCATTAATAACCTTAGTTTTGGATTGGTTTTTGCTTGATGAGTTGGTGAAGCTAATGATGTATGAAGCTAGAATTCGAATGTTGGCACAGATTATCGCCTATACCTATGTAGCGAGTTTTTTAGCGCACGAGTCAACTCTTTGTGTGTTCTACAAATTGTTGTTTTGGGTCTGGGTGATAAGTATAAATATTATTATATCATCATCAGTATACAAGTGCTTACTGCTGAGCAAAGGCCTCTTCTCACACGGAGAAGATTTGAGCATTCATCACAATGCTTGCTCAAGGCGGATTGGCGATTTCAAACTTGTTATTTAAAATTATAAGAGAGTTTTGAACCCACACTCTCATGCATGAGAATCAGGCGCCTTAACCTCCGGGCTACCACGACTGAGTATTCTACAGATATTGTATATTTAATTTATATAAAACTTTAAAATTTTCTAAATAATGAACTTTTATTATGAAATTAAAAAAAAACAACTGATAAATTACTTGGGATATTGTTTTTAAAGCAATGGTTTTTGAAATATGTGTTTTCTACTGTTTTGAATAGATCGTCAAACATGGAAACTTTATCAGTATCAGCGTCAACTATGGATCAATGAACCAATCAGAAAACCTTAAATCTAACCAAACTTCAATTACAGCCAATAAAACTTTATCAGTATAGTACCTTACTTTATATTCCTCCGTTCCCACCAATCCATTCCATTCGAATATCTCGGAGCACTGAAATGCATTTGATCGCCTTGACTCACTTCAATTCGTCTCTCAACACACTTCGCCTCGCCTCGCCTCGCCTCGTCCCGATTCGTCTCGTCTTTACGTCCAAAATAAAATATTGTTCGTACCTTTAGCTTTGTACGTAAAACCGATCCGTCAATTATGATTTGAAATATATAAATAGATTACGAATGATGGAGTGTAAAAGAATGTACCTTTTACTGTCGAGTGGCGTTGTAGCTTATGTTGGCATTGAAGACATTTCTCGATATAAATGCTTTACTTTATTTTATTACTCTGAAATGTTACCAAACATCGCACTTATTTGAGTAATTGATATACGATGTGTATGTAAATTGTTGTGAATCAATTCTGTTAAAATCACCGTCATCATCATCATCATCATCATCATCATCAGCCTATGAGTGCCCACTGTTGAATAACGACCTGTTCTCATACGGTGAGGGTTTGACAACGCCTTTTAATGGGAGAATGGCGATAACAGACTTGTTGTTACAAATTATAGGTCCAGATTTCCTTACGATGTTTTCCATCAGTGTATGCTGGTGGTGTCTAAATAACCTGAAAAAAAAACTCAAGACTTGGAAAAAGTCACATTATTACTTCCCAGGTTTCAAAACCGAAGTCTCACGCCTAAGATACGGCCTTCACTTTTAGGCCAATACGAAAAGGCAAACGACAAAAAGTGGCATTGTCAAGCGAGTATTTAAGTAAATACCAGGGATTAGATTTTGCTTGAATGATCTGTGAATTGTACATTGAAATTGAATTAACACCTTAGTTATAACATTTTAATAAAATCAAGAAAAATAAAACTACATAGAAAATTGGATGTATCGCTCAATCCTAATCATGGTTATAAGACACCAAGTCTCTCGCCAAACAGTTAAAATAAAAAATCAAAGTTGAATTAGTCTGTCAGCCTGTTCGTCAGTGAAGCTAGGTGCACGTTCCAAATTATAGACCTGCATAGACAAGAAGTCTACTCTTTAAATTAACATAATATGTTTTACAAAGCTCACCAAACCTTTATTGTACCCGTGTGAGAACGAGCCAATAAAAATTATCTATACTAATATTACAGAGCTGAAGAATTTGTTAGTTAGAACGCGCTAATCTCAGGAACTATTGATTCGAAATTAAAAAAATATTTTTGTGTAATAGACCATTTATTGAGCAAGGCTTTAGGCTATAAAACATCAAGCTACGATCTATAGGAGCCGAGCAGCGGGTGAAACCGTACGAGAATAGCTAGTAAATGATAAAACTCGTCTCACAAGGGTTATTACAAAAAACAATAATTGTAGAAACAAAAGCATCCAAACTTGGATAACCCAACAACACCAGTAACCAGGGTCGTGATGATACTTTGCCACTTAGGATTACGGTGTAATAAGTGCCATACTCTTGCTAGCTTCCAAAATAGGGTGGCAACCACCCCATGGATATTGGTTATGCAAATATCGACGTTAAGCGGGGTTCGCAGGAAATTGAAGCTTTCGTACGCGTTGCGAGTAAATTTTTTGAGTAATTCAAAACCTATTTTTCGGTGTAAGAATGGAATTCTTGTGTTTGAATTGTTCTTTGGGGCAATGGAAGTAGTTTTGAGAAACTCAGATTCTTTTTATTTATTTGAAATCATGATTTAGGTATAGTTTCGGTCGTATTGATATCAAATTGATTTTACTAAAATATATTTTTTGAATCTTCAATGAAAATTTAATTGCGAACAAAATGATCTTTTTGTTTAGCATTATGGGCGGTAGATGGCACTTTATCTAAAACTGACATAATTAGACAAAAGGTGTTTAGACACTGTTGGATTTGGCAAAAACTTTTTGGGGAATTTACTTTTAAAAACTTAATCCTTATTTTTTTAAACCTTCAAAGTCTAACACTAGAAAGAAGATATTAAAAATATAAGCGGAAAGATTACAATTTCGAAAATTCCGCCAATATTATTAAGGCATGTCGGGATGTTGACGTGACAAGAAGTCAAAATCAGAATAAGGTCTTGGCCATAATAAAATAGGTTTGAGACACACCTGGTACGTTTTCATTATTGAATAATAATATCCAAGTCTTAAGCTTAGATTGTAAATTGAAATTACGTATTTTTGCGTTGTTTTGTTTTTCATTTTTTCATTATTTTTTTGACGATGTCTGATGTCTGGTGTCTGGTAATTTGGGACTAGGTCAGACCAATGTCACACGTGAATTATTATTTTTAAGTAGACGAATTTTGTAGGTATTTTTGCAAGGAATTTTTACGAGTTTTTAAAGACAGAGAGAGAGAGAGTTATTTTTTGTCTTCATATAAACTTATAACAATGTAACAGATGGTTGTCCAAAATTAAATAAATAATTACGAACAGTTTGACTCGACTACACACTTGACGAGGTGGCAGGGCAATTCGCTATAACGATTCTCGCACGGAACAACTCTTTGTGTGATCCACATAATATTGTTATATCGATTCTAAGTATGATGTGTACGTGGTGCAGATGCAGCACAGAAATCCTAGCAAAAAGCAACATTTGGTAAAACAAAGTATTGACTACATGGTTATCGCGGTGGTTAGGCAACTGACTGCTGCGCAACGTATCGTAGTTTCGATTACCGCACGGAACAACTCTTTATGTGATCCACAAATTGTTGTTCCGGGTCTGGGTGTGATGTGTATGTGAAATTGTATGTTTGTAAACGCACACACGGTACTCGAGAAAATCGCTTTTTTAAAGAAAAAGAAAAGGAAAACACTTTATAACATGTTTCATAAATACCAGTGCAGCAATTTCCATACATAATTTTTTTTTAGTTAATTATTAAATCTAAGTGTACTAACAACTCATTTCACCTAAGATACACTCAACTTATATCACACTGCATGATGAAGATCACCAGATGAATAGTTTTTTATCAAACAATGTAGGTTATATTCAAAACATCCAGTACTAATAAAAAAATCGAAATCTTAAACAATAAAACTGTAACGATTCCAATTAAATTCCTAGAACATTTTCCATTACCAATTCAAATCACCAACTCATTAGTTCTGCGCTCGGCCCGATAGATGGCGTTATTCTAAAGGTTAGGAACATTAATCCAATCATTAATGCCTGTGTTAAGATACTCATCTAACAATTATATTCCTGTTTTACGATTCAAACGCTTTTGTTCTGTTCAATCTTATCTCTGGGATTGAATGGGCTATGTTTGTTAAGTTAAAATCGTTTTCCCTAACTAGTTAAAGCGTCTAGCGTCTGTTTGTGTAGTAGTTATACATTGTGATTATTGGGTTGAAAGTTTCAAGTTGCTTTGTTTTGAGTTAATTTTTTGGAGTGTCTCGGTATTTTTTGGTGAATTTTTAACAATACGAAGTGCTGTTTTGTGTAGAGATGTGGTTCGCAAGTTAGTCCACGCATTATTGTTTTTTTTTCTTTTGATTAATTCTTAATGGGCACTGAATTTATTATTTTATACATATTTTTTGTTTTTTGTACTCCATAGTACCATTTCATCAATGCTAATGAGGCATTTAATTCCATTATAAATTAGGTCACATAAGTAAAACCAGCCTTAAAAAATAAAAATAAAACTTGAGATTAAGTGCCGGAATAAAAAACAATCGTAAAAAACTTCAGAAAGAAACAAAGTTACCAAGTACCTACACAAGATTATACATATACCTCGGAAAAAATCGCATCCTGAAAGCTTGGAAAGATTTGAGTGAAAAATAAGACATCGGCCATGATACGAAACGAACGGGTCGGCTCGACCGAAGTGATACCACGCCCTCACAGAAAACCGGCGTGAAACAACCAGAGCGTTATGTTGCATCGTGTGAGTGATTTTACCAGATGCCCAAATCTTATTCCCCTAAAGGCCGGCAACGCACTTGTAACTCCTCTGTTGTTGCGAGTGTTCATGGGCAGTGCCGATTGCTTACCATCAGGTAATGCATCTGCTCGTTTGCAAACCTAGATATAACATAAAAAATCATGTTCTTTTTACTTTTATAGTTTTTAAACTACTTTCGTTCAAAACATCAGATAATCAAATTTACTACGAATGTCAATTCGATATTTTTCGTCCCAGTGAAAAGTTTATTTCTCGAAGTTTTTCGAGTTTTTACAAACGTTCGGATCCATATTAAAATATTTGACTGGATCTCGCTGCTTCGTACTGGTTTAAACCGCTTTTGAGCTGATCGAATTGGTTTGTACTAGTTTCGCATTATTAACTTTAAATTAAATATGTTTTTGCTAGCGTGAAACAACCGTAGCGTTGTGTTTTGCCGTGTGAGTGAGGTTACCGGAGGCAATCCTTCCTTTCACCCAATCCCTGAATGTCGAAGTCCCTAATCCCCGAATGGTCGGCAACGCACTCGTAACTCGTCTGTTGCGGGTGTCCATGGGCGGCGCTAATTGCTTACCATCAGGTAATCCGTCTGCTCATTTGCCGACCTATCACATAAACATGTTCTTTTTGATTAAAATTCCAAAAACATGTCAACATTACATTTTCACCTGAAACATCACAGAAAAGCTAGACTGAAATAATGTCAGCGTAAGGCTAGTCAAAGCCTACATAAATCCTGCTGAATTTCAGTATTTCACTTAGGTCGACCACTACCCTTTTACGAAAGGCTACAAAATTTAGATTGTATCGTAAACCGTTCTTAAAGAAACATTTTGAAATAGCCTAAATAAGGATTTTTTTTTTTTGCATTCTTGCTTCAATCCTATTACTTTTCCAAGGGGTAAGTAGAGTTGAGAATGCAGTATTATTATTTATCTTTCATTGGTAGCAATCAATACTGTTAAGAAAGAACGAAACTGGGTTTTTATAAATGACTCTTGGACAACGGGGAGGCCTTTGTCCAGCAGTGGACGTCTTCGGGCTGATGATTATGATGATGATCAACTACTCTTGCGCTGTTTCTCTGTTCCTACAGATCGTAGCGGGATGTTTTATAGCCTCTAGCTATGGCTAGCCTTCCTAGATAAATGATAAACGACAAACAAACAAAAAATATTGAATTTGAACCAGCAGTGCCGGAGATAAGCGCGTTGTAACAAACAAACAAACTCTTCGACTTTATAATAATTATTATATAATATGGTATAGTTAGATTTAATAAGCTAATAGGTTACTTAATCTGAAGTAACCATAGTGTTCAGACTTGCTAATCCCCAAAATAAGGGCAGCTTTTGTCATAATTTTGCAATGCAACCACTGATTATGGTTTGAGTCAAATGTATGTAATAGATGATTAGCCTATTGCCATTCTGAGTCGACCAACGAGAATAAGATGGATTGTTTTATGTGATAAGACGGCAAATGAATCAGACGGATTACCTGATGGTAAGCAACCACCCAAGACACCCGCAATACTAGACAGGTTACGACTGCGTTGCTGGCCTTTTAGAGATTTAGGGATAGGAGGAGGGGAATAAGGATACGACTTTCAGTAACCTCACCCACCAGCGAAACAACGCTGTGGTCATTTCACGCCGGTTTTTTGTAAGGCCGTGGTATCACTCCGGTCGAATCATCCCATACGTGCTGAAGCATGATCCTCCCACAAATCGAGTCAGCAAGAATAAAATTTTCACACCAAAACCGGAATTTCTACACATTATTTACAACTCAAGTCAAATACTAAGAAAATTCGCTTCACAAACAAAAAAATAATGTTACATAATACATTATATAACTGCTTAGAAAACTCCCAAAAGATTTCCAAACGCACACACACACACAAGTAGGTGAACTATTTTCGTAAAAATACACATTTGCTCCCTGGGCGAACACTAAATCTTCATTACTTGAGCCATTTTATACCATTACACTAAGAATTTAAGGCATATAATTGCTTAACGACCTTAACGGGAAAAGGGACGAGTGGTAACACCAAAAAAAGTTTGGTAAATAACGTTATATCATAACGACACTAAGATTTATGGTGTGAGCAGAGTAATAAGACTTTTGTTTATAGGTTCGCGTGTTTTTTTGCTAATAGCCAGAGCCAATGAGCGATAGTTGTGAATTATATGAAGTATGTTGATAGTGAAAAGTGGTTTTTATGCCCATTATAATAAGAAGGTTGGATATGTCGAAGATATCGTTCATTACTTTTTGTCATTGACAGCTAGTGTGGACCATGTGTTGTTTCCTAAGGCGTTCAACGTGTTCGAAAACAATTTTTGGATCAGACAAAGAGTTAATTTATACAGTGATTGAACCCACGACATATGGTACTCCTACGGAGAGCAGTTCCACAGCAAACGCATCACCTGTGCAGTTTGTGAAGTGAAGTACGGTTTTTTTTTTGTGAAGGGAAAATCATCAAATGACTTCTCCCGCCCAGGGACGGGCGGGAGGGAGTGTCAGACTCTTACTGACTAAAAACCCACCTGTTCCTTCTTCTGCTCTGAGCCGAGATCGCGGTGCCTCATTGCGCTTGCCCCGCAACCCCGGCAAGAGAAGTATGGATGAGTTAGTGAAAATATTGAAAAACAAAGTTTTATTCGTAATTTACGCCAACCGTGAGTAGTCAAATTTTCATTGTTGATTGCAGTTTTAAACTGCAGGTTCAGATTTAACAGAGAAAACTGAGGCCCTGATCTCTTTCAAAAGTGTAGTCCCTTAGTTGATTCCCTAGATATTTTATTTTGCAAGTACCTATTAAATATTTTTTTTTTATATTTAATAGGTCGGCAAACGAGCAGACGGGTTACCTGATGGTAAACAATCAGCGCCGCCCATGGACACTCGCAACGGAGGAGTTACGAGTGCGTTGCCGACCTGTTAGGGATTTGGAGATTTAGGGATTTAGGAGGGATTGAAGGAGGGGAAGGATTGGGTCTCCGGTAACCTCACTCACACGGTGAAACAAAACGCAATTAAATAAACTCAAATAAATCGTTTCGGTAGAAATAGTTATTGTTTTTAATAAAACCAAAATCGTTATTCCATTTGGAATAGATTTGGACAGTTTCCAGGTTCAACCAGGCTTAGAATTGCTCTAATATACGATGGTGTAACTGTAGAAAAATGTTTTTTTTAGTTCAACAAAACTGTTAAAAATCTCAGTCTCTTAAAATAGGTGTTATAAGTATTTTGTATTTTTTTTCAGAGCTAGTTTTTCTATGACTTGTTATGACGTTCGCCTTATATATATTAATGATTAAAAGTATTATTGAAAATTTTATACTAATCACAGATTTATGTTTCGCCGTGTGAGTGAGGTTACCGGAGGCCCAATTCTTTACCCTACCATACCCCTTCCCAACCCTTAAATATCCGAAACCCTTAACCCCAAAAAGCCGGCAAAACCGGCCGGTGTGCAACGGCGGAATCGTTTGCTTACCATCAAATAATTCGCCTGCTTGTTTGCTGACTTATCTCATATAAAATCGTCATCATCATCATCATCGTCATTTAATAACAAGTGAATAAAGACCTCTTCTCACATGGAGAAAGTTTGCGGATTAATAACAAAGGTTGGTAAAGGGGATCAGGTATTGATTTCAAACTTTTACATAAACTGAAATTATTCAACAAAAAAAAAACCAATATGGCATTCGTGTCTTAAAAATCGTTTACACTAGAGTGTAAACAAAATTTAAAACACACGCAGGCTATTATAGCCTGTTCTTCTATGTAGATTTATAAAATGTGTATGATAACGTATAAATAAATAATTTTAATTTGAAAAAGTCACATCGGTACTTGCTTTTTTTCGAAGACAACCACATGCTTAGGAAGAGGGTGTGTTTAACTACCATGGTCATCGTAACATCGGTCGTAATAAAAGCGTTTATAAAAAACTAAAACATAACAACAAAATATGTATCCGCCTCTGCCAATCCATTCGTTTCTAACAAGTACGATATTTTTAAAATACGTATCAAACACTGCACCAAATTGAACTATATTTTATCAACAACACCAAACCCCAAGACACTTCTAAGACCCTAACAAGGAAAACTCATCCTTATTGCACCTGTAAAATGTTGGAACTAAGTGGATTTTCAGCTTCACAAAAACCTGAGTCTTTCTTTATATAGAAGCGTGGGCCGTAACGAGGTACAGAAGTACACAAAGCCTATTATCGGACAGCACGTAAGGCGAGGCCGGTGAATGGACGACACGTACGTACTCTTTACAAATCGAAGGGTACCTGACGATTAGGTGGTTTGTTTGAACTGGATAGTCCACTGGAGATAGTAACTCAACTACAAGTAAGGAAAGTAGGTTTTCTGCAAGTTTGAATTTTTTTTATTATAAAGTTCGTGAGATATTCTAAATTAATTATTATACTCTCGGCTTACTCACGTTATAATTTGACGAAATACTCCACTAGATTCACACGCGAAGCGGAGAATAAAAAAAATTTAGTTTATTTTATAGTAAACTAGCTCTTACCCGCGGCGTCGCTCCCGTCATTTGACTACCTACTCTACTTACCCTACCTACCCTACTTTACCTACCCTACTTTACCTGCCCTACTATAACTACCCTACTCTACCTACCCTACTCTTCCTACCCTACTCTACCTACCCTACTCTTCCTACCCTACTCTGCCTGCCCTACTCTACCTACCCTACTCTACCTACTCTATCCTATCCTATCCTATGTCCTTCTCCTGGCTCTAAACTACCTCCCTGCCAATTTTCAGCCGTTTTTGAGTTATAAGTGGTGTAACTAACACGACTTTCTTTTATATATATAGATTTGTATGCACAAAAGTAACAATAGTGATGAAATACTTAAAAAAGGTGTTATAGAAATTGTTAGTTCATTTATTTGGCTTTGAGGTCAGTTTATAGCGTATAGCATTGCGTTTACGTCACATGGTCAAGCCAAGCTGTGCATACCCTCATAAATTCCATTGTACTTGGAACTAGTAGAGGTTTTCTCAGTTCTCCAGCTAGATATATAACTCGTTATTTTCAAAACAAGTCGGTAATTATTTTCAGAATACAACAAAATTATGTTATGAGCAATATCCTAGCTATCGCTTCGGAGAGCTTTCAGTAATACGTATCTTTATCAGCAGCTTGCTTCGAATGACCGCTGGATATATGTTGCAAGCCATGTTGACACCACGAGTGGAATCCATCGATCCCGCAGAAAACCAGCGTTAAACGAATGCCAAATCTTTACCGTCCCCCATCCCTAAATCCCCAAAAATCAAATCCCCAGGTCGCCAATAGGCACGTAACTCCTCCGTTGTTGGTCAATACATCCATAGGTTTCGCTGATTTCTTGCCATCAGGTAATACACATAAAGAAAATTACCATTCCAAAATATATCACAACTAGCTTTTGCCCGCGACTTTGTTCGCGTGGAATACTGACTTCCTGCAGATTTTTGATTTAAAAACTATCCTATGTCCTTTCCCGAGTTTTAAAATACGTCTGTACCAAATTTCACACAAATAGCTTCAGTAGTATAGGCGTGAAGAAAAGACAGACTGACAGACAGAGACAACTTTTCCATTTATAATATTAATTTGGATTATTTAAAGATACGTAGAATATTCTAGAACTACAAACTTAATAAGTTTGCATTATGTTCAATAGAGCTCGCATTAAATTAATATCTAACTTTACTTAGGCACTTAACTAAGTGAGGCCAAGTATTTTGGTTAATGCAATAATCTGATAAACCCATCCACTAACATATTAAATCATTAATTTAATTACCCATATATTAGTTCTCCAGTTTTTTTTATTACACCTGAAAGCAAAAAGTTTATTTATAAAATAAAAAGTCCTTTTGTGAAATGATATACACCTATATAAACATTAAAAAGTAATTATTATTGTTTTTATTAATGGTTTTATGTTTAGTGTTGAGCTAGGGTTTGGCTGGTGTTCATTTGGAATCATTTTTTACGTATAATTTTTTATTTTATTTTTATACATAATATAAATGATGAGCTGACCGATAAAGCAATTGGCAACGTCAAGGAGTTACATGTGCGTTGAAATCTTAAAAAAATATAATTGAATTTTCTGTAAAATTTTACTCAGGATTATTTTTTTTTAATCCTTATCAACATAACTTAAAATTAAACATTCTGTTGTATGTATATAGCTACACACCACATGAAATCTTTATTATTGACCTTGACACTAATAGAATAACAAAGTCTTGCTTTCTGAGTTGAAATCGGATATATAAATAACTGATATTTTGTTTATTATTATTATTGAATAAATTAAAAAAAAATCACTTCATTTTAACATTTAAAAACAATACTCATTCTAGAACAGCCCTAATATGCAGAATTATCCTAATTACGTTGAGTCGCTACTTGTCTTAATTATTTGTTAGCCAGTCAACTAGCGAGCGTTGTCCAAATCTTGTTGCTAATAGCATATAAGATTACTTAGCTAATTAATGTCTGAGAGTAACAAGTTATTCTCATTAACTTTGTCATTTTTTTAAGTTTTATTTGTGTTTTGTTTGTGTGTGAATTATTAGATGAGATTAGGTTAGGTAGTTATACTATATTAAGTATCACAATCTTTTGAGTATTAATTTTTGATGTTTTTGTGGTGGTTGATCAAAAAAACTTCATAAGTTGATTGCGTTTCATGACATTTTTAACTGTCAACTACAGTGTGATTCTGTAAGTCTTCATTCTAAATCGACCGCAACATTTTGGTAGATAAAGTATGAGATGACGTTAAAAGTGGCATTGTATAATGTAATCTCACCGTCACTTCAACGCTCACTTCACACTCCAACTCGATTCAAAATAAAAAAAAATATAGAATCGACTGGATGTGAACGTGCTGGATGTGACCAAAATATTGTGTGTTTTGGGCAGTTACATAAAATAAAAGTCTTTTCTCTAAATGAGTAACTAAAACCGCATGAATGCTTTATTACATTTAATAAAATATTTAATCATATTATTAAATAGTTTCATTAATATATTTAGTTTGCGAGACATCTCATTCAGTTAAAATGGCTTTTTTTTTGTCAGGGGAAAATCATCCAATGACTTCTCCCGCCCAGGGTAAGGCGAGAGAGAGTGTAAGACTCTTACTGGCTAAAAACCCCCCTGTTCCTTCTCCTGCTCTGGGCCGAGGTCGCGGTGCCTCATTGCCTCATACCGCTTACCCCGCAGCCACGGCTAGTTAAAATGGCTTGACTCCAAGTTGTCTTTTTTGTTCAGCCACTAACAAATTCACACCAGTGCAACAGGCATATTTTTACTTTGGTCTACCTATTTATTAATGCATTCTTTACTGTACACATCATACTCTACTTGATACTTAAGTATAAAAAATAGGTAAATAAAATAAACTATTATTAAAAATAGTTCGAATTCCACTTACGATAAAAAATAACAATTTATCACTAAAGAAAATCCCATTTGAGCCATCGAACTTGCCCGTTCAAACGCAGCATCACTTACAATTCAACTAAAGTCGAGTCCAGCTCGATTTCGCCTCGTCCCCGGAATACATACGTTCATTATTGTAGAATTTGAAGAATGCGACACTTCGACCCGACTTAGTCGAAATAAAAAGTTTAAGATATACCTTCAAAAGGATTTTTCTGTATAGGAAATGTAATATTTTGTGCAGGTTTAGAACATAAATATCCGCCGTACTCAGAGTCAGTTAATTGTCACTTAACGCGGTACTTTTGCAATTGCTTTCAGAACAAAATCGACAATAAGGAATATGATGTAACTAGTTTCTGAGTTTAAGCAGAAACATACCTATTAGGATAGAGAGTATATACAAGTAGGCTTAGTAATATTATATACTAGCTTTTGCCCGCGACTTTGTTCGCGTGGAATAGCGACTTACTTCAGATTTTTGGTTTAAAAACTGTCGCATGTCCTTTCTGAAATTCTATTCTGTACTAAATTTCACACCACCTATTTTTATGAAATTTAGTAGTAGTAGTTTGGATATGTTGTATCTTGTGCCGCAACATCCGACGAGCGTCTCGAATGCCAATATACTCTCCCTCAGTTAGACCAGGTGGGATTGTTGGTATAAGTATAGTTACTAACAGTTACACTACCTCTCACCGCATCCACGGCGGGAAAAATTTTGACAAAATAAACATTATATGAGACTATTAACGTAGCCAATGAAATGGTTGTTCATTGTATGTGGCTCTGTATTCACCTATCCCTACCCTTATTGATATAAAATGCGTAATGATTTACTAAAACAATTCTTATAATATTTCTTTCAAAAATAATAAATACTAGCAACATGCCCCAGCTTCGCCACGGTTTTAATGCTGCTACTAAATTTCTCCACTATTCTATGGATGTTATGACACATACCTCTATAAACATTTCTCTTCAATCACTTTATCTATTCAAAACCGCATCTATGTCCTATATAGTTTTAAATATTTATTTTTCATTCATAATAAGGACAGAGAAAGCGAATGTTTTATAATATAATTCTTATTCTTCTTTCTTATTCTTCTTCTTACGAAACATAATTCTTATAATTTAATAGAGCAGAAAAGTTTCATACAAAACAAATCCGTGAAACACAATAAGGCAGATAAACACATAAATATCCTGAAAAAAAAACACACACACACAAAACAACTGAAAAAAGAAAACTTTCAGCAATTAATAGAAGAACTCGAATTAATTATTACAAAACTGAACCAGAACGTTTTAATATGTAAAACTGAAAACCTGAAAACTAGCTCTAGGCTGACTCTACACTACTAATTGCTGAAATTAGTTCAGTAGAGTTAAACTTAGCTAAACTCTACCTCGGTCTTAGAATACAAATGAGTTTAAATATTTAACTACGTCACGTCTTTTTCTCTCAAGAGGGTAAGCAGGGGTGATTACGTGTGTAATACTGTTTTAATAATTTAAAAGGTATCATTTCTTGACAATGGTTATGGTAACAATTGTTAATTAAAACAAAATATAATAAACCTAGCTTTTTCTAGTGGCTTTGCTTTCATTGCCCAGTTAAAATTAGTCTTTTTGTTATTTAAGACTACTATCTATCTCTTACTATAATAATATCTATGATCTATCCCTGAAAATTCATTCAGTAGTATTTACGTAAAAGAGTAACAAACATTAAACTATACTTACAAACTTTTCCATTTATAATATTAGTAAGATTTCTCATTCAAGTTTGTTTGTCTATACAATGTCAGGAATAATTAAAGTGGACTCCTTTTAATGTTGCGAGTGTTCATCTGACTATGGGTGGCGCTGATTGCTTACTAGCAGGTTATCTGCTAGCTCATTTGTTTTATTTCCCACAAAAAGAGCTTTAAGTTTAAGAGCTGAAGTCCAGAAAAATCTACATTTTGGTTCGATTACCTTTATGGATGTAAACACAGATTTACTTTATCAATAGGCCATTAATAAAAGAGCACTTTTTTATGTCAACGTTATAAAAAATCTAGGCAAAGCCGGGATTGTCTGTCTGACTACTCTAATGCCAAAACAAACTCAGTGAATTCAATTTATACATTTCAAAAGTGTCTGTTAATGAGTTAATTAAAAAAATATTTACCTTCACTTTGATAACTACAGCTGAAAGACTTGAAAAAATCAATCCACGAAAACTATTATTGGACTTTTCAAATACAAAACTTACAAAAGACGCATCATAATTAATGTTGTAATCTGTACATTTTACAGACAGAAGACCATTTCATCTTTCAACAAATATGTTCTCAACTTAGGAATCGAAGCCACTCACGTACATAACATCCACCTCTTTCCAACTCCTGACCAAGATCTACGAGCCAGTTAAATTATTACAGCCGATTACAGCTCTATATAGAGTTCTAAATCATTCTACGCAGTGGTAGAGTCGTTAGGAAAATGCTTCTTGAATAAAAATTAGGAAGGATTAATAAAGTGGAAACTGTAGGTAGAGCTAAGATTTTTTTGGCTCTACATTAACAGAGATTTTGTTGAGTTATTACTGTAAATTATGACGGAGTTACCTGAAATTTTTAGAATTTTTTGATGAAGGCTTTGGGTGGAGACTTTCGATAATAGGATTGTGGAAAATGTTAATAGGTATTATGGAAGATCTTTGTACTTATTTTTAAGGCTTCTGGACAAATATATGTTATCCTAACCGACCTCTGAATACTCCACTGCTGGAAGAACGACTGAACATTAATCACTGCGTTCAAAATTTAAAATCATAAGTTCAGGTTTCTCCATATTTTCTTTTGCAGTTTCTAAGTGGTGCCTATTTGCCAACCTTCTAACCACACCGCCGCGTAATTAATAAGAAGTGGACTGTAAACCTCCAGACTCCTTCGACTATACGCAATGCATTTTTTTATGGTATAGTTCGGAAAACGAGCAAATGGATTACCTGATGATAAGCAATCAGCGCTGCCCATGGACACCTGCAACACCGAAGGAGTTACGAAAGCGTTGCCGGCCTTTTAAGGATAAGGGTTTTGGATATTTGATGGTTGGGATGGGATGTGGGGAGGGCAGGTATTTGGGCTACGGTAACCTCGCCCACAAGGCGACACACAACGCTGTGGTCATGTGGTCGGTCAACCCACTCGTGCTGAAGCTTGGCTTTTCCACAATTCTATGCATCATTTACCTATTTCAAAGAATTTTGAAACTTGAACCCCAAAAAACCGTCCTCAGACAACCAATCTCTTTCAAAAACAAATAACACAAAATCATCTCTACCATATTCATATAAACCTCGATATTTGTCACAAGAGTTATTCTCGAAAACCCATTCTAAACGTGGCACGCATCACATTCGTAGAGTTCAGTCTCCAGAGGGCAGCACTAGATTCTACCGACGCTACTAGAATACGAAACAGCAATGTAGAGTTCTAATACACTCGCTTACACGATTATAGAGCCCTAGAGACTACGTAGAGTTGATTGTTTGTTGAAAAAAAAATAGGTTTAGTAATATTAAATTGTTTGAGATAATGGCGTAGTCTACATTAATACATAATTTATAAAAGGTCAGTCTACCTTAATTTCAAATAATTTCAGAATTCCCATATGCTGACGTACGTTTCAACTTTATAAAATAAGCTAAATAAAAAAATACTGAGTACCAATTACACATCATCAGCCTATAAGTGCCCACTGCTGAGCTAAGGCCTCTTCTCTCCCGGAGAAGATCTTAGCATTAATCACCACGCTTGTTCAAGGCAAATTGGCGACTTCAAACTTTCAACTAAATTCGAAAACATAAGTCAAGATTTCCTCACGATGTTGTCCTTCATCGTATATCGGTGTTGTCTAAATAATCTTAGAAAGTACATATAACTTGGAAAAAGCCACATTAGTACTTGCCAGGTTTCGAATGCTGCACCCTCATGCATGATAAACGGGGGCTATAGCCTCTGGGCCACCACGACCTCCTAAAGAACACCAATGTATATAAAATCTAATTGATTTTTTCGAATACCCAACCAAGTTCAAACAACAATTCCGAACAGAATTTCACTAAAAAAAAAGAATTACGGTAAAAATGTTTTTTTTTTCGCAATAGCCAGCAAAGCCATGCTTATTAAGCTTAACGTTATGTAATGAAGTGAGCTTGGTTATTGACACGAAAAGGGCTATTCAGGTTGTTTGCATAATAAAGCCGAGGGCCAATATAATTGTTGTTTTGTACGTGTATTTAAGTATTTAAATATTGATAATTTTATTGCTAATTGGATGAAATTGATGACTGCTTTTTATTTTTAATCATGTAATTTTTAAGTAATGGAGAACTACGGCCTCTTTTAATACAGATCGAATATAATTTGAAAACAGCGATAGATGTACTTAATTCTTTCAATTTTAATTAATAAAGAGGTTAATAATAGTACTTAGTGTTATAAAAATAAAATGTCTTTTGATATTAAAATGATTTTCATGATAATTTTTAACATTGGAACAAATTTGCCTATTTAGAATTTTCATATTTATCTTAAACCAACATTAACACACACAGTTACATTAAAATCACTTCATTCAAGCAAGTTAGTACAAACACAAGAAGAAAAAAATCCAATTTCTAATACTATAACACCCCGTATCACGTACACGTCAAAAAAAATTGAAAGTCAGCGGTACGTTCGAGTTCCCGCAAAATATTCCCTATGTAATAGCATGTCGAAATAATTCAGACGGTCGGGACGTGCCCGCATCCCAATCGATTTGCAACGATACGAAACAATCGCTCGGAGAATACGAATGATTGATAACATCGATATTCTATGATGATGTGTCGCTTCACTATTTTTTTCCAGTTTTTTTTTCATATTGACGAAAAAAATGTATTTCTTTGTTTACATTCACGGTCAACTTGAAAGAGAAAAATTGAGCACGCGAAGACGATCCTTAAAATAGGTCACTGAGTTCTGTATATCAAGGTTTGATTAAAGTAATATACGGCTCGACCAGAGTGATACCACGGCCTCACAGAAAACCGGCGTGGAACAACCACAGCGTTGTGCCTCGTTTTGTGAGTGAGGTTATTGGAGGTCCAATCCCTTCTCTACTCCCCATCACTTCTCAACTCTTAAATATCCGAAACCCTTATCTCCTAAAGGCTCGTAACTCCTTTGGTGTTGCACGTGTCAAGGGCGGCGCCGATTGCTTACCATCAGTTAATGTGTCTGGTCCTTTACCTAGAATAGTGCACTTTCTGTGCTTCTTCACAAAAGAACTGACTGACAAACTCTTTTTATATTAAACATTGAACATTATAGTAATGGATATAAATGACTTTAGTTTTGCATAACTTTAATACTATTTATTTTATTTGTTACAGGTAAGAATGAAATAGGTATATGAAAACACAGCTGATGGATGACTTTTTCAAGGTCAAACTTTCGTAACAGGCTTTTATTGATAGACTGGTAAGTTGATATTGAAATATCGAAACAACAAAAACATATTTTGCTTTAAACAACTTTACAATAAAAGTTAAAGATGAATGATTTTTATTTTTCTGTACAATGCATCTGTCATTTAGTCATTTTCATTTGCTTAACAAATAAAAACTGGAAATTTAGGCAAACGATTTCCAATCGTATTGTTCTGATTTTTAGTTTAAATTTTTTTAAGAATTGCGATTGATTGATGGTGTTCTAAAGTTATACTTGAAGTACTTTGATATTTCTCTTTCAATCAATGACAAAAGATATTCTAGCTCATCCATTCAAATTCTCGTCACAAAATACTTTTTCACAAACACTGCAATCTCAACAAACAATAGTTTAACGAATCGTCTCATAGATGGCGCTGATCTAACTTAATTATTCTAAGAGCTGAAACGTTTATCTGTTACAGTTAAATATATTAAGTTTCAGTTACTTTGTGAAGGAAAGTTGTAGTCATTTGTTGTTAAACTAGATTTATTTGTTACCCAGCAGACGGTTTAAAAAAATTAAGCGTTCTTTTTTCTATTTACAAACTGACGGTGGAGTTTTCATGAAAGTACAAGACACGAGTGAATTAAACTTGGTTTTACGTTGTGAGTTTGTGTTGCGCATTAGTGGCATGTGGTGAAAGAAAACATTGTAAGGTAACATGGACTTTTAATGTTTAGTTTTTACTTTGCAACTTTTTCAGTGTTTTCATAAGTTTTCTCAGTAAAAAGAAGGAACACAGAACCCGGATCTAATGTACTTCGAGTCTTCAGAAAATCTATTCTCAATTAAATTAATTTAACTTAGAGCTGATTTTTCAATGGTAAGATAAAAGTTATCTGCAGATTAATAATGATGCTATCGCGTGAAAATGTTTGTATAAGACAGTGACAGCAACAATTTTTTTCCTCAGATAACATTTATCTGACTATTGAAAAATTAGCCCTCAAACAAAATAGAAGAAGGTGCTTATTTTGAAAGCTATAACAACATATATATACAGAATAAAATATAAAATTTTAAATCACAACTTATTATTAATTTTTTTTTATCTTGTCCTCATTCTAATGCCCACACTTTTGAAAAGTATTAAACCAACTTAAACACACATTCCAGCATTAATCATTACAAAACTTCAACACTTTCCAACAAAAGCTATAGTTTAGAATGGTTAGCCACCCATTCTACCCATTCTGTAAGTAGTCTTACCCATTTTTATCCAACTTTAGCTTTTAGACCGCCAACAATTTCCACACTTACTTTTTCCTTATTTGCAGTTGATTCGTGCAATAATTCCTTTTTAGCCAGACATCTGTAACGACAGGCATTCCATTTGGCCAGACAATTCTATTTCGAGATAAACTTATATAATAGAATGCGTCTGTTTTGGTAGAATTAACGACTTCTACTTTATTAGCGTATGTTTAAGTTTATAGTATTCTATGTTTAAATACTTGGAATAAAGTTAAAATTACACATTTCATTTTTTAAATAACGTTGTAAAAATTACATTAGATTTTTCTCCTGTGTCGTGGGTGCGTTTACAAACATACAATTTCACATACACATGACACCCAGACCCGAAACAACAATCTGTGGATCACACAAAGTGTTGTTTCGTGCGGGATCGAAACCGCGCCACGTTGCGCGTCAACAATGCAGTCAAACTTTATAAGCATATGTTTAAGTTTATTTTATGCTGAAACACTTAAAATGAAGTTCAAATTACAAATAGAAAAACATTGCTTTTACATTTTGATTGTGGGATAACCATGTTTGGGCTGGCTAGGCTGAACGATCACTATAACCGCATAGTAAACAACAACAATGTAGAGGCACCGACATCAGAATATTCATAAATATAAGTTCACACGGTTGTTTCAATACAAACCACTTTTTTTTAAAAAAAAAAACGTTGCCTCACTTTTGGATTTTCTCCTGTGTTGTGGGTGCGTTTACAAACATACAATGTCACATACACATGACACCCAGACCCGAAACAACAATTTGTGGACCACACAAAGTGTTGTTCCGTGCGGGAATCGAACCCGCGACACGTTGCATGGCAGCCAGTTGCCCAGGTATAGATATAGGTATTTCATACTACATATTATTTTCTACTTACAAAACAACCAAAATTCACTATAGGAGATCCATTACGGATCACCCAAACAAACCACTCTGCCACGTAAGATTGAAACCGAATAAAAATCCAAATTGATAAAAATATAGGTTAACAAAGTATGACGTACGCATTTATCAAATGCTAGAGCGAACACTGACGGTTTGTGGGACTATGATGTAGCTTAATTGTTACTGGAAATGACAAAAATGCAAAAACTGTGTAAATGGATAATTCTTTTAATGTTATTAAGAATGGCATTTTATTTATATAATAGATGTTATATGATAATTTATTATTTTAATATCAAATTATGTATTTCTATTGACATTCATTAATATTTATTATCTTTAAAACTTAATGCAAAAAACAACCGACGCAATTTTTATACATTCATTCGGTTTTTTACTGTCATCTTTTCTTTTATTATTTCTTACCACATCAATACATAGTGTTGTCCTACCTTGCCTAGCAAATTCTTTTGAGTTTAAAGGGATACAATTAAAACCATACACACACAGATCACAAGTACTATTAACAAGTTACTCCAAGTACAAAAGACGCAACATCAATCCAAAAAGACTTTAGAAAATCCATGAAAAAGACATGGAACTTTACTAGAAAATGCTTGTATTTACCTCGGTCCCATTTAAACCGCGTTCACCCCTTCATTACCGCGTTCATTCCATCCATTCGCTCTAGATCCTTTCAGTTTGGTAGGCCGAGGGGTGCCGGGCCAGCGATCCATCACGATCGTAGAATGTAAACATGTTGTGTAGGGCTGCCTCGCACGGATTTATCCGATGGCATGAGCGGATAAGTTAAGAATATTAGATGTACATGGGACACGGGTTGCGTGTAACGAATTCGACGTACATTTTCTTTGCTTATTTTCAACGGAATCTTGTGTGTATAATAAGATGTAGATTTTTACACGTTCTCGTAGAATAGGCTATAAAATCTCAAGCCTGTTTTGCTCTAGGGATTTTTTCAGGGTGAATTATGAAACCTTTGATCCTCGTATGAAGTTAAGTTTTTTCTGGAAATATGTATAGGTTAAAGCTTATCAAAAATGTAATAAGATAATAATTTACCATTTTTTCTGAAACAAGATATCCGCTTAAAGTTTGATTTTGTAAGCTGATTTATTTTATAAATTCAAATATACTTATGAATATAAGATGTACTGAGTTCGAAAGGTCAATCGCAACACCAAACTTTAGGAATCAAACTAATAAAAAAACAATGAAAAATGTCAAAAAAACTCACCAACGAACAACAACCCTTAAAAACACAGCACGAACACTCTTAGCCCCATTTATTATATATAACGTATAAAAATTAATTTCGTATAAAATCCGCGTGATATCCGCAGCGTGCCAGCCCTAAGGAGCAAAGGATTAGTGAGGAGGCAGCTTGGATGTGATTTGTTTATGATTATCTCAATCGGTTCGCATCTCGAACGTTTACGAAACCATTTGTTTTAAGCCTCACCGTGATTGATTTGACGTAAACATTTTTGCCTCAAAAATTCCATTCCTCTTCATAATATTTTTTTTTTTTTTCTTGTAAGATGACATTGCATTATTTTATAATTGATGTCTATGTGAAATATTTGGAGTAAATAAATTCTTGAAAATATTTGAAAGACAAGAGTACCTTTTAATTCTCTTTCTTTCCCCTGAAAACGTAAGGATCAAAGAACATGATCCAAATATATAACAATAACTGAGTAGGAACTCTCTCCTCAATTATGACAAACCTTCAATTTAGAACGGCTCGTGATTCAGTAATAGACTCTCTGTCCTTGCATCAATATAAGTATTATTATTTATGTTTTGAGTATAACATCACGAAATTACTATCTCATAAAAAAGCAATAACTCCATAACACCAGAATATTATAACATGTTCGGAATATCCACCTAAATTCGCTGTAGATCATTATAAAAACATTTCAATACATCATAAAACACAATAATAATCACACCTGGGATTTTATAGCTTTTCCCAGCCAGCCCAGGAATCGAGATATCGATTCGACTCGATTCTTCTTTGTATCTCGATTACTCCCGATAGTTAAGCCAACAAACCTTCCTATAGGATTAGAGCAACTTCCATATGATTTTGTTTTAATCCTAAACGCCTTTCATTGACTGGATTTAACGACATTAAAGCCCTTTTATCTTTTTCTTTCTTGTTTTTTCGGATATTACGCTTCGACTATTATTGGATAGTGCTTAATATTAAACGGGAGATAATCCGAAATGCTACGGCGTAGCAAATTTCGTAACAGATGCTACGCGTGCTACGTTTTCGTAGCAAATTGTCATCCTCTTTCTTTTGTCGCCATATTCTTCTATCCGATAAATCAATGTTTTTATTAAATATATTAGCTACTTGTACATATATTTACTATGAGTCAGTAAATAAAAAAATGTTCAAAGCCCAAAATGCAACGAAGCTGAAAATTTATTCTTGATATCATTTCAAACATAAATTAATTTTGAGAAAAGTTGTATAAAGGCTGAACAAAAAACATAATTTATTAACCCTTTGATCATTAGCTGGACACAAGAGGTCAATAAAAACAAAGGATAATTTGATCAAAGCCTACGCACCCACTAACTTGGTCGCACCGTTAGGTTAACGAAACAACTTTTTTAATTGATGTCCATTAATTTAAATATTGAACTTGTAAAAGTTTTTTGATTAATATAATAATACGCTGGGATAAGTAAATGACCTACACACATTCTTTGTCAGGTAACGGGTTTATATTTTCGGTAAGGACTTAACATTTGAGTGAACTAATTGAATATTGTGCTTAATAAGATTGACCTTGAAGTAGTTATACAGATTGCAAAAGTTAAATCAACCTTTTTAATGTATACTTACACAAAGAAAATAATGGTTATTGATATAATGATTATGTGTGGGGGGAGAGCCATGCTTCGGCACGAATGGGTTCTCTCGACCGGAGTGATACCACGGCCTCACAGAAAACCGGCGTGAAACAACCACAGCGTTGTGTTTCGCCGTGTGAGTGAGGTTACCGGAGGCCCAATCCTTCCCCGCCCCCAATCCCTCCTCAATCCCTAAATCTCCAAATCCCTAATATCTAAAAGGTTGGCAACGCACTCGTAAATCCTCCGTTGCGGGTGTCCATGGGCGGCGCTGATTGCTTACCATCAGGTAATCCGACTGCTCGTTTGCCGACCAATTACATAAAAAAAAATGTTTAAATAATGATTATAAATTTCCATTTGTTCCTGATTTGCATAAGTAGGCAAAAAATATTTGCTATGTAACAATAGGCTACGGGACTAGACAAAAAAAAAACGATTATTGAATACGTATTTAAAATTATCATAGTTTTATTCGATGATTATAAGATGGAAATACACAAATTATTGTATTTAAATTTTCCAAGAAATAAATATGGTATAATAAAGAGACTATCCTACAGAACATTCCTTATAGCAAAGAAACTATCAATTTAAACAACTCGAAAAAATATTGAATTCAACAGCTAAAAAAATACATAAATAAGGCGACCAAAATAAAATTTGCAATCAAATTGAAATCCATACACTTCTGCCTTCCCCTTTGGAACATAAGGGCAAACACATAACCATCCCATGCCATAACTCGACCTTTATCAACACTCCGTAGATTATACAGTGCGAACCAATTCCATATTGGCACCATTGAAATCACACTGTACCCTCATAAAAATGAGAACATTATATAACCTTTTTATTAGTAAAAAGAGAGGTAGATATTTTTGTCTCTCTTCAGTTTTTCTCCTCAATTTTCTGACGAACAACATACGATAATAAATGTATGAGAGCTTGCAAGAAAGTTCTATAAGTTTATTCTAGCATTTCCTGGTCATTGAATTTTTGTGATTTGATTTTTTTAGTGATGGCTACTGAAAGTACTAATAGCACTCACATCATACGTTTTTCGCTTTTGAAAAAGCTTATGCACTCACTTTTCAGGGTCATTAGTTCCAAGGAAGTAATGTAATACACAGCGAATAAATTTTAGTTTTCATACTGTTACGTACTAAGAAGTTATAAATAAACTTTAAAAAAATAACGACAAAACTCTCCATAATGTGCTAGGCAGCTCCATTCAGTGTTCAAAAGTCAAAAGCCATAAACATTTATATCAACTAAATATTATAACAGTAACAGCAAGCACTTTTGAAACGCCTAAAAATACTTAAATAGTCTGGCAGTCCATTCTTTACAAAAGCAAAATTTATCCGCTCTAAAATATAAAATCTAATGATTTCATCACAACCATTTATCCTAATAAGTTTAATATGACGTTTATTTTAAAAATTTATACTAGAAATCAATTAAAATAAAACTTATTGGAAATATCATAATCATCCTTTAAATTGGCCATTGCTGAGCAAAGGCCTCTTCTTATACGGAGAAGGTTTGACAATTATCCCGCTTGTTCAAGACAGATTGGCATTTTCAAACTTATAAGTCCCATGATGTTGTTTTCCTTCACCGAATGTCAGTAGTGTCTAAATAATATAGAAAGTACACATATCTCGGAAAAAGTCACATTGGTACTTGCCAAGTTATGAACGCGCACCCTCATGGATGAGAAACAAAAGCAAAATATGAAGAAGTCAAATAACTCGATAGACATATCTAAACCACGAATGTCGGGCAACCTTTGCTGGAGTATTCACATTGATGTCCCAATATTCGGCCCATAGAAACAACCGCCATGAATTAATGGGGACCCATTGTAAAAAGCTCGTAAAATATTTAATATCTTTTGTCCACCATGCAACACTGTTAACCCTTGAGTTATGACTGAACCGGTTATAACCGCCCGGATGCAGATAGAATTCCGGTTATTTATGACCGTGAAGTTGTTTGAGTTGCAGAAGTTTTTGTTTTAGATGTTTTCTTTTGTGAAAAGTTTTAGGGGAAAACTATTACATTACGTAGTGAAGAGTATTTTACAAAATCTGACCTGATCATTTCCATCCCCTTTGGAGAAGGAACGGGTTGGTGCTAAGTCAGCAAGAGTCTGAATAGCCCATCTGCCCAACTCAGAGCGGCAATCGACAATTAATAATTTTGCTCCCTTTTTTGTCAGGGAAAAATCATGAAATGACTTCTCCCGTCCAGGGGAAGGCGAGAGAAAGTGTCAGACTCTTACTCACTAAAAACCCCCGTTCCTTTTTCTGCTTTAGGTCGTGGCCGCGGTGCCTCATTGCTCCGCAACACCTTCTGAACATCAGCTCTGTAGGGCCCCGTCTGTGGCGGTCTATTGGTATTTTGAGGCGAGCGCGGGACGCTGCGCGCAGAACGCTCGGCTTTGGTTCTGGTCGGGCGGCAAGCTGGTTTCCTGTCCACAGATGCTTACGGTGGCCGGAGATCATCTCACAGCTCAATTCGGCTCCCTCAAAGTGAAAATCTCTAATAAAAGTTGTTATACATTCTTTATTCCATAAGGGGATCATCAAGCCAAATATAAAACAAAATATATCCTTCAAATTCACCACTAAGTTTAGCACTGGGCTAGCCTTAAAGCCCCAAACATTCAGGCCCTTAATAAATACAAAAACATATACAATATTTATGTCCTCACCACAAATCATCAGTTGATTTATGAAAGAAATATCTACAGGACATTCCAATTTATATGATTTATTGGTTCTAAGAACGAATGTATATACATACACGCGTCTGTACATATATACGTAGGTATGTATACATATTCTAAGAAATACCTTTGACATAAATGAGGATTATAAAGGAAAAGGGTCATGAAGTATTTTTTGACGTAGAAACCTTTTTTTATATCTCATCATCGTTAGCTTTGTCCTGTACTAGTCTCTATGTCTTCATTAAAGAATTTGTTACCTAAGTTTTTTATTGAGCGCTGGTGCCTGGTCTCTCCGTTCTCAAACGTTTTGCACCTTGGACGGCGGCCTGTAGGATGAGCAAGAGTGCTAAAAGATTTATATTACTCAACTTATTAGCTCCTCACAGAAAACAGGCGTGAAACAACCACAGCGTTGTGTTTCGGAGGCGCAATCCTTCCCCTCCCCCAATCCCCAAATCTCCAAACCCCTAATCCCCAAAAGGCAATGCACTCGTAACTCCTGGTGTCCATGGGCGGCGCTGATTGCTTACCATCAGGTAAGCCGTCTGCTCGTTTTCCGTTCATAACATAAAAAAATCAAATGAATATTTAAAATAACAAAGAAAATATATTGTATTAAGTACAAGTCTCTTAGCTCACCATTGCATAAAATACATTTTTCCTAATCGACTTAAATAGCTCGCACAGCAGGAGACCTTTTGAAACCATTTGTAGATGTTATTCAATATAAAGTTCTGAGTATTGCAAAAATAGGTTTAGCAGATGTCACTTAGTTTCTAGGAAACCGCTGCAGTCCGACATTAAGTACCGTTGTCAGTTTTATTACCATTTATTTAGTAAAGACTTTTCTAACAATTGTCATGTTTTTGAATAGTAAATATTGTGATTTGACTAAATTTATTGTAAATATCTGGAGGCCCAATCTTGTCTCCCCCCAAACTGTCCTCAATCCCTAAATCCCCTTAAACTTAATCCCCAAAATGTCGGCAACGCACTCGTAACTCCTTCGTAGTTGCGGGTATCCATGGGTGGTGCTAAATCCTTACCATCGCATAGTCTGTAGGCTGATTCGTCGTCTTATCACATAGAAAAATAGAGACTGACTCAAATGAATTAAGTGAGAATTATAATAATATGAATAAAATTGATATTTGATAGTAATTCATTTTAGTTACCTTTGATTTTTTTTTATCCGATGAGAAGCAATCGCGTCATCTGTGGACACTCGCAACTTCTAAGGGGCTACAAGTGCGTTGCCAGCTTTTCGTGGATTGTTAGCGATTTGGGGATAGATGATAGAAGATGGGAGTGACCGGTAAGTTTACTGACGAGGCTAAACATAACGTGATAGAAATTTTAGCGAAAATATATTTTAATAAATTGATGTAACACACTTGCGAAAAAATTAACATTTTAATTATGAAGCTATTTGAGTTGGGATCGGGGAAAATACGACATCTGATCTTATAACGTACGGCCTTTTAAGAAGAATAAACGAAAACCGTCAAACACAATACATTTGTTTCCTCTATGAAATGAAAAGTGGTTAGCTAAAGCAACAAGAGAGAAACTAACAGAATAACTGACCCATCAGTCGATTCCTGAAAAAATAATCCAACGAAATAATTAACTGAAAGGGTAAAACGGAAAACTCACTTCTGTATATTAGGGAGCCTACGCTTTTTCAGTGTGCAAGTAATTTTTTTCAGTCGCACAATAATGTTGTTGTTCCCGTAAATTAGTTTTCTGAAAGCCTCCGGGACTTTATGTGATGGATAACCGTTGGGCTGCGTTTCGTAGGCTTCTCCTACTTTTTTTTACGTCGGAAAACAAATGAATGAGTCTATTTTTATTTTTTGAGTGATGGGTGACATGGTCCTTTTGTGTTTTCGCTTTTCACGGACAGCTGACGATGGCTTTACAGAGATTTAACATTTTTGCTCACATAATTCCAAAAAAAAAAATTGTATTGTTAAAACAAATACTTAATAATCTATGGACATCACTACATAGTATAAAACAAAGTCGCTTTTATTTGTCCCTTTGCACATATTATTATGTTTAAATCTTTAAAACTACGCAACGGATTTTGGATATTTTTTAACAGATAAAGTGATTGAAGAAGTTGAATATATGAAAACATCCATTTAATTGCACCTATGCGAAGCTGGGGCGGGTCGCCAGTACTTGTTAAGTAGTACATATACACTAACATTTTTTTATCCTTGAAATACATTCTGCTTATTTCATCTAAAATAACATAAATTAGTATACATAATACAAGTAACTTATGTGTTCTACTCAAGGTCATTTAATGGGTACATAAACCAGTACTTAGTAATATGTTTAAATATAAGAACAAAATTGTTAGTAAGAACTAGTTCAGTATATCACTAAATATCTCTGAGTTGGGCAGCTTGTCTCATAAAAAAGCAAACAAAAATATTAATAACTAACTACTCTCGGGCGGTTTCACCCGCTGCTCGGCTCCAATTATTCGAAGCGTGATGATTTATAGCCTATAGCAGTTAGGAACATTGTAGCTATCTATCAGTGAAATAATTTTGGCAATCCTACCAGCGGTTCCAAAGATTACCCACTACATACAAACTTACAAACATACAAACTTATTGATTTTACCTCTCTATAATATAAATATAGATAAATACCTGAACTTTTTGTTTTATTAACTTTTCCTACGTATATATGTAAATATAAACACAATAACAAACCAACATTACAATCCTACATCTTTCCTTAAATTATCCTACAATTAAGTCGCAACAGGTCCTTTATCATATAAGAGAAATGATCGTAGACTTTTGCTTACCCTAGAATATCTCAACTCTGAAGTTGATCATTTATATGCAAGCCTACAGTCTGCCAGATGAGCAGGAATATAGCAATCTAGTGTAAAGGTCTGAGCGCAAATACTTAATCACTAATTACCAAGCCGTCATAAATGTAATTAATTTTAGCGGTATCTTTAGGTGTGGTGTAAGTTTCAGTGTAGAGCGTACTAGAAACTATCTGAAAGCTTCCTGAAATAGTAACAGGAGTATTACGTTCACTTAATTTCAATAAGGTCATTTTAAAAGGCGTACTATTGGTGTGTGCCTCTAAATAAAATTATTTGCTCTCTCATGCTATGGAAAAGAATAAGATTGAATCGGGTTTTTTCCTCAGTAAAAATATTTTTTTTACATTTTTCAATAAAATAAAACACTATAAAATTGTTTTATTCTATTTAAATCTGTCATGCAATAATTTGTTTTCGATTATTATTATTTTTTGCAATATAAATTAAATGCGAAAATATAGTGACGTCAAAAAATTCATAGGATAATATCATATTTATTTGACATTTTGAAGTTCTAAGTATTGAAAGTTAATAGTTGTCAAATACCGCCAGGATGATATGGCGAAGCACAGCTCAATGCATGAGAAGAATATGTTGATTTTGATTTTATTTATTAAAAGCACTTTCTCCTGTTTCTCCATCCTTGGAAGAAGCCATTGAATGGATTTTCCACCAAAAAAACCTTCCAATTATAAAAGACTTTATATAATACACATTTTTATTTCATTCACTATGATTCTACATACTAATTTGGTCTAAAAACTTTCAAATAAATACTTTAAAACCCAAAACATACAAACATAACCCCAACTAATAAACTAGGACTCCTAATGAACTGAAAACCGCTATAATCTTAACGCCTACACCACAATAGGGCTGGCAGAGGCTCTACGCAAAAACGGAGCCCCGCTCATCCCTGATATTAACGTTGGCACATGAAGGATGGTACAACACGGGAGGGAGGCAGCCTCCAAATAAATTTACAATGTCTAAAGGTGCGGGTATTTATTTAGCTGTATAGCGCAGTTGTCTTATTAAAGCAGTGTGGTCTGGTGAACTAATTTAAAAGTAAAATAATTAAGGATGTTAAATGTGATTTTGTTTATGACAAGTTTATACATATATGTGTTCAATTTTTCTACTATTTCCTCCTTCTTCTTCTCATAATGTAATGAAAGTATATTAACATAATGTATTAAGTGTGGTAATTTAAATCTAATCAAATAATATCAGAGAGCAAAAAAAAATTATTTTTAATCATTTTTTTTTTATTATTTGACTATATATTACATACATTATTTGATGACATAGAGTCAAATAATTAAAAAAAAAAGATTTTTAATAAACAAACACATAAACGATATTGTAACATTTCAATACAAAGTATCGAGTTACCGTCGTACTCAAATTCATCTAACAGTATTTTTTTTTTGACCCTCGGCAATTGTTTTCGGGCCCAAATAGCCCTTAAAAATTACTTCGAAATCATTATTCAATGTTAATTCTTGTGTCACTACCTCAAAAAAAAAATTACCACCTTTTATACCTTGTCGAAATAAATACTCAAAGTCCATTCACCTTCTAATTTATACACAGCCACCGTTCATAATATCAGTAGATATAACCTTAAAATTATTTTCTCTATTTCAACTGTATAATTGTATTATTAAGGTAAGATTGTAAATTTTATACTTGTGTTAGTGAGCGAACTATACAGGCTGATGATAAATGGTGTTTATATTTTACTTGTGTCAAAGTAAAACTATGCATGTGTGTAATTCGTGTTCCTTTATAAGTGGTTTATTTTGTACATGTGGTATGTTAAGATTATACAGGTTGTTTTTTTTTTGTGAAACTATTCGGTATTCTTTTTGGCATTGTTATGTTATGTGTGTATGTAGGAAGAATAATATTTGTTGCAATGTTTTTTAAGAGTTAGTAGAATTTCATGGTGATAATAAATTTAAATTTTGCTATCGGTTTAAATTTTAAACAATTTATAACCGCTTTGTTGCTGATTTTTAATCCAAAACATAGAAATAAAATGTTTTTCTTAGACGTACTCGACCTGTTGAGTTAAAACTTGACATATTTTTTAACTTTTTCATTATCAAACTTGCAACCTTAATAAAATAATCTTAATTTTTAATTTAGATTTATGTATCTTTGCACACAAAGACACACAAACCAGAATATTTTAATTAAATTCTAAGAGCGTCAGTCCAAATTTTAATTAAAATAAAACGAATTAATAAATTTCTTGGCTGCATTTCGTATGAAACGTCCTCTGTAGCCCGGCCAAGATTAATGAAGTGGCCAATGAATGACACTGCAGCCGAATACAAAATCTAAATATATGTAGCATAGAGTACAGAATAAAGTGACAGTTTTGAAATAAACTAACTCTGAATGGACGAGAAATTCATAAACATTTTGATGAAAATTGTAAATGAGGAACAATGGACTGGATGCTTTAATGACAAGAATGTTACTTTCAAAAATATTTTAGCACAGATGTGTTGGTTGTGCGATAACACGGCCTCACAGAAAATAGGCGTGAAACTACCACAGCGTTGTGTTTCGACTTGTGAGTGAGGCTACCGAAAGCCCAATCCTTTATCCCTACCCCCGATACCTCTATCTCTAAAACCCTTATCCCAAAAGGACGCTTACTTACCATCTTACCACATAAAAAATAAAATTAATTACTCTTTTTCTTGCAAAGAATTTTTAGATCTCACAATGGTCAAAACAATGAAGAACATGCGATGTCGGACATTATGTACAAGTATGTATTTAGAAATGAGCGCTTATAAGGCAGCAAGAGAGTTACCTTAACAAATAAAATAAATGAAAAAAAAAAGAATTACTATTATGGATACACCTTTAAAAAATACTATTGTACAATAAACAATATTCTATCCATGTTTATTCTATATATTACATACCAGATTTTGCCCGCGACTCCGTTCGCGTGGAAAGGTCTAGGACTTCCTGCAGATTTTTTTTATAAAAACTACTATCATATGTCCTTTCTCGAGTTCCAAACTATGTCTGTACCAAATATCACAGAAATTGGTTCATTAGTTTAGGCGTGAAGAAAAGACAGACAGACGGACAGACAGAGTTCCTTTCGCATTTATAATATTACTTTAGATTTGGATTATTACACCTTAATAATTTAAAAAAAACGATTGCACAATAAATAATATTCTATTCTATTCTTTATATTATGTATTCGTAATATATGCTTGAATATACATTAAAAAAACATACTTAAATGCTTCTTAGAACAGGCAGTTAGAAGTAATAAAAGGAAAACCACTGAAGCTGGTAAGTGTAAACTAAAACCCGTCTGTTCCTCCTGCAACCCTTTTCCAATTGTTATTCGATTTTAGAAAATCAATCAGGGTTCCGAGATTAGCCCTGCACAAACAAACAGACGGCTCGTTTATTAGTTCTATCACCCTAAAACTTTAAGCGGATTGATGTTATTTAAGTGATTTGTGGCTTCTATAAGATTCGTTGATTTTATAGGAATAGTGATCTGTATTGAGGTGATTATGGATTGGTAACTTTATTTTAAGACTTTTACTCAATAATTGATTGGTTAACCTATACTAGAATATATGTATATACAATATTCCTGAGTGCTATAAGCTATAAAACATCACGCTACAATAAAATGGAACCGAGCAGCGGGTGAAACCGCGCGAGAGTAGCCTAGTATTATAATACGTAGATATCACCAAAACTATAATCTATGCTTTAATAGCACAAAAAAAACACTATCAAAATTTTACCAACCTAAAACACCTACGACAAAAAATAAAACTTTAAATTTAGAATTTCATAACAAAAACAGATTTATTTTAAAAATATCCGCATAGCAATACTTATACGTCGCAGTATCCTTGAAATCTGCATATAAATATCATTTCTCTTTTATATATATATATGTAAGTATATATTATATAAAAGAATTATGTTGAAAAATATTATGTTGGTAAGCTTTGAGATTTAAATGCATTCACATCACTCTGTATTCATGGCGTGACTTAGTGACGATACAGGGTTTTCTATTACATAAGGATGGGGATTGGGAGTTCGTTGGTTTTATCGATATCGATACTTTTTTGATTTAAGTGTGGGGGAGCTAAGCTTCGGCACGAATCCTTCCCCTTCCCCAATCCCTCCTCAATCCCTAAATCTCCAAATCCCTAATCCCTTAAAGGTCGGCAACGCACTCGTAACTCCTCCGTTGCGAGTGTCCATGGGCGGCGCTGATTGCTTACCATCAGGTAATCCCGAATGGGCCTGCTCGGCCGGAGTGATACCACGGCCTCACAGAATACCGGCGTGAAACAACCCACAGCGTTGTGTTTCGCCGTGTGAGTGAGGTTACCGGAGGCCCAATCTCTCCCCCTCCCCTATCCCTTCCCGATCCTTATATCCCCAACTCCTATCCCTAAAAGGACGGCAACGCAGTCGTAACTCCTTCGGTGTTGCGGGTGTTCATGGGCGGCGCCGATTGCTTACCATCAGGTAATCCGTGTGCTCGTTTGCCGACATATACAATTAAAAAAAAACAGGTTTTGAATAAGATTGGGTTGCAAACGAGCAGACAGACTACATGACAGTAAATTGACGACGCCAATGGACGTTTCGAGAACAAAGAGTTAAGTTTATAAGATATCGGAGAGGGAGGATCCTTCGACCAGGCGAAGTGATCGTGCCTGGTGGACTTACTGCCCGACGGTTGTTGTCGAGATTTTGTATCGAGACAAATTGCGTTGAGAACTCTTATACCGCGAAGTAGAATCTTGCACATGGTTGGTGCTGTTGCTGCATTTCGTGCGATAGATGTCGCTACAGACGCCTTATTACTATTTTCGAGGAAAATCATCAACTAGCTTCCCTCACTTAGGGTAAAACACCGTCTGCTATTCCGGAACAGGGTCGCAGTACATGATTGCTCTCGCACCCACAACCTCAGCAGAATATCGACTCTTTTAGGGCCCATGAACATTAGAGTAGGTGCTAGTAAGATGGCTGGACTTTTATAGCTTAGATATGAGGATTGAGAGAATCCGAAATGGGGGCATTGGAGTTTCGGTGAACTTAATCATACTGTGAAACACAACGCAAGCGTTTCGTCCCGCCAGTTTTCTATTCTATGAGGTCATGGTATCCTTCTGGTTAAACTGGTTGCTTGATCCGAAGCATGGCTCTTACATACAAATAGTCGGATAGTTTTTAGCAGCTGAATAGTTTTGAAAAGAGTGCACCTTTTTCCTTATATCAATAAAATATTTTATAGTACTGTATTGATTTTCAATAGTTATCATAGATAGATTCGAACAAAAAACAATGACGTTAAGCATTTCAATTATAATTCTTGTCGTGAATTATAGTTTACCACGATCGCCACAAAAGAAGATTCTAATGGCAAAACGTTCGATTATAATTGCCTTAAAATTTAAAACAAAACTTCACTCAAATCTTTATAAAGTTACTTTTAATATCCAACAAAACAATCTAGCACTCCAATCTTCAAAATAAATTGTACATCATTTAAAATCTTCATTGTATTATTTATACAATAAATTCATCATTCATAAATCTTTCCAAATAATTTCGACATTTATAAACTACTTTCTTAGTTCAATTATACGAATTTATAAAATAAATTATTGTTACAGACATAATCTTACAATCCTTCCATTCAATCTCAATTTCTAAAACGTTATCATACGAAATTTATATTCTAAATTCATATTACAAATCAAATTGCCAAGTTCGAATGACGTCACGAATACTCCAAAGTACTTTTGTATGGTAAATGACAATAGCAAAAGTACTCGAAAGTAACTTCGGTACTTTGAATCGAACAGTTGAAAGTCACAGAGAAATGGCTTAGTCAAAAATTTCAATGGTACCTCCTTGGCATCATAACTTTTTGGAATCTTTGATTTTGTTTGATTTGCGGTGAACTTCTAAATAAATGGAGGTAAATCTAAATTTGTACCGAGATATCAGAGGTCAATGACTGAAATGAATAGGCGTTATTTTCGATATTGAAAAGGCAAAGTAATGATAAAGAAAATAAGAAAATCATTTTGTGAAGCTGCTTACTGGTTTATTTTTAAACTTATCCTATATATTGAATTACTTTGAATTAACTGTATGGAATTTGTTTTTGAAGATATTTATAACTTTTACATGTTTTGTTAAAGACATTTCACATTTCCTCTGTTTACTTTCAATATACTATAAAAGTGCTGTGACTAGAAAGTGCATTGCTTACTTTTTCATAATTTACTGAGTCACGCCTGTAGACTGCCAAATTTCTTTTAAGCGTTATCATTTTGGTTAATGTGTAAAATCCGAAAAACGAAACTTTCGATACTTCCTCGACTTGATCACTTTAAATTTTTCGCCAAATCTATGTATACAAGTGTGGGAGTGCCATGCTTTTGCACGAATGAGTCAACTCGATCGGAATGACACCACGGTCATACAGAAAACTGGATTGAAACAACCACAGTGCTAAGTTTCGCATGTGTTTGAGGTTACTAGACGCCCAATATCGATACATTCGTCCCATCCCTAGTTTTATTTTTACTATCAGAAGACTGGATCAAAATGTATTACATTTCTGTTATATTCGATGAGTCACCTCATTGTTTGCTTAATATTCATTGCTACTGCATTTATTTACACATAAATATACCTACATTATGTATTTTTTTTTGTTTTTTTACTGGAGCCAAGCAATAAAAATACAAAAAAAAATACCTCTTCTCAAACCTTTCTCGTGGAAGAAGAGGAAATTGGTGATTTACGTCGGTGTGTGCGCGTATGTGTGAGATAACGCCACGTTTAAGCTAACAGACAGAAAAATCTATTTTTTTAAAAGTTGCCCTTTCTCATTGTACATTTCCAAAAAGATGCAATATCACAGACACATCACACCCAGACCAGGAACAACAGTTTGTGGATTACACAAAGTGTTTTTCCGTGTGACAATGGAACCTGAGTCACGTTGCACAGCAGTCAATTGCCCAGCCACTGCGCCAACCGTGCAGTCAAAATTCATTCATTTAAGTCAATGTAAGGTATTTGAGCTTGCGAACATAAGACTACTTTTTATTAACTAGTAATCAAGTAAGAAAAAGCGAGCCAACATTTCAACTAACTAGTGTAGGAGAGCCATACTTCGGCACGAATGGGTCGGCTCGACCGGAGTGATACCACGGTCTCACAGAAAACTGGTGTTAAATAACCACAGCATTGTGTTACGCCATGTGAGTGAGGTTACCGGAGACCCAATCCTTACCTTTCTCTAATCCCTTCCCGATCCCAAAATCGCCAAATCCCTAATCCCCCAAAAAGTCGGCAACGTACTTGTAACTCCTTCATCCTTCATTGTTGTGAGTGTCCATGAGCGGTGACGACTGCTTACCATCAAGTTAACCGTCTGCTCGTTAACTGTACCTAGGAAAAAAACTAACAGTACTTTGAAAGATTAACTCGTGCAGTTAAGTCTAATTTTACTCTGTATTTAACTGTGAACTGTGAGCTAGTTACTATGTAGTTAGAGTCGTATTGTGATGCTAAGTTTGTCATTATTGTAAGTGGCTACTTACATGTGGTCGGCAGTAATTTCATGCGTGGTGGTGTATTTAACAGACTGACTTACTGGTGATGACGTAGCTAATGGTAAAGTGCCAAACCTCATCATTACATCACGTTTTATTTTTAAAAAAAACCAGTTGGCTTTTTTTGCCCCTTCACTAGACTGCACGGTTGGTGCGGTGGCTGGGCAACTGGCTGCCGTGCAACGTGTCGCGGGTTCGATTCCCGCACGGAACAACTCTTTGTGTGATCCACAAATTGTTGTTCCGGGTCTCGGTGTGATGTGTATGTGGATTTGTATGTTTTTAAACGCACCCACGACACAGGAGAAAATCATAGTGTGGGGCAACGTTTAAAAAAAAGATTTTCTTCTGTGTCGTGGGTGTTTACACACATAAAAACACACAATGATACCCAGACACACACAAATTGCTGCAAACGCGGAACATCAGGTCTAGGTGAGATTTGTATGTAAATTTATACATTTGTAAATGCACTTACGACACAGGGGAATAAGCTAGTGCGGGGCAACGTTTCAAAAAGCTCTCTCGCGTAGATTATAACAAAAATCATAAAATCAATACTTATTTAATAGAATCAATATTACAAGTGGCATTTTCTGATTAATGACGTGGCCCCCGCGATGGGGTTCTCAGAACAGCTCATTTCCTTCTGCCATTCAACGGTGGGTCGAAATAGATAGCCTGCAAAATTAACTGCCTTGGGGAACAATCGATTAAATCCTATCTTACGATTATCGATTTGAAGTAAAACGATTATGAAGCCTTTGTATTCTGTAAGAGTTACGATTCTATTTTGACTAATTGATGTCCATTGTCTTTGTGTTCGAGATTAAATTAGTATCGAATTGTTTGAGAAATAATGTTTTTCGGGGAATTGCTAGTTCAATTTACTTTAGCTTTATTGAATAATTAATTTTATAGTGTAATAGAATCATTATTAGTTATTAAAAAAGGTTATAATATTTATTATATTTTGTTCAATTAAGTATTTTGAATACTTGAATTCTGCTGTATTACCTCGTTTGTCATACATTGCTAGCTATGTTTACCTACCTACCTACCTACCTATGTAACTAATTTATTTTTTCTTTTTCAAGCATACTCTTCATAGATAATTATTTGCGAAAACACGTCATTACTCAATAGTTGTTGTGGTTTTAGTTAGTTGTTGTAGCGACATCTACCGCGCAATACGCTGAAACAGCACCAATCACCTTCAAGATTCTACATCCCGGTATAACAGTTCTCGAGCCAATTAGAACAAGATCCCGACAACAGCCGTCAATGAAACAATGAATTTGTAAATAGGCCATAAAGCAGCACTTTTACACGTCAAAATTATATGTAAAAAACTAGATGAAGCCGGTCAAGCAGTAGCCCACCAGATACGATGCCCGTCTGGTCGGAGGATCCACCCTTTTCAATGGAGAATGAGGAACTTTACAAACTGTTCTCTCTTCCCTCCAAAAGTTCTTAATACTATATGTTTTCCGATTTAAATAAAATGAAATAAAACTCATATAAAAACCTTTAGGTTTTAACAATTTATCCATCTCACAGTTCGTACAAAAAATATGAACGTACACACATATGCAATTAAAATGTTTATAAAAGTTGTTTTTACTTAAAATAGCCGTAAAACGAAGCCCTTTTCAAGTGAAGCGATGTGACCATTACTATTGGCGTAAAATGTTTAAAGTGTTGTACCGTTGCTATAACAGTTTATCGAGTATCGATAAATTGTTTATCTAGTTTTTATTTTATGTACTGTTATACATATATTCTTGTTGTGACCCGGAAATTTAGGTTACAGTGTCTTATGTTTAAAGCATAACGCACCAACCATGCAGTGACTGCACGGTTGGTGCGGTGGCTGGGCAACTGGATGCCGTGTAACGTGTCGCGGGTTCGATTCCCGCACGGAACAACTCTTTGTGTGATCCACAAATTGTTGTTCCGGGTCTGGGTGTCATGTGTATGTGAAATTGTATGTTTGTAACCGCACCTACGACACAGGCGAAAATCCTAATGTGGGGGCAACGTTTATATTAAAAAAAAAGCTGCCGGTTCAAAACGTAGCAGGTACTAACATGACCTTTTCCGACATATTATTATATGTCCTTTCTAAGATTATAACGACATCATTGATTGATATACGATGAAGAAAAACAATGTAATGTAATCAAATGAATATGTAAGTCTATGAAAATGAAAATAATCAAAATCATTACGTCCGGCGCGTAGCGTTCCGCGCGCGCCTCAAAGAGCCATTCGACCACCACAGATGGGGCCCTAAAGGGCTGATGTTCAGCCGGGGTTGCGGGGTAAGCGCAATGAGGTACCGCGACCTCGGCACAGAGCAGGAGAAGGAACAGGAGGGTTTTTAGTCAGTAAGAGTCTGACACTCCCTCCTGCCCGGCCCTGGGCGGAAGAAGTCATTTGATGATTTTCCCCTCACAACAAAAAAAAAACCGCTTAGTATAAAATAAATCGAATAGTCACGCCAGATGTGGGGTATTGCATAGGTGTGTGTATGATAACGCGTACAAGATGCAATGTGTGTGTAGACTAGGTGCAAAGTAAAATAATATACAGTTGGTATCGGACAATCGTGTGTTTCACTCGTCTCCCTGTTCCTTATACAACTGATACACGAGGCTGGTCGAACACGACCCTCCACACCAGGCAATCACGTCTAAATTATTTGAACGAGAAAAAACATACTTAGGTACGTCAAAATTTTTTTCAGCTATTCTAGTAGATAAAGAAACTATTGTCTCATCCGTATTGGTACAATTTTATAATCACAAAGAAAATAAACACTATAAACTCATAACTTATTTAAAATATTGATAACACTACTTTACCATTTATAACATCGATACCAAATTCAAGAAACATTTCCCATCCCTTTCCATCATTCGATTTTAAAATCGTTTTAACGGCACTCGATTCAAATAACCGATTTTAATTCAGTTCCCGATCTTCGTTCATAAAATGCATTTAACATAATTTAATTAAGAATTTAAGAGGCGACATTATTTTAAATTAAATTCTCCGTTTCCCAACTTTGCAGTCGCTTTGAACAATAATTATTTTAACCGTTTTATTTATCGCGTTTGTAAAGGAATTCGGTAGGAGTTTTAGATTTTGTTTATGGCAACATTATTTTTAAAGTTTTGAAGCTATTATTGTCATCATTATTTTTAATAATGTTATTTTATTACATAATATTTTCCGCCTGCGGTTTCACCCACGTGGTATGTTGATAAAAAGCATCTTATGTGAAAATCTAGGGTATCACCTTACCTTACCACATACGAAGTTTCAACCAAATCGGTTTAGCCGTTTTTGCGTGAAAAAACAATAAACGTGAACGTTTTTGAAAGTTTTTATAATAATACTAGCTACTCTCTCGCTGTTTCACCCGCTGCTCGGCTCCATTTAATCGTAGCGTGATTTTTTATAGAGCACTCGGGAACATTGTAGCTATCTATCAGTGAAAGAACTCGAACTTACAAATTTTACCTCTTTATATGTAATATTAGTATAGATTCTAGTAGGAAAATAATTATTCAGAAAATACTCATGTCCAGGGGTAAGAACAATTAAATTATAAAAACAATAATCATGCAAATTGCATTTAAAGTACCTATCTAAGCTACAAGTGTCACGGTAGCGCTATAACCGGAAATGCGGCTGGTGACAGAAACCACCGGCCGCCATTACCGAGCGCAGCCTTTGACGCCACTTCCTGTATTCAACGCCTGAATCGTAAGCGGTTCCGGTAGCCATAATTTAAGGTTTCCAAGACTTTTATGAAGACGATGTGGTGTTTTCAAATGATTTGTAGGTCTCATATATTATTATTTTTATAGTGGATGGGTTTGCAAGATATATGCAGCAATACATTGCGATCATAACACATATATTGAAAATAACGTCTAACTATAACTTCAAGTTAGGACGGGACTCGTAAATATTTTCATATCTATACTAATATTATAAAGAGCTAAAATTTGTAAGTTTGTCAGCTTGTATGTAGGGTAAAATTCTTTCACTAATTGATAGCTATGTGTATGTAGAGAGTTGGTACCAACTCTCTACAATCAAATGGAACCGTGCAACAAGTGAAAGCGCGTGGTATTAGCTAGTTTTCAATATATTGAGGTGCATTGCTAATACTATTGTATTTAATGGATATTATTATATATATAAAACATTCTCTTCAATATTTCTACGTATAGAAAAACTGCATTAAACTCCGTAGCGTAGTTTTAAAGATTTAAGCATACATAAGAATGTGGCGACAACGAAAGGGACTTCGTTTTAGACTATGTAGTGATAATTAATATAACACTGGTAAAGGGTTAGCAGCTATGAGGAATTAAAACATATTCGTTTCAAATAAGACTTGCTTTGCCTACATCCAAACTAATATTATAAATGTGAAAGTAACTATGTCTATCTATCTGTCTGTCTGTCTGTCTGTATTTTCTTCACGCCAAAACTACTGATACGATTTCTATGAAATTTGGTACAGACATAGTTTGGAACTCGAGAAAGGACGTAGGATAGTTTTATAGCAAAATCTGCAGGAAGTCACTATTCCACGCGAACGAAGTCGTGGGCAAAAGCTAGTTATTATATAAAATATTGATCTGTATTATCAAGGACAAAAAAATATATATCATATTGTTACTTTACAAGAAATTCTATCATCAGCTTCGCAAATCGAATACCCAAAATTTTCCCTTTGTTAAAATCCATCGATGCCATAAGATTAAAAACAACCACAACAAAAAAATAATAAAGTATGTAAACAAAACGTTCAATATTTAAAATCCGAACCCGAGAGACGGCCATCTTGATTCCAATGTTACCGTTCGAAAATTATCAATTCTTTATTCAAAAAAATATAGCGAAGTGTAAATTTCAATGTAAGGCGAAAGGAACGGTAAAAGTTTTTTTTTTAATCTTCGAATATTCTAGGCAAAGAAACCTTTTGTAGACGCACCTCGGAATAGATTTTGATTTGTACTTTTTAAGGAACAATATTGGCAGGTGAGAGGACCGTACTCGTTTGTTTTTTCGTTAATTTTTGCGGCTTTATTTTTTGAAGGATTGATTTTCTTTTGTTAGCAGTGTCTCCGGTTTAAATTACACGGTTTCTTTACACAGACCTCTATTTTATTTTAGGTCAATAATTCGGTATTAGCTTTTGGAAGATTTGTATTTTTTTTAAGAATATTTTTTTTATGTTCGTTTCTGTTTTTGACGGTTAAAGGTTTTACTAAAGAAGGTTCTAAGCTGTTTAAGACTTTGGATCTGTGAAATAAAAAAAATCTATTAGAGAAAAGTTTATACACTTATTTATTTATTTATTTAATTTAAGAATTTTGGTACATATGGTATATACGGAGTATCCTTCTGTATGAATATTCGATAAATAAATTAAAATCAAATGAATATCATAAAATATAGGTATCGTAATATCTACACACGTATTTTGTAACTAACTGTTAAATGAATGTTGCCAGTGATGAAAATTCTGAAAATACCAAAATATTCAGCCATGACCTGACCTATAAATAACGGAACCACCTGTTAACTTCGCTTCTTTTAACCATGAACTTAAAACTAACCACGAGAGGTTAAACTATGACGTGGAACTCGTGGCAAGTCTATAACATAAAATAAATTAATTCATTCATCTATACTAATATTATAAAGAGGTAAGTTTGTATGTATGTATGTAGGGGGTAATCTTTGGAACCGCTGTTCGGATTGCCAAAATTCTTTCATTGATAGATAACTACAATGTTCCTGAGTGCTATAGGCTATAAAATATCACGCTATGATTAAATGGAGCCGAGCAGCGGGTGAAACCGCGCGAGATTAGCTAGTAAATAATAATTGTAATTATTGACTGAAGAATTCAATGGTTAATTATAATGTAAATGACTAATAAGTCACATTATTTACTACAAGCTTTTGCCCGCGAATTCGTTCGCGTGGAATAGTGACTTCCTGCAGGTTTTTAGTATAAAATCTATCCTATCAAAAATCTATTAAATTAAATAAATAAATCGAGTTCTAAACTACGTATGTCTATACTGAATTTTACAGACATCGGTTGAGTAGTTTAGGTGTGAAGAAAAGACAAACAGACAGACAGACAGACAGAGTTACTTTCGAATTTATAATTTTTTTTATGGAATAGGAGGCAAACTAGCAGACGGATCACCTGATGGTAAGCGATTAGCGTCGCCAATGGACACCCGCAACACCAGAGGAGTCACAGGTGCGTTGCCGGCCTTTTAAGAAAGAGCTCGTTTCTCGAAGTTTTTTGAGGTCGTATCGGTTCGGGAATACCGCCACCGGAAGATCATTCCAAAGCTTTGCTGTGCGGGGCAGAAAGTTACGCGAGAATCGCACAGTTGTTGACTGCCAAGTTGTTGCCCAGCCACTACGCCAAACGTGTAATTGCGCAGAATTGTTATACCGCGCTATAGAAACCTGAATGTGATTGGTGATGCTGCGTGTTGTGCGAAAGATGTCGCTATACTCTCAACTACCACGATAGTGTTATACATGTGTTCCAATCTTATTAAATAATTTTGACGTCGGTAAAAGTTTTCGCCCCGTGTGTCCTCACCCTAGTAGCCCCATGCATAATTGTGTCAGCTAGTTTGTTGCCCGGCGTTGCTTGCATACATTTAAGGGGAAAATTAGTTACAACTTTAACCAATTTTGCTCCTAAAACTTCTCTACAAACTTGATGTATGCACGTGTTTAATTTTGATTTTGAGGTTTTAATTGCTTGTTGTAGGTTTCATATTTGCTTATAAACTTTTTTAACGCGATCTATTACTTACAGAAATACTTTTTTTTGTATGGATGTATACCAATAGACCAATGATAAAAAAACGCCGAATCACTGAAACCTAATTCTAAGCTAAATACAATTCCAGGTGACATTCCATTAGTAGGAAAACTTTGTAAATCCTAAAAAAAAAAACAATACTTTTCTCCCAACTCGAAAATCTTTGGTGGCCTATTCGCAATTCTAACTGAATAGCGAGAGGTCTCAAATACCACTAGCTTATTAAAACTATAAACATAATACTTAAATTTCAAACTAGACCACTTATACTATCAACAAACCAACATGTATACTCACTAAAAACAAACTTTAATACCCAAGCAATAAAGTTTAGTCTTCTTTAAAAACATTTAGGCTTGGCGTGTCTTGTACAAATACTATATAAAGTTTACAATGTAGTGCTTGCTGCATCGTTTAAAAACCAAGTCTAATTCATAAGGAATAAAGTTTAGTATCCTTTACATATCAACAAGAGGTTTTCATACATGTAGTTGAGTTGGAAGTGGTCGGCTCATTAGAAGGCTGGTGTCAACTATGTCAGTGCTACTTCAGTGTTTGTTGTCTCTCAAGCCCTAGGGAGCACATCACTAGTACCTGGATTAAACGACGAACAATAGGGATGGGGAATACAGAGCATGTTTCAGTAAATCTGCCTTTGTTTGTGTTTAAAGAGGTTTAAGCTTAAAGATGGATTCTGTTTGTCGTTTGTTGATTTTCATAGAAAGAAATAGTTAATAGGCAGAGTGGGCAGAGTTTTTGAGGCTATACTTTAATGTTGTTATAAGTTTATTTATTTTTTTAAATAACGACTTCCTCACGTGATTTAACTTGGCTCTTCTAGTTTCAAGTCAGAATGGGAATCTTATTCATAAGCATCGTGCGAGTCGCCTCGACTAGTCGTTTAGCCGACGGCGTCGAGACTAGGTATAGTAATTCTAACTTCAATAAATACGAGTATATTAAATATGTATGTCTCACGATAATTTCCATTTTTTTTAATAATATATCAATATAATAATATAGTCAAACCTTTGAAAGGCTTAAGTCGCCCCTATAAGAGAGTAAGTAGGTATTTCTAATAACTAAACTTTTTTCACAAATCAGAAATGATACGAGAGGAGGGACCTCTGGTAACCTTACTCGCAAAACACAAAGCTGTTGTTGTTTCACGCCGGCTTTTTGTTAGGCCTTGGTATAAGCCAAGGTCGAGCCCACCCATTCATGCCAAAGTGGTTGGCGTGGCTCTCCCACACTTAACCTTGTTATTGGTTGCCAAACATGCGACAACCTTATCAAGAAAGAGACGATAAACATTTCGAAAATGACGGAAATATAACCATGAATATATCATAAAAATCTAATACCCATCTCAACAATAAAAAAGCCCATCTCACACCAAAATAAAGACATCAACACACGGTTTTAATTAATCAAAACACACAATAACATTCCAACACGCCACATCTTAACCACAAACGTGAAAACATCACACAAAACTGAACTCCTCAAACAATTGTACCTGGAATACAGATTATAAATCATATTATAACAAAAGGATATCTCGAGAACGCGTGGTTAGACCCCCCCTAACACCCCTATAGGGGGGAGTTGACTTGAGTCTGATAACATGACAGGTGTTGCAAAACTCGATGACAAATTACAGCAGAGATGCGAGGTTGGTAGTTAGAATTATGTTTTCAAATGACGCTCATGGATTTTAATGAATTGACAAACGCTGTTTTATTTTTTTATTTTTTGATTGAGTTCTTATATGGGTTTTTATGTGTGTGGACTCTGCCCCATTGGTTGATATTGAACTGAGCTAGCTAGCCTTTAGTGCTCAGGTTGTAAAGGCGTTCATTCTTAATTAACCCTCGACGCAAAAAGAGGGGTGTTATAAGTTTGACGTGTCTGTCTGTCTGTCTGTGGCATCATAGCTTCTGAACGAATGAACCGATTTCAATTTAGTTTTTTTTGTATTTGTATAGGTACTTTTTAAAGATAGCTTATGCTTTTTGTGTCGGGGGTTTTTAAATTTTTAATTTATATGTATTTTGTTTTCAAATTCAGAACAATATTGTGTTTATAGAAAACGAAATGATGCTTTTTTCTCGTCTTAGGATTTTCTTCTGTTTTCTGAGTACTTTTACAAACTCAGATCGTAAACAAAATAATATGTTGGTCACAAAGTTGTTGTTCCGTGTAATTGACCATCTTCTGCGCCAACTATACATTCATTATTGATATGTTATTAAAACCGTTGGATTTTAAAATAGTATGCTTTGAATTTTTTTGGCATTTTCTTCTCAGAGAAATCAGTTAGGGGGCACATTTTTCATTATTCATTGGTCAACGAAAACGTCACACAGAGTTCTTGTTCAAAAACAGTATTAATAAATTATTCTTCAAGATAAACCGAATGCAAGGTAAACTTTATTATTTCGAAATTATAACAAATTACTACAAGTTCGTAGTTAAATATGAAAAGTGAACGCCATAGTTACGCTTGCTAACTTAACATAGTACGGGTTACATAATAAATTCAAATATTCTCTAACCAAAAATTATTACTATACATAACAAAATAATTTATTCAGAAGATAACGTGTTGGTTTCCTCATGGCCTTATACATATACTCTTTAATTTACTGAAACCTTTTTTGTGAGAGAAATATCATCAAATGACTTCTCCCTCTTAGGGTGGGTCGAGAATGTTAGACTCTTAGGCTATCTTCAAGGCTAAAGTGAATAGGCTCTTAATAAACTAGTGCGGCTTACTATTAACGATTGCATCACTGCTTACCATCAGGTGGGATTGCAGTCAGGATGGAGACTAACTTTATGATAAAAACAGATGAAAACCGTAATGAAACAATCAGCCTTGTAATTCTCTAAGTCCTTAAAGACATAGGCAACGCACTCGTAAATCCTACGGTGTTGCACGATCATGGGTGGCGCCAATACGAGAATTTCCAACTAGTCAAATTCAATACTTTTATCCAAATGTCAAAAACGATACTTTTCTATGATTTTTTTATGAAATACTGAGTTATGACGTCATAGTATTTTTATGTCAAATAGCTTATTATTATTTTTTTAATTTGCTAAAAATATCTAAAATTAATTGTATCGATCGATCGATCGATGGATGAAAGTATAGTTTAACGTCGAATTAATTTAATTTTGACCTAGGAAACTTCTCAATTGCTTACGATCATAGCATCAGGTAATTTATCTGCTCGCTTCGTCCTATTACATAAAAAACACACCATAATCCATGCAATATGCACGCACCTGCCCTTTTAACAAATTTTGCCAAAACATAATTTAAACAAATCTTCGAACAAAACTGTTCACAAATTATGCAACAACTTGAAAAGTTATAAACTTTAAACAATATTAAAATGAAATATTAAATGTTTCCATTTCATTTGAAGTGGTCTCAAATAATCGAATAAAAGGTTCATTTAATGCCGAGCCTCTGTTGGTACAAAGTTAATATTAAATAAAATACTCTTAGAATGCAATTAGCGTTCTCGTAATTTTCCATGTTTATTTTCCAGTTTATTTCAATAAGCTCTGAATTTTCGTGTGGCTCAAATTGAGAAGTGTAGCGGACATTTTTATACTAAAAAGAATAATGAAATATTTTTTTATCGTCAATAATATAATTATGTAAATAAAAAATAATATTAATTTTTATTTTGACTGACATAGTCATAGGAATATCCACTTGCACAATATGGTCTGAAATAAATGTTTTCAATCCAATTCAATATACCAAAAACGGATCCTCTGTTTTCAAAACAACAATGGAAAAACCCTTATTACAAAAGAACCTTAACTCGTATGAATTTGATTGAATATGTGCATCTTCACCTATTCTTTACTCAACAAGATATACAATAAGACACTACATAATTTAAAAATTTCCAATAAAAGAGCTTTTTTTCTTTTTCTTCTTTTTAAGAAAACGTTGCCGCACACTAGAATTTCCTCCTGTGTCGTGGGTGCGGTTACAAACATACAATTTCACATAAACATAAAACTTAGACCCAGAAAAAACAATTTGTGGATCACACAAAGAACGTAGTGGTTCCTAGCGGGAAGCGAACCCGCGACACGTTGCACAGCAGCCAGTCGCCCAGCCGCCGCACCAACCGGGCAGTCTTTATAACAAAAGTTTAACAAAACAAAGGCACATTATCCAGTAAAATAAAACTAATTCAATTCAATTCAATGTTAAGAAAAAATCGCTGTCTCTCATCACAGACACCGCTCCACAAATCGCGCATCAACCAAACGTTTAGAAATACTCGGCGACGGTTGTTAATGAGTGAAGTTTTTAGCAAACGTTACGACGCAACTTCGTGTGGGGGTTAATAGGAGTTGCCTCTTCTCGCGCTAATCGTGAGCATACTCGGGTACTTGGGTAATTTGTCTATACTTTGTATAGCTCGCGTTTTAGGGTTGGGAAGAAGTTGGGTATGTGTGTGTGTATGTTAGAGTGTGTTTTCTTTTTCAATGTTTGGTGGTGGGTACAAAATTTATTGCACATGACATTTTTTATGTGGTATTTCGGTAAACGAGCGCATTATGTTCCTGGTGGTAAGCAATCAGCGCCGCCCATGGACTCCTGAGGAGTTACTAGTACGTCGCCTTTGGGAATCATTCGATTGGAGAGATGAGAAATGATTGGGCCTTTGGTAAACTCACTCGCACAGTGAAACAGAACTATGTGGTTTTTTCCCGCATTTTTCTGTGAGGCCGTTGTATCACTCTGGTCGAGCTGACCCATTTGTGCCGAAGCTTGGCTCTCCCACACTTAAATTAAAAACTTGAAGAGGTAAAATAATAAGTTTGTATGTAGGAGGTAATCTTTGGGAGCGCTAGTCGGATTGCCAAAATTATTTCACTGATAGATAGCTACAATATTCTTGAGTGCTATAGGTAATTAAATATCACGCTACGATTAAATGGAGCCGAGCAGCGGGTGAAACCGTGCGAGAGTAGCTAGTAACTTATAAACGCGAAAGTAACGTTGTTTGAATGTTTGGATGTTAGTTACTCAATCACGACAAAACGACTGGACGGATCTGGATAAAATTTGGCACAGGCATAGGATATACTCCGGAATAGGACATAGGCTACTTTTAACAACATACCACGCGGAAGAAGCCACGAGCGGAAGCTTGTTTACCATAAATGGACATTGAGTGCCAAAAAATGTGTCAATATTTGCTGAAATTGGATTTTATTTCACCGGCCTCTAAAATAACAATAAACGGGTATACGCCATGATATAATATTACGTCACTCACACGAATATGATACCGAAACACATTCAGAAGAATATTAACGAACACAAATCAAAATGATTGCATCAAAATGTACCGAATAAAGTGAAATTGTATATAAAAGAAACAATAAGGATGTAATAAAAAAAGGAAAATCTGAAAAGCGATCATTTTCTGCGATATTTTTTGGTATATTGCTAACTTGTCACTAGTTACTGTTATTTAAATCAGCAGTGTAAGATATTTGTGATTATTCTATGTTTTTGATTAGACTGACTAAATGTAAGCCTTCCGATTCAAATACAGAATTATAATAAAAAACATTTTGATATATCCAAATGGAGTTTTCTTGCTCGTTCTTCTACACTTTAGAACAAGCACCCAGCTTTATTTACGTACAGACTGTCAGACTTTTATTCTATTTTGACGTTTGAAAAGTACCTGTTTATGGTTGATTTCGAATAACAGATTTAGACTTTGACTTGTACTAAATGAAACGTATCATTCACAATAACATTTTTTTTTAACAAAACCAAGCAGACAAAAAATACTTCTCTTTTAGACTGCTTATGTTAAATGTACAGCTCTCTCTCTCTCTCTCTTTGTCATCCTTTTTGTGGAATAAAATTAACGATACTACGTCATTTTTATAATTTTAATTTACAGAAGTAAAACAAACAGTTTTCTTCATTTAAACTTCAAGAACTGCACAACATAATACCTAGGCTTCATTCCGTCAAGGCAAGGTCCTCGTTTATTTTCAATTTTCCAAAATGGCGTCAGAAAGTAAAACTAAAATAACACGAAACTTTTATATTAAACATTTAGAAATACCACTAAATCCGGGCGGGGAAGACAGGAAATGACGGCACAGTTTGCAACACCCTGTGTTTCAACCGTTCGTAGTAATGCTGCGAACTATTTTAGGATATTAAGAGTGTGTTTATTATTTTTATACTACTTATACAGAGTGTTTTTTTGTGAAATTGAGAGATTTAGTTCAATAACTATGATTTAGTATTCACAAGTTTTTTATTTTATTTTTATTTATGAAATGGGTAGGCAAACGAGCAGACGGATTACCTGATGGTAAGCAATCAGCGCCGCCCATGGACACCCGCAACAGACGAGTTACGAGTGCGTTGCCGACCGTTTAGGGATTAGGGATTTGGAGATTTAGGGATTGAAGAGGGATTGGGGGAGGGGGAGGATTGGGCCTACGGTAACCTCACTCACACTGCGAAACACAACGCTGGGGTTGTTTCACGCCGGTTTTCTGTGAGGCCGTGATATCACTCCGGTCGAGCCGACCCGTTCGTGCCAAAGCATGACTCTCCCACACTTAAATTGTCACAAGTGTTGAATTGTGGAAAATTAACATTTAAGTTAGTAATTATTTTCGATATACATAGGAGACAAACGAAAATTTTGAATGCACAGTTGACGCAGTTGCTAGGCAACCGACTGTCACAACGTACCTTCGATTCCACTGCCGAATAACTCTTTGTGTGATCTACAAATTGAAATTATATCTTTCTAAACGCATCTTAGTGTGTCCAATTACATCTACTACAGTACGGCCGCCGTGTCTTGGCCGGTCTGAAGTTAGCCGTTTGTCTGCGCAATGGATCTTTTAGGAACAAAATTGTGTACTGCGCAGCTAATCAGCTAACTTCAGACTCGCCAAGATACGTCGGCGGTATTGTACTTACAAATTTAGTTATTGTTACTACAATAACGAAGAAGTAAATAACTTTTAAATTGTTCAGCTATAGTTCATGACAGAAGAAATCTATAGCCAATAAACTATATATTAGAATCCACCCTAATTCCCAAATGAATCAAACTAGAAACGCGAGAAATCAAAGTTTTCTCGTAACTCGATTTACTTCGAGGACGAACTTGGTTCGCTTGCTTAGGTTCTTTCGCTTGCATCGCTTCGCTTGCATCGCCCACATTCCCCAAACAATATTTTCGAGATCTAGATTTTTATTTTTGAAATAACTTTTTATTATATAATATTTTTCTTCGGAGAGTCGAAGTTTTAAGAAGAAAAGAAGTTTTAACTGGTGTTGGTGTTACGGCTATTTTGATTTTAAAGCGGTTTTGAGATGAGATATTTGTAGGTTTGTTGTAGTAAAATTGGTAATAAAATTCTATTGTGATAAGTTACTAATAACTTTATTCATTTATAAAACAATTTGGAACATATTCACATAGCGTGGGCAGACCTCCCTCTAGGACATCGTCCGAGTAATGGAGAAACAATGGATGCAGGCGGCGAGTTGTCGTCCGATGCGAATGACTAAGGAGGACGCCTTTGTTCAGTAGTGGACGTCTTTTAGCTGATGAGGATGATCCGACTGATTTTATGAGGTCGTGGCGGGCTTGTCACATAAAAATGATGATGAAATAATGAATTGTTTCAATACGTACATTTTTTTCGTCAAAACTGAATTAAACTTGGTTTTATCTATAAATATATTTTCTGAGTCTGGTGTTAGTATAATATGTGTATGTCTTTTTATAAACACACGCACGGTAAAGGGCAAATTGTTGGAATTTTTTGTTTGTATGTACTTAAACAATCTTTATCGTCATTCCAAAGCATCGTCAGCAGTAAAAAGCAAAGAAACTTTTGAAAGGCAAACTAAAAAAACATAATCCGTCAATTGAAACTAAAACAAAAAAAATGGACAACGTCAAAGAAATCCCAACAGATTTCACGAGTCAATCTCTTTCCTGGCCAGTAAGAAAAATAAAAATATTACGTGAAAACACTTTTGTCGCTCACCCGCGCGCAAACCTAGGTACTAACATAATATACCTATCATAAATAACTGGCGCAACCGCCGGCGACCTTTAGTGTCATAACTCAGGAACTCTGACATTGAACCTTTTTGGTAAAATTTATGAACATGTCATATGGTAGCCAGAAGGTTTTCCCGGTATTATTGTTGTTGTTTTTTTATTTAATTTCCTGGAAAATAATAGTCTGGAACCCTTTATCTAGATGTCGGCTTGTGTTTTGATTTAGAAGATTTATGGTGACCGGTCGTAGTAATGTGTACTGTTGGACATTTTTTTTTTAAATTTAATAAGAGTTTTCATTCTGCAAAGAATTTGAGAGACAAAATGAACACGAAATTGGATTTGTGTTTCAAGGTACTTTTGTAAGATTACTGAGACATCACAGACATACGGTGAATGAAAACATCATGAGAAAGCCTGTATTTACATATTATTTCTAAATAAAAGCCTGAAATAGCCAATTTACATTAAGTAAACATGGTGATTAAAGCTCAAATCTTCTCAATGTGAGAAGAAACTTTCGCTTATCAGTAGAACACGCCTATACCAAGCATATTTAAGTAGTTTTTTTGTGAGAGGAAAAATAATGAAATGACTTCTCCAAGCCCCACAGGGTCACTGCCGTGGGGTCTAGAAGCGAAGGCGCTCGCGCGCGTCTACAGTTTGCGCGCAGACGCGCGTAGCCGGGGCGAAGATCCTTTGCCGCGCCAAATAAGTGCGTGGCGGAATGAGCTCCGGCGAGATCTCATGGCAGAGTGGAGACAGCGACTGTCGCAACCGAGGGCCGGGCACGCTACCATAGCAGCGGTAAGACCCCTCTTTGAGGAGTGGCTTGAGAGACGCCACGGCGTCCTCACCTTCCGTCTGACGCAGGTGCTTACCGGGCACGGCAGCTTCGGTAGGTTCCTGTTTCGGATTCAGCGGGAGGAAACGCCCGAGTGTCGTCATTGTGAGGACCACCTAGAGGATACGGTGGAGCATACGGTAGCGGTATGCCCTGCCTGGGCTGAGCACCGCCGTATCCTCAGGGAAGTGATCGGCGGCGGCGACCTCTCGCGCCCGGCCTTAGTCGAGGCCATGGTGCGGAGTGAGAGGAACTGGGACGCCGTCTCCTCCTTTTGTGAAGCAGTCATGCTCGCAAAGAGAGAGGCGGCCCGCGTGAGGGAGCAATCCTCCTCCTCACGCCCCAGCAGCCGCAACTGGCGACACTACGGGCGTCGGGGATCGAGGGACGATCTCCGGCCACCGTAAGTACGGGCCTGCGGTCGGCGAGTAAGGGCAGCTCGCCGCCCGACCAGAACCAGGCCCGAGCGTACGGCGCGTAGCGTTCCGCGCGCGCCTCAAAGAGCCAATAGACCACCACAGACGGGGCCCTAAAGGGCTGATGTTCAGCCGGGGTTGCGGGGTAAGCGCAATAAGGTACCGCGACCTCGGCACAGAGCAGGAGAAGGAACAGGGGGGTTTTTAGTCAGTAAGAGTCTGACACTCCCTCCTGCCCGGCCCTGGGCGGGAGAAGTCATTTGATGATTTTCCACTCACAAAAAAAAAAAAAAAAAAAAAGCCCCACAGGGTGGGGCGTGTCAGACTAAATTCTACTACTATACTTTAAGGGCGCCAACAAATTGTTCTATAGCTTAGCGATTTATTTGCAAAGTATAGATAACGCGTGTCATCACTTATTTGAATAAATTGTTATAAAAAAAATACTTGAGAAGCAGGAATAAAAAGTATTCGACTCTGACGTAACAACACGACGGAATCCAAATTTTAATGATTGTATCCGTACTAGGACAAACTTATACAAAGAACGAACTAGAACTAGCCTTCGCTGAAATCTAATCTAATCGCAGTTAAAAAGCATTGATCAAAAACGACGTCCCCTATTAATCTTTCAGTTATTCAGATATCTTTAATGTGTTTTCATGAAGTTTGGTTTCATTACTTAAATGACCTTCGGGAAAACTTGAATACTGAATTTTCACGAAAATCTTCTGTAAAGTTGGCACGCAAATAACATTATTGAGTCACTTAATATTACAATTTTGAGTTTTGGACGTTTCTATTTCCTTTTGTTATATAGTAGGTACGTTAGATAATTGAATAAGGTTATTTGTGTATATTAAGATTTAGGCAATAAATAATGTGTTATGTGAAAAGACTGATGTAGGATAGAAAACCTACTGTAACATCAATTGTATTGTACCATATTCTTAAAAATAAAGTTTTTTGATTCAAATGATTTGTACCCATCTATTATTGAAAATAAAAATGAAACGAAGATCGATATCTATGTTTTGGTAAACAGAGAGATTCCTTTATATTTTATGGGATAGGGTGACAAATGAGTTGACGTTTCATCTGATGTAAAGCAATCGGAACCACTCATCGACACATGCAACTTCTGTTGAGTTACTAGTGCGTTATCGGGAAGGAATTAGAGGACTGACAATTTGGAAATTGGACATAAGAGAAACCAAAACGCCAGCTAGCTGTTTATCGTCTGTTTTCGGTGACGAGTTATATTATGAATGAATTATATTATATCATCACAAATTATAACAGAATATATTAAACAACGGAGCATTTACAAATAAAAGAAAAGCTTATCAAATAAAAAAAAACGATAAATAAAATAATCTTAAGTTTTGTTTCGTATAATTAAGTGTTATTTTAAAATAACACAAGAGCACCAACAATAAATTAAGCCACTTAATTCTTAATTCAGAAAAATACAAGAAAGATTATCAAGAAAAAACTAAACAAATCAAGTCTTTTTCTACAAAATAATCCTAAAAAAAGGCTTGATTCAGCTACAAAATCGTACCTAAATCGTATTTAGATTAAATGCCTTGTCCAAACCCTTGCTTGGACTTGATTTCCCAAAGGAATACAAAGGCATCTTCACAAATGAATTTCGGTACTCATCTAGTAAAATTATACTTTAGTTACCTTTAATAAAATTCATATTACTTAATCTTAACCGGTCTGCTTATAATTACAGACTATATCATTCAACAGTAAAAATAATAGCATATATTTAAAAAAAAAAATCGTGATGGCCCGGAGGTTAAAGCGCCCACTTCTCATGCATGAGGGTGTGGGTTCGAAACCTAACCGGCAAATACCAATCTTTTTCCGAGTTATATGCAATTTCAATGATTATTTAGACACCACTGACATACGGTGAAGGTAAACATCGTGAGGAAACCTGGACTTATAATTTCTAATTATAAGTTTGAAATCGCCAACCCGCATTGAGCAAGCGTGGTGATTAATGCTCTAACCTTCTCCGTATGAGAAGAGGCCTTTGCTCAGCAGTGGGCACTTATAGGCTGATGATGATGATGATGATGATGATATTTTTCATAATTTAATAACCATCTGTTTGACCACAACTGATGGAGACCAACAGGGTTGATGTTCAGCTGGTTCTGTTGTTTTTCTTGAGTCGCGCTTCGATACATCACTCATTACGCAACTTTTGTACCTGCAACCCCGATTGGGCACCGGCTCTAGTGTGCTCCACCTGTAATGATATTGGGCAGTCGAGATGTCTTGCTCAACGTCCACAGACTGAGAAAGACCGCTGATATTATATGTGTTGTGTGCATTCTTCTCTGCTATCACCACATGCCCATTAATATTGCTACTTATCAAAGTTAGATACGAAAGTGAAAGTAAGAAATAGTGACCTCAATTCAATAATTACCTTGACTTCATGATAAAGTCTTATCGTAAAATCCTATCTAGACATATTACTACACTACGCCACTAACTAGCCGAAACTTTGAAAAAGAAATTATTTACAACCACATTTTATTACGAAGACAACGATATTGTGTGCCACGAATTCCCTCATATAACAAGCCACACATACATGTGTAGAAATATATTTACAGCTGTGCAATAAGATGGTTTCTTTGACTAAATGAACCAGCCTTTGAGAGAGGAGTGCAATGTTCAGTCTTCTAGTTAAGCTGAACACAAATACTTGAGTGTGACGGCTTAAATTCCAGATATGTGTAGCTTGGGAGGCGGGTTAAAACTGAAGTGTAAGGCGGGTTATACTCAGACCAGAGTGATACTACGGCCTCACAGTAAACTGACGTGGATCAAAGCTTACGTCATGTTTCGTCGTTTGAGTGAGTCTTATTCTCCATTCATCAAATTCTCAATCCACTATTTCTCTAGTATCTAGTATTGCAATGCTATGTGCTTACCATCAGTTAATTTTGATAAATCTAGAGTCTGTTCGATCCTTAACCTCTAACAGTAAAGGTGCACTACAATAGAAAAATCACTTTTTAACAATTAAGTGATGGTAATTGATTTCGTCGGTTGACATTATGACTATTTTAGATAATATTTTCAGATAATGAAAGGTTTTCGGTTTTCTGTGAGGCCGTGGTATCACTACGGTCGAGCCGACCTATTCGTGCCGAAACATGGCTCTCCCACACTTGACAAAAATGGAAGTTATATTGTATGTGATAACTGCCAATATTTATGTTATATAATTATACCTTCTTGGGTTGACCAAGCCATTTCTTACAATTTAATCACCAGTCGCTTCAGCTCATAAGACAGCCCACTCTAAGGCTGCACTCAGCGTTATGCGGCACATACCTACTTAGATACTTTAGAAATTGGAATAGCCCGCATATTATAGAAAATGCCTGTATCCGCCATATTATGAACTTTTGCTTAAGAACATAATAAGGCTGCTTGTCATGCCTGAAAACTTAACTATTTTCATGTTTATCGATATCCGATATATGCAGTTGGAATTTCTTCATGCAATCTAGACATAGCTTGGAAAGTTTTAGGAATTTTACTATGTAAGCTGCAGTTTCAGTAAAGGGTATGCGGATAATGTATGAAGATTTTGTAAACTACTTTTTGATGTTGACTAGTTTTGAAGATTTTTGTACTTTATACATCAAGATGCAGCATTAACGTCGTGTCAGCGCGGCGGCGACGCTGCGCAAACACAATGTTGACATCAACACTAGTAAAACGCCTAGCAGGATGGCAGCCTAATGGAATATCGTAAAAGAAAGATTTTATAAAAAGTTATATGAACGACCAATTCCGGGCAGTTTTACTCACTTGGCTTGGCTTCTATCTCGGTTGCTTTTTAGGTATTTTAAAGCCTTGCTCGAAGAATGATTTAATCAATGATGAATGAATTTAAACCGGAACCATAGTATTGGAGATAAACGCATTCAAACCAATAATAAAATAACATCATCAGCTTTGTAATACTAGTACAGACATTACATATTGACTTCTGATACAAATGAAACTTATAATAATGTTAAAATGATGATACATATTAAAAAAAGCCAATATTTATCAGCATAAATGAATGTTTTATTATTTTTCACGTTAAAACTACTGAACGGATCTGAGTGAAATCGGCACAGAGATAAGGTTATAGTCTAAGATAACTGATATGCAACTTTTTACCATGGTACTGCGCGCAACAGCTGGCAGAAATTAGTTAAAAAAAACTGGAAAACGACCAAAATTCTGTTCCTCAATAATGAAAATAAACTTACACTAGAAACCTTTAAATACTTCTTCGATTAACATGTATAATTATCACTGTTTACTTATCATACCGGAACATTTACTTCCATTCTAACACAGCCCTCTCTAACCAAGGTAATGTAGGCATGTTCGTGGATACAATCAAACTGTTTGTCCGTAAGTCATCTGCAAATACTCAATCAGTTTATATAACGCCATCCAACATCGACAAACACCTCTAACTAGTCAACTTAAGGTTGATATTTGCTTGGTTTGATTGTGGTCGTAAGTGCTAACAAGGCTCGGTATTCAGAGGTATTGAGACGTTTAGATTTCCGCCTGCATTCGATATAGATTGGAATAGAAACTACTTGAAACACCTTGTGTCTGGTTCTGTACATAGTTAGACAATTATTGGGCCGAGATGGAATATCAATTGGTAATTTTAGTATGCTAACATACATCTTAATTTGTATAGATATACGATTGATATTTCAATGCATAGCCAGAAGTTTATATTTCTTTGCAATAAAAGGTAAGCCAAATATCCATGTATGTCATATGTATCTGAAAGAAAACTATTTTAAAAACAAAATACAAAAGGTATGAACCGGTATATATGTATTCTTGTTCAAGTTCGAAATAAAATAACGAATATCGTCTACGAATTCGCTACGCCGTAGCACATTGCTACGAATCCGTAGTACGTTACACTACAACAAATTGTAGCAAATCGTTAGTTTATTGAATAACAGTTACCATATTACATTAATTAGCATTCAACTAACTACCAATGTTGTACCACAGTTACATAATATACCTTCAACCCAAGCATACTTGTATGCACTAAGTACCAACTTTGCGGTCAAATCGACCCATACTCCTGGTCTGTGGTATGTCACGGGCGAGTGAATCAACTATTCCCTATCCCTCTATATCACTGAGAGAAAACGAGAAAGTATATTTTAATCCTTATTTTTGCTAAAGCTAGGAGGATTTTCGTTCAGAACTATGTTGGATTGAAAAGAAATTAATTTATACTTGTGGTTTCGTTTAAAGATTCTGTGTAAATGTTGCACCCTTTATTTGTTCAGTTGAAATTTATTTTGAGATCGGTATCTGTTCAAAATAAATTGGAAAAACTTTAAGTTTATTATAGTATTGTAAGAGGTCTAAAGTCAAAACTTGGGTCATGGTGTCCAAGAGAAAACATCGTCATCCTCGAAGAATTTGACCTTAGGCTTTTCAACTAAAGAGTTTGAAAGCATTTGGGCACCTGACCACGTCTCAACGTTACCAGAGGGGTGGCTATTTTTTCAGACAAACTTTCATCAAACACGGCTTCTAAAAATAGCGCTTACTTCAATAAAGTCATTTGTATCTTCCTCATTTATTACAATAATAATGGACGCCAAAAATATCAATAAACAGACAACTTAATCATCATTATTTTCTAAACAAAATATGCAAATGCTTACTGCATAAACTGAAATTTCAGTCACTTTATCCTTAAGGAATACTTTTGGAAATCCTTTTCACAAAACTAAATGGTTTTTAACTACACAAGAAAACGATTACTGGCTGATTTAACAAACATAAATATTAACCTGTTTCAGATTTGGAGAAGGGGAGAAGGGGAAATAACATTTAGTTAGATCTGAAATCCGTTACTTTTTAAACAATTTAAAAATAACTTTCAGTCGACTAAACGGTTAAACATATTGGTTGCAAATTGAAATTACAAATACTGTCGAAGTAACAATTTTTGTTATAATAATAACTAATATTATCTAGCTTATTAGTTGTTTTTTACTTCTTGGTTGTTATTGCATAGAATCGATGCCAGCCGGTAATATCTTTTTTATTTATTTTTTATTATTGTATTCCACATGACGACCTCATTCATGGATTGGTCGTAAGCAAAGTGTAAGAGTGATTTGCGTTAGATTTGTTAATTGGAGTATTAAGATTTTTGGCACTTATAATTAAGTAAACTTTTTGAGTGTCGTGGGTGCGTTTAAAAACATACAATTTCACATAGGCATGACACTCAGACCCGGGACAGCAATTTGTGGATCACACAGAGTTGCTACGTGCGAGAATTGAATCTGCATCGCGTTACACGACAGGCAGTTGTCTAGCCACTCGTCAATGCGTAGTTATATGTTTTTTTCTATGGTATAGGTCGGTAAACGAGCAGACTTATGACCTGATGGTTTTAGCATTCAGCGCGGCCCATTTACGTACAAAAATTCTGATTGGGAGTGGGGTGGGGAGATGGTCAGGAATTAGACCTCCGATAAACTCACTCACACAACGCAATGGTTGTTTCACGTCTGTTTTATGTGACACCGTGGTATCACTCCGAGAAGATTTTAAGTTATATCGATGTTGACTGGACCTTGCCCATCGAAATTCGATAGGCAACTTAACGTGAAATAGAGAAATCCTACCCAGTACAAATTAAGTTAACCAATATAAATTACCAAAACATCTCACACATACAGGAACAAAGTTCCAACGTGAATATAATTTACAACACAAATGTTCAACATATTACACATTTCCACAGTCAATTATCCATTGCTGCTTTACAATGGCGAAACTTAACGAGTCATTTAACAGGTGCACCGATGGATTTAACTTTACGAATTAATTTACAACATCGCTCGGTTCTTGTTTTTCATAGTACATTAGTAAAATTTATTGTTGTTTAATATTTTGTGCTTGCTTTGTGAATAAAATATTATATACTGCGTTTGTGTACGCTTTTGATATATTGTAAACTTGTTTTGTGTATTAATTTAATGGTTTTAACTAACATATTTATCATTAAATTGAAAGTAAATGTATATCTAATAGTGTCTATGTATATTATAGTTCTTTTTTTTGTTCAGCTGGTATGTAAGTAGTAACAAGAAAACATGTCATAAATAAATTAAATAAGTTTATTATCATTTTTATTTCAATATACTTTTATCGGTATACAAGAAAATTACGTTCTTTTTCTTGAAAGGCTGCTTGCTAGTAACCCTTCTGGCCATGTTGGTATTTGCTTATTATCACTATTACCCACAACGCCATAAAAAACGTAGTTGCTCTATAAAAACAGTAATACCTTAACATGAGATCATAATATACAAATACCCATCCCTTGAAACGTTGGCTAGAGTTATTCAATAAATTCGTACCTTATACTAGCACCAGAACAAACATATTTGGGTTAGGAAAGTAAACTATTTGCAAGCATAAGCGCAGTAATGCACTCCGGACCCATACTGGACCACAAGAAGGAGCGAAGTAGTTTTTATTCAATAAGAGTCTGACTAACCCTCAGTCACCTCATTCAATGCAGGAGAAGTCAGTCAATAATTTTCTCCTATCAAAAATAAACTTTTCTTGTTACATTGTAACTTTTTGGTATATACATTTCCAAATAATAAACTTCACCATCTATTAAGAATGCAGCACCCAATAAATTATAATTGGAAACAACTAGAAAGCAATTAAAATACATATTAACAAAACTGAACATGTTTCAGGCAAACTTCTCTAAATTACACAACAACTGAAACTTGGCTGTAAATTCAGTGTAACTGAAAACGGAGGTTGTATAAACGACATTACAATAGTATGGAAGACACTTGAGTTTTTCAGGCGTCGACGACGTAACCCAGCGGTCTTATTGCATTCCACGAACGCCGACCCACTTGCGTACGTGTGGCCAGTAAATTTGCGAATAGTATTTTTTATATACATATATTTTTAGTAAGCCACCATGTGTGATAGAGGCCAAATGAAATTTTGAAAAAAAAAAACAAAAGTAATATCTTGACTGTGACTATTTATTAGCTAAGCAGCCTTTTTACACATAGACAAGGAATTAACCTTAAATCACCACACTTGATCTCGACGAATTTCGAGATTACAATGAGAAAGTAGGTCTTTCTCAACCTTATGTGTTTTCCTAAACCTTATGTGGTGGTGTCTAAATAAAAATTTTAAGTACATTTACTCAGAAAAAGAAGAAAATCTGTGGAAGAGCCATGCTTCGGCACGAATAGGTCGACTCGACCGGAGTTGTACCGTGGCCCTACAGAATACCAGCGTGAAACCACATCATTGTGTTTTGCCGTGTAATTAAGCTTACCAAAGGCCTTATCTGTCTTTCCTATCCCCAATCCCTGAATCTCTGAAACCCTAATCCCCAAAAGGCCGACAACGCACTCATAACTTAAGTGTGGGAGATCCATGCTTCGGCACGAATGGGTCGGCTCGACCGGAGTGATACCACGGCCTCACAGAAAACCGGCGTGAAATAACCACTGCGTTGTGTTTCACCGTGTGAGTGAGGTTACCGGAGGCCCAATCCTTCCCCTTCCCCAATCCCTCCTCAATCCCTATATCTCCAAATCCCTAATCCCTGAAAGGTCGGCAACGCACTCGTAACTCCACCGTTGCGAGTGTCCATGGGCGGCGCTGATTGCTTACCATCAGGTAATCCGTCTGCTCGTTTGCCGACCTATTACATAAAATAAAAAAAAAAAATTAACGCTTCTGGTAGTGCGTTGTTCTTGTTGATTCCATTGGCGGCGACGATTGCTTACCATCACGTAATCCACATGCTCATTTTCAAGCATTTTTCACTGTGGCTTTGTTTTTTTCTATTATTTGTATGTTTCTTGTAGTGTATAAGTATTCACAGCGTAAAAAAAACGGATAAAATTAATGTAAAATACATTACCACTGCTTTGAATTACTTTCTTTCTTTATTTTCGAAATTCGAACTCTAACTAATAGCAGTTGTGAAAATCGCTGTATTCATAGCTCCACATCCTTTCCTACATACATATATACACACATACATATCCTCGGAGCGTGCTGTAGGAGACTGTTTTAATTTACGCGTGCGTCGCGCCATTGTTCTATTCTCGCTAATTGTTACGTTACATTTGGGTAACTGTTGTAAAAAATATATTATGAACGAATATGATACTAGAATATTTATCAATGATGTATTGTACTTACATATTTACTACTAGCTTTTGCCCGCGACTTTGTTCGCGTGGAATAGTGACTTCCAGCGGATTTTTGGTTTAAAAACTATCCTATGTCCCTTCTCGAATTCCAAACTATGTCTGTACCAAGTTCAGTAGTTTAGGTGTGAAGTAAAGACAGACAGAGTTACTTTCGCATTTATAATATTAGTTTGGATTAGATGAATTAGTTCTCTCGCCCTGGATTGGGCGTAAGGAAGTGTCAGACTTTCACTGATTAAGAACCATCCCAATGCTCCTCTTTTAAGACATATGTCGACAAACAGTCAGTTCAAACGAGCACGTAGCTTCACTGACGAACAAACTGACAGACTATTATTTTATTTTGTAGTTTCAAAAGTACCTATTTAGCGTTTAGGAGTAATAAATGATTTTGACTTTCACGTCGGACGGCCAACCCGTGCCAAATAAAACCTGGCCCTACCAACCTTAAAAAACCTGCGCTAAGTGTTAGGTGCCTCCTGCTCCAGACCGGGACTCGCAATTCCGGCTCAGCAACTGGCCTTTAGAGTATAAAAATAAATAAATACATTTACCTATATGAATGCGAGTTTAATTCAGTGTGATTCCCGGAATACACAAAGTAATATTCAATATGAATTTACACCATGATAATTAAATCAAATCAATTACCAGGAACAGGTAAAGAAACTCAAACCGATTCTATTTTTTGTATGACATGGTCTGAAATCTTTTTTATAATGTTTATATTAATATAGCTATAGAATCTTTCTTTACTGAATGATATCTTATGATACCTTATAATATGTATTGTAATAGTAAGTGAAAATTAGTGTCAGAATTAATAATCACCTGATGGTAAGCAATTGGCCTCGTCCGTTAAGCATTGGAGACCCACAACACCAGAATAGTTACAAGTTCCTTGCTATAATTTTAAGGATTGTCAGGTAACTCAGGATAAAGGAATTATCAAATTATTTATAATACAACACAAGCATTGTTTTACGCCGGTAGAAAACCGTGTTGCAACTTGTGTTGCAATTTATAGAGGGTACTGGAGGCCCAATCCTTTCCTTTCGCATTTCCTAATTCCTTTGATAATTTGATAATTCCTTTATCAAATTATTATAATCAAATTATTATAATCAAAGCTTGTGTTGCAGTGTGAGGCCGTAGTATCACTCCGGTCGAGCCGGCCTATTTGTACCAAAGTATAACTCTTCTACAACTAAAAGCCCACACTCCTATATACCCCTCTAGCAAACAGATGAGAATGAATCATGAAATATATTTTACGCAAGCTTTTACCCAACTCCCAAACATCTTGTACAGATTTTGGAGGGAAAATGTGATTTTTAGTTTGATAGGTGTACCGAGCGTAAATGGATTGCTTCCATTTAGGCTGTAAAGGCCACGTGAGGAAAGTATTATTATGTAACAGAATGTTTATGGGGGTGTGTGGGTTCAATACTTAACTATTGAAATATGAGGTTAGAGTTATTTTAGTTGAGGTCGTAGGATTAATCTAATGATGAAATTCATCATTCACTGACGCTTTATGACGTTCGGTGCTCTGATTGGCCTAGTCCAAGTAAATCAACCAATCAGAACTCTAATGACGTTAGGACGCGATGACTTTTCGCTCGTGTTCACGTAATAATAGCTCGCAGTAAATACTCCGGACTCAAAAAATTCAAAAATCCAGCCAAAGAACGTTACTGATTTTTAATTGATTGCTAAGTGTGGGAGAGCCATGCTTCAGCACGAATGGGTCGGCTCGACCGGAGTGATACCACGGCCTCACAGAAAACCGGCGTGAAGTAAGCACAGCTTTGCGTTTCGCCGTGTCAGTGAGGTTACCGGAGGCCCAATCCTTCCCCTCCCCCAATCCCTAAATCTCCAAATCCCTAATCCCTAAAAGTTCGGCAACGCACTCGTAACTCCTCCGTTGCGGTTGTTCATGGGCGGCGCTGATTGCTTACCATCAAGTAATCCGTCTGCTAGTTTGCCGACCTATCACATAAAATAAAAAAAAAAATTGAAAAATGAAATTCTTTCCTGACTCTAGGTGTTTTGTCTCACCTAGAAATTCAAGACTCCTTGTTTTGCACTCGCATTTGGAGTTACCCTTAGAATAAGTCAAAATATCTCTTAACATACTAATATATATAGATACATACATACTTCCATATAACTGGAACATTCGTGCTCAGCATTTTAAATAAACGTAAATTGATTTGTAATATGTTTTTTTCTTCGACACCAAATAATTTAATATTAGTACGTGAGCTCATTATGCATTGGTCGCGAAATTCAGTTTGACAATTTTCTTCTTCGATTTGCAACCTTACACAAGTTTTGTTAGAGATCATTTTTCATGGTTTTAAATTATATTATTTTTTGATTATAGACTAGAGGAAAAAGCCTAAAGTTTGCCTTACTTACCGTACAGATTTTGTAAAGTATAATAAATAAATGAATAAATAAACAAAAATAATGACTTCAATAACAGTACTCTATTTTCATATCCTAAAAATATTCATATAAACATAACGAAAAAGAGATTTATATACAAAAATAACAAAGACGCGATCCGTATTTAATATTTATTCATATTTATACGTATCTTTAAAGGATACATCAAGTTGATGGGGTCCCTAGCTGTCACGGCATCGTGCCAAAATGGCCGCTTCGCAAAATGGCCGACCTGTCACTCAAATACGCACTCTTTTTGTATTTTTGTATTTATTTTACTTTTATTTCTGTTTTGGTTTATAAACCGACTTCCAAAAAGGTTGTTGTGTATTTAATGTACAGTGCCCGCGACTTTGTTCGCGTGGAATATTAACTTCCTTCAGATTTTTGGTTTAAAATGTCCCAAATTTCACAGAAATAGGTTTAGTAGTTTGGGCGCGAAGAAAAGACAGACAGACAGACAGAGTTACTTTCGCATTTATATATTCATTTTGGTAACTAAATCATAATTAAGAATTGTTTTATGTAAACTTCAAAGTAACTTGAAGCGACTGTTTTACAATTATTCTATGCTAGTAAGTTGAAGTGGGTGGATGTAGCCCTAATATTTGAAACCAGAAATATAAAAAAATGTTCTTCGCCATTCGAATATAGTCTTTGGAATAAGCACCTAGCTTCACTGTGGAACGGACAAAACTCCACTTTGCTTTTAACATTTAAAAAATTGGAAACGCTAAAGACCAAATTTGTATTAAAATCAACAGACAACTATCCCATTATTAAAACATATTAGACAAAAATACGTTTATACATCTAAAGGAATAACTAACCATAATTCGCTATCAATTACAACCCAATTTCTTTGGAATAGCCATACTATTCAAACCCCATATCTTTATTATTACGTAAACCCATTATTTTCCTAAAAAACTCTCATACAGCCAAACAAAGGAACGATAAACATATTGAGCAATAAATAACAGGCGAAGAATGAACGGGAATGAATGAATGAACTAAATAGTGACGTCATCGTCCTATAATGCTTGCGAAGCTAAATGAATGAAATAAATGTGTTTATTAAGAACCGGTGATTTCATACAAACTTTTAATACCAAATAAACTTGAATTATTAATCAGATTTTAATGAAAGTTTTTAATCGTACGCTTTTTATTAAGATAAGTAAAATGATATGACTTTTCGCAAGATCATTAAAATAATAAGACATTTTTTCAATTGTTTTTGCTTTCGAGCGGGAAAAGGCATCGAATATCTTCTAAATATGTCAGTTTATTGCTGACCAAAAGCCATCCCGTTCCTTCTCCTGCTCCAGGACATTATAGCGCTTGACCTCGTCTGAATTTCTAAATCGCTTAAAATATATTCCTGATAGATATTTAACTAACTTTGTAGTCACTGATAAATTACACGGAAGTACCAACATTTAAAGGACAAGTTGGTAAAGGACGTATTTCAAAGTTTGTATGAAAACCTATGTCACGTAAACGCTCTTAAGAATGCTGACGTCAACACAACCGAATCAAGTTGCATCCAAGATTCCGTTAATTTTCCTTAAAGAATTATTTTAACTGTATTTCAATTAAGTAGGGGTTAGCTTGGTTAGTTTTTTTCTTGCTAAGTAACTTGACTACCTACAAAAACTGTTAAAGGAAAATCCTCCGCTAGCGTCGATCAACATCGATCACGTTGGCAGTGAATCGGTTATTTAATATTATTTAGCCTGTTATTTCATCATGATTTGGAAATATGTATAAGTAGCACACACCATTAAAGTATGGGAGTGCCATGCTTCAGCCCAAATAGTTCCGATCGACCGGAGGGATACCACGGCCTCACAGAAAACCCGTAAAATAACCACAGCGTTGTTTTGCCGTGTCATTGGAGTTACCGCAGGCCCAATCCTTCCTTACGCCAATTGCTCCCCAATCACTAAAACCCAAAACGGCAGTCGGCAACGCACTCATAACTCCTCCATAGTTGTCTCTCTTCTCTCTCTCTCCACTCATAAGTCCACCCATGTGCAGCGCTGATTACTTACCGTTAGCACAAGTCGAAACCTACAAATAATCTAGTAATACTTTGTGGGATACTAGGTACTAGGTATTCAAATATAATTCGCATTCCTTCAGTATTTTTTACGGCCAAGAGTAACAACAAACATTCATCCTTACTATTCTATTAACAAAGTAGAATTTTAAGTAATATAAAGTTCTGGATGACGATGATATTTTCCTTATACCATAAACCGGTGCGCGGTGTGACAACATTCCACGGTGCGATTACAGCCTCCCTTAGTTCCGTGCCAGTCACGTTTCGGCAATTAAACAACGCTCACTTCCCATCCGACTTATCTTCAACGTATCTGTTCATCTAACAACCAAATGCTGGTCTTAATTCTACTTTCTGGATTCTGGATAAAAACGCTTGTGTTTTGGTGTGAGGTCACGTATTTTTCTGTCTGATGAGGCTGTCTCAGTAGCTAAGCCAGCGACTGTTGTGAAAAGAATTGTAGATGCAATTTTTGCACAGCAATATTATTTGTGTGATCCATAAAAGACTTAAATATTGATTTGCTATTACTGGTTGTGAAATTAAATATTATTCCACGGTTAGTTACTGTGTATTTTGGTCATATAATCTGGGATTTTTGTGAGGGAAAATGATCAAATGCCTTCATCGCCCTGGATGAGGTGAGAGCGAGTGTCAGACTCTTACTAACTAAAACTTTCTGTACCCGTTCTTTCTCCAGTTCTAGCCCGATGCTGGTAGAGTTAAACATTTTTTCTAAATTAATCTCAGCATGTACTTATACAATTTTACAATAAAAGACCCATTCTAACGTAGTAATAACCATTCCAACCACTTTTACAACAAATTTAAACCACATTTTAATCAGATTAACAAATAATAACAAATGACCTAACCATACCCATTCGAAATAAGCAGTGTGATTCTGTAAGACTTCATTCTAAACTTTAAATCTAAATCCGCTGTGAGTAGTAGTACACTAGCGCTACATTTGCGAATTGAACTGAACTGACCACAACATTTTGATAGATTAACTATGAGATAACGTTAAAAATGGCATTCTAAAATTTAATTTCCCCGTCACTTCGACGCTCACTTCGCACTCGAACACGATTCAAAATCAATCAAAATTTTATAGAACCGACATGCTGCACGACGAAGTGAGCGTCGAAGTGACGGGGAAATTAAATTTTAGAATGTCACTTTTAACGTCATCTCATACTTTATCTATCAAAATGTTGCTGTCAATTCAGTTCAACTCGCAAGTGTAGCGCTAGTATACTACTACTCACAGCGGATTCAGATTCGAAGTTTACAATGAAGTCTTACAGAATCACACTGCAGTACTTACGACTGAAAATTTCTTAAAATTTTCTTGCAAAATCCCTTGTACGGTGTGACGTCAATCTAAGGTGAGATTAAGGGACGGCTTTCGTTCCGCGTGAGTCACGTTCTAGCAATTAAACAAGGCATGCCGGTGCCTCTGAATTATCACGACTTCAAATTACAAGCTAAATGTATACGAGTGTGTAATTTTCTTAAAGTATTGTGTCTATTCTTCATACGTGTCTTAGCTTTTGTGTTGTTGAAAATTTCAACTTGAACATTTTGTTTAATGGCTATGGCTGAATGGCACAGAGTTGAAAGGCTCGCTCCTGAAATATGAAGATGTGTTCGAAAATAGGGAGGCATCAGTATGACATTATTCAAGGTACCTATAATGTAACTTCGAAAATAATTCAGCCTGTACCTACTACTACTACTATCTGTAATTTGAAGGAAAACAACGCGAACTCTGACTTACATTTCTGATAATAATTTAATTGAAGAAGCGTAATGATTGATGCATATAACTTCTCCTTTTTTTTGATGTAATAGGTCGGCAAACTAGCAGACGGATTACCTGATGGTAAGCAATCAGCGTCGCCCATGGACACCCGCAACGAAGGAGTTACGAGTACGTTGCCGACCTTTTAGGGATTAGGGATTTGGAGATTTACGGATTAAGGAGGGATAGGGGGAGGGGAAGGATTGGGCCTCCGGTAACCTCACTCACACGGCGAAACACAACGCTGTGGTTGTTTCACGCCGGTTTTCTGTGAGGCCGTGGTATCACTCCGGTCGAGCCGACCCATTCGTGCCGAAGCATGGCTCTCCCACACTTTCTCTTCTTGGGAGAAGCTTTTGCTAAGCAGTGCCCAAGTAGAAACTGATGATAAAATATGATTTGAAAGCAATATTTTAGGGTCGCTTAGATAAATAATTTACAATTTTGATTAGTGAAATATTTATTTAATGTTAAAACAAATTTATTTTCTGTAACCCATCTATCTATCTATCTGTTTCGGTCTTGTATTTATTAATTCCCGACACTTAAAAATTTTCTTCATAAACTTCAAATACCATACGACACGTAACATTTTCTAAAAACAAGAAACCCAGTATTAATCAGTCTGGTGAAAACCAAAGCATAACCTAGCTGCTTAGACAAAACTAGCATTAAAATTCACTCAACAGATTACAATTTAAACAATACTTAAATGTCATTTTTTTGTGAGGGGAAAATCATCAAATTGCTTCTACTGGCCAGGGTTGGGCGGGAGGGAGTGTAAGACTCTTACTGACTAAAAACCTGATGTTCCTTCTCCTGCTCTGGGCCATGGTACTTCATTGCGCTTGAATAAATCAATCACATAACCTGACCTCGTAATTGAAACCAAAACTTTTCAGTTTTATCTACACGAATATTCCCAACTAACCGACAACCCAGTGAAACTTGTACTACCTCATAAATAAAACACTATCTGTCACATAACTGATTATACTCGTTGGTATTGCGTGCCTGATACCAATCTTTCAGAACTATATAAGGTCTTCATGTCAAATGTAATATTTCAGAATGTTTCCGCGATTTTCAGGATAAGCCTTTTGATATTCGACTAGTTTTCAGTTCAAGGTCATGCTTGCAAATACTAACTTGTCATTTGTGATGTTTTGATGTAGATAATTCATGCTTTATTTATCTGTCAATGGAAGTATATTTTTTTTTTTTATTTAATAGGTCGGCAAACGAGAAGACGGATTACCTGATGGTACCTAAGCAATTAGCGCCGCCCATGGACACTCGCAACGGAGGAGTTACGAGTGCGTTGCCGACCTTTTAGGGATTAGGGATTTGGAGATTTAGGGATTTAGGGAGGATTGGGGGAGGGGAAGGATTGGGCCTCCGGTAACCTCACTCACACGGCGAAACACAATGCTGTGGTTATTTTACGCCGGTTTTCTGTGAGGCCGTGGTATCACTCCGGTCGAGCCGACCCATTCGTGCCGAAGCATGGCTCTTCCACACTTGATATTATGTTGAATGATATGAATAGCTGTCTGAAACTAGCTGAAAATTATATTGAAAACAAAAATGGTCTTTATGTATAATTTATTTGATATACAAATCAAATAAATTATACATAAAGACCATTTTTGTTTTGTATGTCAAATTATTTCAAGGTTGAGTATTCCAATAAATAGTAATATTGAATACATTATTGGATTATTGTATGAAGTTGCAGGCCGACTGACCGAATGAGCATAATACAAATAGAAGATTCAGGATTATACCATCTCGAGTAATGATGTCATATAATTTTGAAGGACAAGGCCTACAAAACAAAATATAAATGAAAGTTCTAGAAGCAAGGAAGTAACTAAGACACAAAGACATAGAAATCAAAAACAAAATGGTGAAGTTTCTCCTAAGTAAATTTCGTGAATGTCTCTAATACGGGGATATATAGACTGAACTTATATTGTGCTTAAACTAAGTATATGACAGTAATAGAAAAAAAAAATGGTTCATTTATGTACTATTAACGGTATATATTCGCTTCGTGGTTTAGTGGGTTAGATGATGATTGGCGGTAATAGATGTCTATAATTACATTTAAATAAATTATATGTATAAGGGAGCTACATCTGCCAACAAACTGCTTTACAGTTTGGCAGAAGTAATATTTTTTTTTTGTAAATTTACTGTAATTATGAATAAACTCTTTTTTCATTTTATCATTTTCATCAATTAATACGGATATGAACTTTAAAACAAAAAAAAAAACTTCATTCGATAAGTTTGAGGTTTTTTCGTTCAACAGTTGACACCATAGGAGATAAGGCTTGGTTTATGTATACTACCACCCACTGCTTGGGTCCTTTTAGTCGAATAGTGATGTTTTAGCCTATTAATCTTCCTGAATAAATGGGCTATTTGACACAAAAATAATTGTTCAATTCAAACAAATAGTTCCGAAGAAAAGCGCGTTCATCAGCCTGTTGTCGTCCACTGCTGGACATAGGCCTTCCCAATAGCACGCCACTGAGCTCAATGTTCAGCTCTTCTCATCCAACCACTGCCAGCCACCCTGCGGACGTCGTCAGTCAACCTAAGGCGCGTTCAAGTTTACCAAGTTTAAGTGTGGGAAAGCCATGCTTCGGCACGAATGGGTCGGCTCGACCGGAGTGATACCACGGCCTCACAGAAAACCGGCGTGAAATAACCACAGCGTTGTGTTTCGCCGTGTGAGTGAGGTTACCGAAGGGGCCCAATCCTTCCTCTCCCCCAATCCCTAAATCTCCAAATCCCTAATCCCTAAAAGGTCGGCAATGCACTCGTAACTACTCCGTTGCGAGTGTCCATGGGCGGCGCTGATTGCTTACCATCAGGTAATCCGTCTGCTCGTGTGCCGATCGTTTACATAAAAAAACCAAATCTTCAGTCAAGGTTTATCAGAAAAAATAACTATCGTGACTCCTCCCAAAAACAGACCCTATTACAACTGAATAAGCCTCTAATTTACCACACAGGGTACTATGCAAAATTCCAGGTTTATAATTTAATAACCACATTGTAACAAGAAGCAATGACGTCTTAATAATTAACGTAACTTCCTATGTGATTGTAGGCAATAATTTCAGGCTGAAATTCAGCCATGTTTAGTTTATGGGTTATATTAATTATTCCAATGTCGGCTGCTGTACGAAATTTTGGAAGTAAGTCGTGTGAGAGTATGGATTGTAAGAATCTTTGCTCTGGCCTATTTATGTATATAATATATACATAAATATACTTTATTGTACACATAAAGGAAGTCGTGTTGGCCCGAAGGTTAAGGCGCCCGCTTTTCAAGCAAGAGGGGTTTGAAACCTGGCTAGTACCAACATTACTTTTTCCGAGTTATATGTACTTTCTATGATTATTTTGACACCACTGACACACGGTGAATGAAAACATCGTGAGGAAACCTGGACATATAAGTTCTAATTATGAGTTTAAAATCGTCAATCGGCCTTGAGCAAGCGTGGTGATTAATGCTCAAACCTTCTCCGTGTGAGAAGAGGCCTTTGCTTAGCAGTGAACACTTATAGCCTGATGTGATGTGATGATTGTACACATTATAACAAAAAATAAAAAGAGCAACTTCACAACTTCACCTTGTACAATGTGTGTGTGTTTAATCAACTTTTTGTTTATATTTTTATTATTACACTAGCTATTCTCGCGCGGTGTCACCCACTGCTTGGCTCCAGTTACTTGTAGCGTGATGTTTTATAGCCTATAGCACTCAGGAATATTGTAGCTATCTATTAGTAAAAAAATTTTGGAAATCCGACCAGCGGCTCCAAAGATTACCCCCTGCATACAAACTTACAAATTTTACCTCTTTATAATATTAGTATAGATAGATTTCATGAAAAGAGAATCACATATTTGGCTACTAGATACAGTAAATTATTTTATTTATTACATACTAGCTTTTACCAGCGGCTCCGCTCGTATCGAATCGACTGCCAATAAATATTACTTTAAGATAAATCTTTCATAACACTAATACTTCAAATATTAAACCCGTCGCTACAAAACTAGATATTCATAAAACATTAATAAGGTACCAAATATTTCAACAGTTAATTAAAATTAAATCATTCCCTTTGAGTTCTCTATTAAAATAGGGCTACGCTCATTTATTTTATTATTCAAAAATTTAATAATTTATTTCTACTTATTAATTATTGAGTGAAGGGATACATATTCTAAAAACCCTAAAAGGCAGGCAACGAACTCGTAAGTTCAGAGGATGTAGGGGTGTATGTTTTGTCATTTTTATGCAAAAACGCCTGGACCGATTTGGTTGAACTTTGGTATGTAGATAGATATAGGGCTCTTTTATATCAATATACCACGCGGGCGAGGGTGCGAGCGAAAGCTAGTAAAAGTATACGTGTAGATCCCTAAAATATTATTCGACCATCGAAGATTTTGTGATGGAATTTAAAGGTCCTAGGCGACACTCATAGCTTACCATCAGGTAAACGTCTCATTAGCCGCCCTGTAACATACAAAAAAATGTGCAAAATAGTAACAAAATACTTTTTCAGCATGTTTCAGTAGAAATGTCTGTGAAGAATTTAATAAAGTTCTGCTTAGACCTTGTATGTGTTCTGCGTTAATATTAGGGGTCCTTTAGGGTCCGTAAGTATTTGAGGAAACCTTTTTATATATCCGTGTTAATGTATAGGAAACGCGTGATTATTGGCAACGTGTATAACTGCGTTTGCTTGTTCACGATGGCATAGACTTTTTATTAAGAATCTAATGGCCCCTTCCCTGAATGACTTTTAGACAGCTCTGACTCAGAAAAATCAGTAAAGTTGTATTCAGATTTTAAAACAATAGCCATGTTTGAGACGATTAAGATTTTTTAATTTAATGATGACCACATCTTTTCTTCTTAACAACTTCTTTTCTACATTGTGCTCAAATATGGCTATTAAATAAAGTATTAGTGAGCTTGTAAAATATATAAGTATAAGTATGCACATCAACATCATCTACTTTCTTGCTCTTCTTGCTTCTCCATTCAAATCTACACTTTGTAACGAGCACCTAGTTTCATTGACAAACGGCCTGACAGACGATTATTCTATTTTGATGTCAAAAGTATTTATAGTTTTTTGGAATAAATGATTTTGCCTTTGACTTTCGCAACTTTATGCCTCGCACATTAAAACTGTGGAATGATCTTTCGGCGAAGGCATTCCCGAACAGTACGACTTTTAATTCTTCAGGATACGAGCGTATTCATTCTTAAAAAGCCAACAACGCTCTTGTGATTCGTTTAGTGGAACTATTGCTTAAATCAATGGGTGGCGCTGATCAATTATAGAGATTCGAAGGCTTGGTTGCTTCCTAATAAATGGACAAATAATTCATAAAAAATAATCGGTATCATTACACATAGCTTAGAATAAAACCAGTGTTTGTCATAAGATATAATATCAATCTTTTGCAAATAATAAATCACATTAAATACTTAAAGAAAAAATAAGTGGAACATTTCTACCTATACGCTATTATCTCTTCAAAGATAGACGGTTCCATGTCAACCATTCACAACCAAATCCCTATTAAACGATCAATGAATAAACTGATTTGTCACCGAACATTATAAGAAAGAAATGAGGAAATCGCTTAGATTCACTTATAGAATATCTGATCCAATTGACAGTAACGCCCGCAGTCAATGAATGCTATAGAATTTTATAACGTCAAAAGAAATTATGCCTGATCTCCCCATCGAAGAAAATCTTTGAAAAGACACGTAGTATAAAGACGTGCTTATTGAATTATTTTTGATGGTATTCGGTGGCAAATGAGGAGATGGATCGCCTGATGGTTGGTGATCAGTGCCGCTTATGGATACCCGCAAACACCAGAGGAGTTAGCTATTAGAGAAGCGAGCTATACGTGTTGTGAATGAAGTTCAAGAAAAGGGTTGATAATATTATGTTGTAGTGAAAGTTATTTCGGTACTAAATAAGTGGGATTGATTATTTGTTTTTATGTTATAAAACGTCAGATGGTAAGCAATCGGCGCCGCCCATAGTCACCCGTAACTCGGAAGAAGTGACGAGCCGGCCTTCTAGGAATGAGGACTTCATATTTCTAAACTAATGAAGGGATGGTAAGAATATTCAACTTTGTGAAATGTGGTTTGCAACTGTCCGTTTGTTCTATGTTAACTAATGATCGAATATTTTTTTCGTGTTCTGAATAGTGCTGGTGCGTTGGTGGAGGGGAAGAATTGGGCCTCTCGGTAACGGAGGTATTATTAGAGGCATATGTTTGAGTTTTTGTGAAAGTCTGATGAGTTCCTATTTGTTTTTGTTTGTTTAATTGTTTGTTTTAAGTTCATCTTTTTATATTTCGTTTTTTCTTTTCTTTATTATATCTGTGTTATTGTAACTGGATCAAATCCGTGTTAACATAAATAAATAAATAAAACGGTTTACACACACGGCAAAACCCAACGCTGTTGTTATTTCAGGTAAACCGTTGTTTCACAGTAAACCGTACTGTGAAGTCGTAAATTACAAAAAATAATACTCTTACAGAATTTAAAAGTGCTATTTTTAACACAAAAAATAAATATGGAACCACCATCTTGGAGCCCAGCTACCCTATATACGTAACCCTAAAATAACGCAGCTCCATTGTCACGTCGAAAATCAGTGAAAGACATTTCATTAACCCTTTCTTGATGAAATTAAGTAAGGGGCCCCGTCTACCCTTCGCCTTCAATGCAAAAAGTTGGCAAGGAATTTTTCATAAATACTTTTTCTACTTACTTTTTATGGAGCGAAAAGAATCTGGGTGGCAATTGGTGATTCGAGATGAAAAAATGGGATATTGTGTCCGTAGTTGTACAGTAGGCTGCGTGTTTCTTTTTTTTAATTATTATTTAAAAACGTTGGACATAAGGATTTTCTTCTGTGTTGTCCGTTTCAAAACATACATATATATAATTTTACATGCACATTACACCCAGACCCGTTACAAGAGTTTATAGATCACACAAAGAATTGAACCCGCGACAAGTTGCACAACAGCCGGTTGCCCAGCCACCAGGTCAATCGTGCAGTCAAGTTGTTAGTATTTAGAATTGTATACTACTACTACTATTTTTGTGTATAACATGTCTTGTAAAAAAGAAAAATACACTGTTATTTTGATATAATATATTTAATCTTTAAAATGAGGAATCAAAAAAATATTTTTAGCTGGAAGAAGAAAGGAGTGTCGCAAATTAAGAACATAAATACATATTTAAATGTGGGAGAGTCATGCTTAATAGATCACCGCTTCTAACTGTTATGTAAAGAATGATAATAAAACTAGCGACCCGCCCCGGCTTCGCACGGGTGCAAAGTCAAAGTCAAAATCATTTATTCCAACTAAACCATAAATTGTACCTATTTATGGTTTAGTTGGAATAAATGAAACGTCAAAATAGAGAAGTAGTCTGTCAGTCTGTTCGTCAGTGAAGCTAGGTGCTCGTTCCAAATTGTAGATTCGAATGGAGAAGAATGAGCAAGAAACTCCATTCGTTACTCTTTTTTAAAAAAAAATGTTTTACAATTTCAATAATATAACATTTATAGTATACATTATTGTATGTGTGCAATGCTGATACTAAATTTCTCCACTATTTTATGGATGTTATTATACATACAAACCTTCCTCTTTAATCACCCTATCCGTTGCGTGATTTTAAATATTTAAATATTTGTAATACCAACTATTTCTAATAATAATACTGTACTCAACTTACGAGCCTCTTGTACAAAACCTATAAGATAATATTTTGATATTGATTGAACAATATAATAATATGTATGGAAAAAATGATGGGATGAGTATACATCATACAAAATATAGTATTCCTTTTACCATCATATCTAAGTATATAGAGCCTTTTCCAACTTTTTACTAAACTCGTATCAGATAAGAAGGGAAAAGGCTCATCACAATTTTTGATAAGCGAAACTACTGAAATATCCTTTGCATATCAATCCTTATTACAGGAAAGGGTTTGGTATAAGTTTTTAGGTGGATACATGTAGGAGAACCATGCTTGGCTACGAACGGGTTGGCTTAACCAGAGTAAAGACTACGGCTTCAAAGAAAAGCCTTTTTTGTGGAAGGATAATCATCAAATGACTTCCCTGCCCAGGTTATGGCCAGAGAGAGTGTCATGACATGAAAAGGAGGGTAATAACCAACACTTTGTTAATATTGAGAAAATGAAAAACCCCGTTTCTTATCCTGCTTCGGCCCGAGGCTGTAGTACCTTATTGCGCTTAACTCGCAACCCTGGCTAAGCTTTGAACATGTCGGACCCCATCTGTACTGATCTATTGCTAAACCTTTGTTAACCAACGTTTTTTTTGCGAGTGTAAAATCTCGCTTGCCCCTCAACCTTGGCTGAACATCAGCCCTACAGGGCTCCGTCTGTGGTGGTCTATTGGCTCTTCGAGGCGCGCGCGAAACGCTACGCGCCGTACGCTCGGGTCTGGTTCTGGTCGGGCGGCGAGTTACCCTTACTCGCCGTCCGCACGAATTTTGGCCACGTGAAATAAGTTACCATTGAAATTGGCAATTTCAATGGTAACTGGCAATTCATTGGTAACTTATTTCCTTCTCGAAATCTGAACTCAGACATCATTGCTCCGCTATCAAATGACAAAAAAAAAAACAGTCAGACGAACATACATAAATACATACATTCACACACAGAATACAATTGAACCCTTTACCGTCATAATATTTGTGCTAATTTTTTTCCCACACACCCCGATAGGTCACGATTTCTATTATGAAGATTAGCATTTTCATTAACCCTCTCTCGAATGCAAAATGCTTTTGTAGGTGCTTGGTCTTTCCGACCTCACGGAGGAAAGTGATAATGGAGTGTTCACTAGCGTTTTTAATTCACTTAGCAATGCGTTAGTGTTATATGAAATCTTTTTTTATTTCTTGAGAAAAATATATACATTTATTTTACTTACGATATTTTAATGTGGGAGAGCCATGCTTCGGCACGAATAGATCGTTTCGACCACAGTGATGATACCACAGCCTCACAGAAAACCAGCATGAAAAAACTGCATCGTTGTGTGTCGCCGTACGTGGCAGTGGTACCAAAGGCTCGATCCTTCCCCTACCCTATCCCTTCTCAATTCTCATATCTCCGAACCCACTCATAACGCCTTTGATGTGGCGTCCATAGGCGGCGATGATTGCTTACCATCAGATAATTGAGGTAATCAGTCTGCGCTTAAGTTGACCCTAAATTACCTGATGGCAAGTAATCGGCACCGCCCATGGACAGTAGCAATACCAACGAAATAGTTTTCAGGAAAACAATATAATTGAAGTTTTTTCTTGTTGACGGAAAATTATCGAATTACTTCTCTCGCCCAGGGTATAGCCAGAAGAAGTGTTTCACTCTTACTGACTAAAAACCCCGTTCCTTATCAAAGTCAAAGTCAAAATCATTTATTTCAACTAAACTATAAATAGGAACTTTTGAAACGACAAAATAGAATAGTAGTCTGCCAGTCTGTTTGTCAGTGAAGCTAGGTGCTCATTCCAAACTGTAGATTCGACTGGAAAAGAACGAGTAAGAAACTTTTTTACAATTTCACTAATATAACATTTAGTATACCTACTGTTTTTTGTATATAATAAGGCAATAAGATCAACCATTGTCTTGGTTCTCTCACATAATACTCTTACAAGCATAAGAGACACGATTGATTTGAAAATATCGTCATAAATAAATCTCTTATAACAAAGAAAAATAACCACTGCCTACCATGACACCTTTCTTATCATCCACTGGGAGTTTCCTTCTGAAATATCGACGCAGTATTTTAAGCATTCCATTGATTACATTTCCGTGTCTGAACCTTTCTGAAGAGGGTTTTTGGACAATGGTGGGAGGTATGTACTTACACTGATCAAACTCAAACCAATCGTTCGGGTTTTCAATCGATGTAATAAACGTTCGGTTTTTTTTCGAAAGGGTTTTTTGGTAATTAGTTTTGGTGAAGCACAATACCATATATAATATACTAGATACTCTCGCGCAGTTTCACCCGCTGCTCGGCTCCATTTGATCGTAGTGTCATGTTTTATAGCCTATAGCACACAGGAACACTGTAGCTATCTACCAGTGAAAGAATTTTGGCAATCCGACCAGCGGTTCCAAAGATTACCCCCTACATACAAACTTACAAATTTTACCTCTTTATAATATCAGTATAGGTACAGACAATCTTAAATCTTGACCTAAAGTAACAGTTTTGTTGAAATATTTTCTAAATGTGTAAGTGCGTGAAATTGTATGTTTGTAAACGCGACCTACGACACAGGGGAATAACCTAATGTGGGGTAACGTTTTATAAGAAACGACAGTATCCAATCTTTTTTTTTGTGTGTAGACCTGTGTAACGGGTTTAGCAATAATGTACGTCTTGGAAGGAACAGGGTGGATTATACCCAGTAAGAGGCTGACACTTTCTCTCGTTTCACCCTGAGCAGGAGCAGTCATTTGACCATCATCTCCTCACAATAAAAATACAAAATAATCTACACTAATATCATTATAGAAAGAGAAAACTTTTTGTGTGATCTACAAATTGTTGTTACATTGGCGGCGCTGATTGCTTACCATCAGGTAATCCGTTTGATCGTTTTCCGACCTATTACATAAAAAAAAACACTAATTATATATTGTAGAAGGAGGAAAACTTTGTGTTTTTGTGTGATGTTTCTAATGAACATTAACTTTGAATAAATAAGCTGGTTGTTTATGGTTTTTGTCTACACAGTAAGTGCCATGGCTGGCGATCAACTATCGTACAACGTGTCACAGTTTTGATTCTCGCTCGGAACAAGTATTTCATATACACAAATTATTGTTGTTCCGGGTCTGGTAGGTATTCAGTTATTTGCGAAATTCTATTTTCGTAAATGCACCTACAACACACGAAGAAATTATAGCAATCTTTAACCCGTCCGAAGCGTTATAAAAAATAAACATAAAAACTATTACAAAACCTTTTAAAAAACACTAAGAAAATAAATCATATTACAACAAATATTTGCCACATAAAACAAAAGCTGACACTATCGGCGTTAGGTTGAGACGGTCCCCTAATACCCACCCATCCTTTTTAAAGGAAAGTAAACACCATAAATCGCTCCCATTGGTGTCTGACACTTACAGTCCAGAACATGAAGCCTGCATAATTTTAATATTTTATGACCCACCTCGAAGTAAGGTGTGTGCCGTATTTGATGAGGATCAATTGATAGAAATGTAATTCAAGTATGGAAGAGCCATGCTCCTGCACGTATGGGTTGGCTTGACCGGAGTAATACCACGTCCTCACGGAAAACCGACGTGAAACAACCAAAGCGTTTTGTTTGGTAAGTGTGAGTGAGGTTACCGAAGAGCCATCTCCTCTTCCTATCCTCCCCCTCCAATCCACCCGTAACTCCTCTGTTATTGTGGGTGTCTATGGACGGCTTTCGTAATATCAATTAAGTTACAAGTGCTTTCCCGGCCCCTTGTAGATTATTAAGGATTTTTGAATAGGGGTTTTGAGGATTAAGAATGGGGGGAAGGATTGGGCCTCCGGTAACCTCACTCACACCACGAAATACAACGTAAGTATTGCTTCACGCCGGTTTTCATTGAGGTCGTGGTATCACTCCGGTGAAGCCGGTCCATTCGAGGCGAAGCATGGCTCTCCCACACTTAAAAATAAATATTAATTATCTCACTAGCGAGTACAGCAGCTATTAAAAGCTAGTCTTGTATCTACATATACTAAAATCAAATATTAGTTCAGTGGTGTGAAGTGTTGACTGATACTGGGTTCCGTGTTCACTAAATGTTTGAGCGCTGGTAAATAATTATACTAGGTAACATGTTTGTTTAGTTGCTTTCACATAAATAGGTTCACAGTCTCTTACTTAATTATGGGGATAAGCAGATTGTAACTATCTTGAGATATAGGTACAAAATTTATTAAAAATATTTACCTAAGTTGAAAGACTAACTTACACGGGCGTGAATCGTTTTTAAAATACGATGACTGCGCGGTTGGTGCGGTGGCTGGGCAACTGGCTGCCGTGCAACGTGTCGCGGGTTCATTCCCGTAAACAACTCTTTGTGTGATCCACAAATTGTTCCAGGTCTGGGTGTGGTGTGTATGTGTAATACAAGAGAAAATGCTGCATTATGTCTATGAACAATAGTCATACATATAAATTACATTACGTATTAAACAACTACAATTAGACAGTTTAAAAATTCATCAAGCTACTGGTCTTTGGAGTGCGGCAGATTGCTAGATGTCTCTATTAATAATTCATGTTTAAATGGATCCCTGCTCTATCTGCTACGGCTTGTGCAGCTTGAAGGGTATTACGGTTATAATATATGGATGGTGCAGTGACTTGATTGAATAACCAGTCTTACGACACACATTAAGGCACCGCGGCCTTGGTCTAGAGCAGGAGAAGAAACGGGGGGTTTTAGTCAGTAAGAGTCCTATCGTGTCAACCAGGGCGGGAGAAGGCACTTTTTTTTAAAAAAAAAACGTTGCCACACATTATGATTTTTTCCTGTGTCGTGACACATGACACCCAGACCCGGAACAACAATTTGTGGATCACACAAAGAGTGGTTCCGTGCGGGAATCGAACCCGCGACACGTTGCACGGCAGCCAGTTGCCCAGCCACCGCACCAACCGGATGATAATCTCCTCAAAAAAATATCACACATCACACACATCATCAGCATATAAGTGCCCACTGCTGAGCAAAGGCCTCTTCTCACACGGAGAAGGTTTGGGTTTTAATCATCACGCCTGGTCAAGGCATATTTGCGATTTCAAACTTATAATCAATAGTTTTTTTAATATGTCCAGATTTCTTCTCGATGTTTTTCGTCACCGTCTTAATAAACTTAAAAAAGTTCATATATCTTGAAAAAAGCCACATTGGTACTTGCCAATTCTCTCATGCATGAGAAACGGGCGCCTTAACCTCCGGGTCACCGCGACACTAACACTCCTCGGAAACAATATAACATATACATGGAACTACGTATTTAAAAAATAAATGTAAATTTTACTTAACTTCAATTAATTCATATTTTTTTCTTGTTTCAGGTAAACTATTTAATCTAAAGAACGGAATAGCAGTCGACACGTCTTCGTAAGTTTAAATTTAGAATTCTGTATAATTATCTTTATATATAAAAATGGATCGCAAAATGTGTTGGTAAGCGCATAACTCGACAACGCCTGGATCAATTTTGCTAATTCTTTTTTTGTTGTGTTTTTTATTGTCAGGAGAAGGTTCTTATCATTAGAAAATATTAGAAAAGTACACGGGAAGATTAAGAAAAAGTGACCCTTTGATAGCGAGATAGTTGGACCTGTGCGAAGCGGGGGCGGGCGGCTAGTAAACAATAATACATACGCATTCTCATAATTCAATTTTAATCATGAAATAATATCAATGGTAAAACCTATTTTGTTCAGCTGTACAAGTTATAAATTGTAAGAGAAACCTTGACTTGTTTCAACGCTACGCCAGATATCCGTAGTCATCTTAGCCGGGGTCGCGAGTAAAACGCAATAAGGCACCGCGTCCTCGGCCTAGAGCAGGAGAAGAAACGGTGGGTTTAGTCAGTAAGAGACTGGTACTCCCCGTCATGCCATATCCTGGGTGAGAGAAGGCATTTGATGATTTTCCATCCACCAAAAGGTACCCATAGACATGAAATGACACGGTGCGAACATCGTACAGGCAGCTCATCTTCATTATATAAACGAAAGTCGCGTTAGTTACTCCACTTATAACTCAAGAACGGCTGAACCGATTTAGCTAAAAATTGGCAGGGAGGTAGTTTAGAGCCAGGAGAAGGACATAAGATAGAGTACGTAGTGTAGGTTAGGTAGAGTATGGTAGGTAGAGTGGGGTAGGTAGAGTGGGGTAGGTAGAGTAGGGCAGGTAGAGTAGGGCAGGTAGAGTAGGGTAGGTAGAGTAGGGTAGGTAGAGTAGGGTAGGTAGAGTAGGGTAGGTAGAGTAGGATAGGTACTCAAATGACGGGAGCGACGCCGTAGGTAAGAGTTAGTTAAAAGTAGTCATGAAGAAAGAATAAATGGTTAGGCAGTAAAATCATTAAGAATCGTCAGAGCTCCCAACACGGTTCATAGAATCCTATCTTATCTACAAACCACATTTAAAAAACGTTTCCAACAATAAAAAAAAACATGTATCGAAATCCACAACCTATGTCAAGTAATCTCACGTCAGTAAATACACTTTTATTCCTTATTTCCCTACAAGCCAACCCTTTTCAACAAAGTAAAACAAAGTTGTATAAGCAACGCCAAAGTAACATTTAAGTAAAGCCCTAAAAATATAATAAAAGAGAAACTTTCTAACCAATACATCACACGCACACATGTACACGTACACACGCGTACACTCGCATAAACACTTTTAATAAAACAAGCTATAAAAGTTAGATCAATCAAACTCAACCGTATCAATGTTCACGGAGCTTGGGCAATCGACCGCCAACTTATTCCGCCAACATATTGTTGGATGTTTTCCCGACGACCCTTAGCCAAGTTTCGACCAAGTTTAATTGGCGACAAAGTTTGTAACAAATAAATATTGTTGTAGTCCAATAAAGTTTAGGATTTTAATTAAATATTCGAGTTTCGGTTCGAGGGAGCTTTTAACTGAGTTCTCTTCAATGTTTTGGTTTATTGTCTGTGGGCTCTATTGGTTAGATCAGCAAAGTATTATTGAATGTTTTCATTTAAGACGATCAAATTTGTCCGTCTTAATTATTCAGTTCCATATAGAATAAGAGTTATATCGGATCATCAAGTGTGGGAGAGCCATGCTTCGGCACGAATGGGTCGGCTCGACCGGAGTGATAGCACGGCCTCACAGAAAACCGGCGTGAAACAACCACAGCGTTGTGTTTCGCCGTGTGAGTGAGGTTACCGGAGGCCCAATCCTTCCCCAACCCCAATCCCTCCTCAATCCCTAAATCTTCAAATCCCTAATCCCTAAAAGGTCGGCAACGCACTTATAACTCCTCCGTTACGGGTGTCCATGGGCGGCGCTGATTACTTACCATCAGGTAATCCGTCTGCTCGTTTGCCGACCTATTACATAAAAAAAATATCCATTAAATAGTGGAGATATTCGGTATCGGCACTGCACCCGTGCAAAGCCAGCACTGGTCGCTAGTTTTACAATAAAATTGAACCCTAAAAGAAAGAAGGGTCTATATAAAAGTAACGTGTTTTTCAATATGTCAAACCCTCCGTGTGTGAGTCCACTTTGTATAAAACTTGGTCTTGATACTATTTTATTTGTCAATTGAAAGCTGTAGGTTGAGGTCTGGCTTGTCGGTCAAGATGTAGATACAAAATCAAATTAGTTTTCGATAACGATTTAAATTTGTATTGTACTATTATGTCAAAAGCTTGAAAGTGTTAAGATCTCATGTTTTAATTGGATATGTATGTCGCAGCGTGTTTTCAACAATGGATTCAAGATCGGTTCCTACCAAAAATCAAGAAACGAGATTGGGATATCCATTTTACTAGAAGCTCGAAATAGCCAGTGTAAGTACTTGGCTAAACTCAAAATATTGTGTCACGCAGTAGGCTACCACAGATGGGACCCAACAGGGCTGATATTCAGCTTTGGTTGCGGGGCAAGCGTAATAAGGGACCGCAGGCTCGGCCTAGAGCAGGAGAAGGAACAGGGTGATTCTTAGTCAGTAAGAGTCTGATATTGTCACACATGTAAAAGTCATAAAACGATTTTCTTCCTTAAAAATACTAGACGAACTACAATAAAAATATCTTCCTTTTTCAGTTTATGTACTTCAGGATTGACAATTATGAAAAGGGGAAAAATCGAATTCTATTAAACATATTAATACTTGTAAAGAAAGAAAAGACACTCCATCAAATTTCATGCAAACATCCTCATGATCTATCGAAACACATAACTCTCTTTTATCACAGTCGAGTAAATAAGCAACACAATGCCACCGTCAGAACTCGATTACCCTACCATATGGTACGTATAATTACAATGTGGTTTTCAAGCAAATAATAGAATTATTGCGCTTAATTAATTTAGGAGTTAATTATAAGCATTGTTCTATAATGTCTTTGTTAGTCTATTATTAGGGGTATTGAAATATAGGGCAGTGAACGCTTCTAATTTACGCGTGTAAAATGTGTTTTGGATTTATATGAGCGATTAAATGATAATGGTAAGAAGAACGATAGTGGAAGAGCTCTACTAGTTTCAAGTCACAATGGGACTCTTCTTCTAAGTAAGTTATAACTTCTAGTAAGGATTTTCTTTTCTCAATTAATTTACGTAAGTCGTTAAGTCTCACAAAAGTTACTAGTAAAAAAAGCAATTGACTGTATCACTTCTTGATTTAATAATAACTATCGTGAGACATACTAAATTAACTAAAAATCGCGGGTTACTTACGTGTGTAAATTGAGAAAAGCTCTACTAGTTTCGAACCACAGGGGGGGGGGGTTTTCTCGTGAGCAGCGTGCGCGGATGCGGCGACGTCGCCGCGTCTGTGAGTAACCCGCGATTTTTAGTAAATTTAGTATCACTTGTTGATAAGTTAAAAAGGCATTGCCAGAACGTAACATAACACATGCGTTGTTTTACACTAGTCCCCCCATACCATTTATGGCCGAATTCAAATCACTTCATAACCCAAGACTGAACGTTACAAATAATAAAACCACAACATTTCAAAAACAAAATACATATAAAGTGTGTGAGAGCCATGCTTCAGCACAACTGGGTTGGCTCGACCGGAGTGACACGGCCTCATAGAAAATCGTCATGCAACAACCGCAGCGTTGTTTTTCTCCGTTTGAGTGAAGTTACCGGAGGCCCAATCTTTCCCCTTCCCCCATTCCAAAATCTCCAAATTGCTGATCACGAAAAGGTCGTCAGCACACTCGTAATTGTTGCGGGTGACCATGAGCAGCGCTAATTGCTTTCCATCAGGTAATCTGTTTGCTCGAAGAATCTTAAATAAAAGAAAATATAATATTATGCCAATTCATCCAGTATTCTAAACGTGCCACAAATAGCCGATCCCTGCTTACCCCTATAAGCATTTTATTCCTACTCTAAATATAACGCATCGTTGAGTCGCACGCTCTTCTACCTATGTGTGTCGCTCAGCTTGGAAGCGTTTGCACCTTCCAATGATTTGCCATTGGAAAGCCAAGTCTGTAGGTTAGATGTGTTTGAATTGTGTAAGTTTTTTTAAAGCTTCTGTGATTTTTTTTAGAAGGATTCTTATTCTATTGTCAGTCTATGAATTCTAGTTTTGGGTCTTCTGATTTCTCAATTCGTTTAGTGTAGTATAGAAGACCTTTATTATGTAAGTCTTTTTGTGAAGGGTATCTTAATCTTAAATTACTCCTCTCGCCCAGGGTAAGAGGAGAGGATGTATCACGCCCCCTCTATTCCGCTCCTTTTCCTGCTCTAGGCCGAAATAAATTTGTAATTATCCTTATTACTTCTCTTAACTAGTAATAAAACCGGCCAAGTGCGAGTCGGGCTCGCGCACAAAGGGTTCCGTAGCAGCAAATATAATAAACTTATTATGTCAATTTATACACCTGGTGAATGGAGCCTAAACTCTCCCGATATTTTGCCTTGTACTTTTATGTATGAATATTAATTTTATATATGTATTTATAAATATTCCGTGCTATAGGCGTGCCCAAATCGGCTTGTGATAACTGAATAAAGAAGTATATACACCAGCTTCACAATTAAAATTACCAAATATATTATCCAGGTGAGTTTCACCTCTAGTGGTTATACAATTTTGGAGAAGAGGTGTATATCCCGCATTCTGCATAAATTTATGTATGTAGTTTTGTTTGAGGAAATCTTCGTTAAAATCTCCAAAAATTAGTGTAGGCATAGAATGTTCATTAAATATATATTTGTTCATAAATTCCGAAGTAACTTTTCATGAAATGCGCGAACCACATCATCTTCGATATAGTTATTATAATTCAGAATGTAGGAAAACGTATTATCTAAAGTATCCATTGTTAGATGATATACAATAAGCTTTAGAAATTTTAAAAACCTGCTACGAAACACTAAAATTTGCACCAAAAACAAATGAATTTATATTATTGGGGGATTTATTAGTACGTGACCGGTTTAATAGCACCTATTAAACCAGTATACCTACTTACTTATTTTTTATAATAGGTACAATTCAATATTAAAAAGTCTCAACGCCAAATTCGACTTGCGAAAGAAGTAAATGGGAACGATGAAATTCTCTTAGCGCGCACAAGTGACAACGACGTCTGCCCTCACGTGTCTGCCCGTTCGGGTCGACGCGGTTAGCTATCTTATCCCCGCCCCCGCGCGAGACCACGCCCCGCAACTCACGCGCTGCAGCGCAGCGAGCGACCGATCTTCTTGAATCGATGTAATAATAATCTATAGGATTAACGCGTTTTAAAAATATTGGTTCGATGGATATGTTTAACCTATTATTACTCAACAATCACATTTGTAATATTAAACTTTATCAAATGCACAATGTATTTAAGGTACATTACTGGATAAGGATTAATGGCGTATTGCTTGAATAAGCTAATATTTCTCGTAAAAAGTACCTACATTATAAAGATTTTATATCATCGCGGATTTTTAAAGGTGTACAATACTGTAGTATATTTTTTGATCTATCTTATAAGGTTCAGCCATCGTTTTCAGTGTAAGCACAATAACTTAACCAAAATTACAGTTAAATCAACCTATCTCAAAAACTATAAGAGATACTTTGATCAAACCAAAAATCGTTGAAAGAGTTAATTAGCATGCATCACATCTATTTTTTTTAGAATTTTATACCCCGTAGTTATAAAAATAGAGGGGGGGGGACATACTTTTTACGACTTTGAGAGCTGATATCTCAAAAACCGTTCACTTTAAGAAAAATGTTTTTTAGAAAACTTTATATCATTTTAAAAGACCTTTCCATTGATACCCCACACGGGTATGTACATCGAAAAAAAAATTTTCATCCCTCAGTTACATGTATGGGGGGCCCCACCCCCAATTCTTTTTTTTACTATTTAGTGTCATAATTTTGTAGCGGTTCATACAACACATATTCCCATCAAATTTCATCACTGTAGTACTTATAGTTTCCGAGTAAATCGGCTGTGACAGACGGACAGACGGACAGACGGACAGACGGACAGACGGACATGACGAAACTATAAGGGTTCCGTTTTTGCCATTTTGGCTACGGAACCCTAAAAACGAGAAACCTCTTTGCTGTTGTTTAAATACAAAAATAAATAAGCATACCTACCAACATTCTTCATCATATTACTATATAGTATAGAACATAGTCGGTTTTCTGCCCCTATAACCCAATGTTTGATTAAATCTTTAAAACGTAGATTTCTTAAAAGTAGATAGAGTGATTGAAGAGGAACATTTATAGGTATGTGTAATAACATTTAGCTGAATAGTAATTTTATATTATGAATTTTGTTGTATAATTTAAGTAATTGAATTTGTCTTTCATGAGATTTATTTTCGTTATTGTAACTTATTTTTTTGTTTCAAATTATTTGTTAATTTTGGTGATGCTTGTCTAGTAGCAACCACTGATCATTAAATATGTTTTATCTGTGGATAATGCAGTGGACTGCAACATTAGTATCATAAGTGTTGTAAACCATGTGTTATTTATGTTGTAGTTGTTTATTATCCCTCAATAAATAAAAAAAAAAAAAAAAAACATCAATGAAATAGTAGAGAAATTTAGTATCAGCATTACAACCGCGCCAAGCCAGGGCCGGTCGATAGTTTGAACATAACAAAATAAGAAATAAACCTTCCATTATACCCACACAACCCTAAAACTTACGCTTTAAACCTAATCCGTCACAAATAACCACCCCTAACACATTACATACCAATTTTTACAGCGAAAACACGGCTCGAGGTGGGATTACGGCAATTTATATTATACATTACATTACACATAATATATTATACATATATACCTACGTAGAAACGTGTCAAACTGCGTTCTAACTTCCACGAGAGCGATGACTGCCATTAATATTGTTAAAAACACGGTCATGAATAAAAAATAAAAACCCTATTTATAACAACTTTCGAATGATTCATAGTCTTGTGAATTTTTTGTTAAGAGTTTTGCGTTTTGCGATGTTTTTCGTGTGTGTTCCTTGTCAACTCAGTCCATTAAGCCTTGGTATTTGGTGTAGAGTGTAGTGACGATTCAATTGTTTTCAATTCAACCAATTATGGCCTCTATGTTTGTTTAAAGAAAGTCCATAGTTTGCTGTGATCACCAAACCTGCAATTGTTTTTTTTCTTGATAAGGCTAAGAACTCACGGAGCGATTTTGAACCGTGCCCGCCGCGGTAGCGGAACTACGGTTTTATTTCCAAGCTCACGAGACCGGTTATTTGCGCGGTTACACAGCCGCCGCGGTTGCGATCATCGCCCGCAAACGTGGCGGGCGATGATCGCAAGATTGCAAGACGGGCGGTTAACGATCAGTTGAGGTCCAGACCGCCATGGACACACACCAGACACGAGCCGTTGCGTTATATTTACTTCACAGAAGACCCGCCGGCCGCCGCGGTCGCTCGCCAACCGATCGCAAAGCACGCGGGTGCCACCCGCCGAGGCTGCGGGTAACCGCGGCCCGCGCGATTCTACTAGTTGCCCGCCGGTACAGCGGGAGCCGCATACAACCGCGTACACCGCGGGCGTAAAACGCGTCGTGAAATGTGCTTTAATTTTTTATATAAATATTTGAATTCTACAGAAGCTGCGGGCCCGAAACCGCAGCGGACGCGGGCGAAAATCGCTCCGTGAGTTCTTAGCCTAAGATTAAGTTATTGATATTTCAAATGTGTTATTATTGTTAGTATGTTTATATTTGTCGCATATTTTTTTTTTAATTTATGCGATTTTATTTTATAATGTCTTTTCCAACGTGTTTGCACTATAACGATGTAAACCTTTAATTAACTGTTGCACATACAACTAATTATCCTGTTGTAACTGTTATTGTTATGTACAATCAGTTGTAGGTTAACCTTAAAAATAAATATAGATTTTAAACTCCTTAGAATCATTGTGCTCTTTCCAAGCATCGTAACCTACACAGTTTACATTTACCGTTCGAATTAATTATACTAATTTAGAACAAAATCACAATATTGTAGACACACTAAAATGTAGACTAATAAAACGGGGGAAAAATACACGTGGTTCTTCAGTTTCCCTCGTGAGTAGAGGGCGCTGCGAGCGCGATTTATAGTTCTCTGAAGCTCGATAGATGGTGCTGTACAGAAATGAGCAAAACCTGAATCGCGCTATGGTTTCGTTACCGAAGCTTGACTAGGGTGAGACGTGATATCTAGATCAGCAAGCAGAGCGACGAGGTTCCAGATTGCAGTATGCAGTTCCTTCGAGTCTACGTTTGTTCTTAATAAAAATTGCGCCATTTTGATCAATTTTTGACAAACCAGCCTAAAGCTGGTTTTATAATTGTTACAAAACCTTGAATTATGTAGTGTTATTAGTTTATGCTTTGATTGTAACTTTAGTTTTAATTCATGCATAGTATCCTGGAGGTTAAGGCACCTGCTTTACGTGTAAGAGGGAGTGGGTTCGAAACCTGGTAAATACCAATATGACTTTTTCTGAATCGTATAATTATTTAGACACCACTGACATACCGCGAAAGAAAACAGCGTGAGAAAACCTGGACTTATAATTTCTGAAGTTTGAAATCGCCAATCCGCCTTGAGCAAGCGTAGTGATTATTGCTCAAACCTTATCCGTGTGAGAAGAGGCCTTCGCTCAGCAGTGGGCACTTATATGCTGATGATGATGATGATGATGATGTAAATTGAATATTGAGACACAGTTTATCTTTATTTTATCATTTTTATACGAAATATCTATGCAGACTCTACACATATGTATTTGCGTTTACTTTAATAAATCTTACAGTATTTAATATCAAATAGCAATACTCGAGTTACAAGAAAAAAGTCTTCAGTCACTTTCTTTAGCTGTAGATGAAATTCAAGATCATATACATTGTAACACTCCCCTTTTAAATTACTGTTACACGTGCGTACGTGATACTCGAAGCATCTCATTTAGTTCACACGGATTCTTCCATCTAAATACAACGATCTACGCAAAAAATTCAAATTAAGGAAAAAAAATATGTAAGTACTAAAAGAAATTTTGGAAAAAAATCCGGGATTATTGGCCGCTTGAATAATTCATGAACAATAATATAACTGATTTCAATTCGTTAGGACTGAATTTGATTGTTTTTTTCACAGCACCATTATCGATTCTCCTTATTAAATATTCAATAGACGTGACTTGGACTAATTGAATGACTACTTGTTAAAAATACTTGAGAAAACGGAAAATAGACGAGGAATCGGTACCTACCTACGGACCTGTGAATCGCTGTAAATTTTTGTTTCTTTACGACCAACCATTTTGTTTTCTGTTTGAATTCCACTTGAATACTGATGTAGAGAGATTAGTTTTCAGTGTTTTGTTAGTAACTTAGACTTACGAAGCAGTTCCGTGAATTTAACATTCACATTTTGAATAGGGCATTACGAATTCTCATGTTTACCTGCGCTAAGGAACATAATATTAACTGTAGCTTGCACTTTTTAATTCATCAAAACTCAGGCAAACGCCAGCGTTCGCTGACCAATCGTCTTACTATTGTGTCTGATATTACCACGATTGAAAGATTAATAATACTAGCTATCTCAATAATTATGAGTTACAATAATATACCACTATATGACTGCACGGTTGGCTGGGCAACTGGCTGCCGTGCAACGTGTCGCGGGTTTGACTCCCGCACGGAACAACTCTTTGTCTGATTCACAAATTGTTGTTCCAGGTCTGGGTGTCATTTGTATGTGAAATTGTATGTATGTAACCGCACCCGTAACACAGGAGAAAATTCCAGTGTTGGGTAACGTTTTTCTTTAAAAAAAGGTACGAGTTGAGGCCGATCCTCGCCACACATATAGCAGACAAGTTCATAAAAGATATTCCCACCTCCAAAGAAAATCATAGCTCTATACAAATCCTTCACGCTTGACTGTCAGTAAATAACTAAGAAATAGCTTCACTTAGAGGACTAACCGACAGACTGACATAGTGTCAGTCTTATCTTCTATCTTGCTTCTGCTTGCATGTATGGGTCTAATTGAAATAAATGATTTTTGACTTTTTTTGTGAGGGGAAAATCATCAAATGACTTCTCTAGCCCAGGGCCGGGCGGGAGGGAGTGTCAGACTCTTACTGACTAAAAACCCCCCTGTTCCTTCTCCTACTCTGGGCCGAGGTAGCGGTGCCTCATTGCGCTTACCCCGCAACCCCGGCTGAAATGATTTTTGACTTGAGATTGACTTTTGACTATGGGGATTTAAAATTTGTTTACTAAAAGTTTAAAAGATAATGATGCTATTTCAAGACCTTCCATCTGTTACCAAAATTGCTGGAATGAGCGTAATGACAAACTCAATGATTTTAATACCCAATATAACATACCTGACCAATCCTGCAAACACCGCTCAGCTTCAAGTGAATCTACGAGTATTTCTCGTCTCCTGTCCAACGCATTTTTCAACGAAGTTAACAGAATACGTAATTGTGTAAGTACAAAACGTTCATTTAATAAAGTTTCCCGACACCTGTGTCCTTACCTGAGAGGTCGGCCTTAGTGATGGGAAACGCCGGGAAATCTTTTTTTAATAATGTTTTTTTTTCTTTAGTCCGTTACGGAGTTTTGATTAAAATTATGTTGATGTAAACACAAGATATTGACGATTTTTTCTTAAGTTAGATTTTAGGTATTTTTATATTTATTAATATTTGTTTCTTTTACATAGAGGTCAGTACATATACATAATATAAAACAAATTCGCTTTATCTGTCCCAACATCCTTATGTATGCTTAAGTCATTCTTATCAAGAAAATATTTAAGAACAGATTGTCTAAAGAAAAACATTATAATTTGCATGAATTGGATTTTTGATTCAATTAATTATGCCCACTTCATTATGATAATATTTTCTTGATTCTTGCATAATATGCAACCACGAAATGGTGCGTCTGCGTCTTGACTTGACTTTGACTTTGAATTCAAAAAACATGAATCTTGAAAATAAGTAAGATATATATCAATATTAAAAATACATTGTATAGTCATCATACATCGTATTGTTGAATATTCGAAACCAATTATGTTTTACTAACACGTCGTGGTGGCCCGGAGGTTAAGGAGCCTGCTTCTCGTGCATGAGGGTGCGGGTTCGAAACCAGGCAAGTACCAATGTGACTTTTTCCGAGTTATATGTACTTTCCATGATTATTTAGAAACCACTGACATACGGTGAAGGTAAAAGTCGTGAGGAAACTTGGACTTATAATTTCTAATTATAAGTTTGAAAACGCCAACCCGCATTGAGCAAGTGTGGTGATTAATGCTCAAACCTTCTCTGTGTGAGAAGAGGCCTTTGCTCAGCAGTGGGCACTTATAGGCGGATGACGAAGTCAAGAACCGAATAAATATTTCGACAGACCAAGTCACAGATCACAGTTAGTACGAATATAATTACAAGACAATATAAGCACGATTACTGACTTCGCTAACTCGATTCGAATCTTACTCGGATTGTTCACAAATCATTATATTAATTGTTGTATTTTCTCCATCTTCTATCCAAGTAATTTAATTCAATTTTGTTCGAGGATTCAGTTCATTATCTCAACTGTATGATTGTTAAAATTATTGTATCAATTTATTAAGACATATTCCCGTTTTCCGAAAGGCCGATCAATGTTAAAATCAATTTAATCTATTGTCAAGTCATCTGATTGGTTGACTGAATTATCAACAACCGATCAGATCACTTGACAAGAGATTTAACTGGAGATTAGTTAATTTTAGCCTTTCAGAAACCGGGTGTTAGGGTAGATTTTTCAATAGTCCATCGAATAGGATAGGAAGATTTAGACCACCGGTAACTTACATGGCAGAATGCACCACTGTGGTTGTTTCAAGTAGGTTATCTGTAAGGCCGTGGTAACAACCCCGTCGAGCCGACCCTGTCGTACCAAAGTTTGACTCTTTCACTCTTAAAAATATCTTTTGTTCTTGTATTGAGGAATACGAAAAGTTAGTAAGCAAAGCTGGTATAATAAAAAGATCCTATAGGCAACCTAAAGATTAATGTTTCAGACTACACTATGTTTTCATTAATTAATTTCCACTAAGTAAAAGTTAAACGATAAACTATGTCCGACATATTACATGCGCATGAACCATAAACCATGAACAGACGGCCATAAAAGTCTACTTAAATAAATAACAGCAAAAACCGAGTCTACTTGTTACGAAAAAAAATTCAAAGCCCGAACTAAACGAACTGCAGAATTAATGCAAACGCTCAGATAAGCAGAACTGAACCTTATCTCCATCTAGTTAAAACCGTCCCCATCCGCAATATAATTTGTCGTATGACAAAGTTTTTAAGGAAAATTTGCTGGCTTATACAAGCAGTGAATGTTTATGCTAATTTAGAGATACTGTACATCCACTGTATGTATGTTTATACATGTTTATCTCGGGAACAGAACTGGGGAGATTTTAATAGATTTTTTTTACTGTTTAGGGATATTTTTGTGTTTTCTGAAGAGCTTGTTGTTGGTTCAGAGGATCTTTCATCTTTTGGGTTGACCATTTGTTTAAGAAGAATTCTTTGTTATAGCATAGAGTATTATGGTTTTGGATATGTTTGAGTGTAAAACCAGCGAATGTTGGAAGTCGACTTAATGTTTTTTTTATTAATGAGAGCAATAATTATGAACTGTAATCACTATAATATTAAATTAGCACATTAGAACTTATACATATAAAGACACTACAGTTTAGGAAGGCTGTTTTTAGAGGAGAAATTTTTCATCTCCCGCCCTGCCTGGGTAGAGACAGAGAGAGAGAGAGAGAGGAGAGAGAGAGAGAGAGAGAGAGAGAGAGAGAGAGAGAGAGAGAGAGAGAGAGAGAGAGAGAGAGAGAGAGAGAGAGAGAGAGAGAGAGAGAGAGAGAGAGAGAGAGCGAGAGAGAGAGAGAGAGAGAGAGGAAATGACACACTCTTACTGATTGTTTGTGTTTTTCATGAATGTGTTATGATAGTATTTATAGTATTCTGTCTTCTGAAGTGCAATTTATAACCGATAAGTCTCAATAATACCTAGGCCTTGAGGAAATACCTTTTTCAGACTTTATCTCAGTGGAGGGTTATTTAAAGACCGATGCTTGTATGGGACTCAGTCGTTGAGTGCTATAATTAATGATAGGATGGAATACATCGTTTTTTTAATAAATTGATCACACATTATGATTGGTAATAAGATTATTTGTCCTTTACTTAATCAAATCACATGTTCCAACCATATAATGAAAAGAACAAAACGGGAAACCAAAACATTTTTCTGCACACACGGTCGGCCAAAAATGTGTGTCTAACGAAATTAAGGCAACCACTAGTAATTGGTAATAAGGAAAGCGAGAAATGATTGATGATTTAGATGCCAATATATATGTAATTACATAGAGAGATCCCTAATTACTTGATTCGTCATTTCTTTATTTGATTAGAAAACAATTATTTTTATTTTATATTTTTATTTGCACAGTTGGTGCGGTGGCTGGGCAACTGGCTGAAAGAAAGAAAGAAAATGTTTATTGACACAAACCATGCGCACATAGACATAGTAACAAAAAGGTTATTTAATATAAAAGAAAAAATAAAGAAAACTACATAACTGTGTGCCTCACGGCTGCGCCAAACAGGCCCAGTTCAGCATAAATGCCGGACCACTTGGGCCTGACGCTGGTTTTCAGCTGGACCTGCCGTGCAGCGTGTCGCGAGTTCGATTCCCGCACGGAACAACTCTTTGTGTGATCCACAAATTGTTGTTCCGGGTCTCGGTGTGATGTGTATGTGAAATTGTATGTTTGTAACCGCACCCACGACACAGGAGAAAATCTAAGTGAGGGGCAACGTTTTTATAAAAGAAAAATATTTTTATTTTTATTTATACTAGCGACCCGTCTCGGCTTCGCACGGATGCAAAGGTGATACTAAATATCTCATCTATTAAATTAATGTTATTATACATATAATGCTTACTCTTCAATTACTATATCTTTAAAAAAAACTGTTTCAAAATACGTTGCGTTTTTCCGTTTCCATTTAGTTCTAAAGATTTAAGCATACATAGGGATATAGGGACAGATAAAACGACTTTGTTTTATACTATGCAGTGATTAATTGAGGTAATTTAATTCCTTCTTTCACGTAATGTTTTCGGTTACCTTCTCATCTTGTAGGTAGCCTTTGATTGGAAATTAACATTTATTATTAAAAAAAAAGGATTTAAAGTGACAACATTTTCGATAAAAATAAAAAAAATACGACATTAACTTTTGGACATCTCAATCCGAATAAAACATAAGAGGATGTTATGTTATCTAGTAAATATATCTATTTATTTATTTATATATTTATTTATTTATTATTGCTTAGAAGGTACATTTTACATTATAAAAAGTATAAAATGTCCAACAAAACTGTATACACAGTTTGTCTAATCCTAATATAACTTATTAGATTTCGACCATTCGATTACACCCTTAAACTACCAGACCCAATCCCAAACAAAAAACATCTTCAACAAAAAAAGTAAACAAAATTCGTCCATCTATAACAAAATAAGCGTAAAAATTGCACCCTGAAAGCGTAATGAAGTGGAAAGTCAAGTTGGCACACATCGACGGATGCATGCTAAACTAAACCCTCCCATACGTTTACTTGACACCCGTGACTTGAGTAAATTGTGTGAAAAGATGACGCTGATGTACTTTGTTTACTATCGGTCGATAAGGTCGATTTTTGATTGAGATTATATTTTAGATACCACTTAACTTTTGTCCTTATTTTGAATAAGAAGCATACAGACACTTACATGTTGTATCAAAAAAAAAAACAAAAAGTAAGACAAAGAAATTTTCAGAAAAAAACTTCCGAAAATCAGAAAACCTTTACAAAAGCCACCTGGCATTTCTTTGACCTCAATACGTCAGCGTCTAACATCAATATAGTTACATGACCTCCGCAGACCCTAACGTATCAGAAACCTATTTTGTGCCCATTTTTTAGGGTCTAAAAATCGCCTTCAACAAAAAAAATGGAGGCATAAAGAACCTGATCCGTTTCTAATATTGAGCAGATGGTCTACATGTGTATGCCGTTGGCTATCAGCCAGTATCGAACCTGTATACTTATTTAAAATTCTTATTTCGGATCCAAATACCTGGGTATCGGGTTGGCAATGTGTTCCGAAGGTCCGATGTTTTCCACTGATCTTTTGATGTGATTATTTTATCTGATTTTGAAGTAAGTTAGGATGTTTTATTTTTATTTTTACATCACTGAGATTGCTTAGATTCTACTGGCATACAGTGAAAGAAAACATCGTTAGAAAACCTTTTTTTGTTATTGACTAGCGACCCGTCACGGTCGCATAGATGCAATGGTGATACAAAATTTAGTGGATGTTATCGATACTAATATTATAAAGGAAGTCACAGAAAGTACTGGTTCGTATTGAAAAAATATTTTTGTGTTTAATAGTAAAGTAATAGAGGAAGCTTTTAGGCTATTGGAGCCAAGCAGCGGGGGTAACCGCTCGAGAGTCCCTAGATAAACCTTGCTCTTTAATCACTCTATACGCAGCACCAGAGATATTGCAAGTGCGTTGTTCCGGAATTAAGGGGGGATAAAGGGTTTTTGGAGATTCAAGGATTGGGGATGGAAGGAAAGAGGAAGCATAAGGCCTCCGGTAACCTCACTGACACGGCAACACACAGCGCTATATTTGCTTCACGCCGATTTTCTGTGAGGCCGCGGTATCACTCCGGTCGAGCCGGCCCATTCGTGTGGAAGCCAGACTCTAACACAGTTTATACTTTTTATTTTTCTATATTGTTGAATTGTTATTATAGTATAATATTCTTTCAAACGAAATATCTTAAGAAAATAAGCTTCAAAAATAACATTATGTCCAAGAACAATATGGCCGCTTACGAATCTTCCAAGAAATTCGTATCAAATACAAAATTCATAGAGAACAAATAAATAATGAATGAAAAATGTATGAAATCCTGAAAATACGATGTAGACCTGCATTGTTTCGTGAACGGTCTAAAATACTCTTAAGTTTTTATGAGTTAAGGTTGATTTTTGAGTGAAACCTGATCTGAAAACTTGGACCTAGAATCTATACTTATATATTAATATTATTAATTATATTATAAAGCTGTAGAGTTTATTTGTTTGAACGCGCACATTATCAGAACTACTGGTTCGAATTTAACAATTATTTTTGTGTTTCTTAGTCCATTTATCGAGAAAGGCAACAAAACATCACGCTACGATATCTAGGAGCTGAGCAGCGGGTGAAACCACGGGACAGTAGCTAGTATATAGGTACTATAATTTTATTTTGTTTGTACTTTCACTCACGGGACCACAGGGCCCTGGACCTTTGGAAGGCGTACGAGGAGCCGAAGCCAACTCGCAGAGGCCCGTTGAACAGTTTTAATCTAAATGTGATGGGACATCAGCCGGTAATTATCCCTGAATGCACTATAAAAGACTATAAAAGTGCACCAAAGGACAATCTCCGGTTGATGCAGGACTATCGCGAAATGTAGTAAAAATTGATGGAGTGTACCTCTTTCTGACTAGAAACCCCCCGTTCCTTCTCCTACTTCATACTAACAGTACGTTACTGTGAGCAATTCGTCATTTCAAGTTAAGTAATTTAATGATATTTCACCGTCAAAAATGACTAGAGAAATAGAAATGCCTTTTTTTATGTAATAAGTTGGTCGGCAAAGGAGCAAACGAATTACCAATTAAGCAATCAGCGCCGCCCATAGACACCCGCAACAACAGAGGAGTTACGAGGGCGTTGCCAACCTTTTGGGGATTAGGGATTCGGGGTGGGGAAGAATTGAGCCTCCGATAACCTCACTCACACGGCGAAACACAACGCTGTGGTTATGTCACGCCGGTTTTCTGTAAGGCCATGGTATCACTCCGGTCGAGCCGACCCATTCGTGCCGAAGCATGGCTCTCCCACACTTAAACTATCTAGTGCGTAGTATAGGGCATAGTTTAAAACTTAGTTTGCTTTTAAAAAAGTAATTTAACTACATAACAATATTCCGTGACCTATAAAGAAGGAGTAAATAAAAAATAATATTAAAACGGTCGTTGAGCACAAATCGTCAATAGGGTGGGGAGTTGAGAAAATTAACTTATTGCCTTCGGTTGGAGTTTTAGAAATGCCAATATACTGTCACTTACGATCCGTTTCCTGTAGCCTTCGTGTCTGTATTGTCGATTTTATTGAGTTTAGTAACGACAGGATACACTATAGATACTGTATTATGTGGTATCCATAGCAGTGTTTACCCTTTTTTTAGTTATATTTGGATTATATTCTAAGTTTGCTTTGTTTTTTTGTGTGAATTAGGGCCGCCTATAGATACCCTCGGAACTAGAGGAGCCACAATATTTTAAGAAGTAAAGCCAAATGTACCAAATGTAATGTTAAATGTTTCACGAAAATTTGTATGTGAAACTAATTTTGAAAGAGTAACCATGGAGTTTCTTGCTCGTTCTTCTCCATCGGAATCTATACTTTGGAACCAGCAAATAGCTTCACTGAGACGACTGACCGACAGACTGACACTTAATATCTTTAAAATTTTGTTTGACGTTCAAAAGTGCCTGTATGACTCTTTTTTTTTTGAAGAAGTATGGTCTTTTTGTACTTTTCAAGATAATTTGTCAAATATATTAATATCAGTGATAACGTAATAAAATAAATATGAACATTTCTAAGTTCTGCTTTAGCTATGTAATTCTACTAAAAAAGAAAAAATCCAAAACAAAAATTTTTTTTGGATAAATGATAATTAGGAATATAATTCAATTTGTTTCAAGGTTTAGTCATAGAATAATAACAGTTCACCTATCAACTAAAACAAATCAATCCAAACCACCCAATATAAAAGAGCACCCATCCACCCAATTTCGTGCAAACACCAAAATAAATATCACTTATAAAATAACTCAGGAGAAATATAAAATTGTGAGGGAAACCATTGATCATGGAAGTCGGGCTGCAGATAACACGACACCCTAGGGTGATATAACTACACAAACCTAAGCACTACACGCCCGAATAAGTGAATATTTTAATAGTAATGCTCTATTTTCGTGGAACATTCAAGAAAATGTACGATTTTTTCCCCCAAATACGAGGTATAAAGGGGTAAATGTGTACAATTGATCGCGATTCCACGGGAATTGATTTATTTTCGATATCTCTGTACTCCCTTTATCTGTAGTGATATTATGCTTATTAGTTTTTCAATATTTTTTCTCTGTCTACGATTTTACCTACTTTTGCACCGTACGCATGTTATTGGAGTCTGACATTATTTTCCCAAATAATGTCAGACGTTGTGGTAGCCCAAAGCTTAAGGCTTCTCATGCATGAGAAGTCGGGGTCGAAACCTGGAAAGTTCCAATGTGACGTTTTCAGAATCATATCTACAGACTATACAAGTTCAAGTGCACGTTGAAAAAAAACATCGTGAGGAAACCTGCGCTTATAATTTATGATTGTGAGTTTGAAATCGCCAATCTGCTTTGAGCAAGCGTTGTGATTAATTCTCAAAATTTCCACGTGTAAGAAGAAGCCTTTGCTTAGCAGTGGGCATATAAAGGCTGATGTTGTGGTGTGAATCGACTAAATAGTTTTATCACCAAAGAATACTTAGTATATTCTGACAATTTTAACTTGTTAGTCCATTTATCGAGGAAGGCTATAGGCTATAAAACATCACGCTACGATATGAAGGAGCCGAGCAAGCGGCTGAAACCGCGGGACGGTAGCTAGTATATTATAATTTTATTTTGTTTGTACTTTCCATTAACGTTACCACAGCCAACTCGCAGAGGCCCGTTGAACATTGATATCATTTTTTTAACTTTCTTTATTATTATTTTCCCGACATGATTTAATTTAACATTATTATTCCTATTATTTTACTATTGTTATTAATCTGACATTTTGAGTAAATATATTGATGATTGACATTTTGAATTTACAGTGACAGTATCAATCTAATCATGTGTAGTATCCATCAATTTCTGAAAATAATAATATTTGCATGCCCATGTAAGGGTAGAATGTGGAGAGACCTAATCTAATTATAAGAAAACATCAATGTATCAATCACCCATGTTTGCAAAGAAATAAATGATTTATGATTTATGAACAGTTTTAATATAAATGTGATGGGACATCAGCCGGCAATTATCCCTGTATGCACCCAAGGCCAATCCTTGGGTTGGGTTGATGCAAGACTATCGCGAAATGTGGTAAAAATTGATGGAGTGTACCTCTTTCTAACTAGAAACCCCCCGTTCCTTCTCCTACTTCATACTGACAGTACGTTATTGTAAGCAATTCGAAGTAATTTAATGATTTTTCACCCTCAGAAATGACTAGAGAAATAGAAATGACTTTTTTTATGTGATAGGTCGGCAAACGAGCAAACGTATTACAACAAAGGAGTAACGAGTACGTTGCCGACCTTTTGGGGATTAGGGATTTGGCGAGGGGAGGAATTGGGCCTCCGGTAACCCAATCACACACTCAACACAACGCTGTGGTTATTTCACGCCGGTTTTCTGGGAGTCTGTGGTATTACTACGGTCGAGCCGACCCAGTCGTCCCGAAGCATGGCTCTCCCACACTTAAACTATAGTATGGTACTAGTGCGTAATATGGGCAAAGTTTAAAAACTAATTTGCTTTTAAAAAAGTAATTTAACTACATAACAATACTCCGTGACCTATAAAGAAGGAGTAAATAAAAAATAATATTAAAACGGTCGTTGAGCACAAATCGTCAATAGGGTGGGGAGTTGAGAAAATTAACTTATTGCCTTCGGTTGGAGTTTTAGAAATGCCAATATACTGTCACTTACGATCCGTTTCCTGCAGCCTTCGTGTCTGTATTGTCGATTTTATTGAGTTTAGTAACGATAGGATACACTATAGATACTGTATTATGTGGTATCCATAGCAGTGTTTACCCTTTTTTTAGTTATATTTGGATTATATTCTAAGTTTGCTTTGTTTTTTTGTGTGAATTAGGGCCGCCTATAGATACCCTCGGAACTAGAGGAGCCACAATATTTTAAGAAGTAAAGCCAAATGTACCAAATGTAATGTTAAATGTTTCACGAAAATTTGTATGTGAAACTAATTTTGAAAGAGTAACCATGGAGTTTCTTGCTCGTTCTTCTCCATCGGAATCTATACTTTGGAACCAGCAAATAGCTTCACTGAGACGACTGACCGACAGACTGACACTTAATATCTTTAAAATTTTGTTTGACGTTCAAAAGTGCCTGTATGACTCTTTTTTTTTGAAGAAGTATGGTCTTTTTGTACTTTTCAAGATAATTTGTCAAATATATTAATATCAGTGATAACGTAATAAAATAAATATGAACATTTCTAAGTTCTGCTTTAGCTATGTAATTCTACTAAAAAAGAAAAAATCCAAAACAAAAATTTTTTTTGGATAAATGATAATTAGGAATATAATTCAATTTGTTTCAAGGTTTAGTCATAGAATAATAACAGTTCACCTATCAACTAAAACAAATCAATCCAAACCACCCAATATAAAAGAGCACCCATCCACCCAATTTCGTGCAAACACCAAAATAAATATCACTTATAAAATAACTCAGGAGAAATATAAAATTGTGAGGGAAACCATTGATCATGGAAGTCGGGCTGCAGATAACACGACACCCTAGGGTGATATAACTACACAAACCTAAGCACTACACGCCCGAATAAGTGAATATTTTAATAGTAATGCTCTATTTTCGTGGAACATTCAAGAAAATGTACGATTTTTTCCCCCAAATACGAGGTATAAAGGGGTAAATGTGTACAATTGATCGCGATTCCACGGGAATTGATTTATTTTCGATATCTCTGTACTCCCTTTATCTGTAGTGATATTATGCTTATTAGTTTTTCAATATTTTTTCTCTGTCTACGATTTTACCTACTTTTGCACCGTACGCATGTTATTGGAGTCTGACATTATTTTCCCAAATAATGTCAGACGTTGTGGTAGCCCAAAGCTTAAGGCTTCTCATGCATGAGAAGTCGGGGTCGAAACCTGGAAAGTTCCAATGTGACGTTTTCAGAATCATATCTACAGACTATACAAGTTCAAGTGCACGTTGAAAAAAAACATCGTGAGGAAACCTGCGCTTATAATTTATGATTGTGAGTTTGAAATCGCCAATCTGCTTTGAGCAAGCGTTGTGATTAATTCTCAAAATTTCCACGTGTAAGAAGAAGCCTTTGCTTAGCAGTGGGCATATAAAGGCTGATGTTGTGGTGTGAATCGACTAAATAGTTTTATCACCAAAGAATACTTAGTACATTCTGAAGATTATTTAAAAATGGATTTCATCGTTATAATAGTAGGTATATTCTCCTTGCTTCCTACCATTGAAATCAATAGGAATACATTTCACGATCCACGGAGCCACTAGATGCGGGCCGCTTCAAACAGGCAAGAGCATCCAAGCTAGAAATCTTAGCCAGGTGGAAGCCTATGTTTGGTAGTGGATCATAAATACGTGATAAGATTATGATCGAGTTTGAGAACGATTTTGAGAAACCCCACAATTAATCAATTATCTACTAACATCAAACAACAAACAGTTAAATATTAAAAATGTTTGGAGAGCTATGTTTCACAACGAATTGGTCTATTTGACCGATACGATGCCACGGATAAGGGGGAGGCCTTTGTCCAGCAGTGAATGTTTTCCAGATGATAATGATACCACGGCCTCACAGAAAACAGGCGTGAAATAACCACAGCGTTGTGTTTCTCCGAGTGAGTGTAGCTACCGGAGGCCCCATTGTTTACCTCCCCGAATCCCTAAATCTTCAATAGGTCAGTAACGTACTCGTAACTCCTCCGATGTTGTGGGTTTCCGCCTCAAGTAATCTGTATCCTATTAAATAAAAAATTACATCCCCAATGTACAACAGAGGTAGTACAGCTTATCCACCGACTCCATAGCCCAGATGCGGATGATATCAGAAAAGCTGAGATCCGATGACATGGCTGGTACTGACGGCTCCGCGAAACTTTAACGAATAAAGTTCCGGTCATGTTAAGGAATTAGTTTCTTCCGCTGGCGTACACTTTGTGGTCTAAGGTAAGGGAGAGCCTTGCTTCTATTTTCTGGGTAGCTACCTATCATGAGAGATACACTTTATTGAAGGTAAAACTTACTCAGGTGATTAACTAAGAAAATATTCCCGTTATAACTAGTAGAGCTTTTCTCGGTTTATTTGCGTGAGTAAGTTTTATTTTCAATAAACCTTGTTAGTAGTTTTCCATGGGATTAAAAGACATCCTACAAAACATGGATTAAAGTAATTCTATTCTGATGTTGTGGTTTGCAACCGAACATGTCATCCATTGCATTCAAAGATCTAAATTAAGGCTAGAAATAAAACAAATGTATGGAGATTTCTAAAGTTCGACAAATTGATTCTTGTACATTTGTTACCGTTCTGTTTTGCCATGAAAATTAATGTTTTTTCTTTTGTTAACCCGTTTTTCTCATTTTACAGTGGTATTTAACTTCAATTCCTCGTAACTGAATTTTACTCAGAAGTATTATTTAATACTATAGATATACTTACATTTTACAAACATTACCTTGTAGCACTAGCAAGCCTTTACCCAAATGATTAAATACAGTTACGACAAAAAACTTTCAAAACATTCCAACCACCGAAATTTTTCAACTGACTCGCTGACTCCTATAGCTTGTAACACACGCTGTCCGCGCCCGTATTGTCTCGTCGCCGTGTACCCGGACAAGTTATGAGAGGAGACTTTTGTGTCATTCTCTGGATTAACTTTCCGTCCACATACATTCTCAAAGGGTCGTATTGTACATATTTTTCTTTCTTTCTCAAGTAAGTAAATAGAAAAATAAATAATAATTTTCTCGACGATTTCTGCAGACAATGAAATGATAAGGTAGACTTGGTTCTTGTGATGATGTTAAATAATTTCTCGGAGAACTATATGGTACGGTTGACTATGAAAAGTTGTGGCGCGCAGGGAATTCGTGGAACGATGTTTTAGAAGTAGTTTGTGAAAATGTTGGTAGATTTTGGGCATGTTTTTTTTATAATATAGCTATATAGGTTTTCACTGCACGTTCAGTGCTATGCAACTGGTTGGTTTACAAGTTTTGAGGTCTATATTTCTGCATGGGGCAACTTTTTGTGTGATCCATAGGTGGTAGTTCCGCGTCTGAGTTTTTTTTTGTGGGAAAAATAGTAAGTTCCTCCTATGGCCATGGGTGGAGCGAGAAGGAACGTCAGACTCTTATTGACTAAAAGCCGCCCCGTTTCTTTTCGCTTAATTATTGCGCTTGACCCACAACACCGACTGGTTATGTGATTTTTTTAGATTACAAACTATTCTAACGCTTTCTTTTAAATATATGGTACTTTTTTTCGAATTAAGAACAACACTTGTATTCTTTCTCAAAGCTCAGCCTAAACATAACGCAGTCCTAATGCTTTAGAATTTATCAATTCGAAATTTAAAGCCAAGATACTATTTGAATTATCTCCCATCAAGGCCGCCTGACGATCAACACTATTAATTTTCTCAAGCACAATGATTTCTATCTACCAATCTAAATTCCCTCCACCCGACTACAATATACAATCCCTTCTTTACGCAACAATAATTACTAAACGAATATTGACATTAAAACTCGCACACACACTCACACACATACCTATATGTGCCACAGATAACAAATAAACATCAACGTTCAGCCGCCTCAACGGCACGCCAGCGCCATCTACGCTTATGAACGGCAAGCGAGCGCACTCGAGCGTTAAGCGAACGATGACGTCATTAAGCGAGCTCAAACTAAGTGAAGCTATTATAAAATATCACCACAAGGACCTTGGGTTTAAAATGTGTGGATTTCAGTTTTATTTCCACATGCTAGAGGGAGCTTTTCTAAATTCGTCGTTGTGTGTTAGGATATGGTGTTCCGTTTTCTGTGGAGTATTTGAGTTGTGGGGTTGATATATGGGGCAAAAATATTATTAGCATCATCATCGTCGTCGGAGTTAGCTCAGCAACGTTTAACATGTCATGTGACGGCAATATTGCTGATGAATATAAGCCCCTTGCATAGCTTGATCACAGTATCTCTCCCAATAATTTATCTGCATAAAAAGTATATTACCGTACTATAGATTCGGAAAAAACTATAAAATATATCTGTTAAAATATAATAAAAACTTAGTCATGAACAAAATAAGTGTGGGAGAGCTATGATTCGGCTCGAATGGACCGGCTTGACCGCAGTGATGTAACGGCCTCATAGAAAACCAGCGTGAAACAACCACAGCGTAGTGTTTGCCATGTGAGTGAGGTTTCCGGAGGCCCAATCCTACCCTTCACCTAAGCCCTCCCCAATCCCTTAATCTCCAAATCCCTAATCCCCAAAAGATCGGCCAAGCAGTCGTAGCTCCTATGTTGGTGCGGGTGTCCATAGGCGGCGCTGATTGCTTACCATCAGGTAATCCATGCGCTTGTTGGGCGTCCTATCACAAAAATAAATAACAAAAAGAAACGGTAACATTTATAAAAATAGAAGCAAAGTTAAAAATTGCGACGCAGCGTCAAAGTTAGTGCAGGCGGACATTACTCTCTTTAATTGACAGTTGCACAGATAACAAGCAACTAAAGCCGTGCCTTGGAAAAATATTAGAACGGAGTGGAATAACCTTGCAGTGGGGAGATATCTTTATTATAATATTACCTAACTTGTTAGAGCTAGAGGTGGAGTTGCATCACTAGTTTATGTCTTAAGGTTAAGGTTTCTTTTTAGAGGTCAGTATTTTGATGGGTGATCGTTTTAAACTACTAAAGATGATGAAGAAATTAAAGAATTCTGTGGTAACTGCTCGACAAGAAAAAAGGTCATAACCATCATCAGCCTATAAGTGCCCACTGCTGAGCAAAGGCCTCTTCTCACATAAAAACGGATTGAGCATTATTCATCACGGTTTCTCAAGGTGGATTTTAAACTTATAATTAGAAATTATAAGACCAGGTTTCCTCACGATCGGGATCACAACTCGGAAAAAGTAACATTTGGTACTTACCAGGCGTTGAACCCTTCATGCACGAGATACGGGAGCCTTAATTTCCGAGCCACCACGACGTGTATAGAAGACTAGATTTTGCCCGTGACTTCGTTCGCGGGAAATAGTGACTTCCTGCAGATTTTTTGTTATTTATTTAGCTTTATGCACACATATTTTGGTACATAGGCGGACTTAATGCCGTTGGCATTATCTACCAGTACCAGAGATGAGTAAAAAATACGGTTAGTGCAAGCAGTAAACAATCCTTACACTAAAATTAAAGACAAAAAAAAAATCTCAATATGACATAAATGCAACAACAATATTATACCTACATAAACTTATTATACATACAAAATTATACAAAATATTTTTTCTGGAGTTCCACATATCATCGAAATTGGTTCAGTAGTTTAGGCGTGAAGAAAAGACAGACAGAGATACTTTCGCATTTATAATATTAATGTGCATTTGGATATTGTGACATATTATTACCAAAAGACAGAAATGGCAAAAAGTTTTGTACAACGTACTGACTTTCTGTGTTTGTCTGAATAAGTCACCAGAAAGATCATTAAAAAACCCTTTAACGAGTCTTCGCTTTTAAAACACCATGCTCCATTACTGAACGAAATGAAATAGAAAAAAAAAACAACAACTTCAGTAATGCGAATGTACATATTCGCTGAAAAATTTTTCAGGTTGCCTGAATGAGTTATGTTTTCTTCTGATTTTCTTTTTTCTTTTCTTGTTTCCACCCCAAAAAGGTGGTTGGAATTAAGAAAGTGGACGGTAATTAGAAACGTATAAGGAAAATTCAGTTAATGGGCTCCGGTTTATATATGTATATTATAGCCTTGTTTTTATTTCGTTGAAGGAAATCCTAAAAGTTTTTCAAGCTGTTAAATGAAAATGTATTTTTATATAGAGCGACAAAAATGGAAGGCTAATTACATCTCGTTGGAATTTTTCTATACAAATTGCTACAGTGGAGTCGGTAACGAAAAATGTTCATTGCTACATAATTTAATATTTGAATTATCCTGCTGCCATATTTATTTATTTATTTATTTATTTATTTGGATTTCCAAGAAGAAATACACATTACAGACAAGTTAAAAAATCAAATATAAAATCTTCTTGTGTTTCCTTAATTATAGGAAATCACAGCATGCATTAAATGATAATTATACAAAAAACAACATTTTAAATATCAATTAAAATTAGCATTATTGTAACAAACCAGTTGAAATAAATAAAAAAAAACAATGCAATGAAATAAAATAAAAAATATTCAAAATAAGACAATTAAAATAAATTCAAATATTAACTTCAATATATTGACGACCTTTCCTTAGTTTGATATAAACGTACTTTTATATCTTATATTAACCATCTAATTTATATGTTAGTAAGTCTAATGTACTTTTCACTCAAAAAAATTTTACTTAAATCGTCAGATAATTATGCCCCTCTTTCGCTTCCTTCTTAATAAGAGTCTGAAGCCCCCTCTCTCCATGATAGAGGGGAGGTTGTCAAACTCTTACTTTTCTCTCTTGCATAACAAAAAATCTGTTTGTAAAACTGTTACAAAAAGAGTAACTATGGAGATACTAGCTCTTTGTTCTTCTCCATCGGAATCTACATATTGGAGGACTGACTGACATAATTTTTGATGTTCTAGAGTGGCTGTAAGGTCTTGTTGAAATACATGATTTTGACTTTTACTTTATCGACTAAAATAACTCATTTCTTCTCCTGCTCTTCATCTTATTTATTTAAAATAGTACACATAAGTGGTTTGTAAGAGGGTAAACTGCGAATAATCCTCCAAAACACTATCAAACTTACTACAAGTGAAAACCAGAAGATTGAAAACATATTTTTGTTCATCTTACTTTAGCTATATCTTCAACATTTCAAAAAATTCCTATGCAACCGGTACTAGCAATTTTTTTTACAAAACATTTACTTAAAAATTGTCACTCACTGCGAAATATTTTCATCGTAAAAAGAAACTTGTAAAAAAAGGTGTAAACTTTTTATCACCCTAATCAAGCTCCTCTTATCTTTGCTTAAAATAAACAAGGCTATGGGATTAAAAAAGAAAAAAATATATAAAAAAAAACTTGCTTCATAAATTTTACAGTTTTTTTCACGATATCAAGTCATTCTGACAGGAAAATATCAGATACTGAAAAAAGTACTCACAGGAAACAAGCGTGGAATAACCACGGCGTTGTGTTACCTAAGGTTCAACATTTCCTCAACCTCATGCCTCCGGAATCCTAAATCCTCAGAACCCCTAATCCCCAAAAGCCTGGCAACGCGCTTGCAACTCCTCTATTAATATGAATGTCCATAGCGATTGCTATTATACGTAGGTAGTTTATAGGCATAGTTTTAGGCTTTCATTGACAGTTTTTACAGATGCTAATCACCCTTGAACGAATGCAAAAACTTTTGTTAGTAAACTTTATCCTCACAAAATCTTAATGACTTCTGTCTTAAACTAGAAACAAAACAGAATATTCAATGAACAACTTCCATTCTTTCACTCAATAACAAATCCAAGATCACAAAGACACTTAGAGTCTAGAATCTAGACGGCTTAAGACCGTCTAAGCTTCGTTGGACCAAAATAAAGTCAGTCTAATGAAACTAGCTCTAAAATTATGTGGTCCTTCGAGTCGCATAAGCCCTTTTATTTATATCGGGTCTTTAGGATTAAAGAGAGCAGTATCACCCCTCTCATTCCGAAAGAGGTTAAGCAATTGTAGATTCACCTAAATGTTGTTATCTTCTTAGGAAAGAACCACACTAGTTTCAGTGGACCAGACAAGCTTGTTACTTAACAACCACCACACAAAATAATAATAATTTATAGATGATAATATATGGTTATAGAAAAGGTACAAAGGTACTATGTATATTCCTCCTAAGGAATCGAAATAAATTCCTTTGAATTTCTTCCTGCAGGCCTAAGACAGGAAAATCAACTAAAACACAAAACAGTGTAACTAACAACATAATATTTTAATTAATATTTAAAACGCACCCATTGCAATCCGCCAACCATAAGTTTCCTTGCCACCTCTACAAAATACAGAATTGAAGAAGTATCTTATTCGACTGCCTCTGATATCCAACGGATTGACAATCATTGTGATTTGCGTCAAGCGTAACCAAAAAAACTAAAAAAAAAATGAGTACATCTATTCTGAACCCTACCACACCATACTCTGACCACAACCTTAGAAGTTAAACTACTAATGACAAGACCAAAGTGGTCCTTTCACTTATCCTAATATTAATGTCAAGTCTTTAGGATTAGAACCTATGAAATAGTGCCTCAAATATTCTACGAATAAATCCTAGGTGTAAAAGGTCAAAAAGATTACTTTTAGTGCCTAGGCACGTGTTTAGGTTAGCCTGGGTGAAACTAAAAATAGTCCAGGTCTTAGGTACATTTATATTTTTTGAAGCCCTACAATTATAAAGTTACGTGTATTTAACACCTACGATAAATGTGTTTAACATGTAAAAGTCAAGTATGACCATTCGTTCAGAGTGTCACTGTCATCAGATTATACAATATTTAGTATTTTTTTTTTCTCCATTCATATTATGTATTTTATTATTTATTATTAATTTTAAATTTATACACCGATTGGTGTCAAACGTTTGTTGTCGGCCATCGCTGAAAATCAGCGCTGCGACACTGTCTCGCATAGTGTCGGTGCATATGCTGAGGGAGGACCATTTCGCGTGCTTGTGACGCATATTTTTCCTTATATTACTCTTTTTTATATTGTATAACCATGTTTACTACTACTTTCATCACTGAAAAGTGAAGAAGAAATGAGATCTTACAAACAAAACATAGCATCTCAGTTACAGGATATAAATAAATGCCAAGAAAATACATCAGTACAGTATTTCTATGACACATTAACTAAGGCTATAACCCAGAGTTTACAGGACGCTAGAACATCCAACGAAGTATCAAAAGGTAAACATAAAGTTCTAAAAGAGCGTACTCTAGCACTTATCAAGAGAAGACAAGAGTTACAACATGCTAAGATAAAAACTCGAGCCACAAGAAACGAACTATCAGCTCTATACAAACTAATAAGTAAATACATCAAATATGATTACAAAAGCTACAGATCGAAAACTATAGAAAACCATTTGGAAAAAGCAGGAAGCTCAAAAAAGGCCCTTAAAGAATTAAGAACAAATAAATATTGGATAGAAGGCTTAAACAGCAAAGACATAATTGTAAATAATCGCAAAGAAATTATACAAGTAGCAACCCATTTCTATAAAACCCTATATAAAGCCCAAGGAAACGAGCAAACTAGCTATAGAAATGCAAATGACAGTAACTCTACAAACAAGAGCGGAAACATAACACCAATAACTGAAAAAGAAGTTACGCAAGAAATAAAAAGGCTAAAGCTCGACAAAAGCCCTGGACCAGACGGCATTACAAATGAAGCCATAAAGGTTGCCTGGCCGCTACTGACTCCCTCACTAACACATTTATTTAACCTGGTTTTAAAAACTGCCGAAATACCGTCGCAGTGGAAGGAGTCGGAAATAATCTTAATTTACAAAAAAGGAGACTCAAAAGATATCACAAACTACAGGCCTATCAGCTTAGTCTCATGTATTTACAAACTGTTTTCCTCTATAATTAACAAAAGAATAAGTGTCACAATAGAAGCACAGCAACCAATCGAACAAGCAGGCTTCCGCAAGCGCTTTTCAACAATAGATCATATACATACTCTCGAACAAATAATTGAAAAATATCAAGAGAAGCAAAGAACACTCTACATCGCGTATGTCGACTACAAAAAAGCTTTCGATACTGTGTCACATTCAAGTATCTGGACCGCTCTGCAAGCTCAAAAAGTAGAACAAGAGTATATAGATATAATCAGAAACATTTACAAAGGTAGTACAGCAAAAATAAAACTGGAATCCACTGGCCCTACGTTTTCCATCGAAAGAGGCGTAAAGCAAGGCGACCCCCTGTCTCCAAAACTATTTATATCTATCTTAGAGTCAATAATAAGTAGATTCAACTGGGAGAAGACAGGACTAAACATCAATGGCAAGTATTTATCCCACCTACGCTTCGCAGATGACTTAGTTCTGCTGTCAGAATCTAGCACACAATTACAAAGCATGATTGACTCACTGAATACAGCCAGTAAACAAGTAGGACTAGAAATGAATCCCTCGAAAACCATGGTCATGACAAATAGTATACAGAAAAGAATATCAGTGGAAAACGAAACTCTAAATTATACAGAGAATTACATCTACCTCGGAAAACAAATTGGCTTCAGCAGAAAACAAAACGAACTAGAAGCAGAGCGAAGAGTGCAAAACACCTGGAACAAGTACTGGTCCTTAAAAGAGATATTCAAAAGCAACATGCCAATAAATGTTAAAACAAAAGTCATGACGTCATGCCTCCTACCTTGTCTTACATACGCTTGTCAAACCTGGAAATATACATCTAAATTAAAAAGCAAAATCACTACCTGCCAACGAGGAATAGAGCGAAGTATGCTGAATATTAAAAAGATGCAAAAAATACGTCACACAAAAATCAGAGAAACCACAAAAGCCACTGATGCTCTAACCTACGCTAAGAAATTGAAATGGAAGTGGGCTGGGCATGTAGCGAGGCTAAAGGACGAGGGATGGACCAGCAGGGTAACAACGTGGAAAGGTCCAATCGGCAAACGTCCCAAAGGCAGACCACTCACGAGATGGGCAGACGAGCTGATAAAAATAGCTGGTACCTGCTGGCCGCAAATAGCTCAAGATAGAGACTCATGGAGTTCTTTAGAGGAGGCCTTCACCTTCACTTGAGGAGGGGTTCATGCAAAACAAACCTCTATACATATATTTAAACTATTCCTAAATTAATTGGAAACAAGTGTAATTAACGTCTTAACTATTATTTCTTTCTTTCTTAAAAATACGTATGTAAACTGAAAATTGCATGAAATAAAAGGTTTTTTATTATTTTATTATTATAACCATGTTTGTTTTATGTTTATACACTTGTTTTATTTTGTGTCTTATGTGCGTCCTAGACGCCAATAAATACTTTTTCTTTCTAGACCTGGTCCTTATAGGCGCGCTTGTTTAGAAATGCATGTGTGATGCTGATTGCTAATAATCACATGATCTGTCAGCTAATAAGTCCCAACCTCATAAAAAATACGAAAGAAACCATTACTAAGTTTCTGTCTGTCTATCTTTAGCTATCAAGTGTGGGTAGTACTTCTTCTCAATCTATCGTCAACGAAAAGTTTCTTCCGTATAGGTACAAAACTTAAGAAATATAATTAATTATTTATTTGCTGGAGTATTTTCAGCAACTACCTAAGTCCGTTCCTGATAATTTATTGGATCTAGAAGCAATTATCTAAGTACCAATTACGGAGGAAGTTTGCAACATCTTATATATATCTTTTATATATCTTATTATCTTATATATATCTTTTATATAATGTATTAGATAACTTTTGTAACAATTGCTATTGACATTACACCATTATGATTGTCTATACAGAATTATTTCGAAAAATCCCCGTTTGTAGTCTTTTTAGTCTTGTTGAAAAGTTCCGGGAGTAGATAAGAACCGGTTAGATAATTCTTCATCATCACCATCATATTTTCGTCCAGTGTTGGACACAGCCCTCTCCAATTTCACGTTCATCTCTTCTCATCCAACCACTGCCAGTCACTCTAATGATATCAACAGTCCATCTAGCTGGAAGTGCTGAAAATGAGAAGAAAAGTTAAGAATTATGGAGGGATGAGACAGGGGAAGGATTAGGCCACCGGTAACCTCACTCACACGGCGAAACACAACGCTGTGATTGTTTCATGCTGGTTTTCTGTGAGGCCGTGGTATCGTTTGAGCCGACCCATTCCTGTCTTCCACACTTAGTTGACAAATAGTTCATATGTATTGCATTCCACTTCATTTACCTTGTACACACTGGATATCTAAACATTGTGAAACAGGACCTATGTGTTGATATAGAATTTTTTGAGGTTCATTGCAGGTGTACAAGTACATGGGCGGTGCCAATAATTTACCATTTGGTGATCCGTCAGCTCGTTTGCTTTCTATTCCATAAAAAGGAGTCGCCTATTCAGTCACAGGTTTTTTTCTGAAGAGAAAATCATGAAATGAGTTCTTACGCCCAGACTGAGATGAGAGGGAGTGTCAGACTTTTACTGACTTAACTCCCACCTCCACTCTGTTCCTTCTCCTGCTCTAGATATGGGTTTTAAGTATTAGTATTTTGGATTTTTACTAGTTCAAGTAATCACGAAGTCTGGAATTTGTTTTAGCTATATTGTAATACTAGCTACTCTCACGCGGCTTCACCCGCTGTTCAGCTCCATTTAATCGTAGCGTGATGTTTTATAGACTATAGCACTCAAGAACATTGTATCTATCTATCAGTGAAAGAACTGACAAACATACAAACTTACAAACTTTACCTCTTTTTAATATTAGTATAGACAATCCCTTATTAAAAATAGAGCTTATAACGTAACTTAAGAAAACTTGGTTTTGTATTGAGATATTAAGAATTTTAATTGGACACAAACAAAACTCATTCAAAATGTAACCTTCCTAACTTTAAATTAAAGCACACATTACACTACGCATCTTAAAACGTTTTCTTCGCGACGACACCGCGTAATTTTTAGGACAAATTACCAAATATAATGTTACGATTGTAATCAACATTCTTACACAGTCTGTCTGTCTGTTTGTAACAATTACAAAATAAACACCTACCTCCATTAATGGCTGGGATGGTTGAAATGAGGAATCTCTACGTATTTCGTTTTATACGGAGAAATAATTGCAAGAGATAAATTCGGGAACTTTATTATTTTGATGTTGATTCAGAGTGTTGTGTTTTTTAAAGATATTTTTTTGAAGATTAGTAGTTTACTGTAAAATCGAAGAATGATTGTGTTTAGATTTTTCGATACTTAAAATTATTACCAATATTATGAACATGTGGATATTTCGTAATAATAACTATCGTGAGACTTACTACATTACGAGCAGATTTTTTTGATGTTTATATAAAAGTTACCTGGGGAATAATTATGATGCTGTCGCGTCAGAATGTTTATATAAGACAGTGACAGCAACAATTTTTCTCAGATTACATTTATCCGACTACTGAAAAATCAGCCCTTACTGATAATACTCAGAATACAGAACAAACCAGAATCCGCGTTCACTCATAATTACATGTCGTCAAATGTGTCCAAAAACAATACGTCAATCCCCCCGCCAGCCGCACTTCCCACCCGCGTAGTGTTGCCGACAGTGGAACAATTCCCTTGGTTTGGGGTAATTTTACAACAGGAGGGTAAGATACGAGTAAACCCAACAAAATAGGTAAACTTACGATAAATGCAACAGACTAGTTGTTCACACATTTCATAGAGGTATAATAAAAGTTGACGATTTCTGGCTGTGTTAATTTTAGTTACACCTACTATACACAACAAATAAAATAATGCTTCAATAAGTACAAAGGTTTTATTGCGTTCCCTTTTGCTGGTTTAGTTTTTTATATGTATTGTCTTTAGACTCGGAACTAAAGATTAGAAGTCTACTTACTTTACTTAGTTCCTGAGATTAGCGCATTCTAGCAAACAAACAAACTCTTCAGCATTATAATTAGTATAGATATATCTTAGTAGGATATGCTGTTTTCAAACCACCTTTGTCATAAATATATCTCTTCAAAGTGAATTGAGCAAACTATGCTCTGGCTAGATGGTTTCCAAAATTAATCTAACCGTGCCCTTTGTATGATTTGTATTTATTTTTTTGTCATAAGTGGGTAAAATTTTCACCAAAAATGACAACACTCACAAAATGGCCGCATCATTTCCATAGAAAAAACAATCGATAAAAAAAAATCATAATTTTTAAATATAGGTACTATTGCAGTCGATGCTTGCAGATGAAATGTAATCTTATCCACTTTTTTCGTAATTTCAGTCGCATTTTTACTCGTAGTAATAACACAATTAATTAAATAATTAACACGGCGTAATGAAATTAAAATTGATACTCGTAAATACGTCACCACATGCCACGTGCCGAAATTGACTAATCGTAGAAATTTCATACTATTCTAGTTGAGAATGGTTTTAGTTGCTTAAGTTGTGTGCGATGACGCCTTCTGGTTTGTTCTGTATTCTGAGTGATAATAACAACTTTCCCACGTGTATTAACTGAGAAAAGCTCTACTAATTTCAAGATGCAACGGAACTCTTATTCATGAGCAGCGTGTGCGTAGCGGCAACGTCTTACAGCCCACTCTTCAATGTGACTTGATACTAGTAGACCTTTACCCAACTAAGGGCAGATTTTTAAATAGTCAGATATTTTTTTTGCTATGAAAGTTAAGTGGTTGTTTTAATAAGCAACGAATTCTAGCCCTTGTGATGCGGATGTGGAGCAGGAGAAAGAACGAGGTTGTTGAAGGAATAATTATAGGAAATATTAAACTAAAGATAAAACTAAAAAAACGCCACAAAAATAAACATTAACACACACGCGCGAACTTCAAAAATTATAACCCACACAAAAGAAAAAGGTAAACATATTAACATATAACATACATTTATACATAATAATATATTTTAACGGTACCCCGAGCTCACTTTGGAGAGGAATATCTATGACTTGAAAAATTGGGGTCGTATGGAAAAATGCGTTAACATTCCATAATGCTGTAGACCCCAAGAGGGTTGTTACTTTATATAAGTACTTTTTTTGGGGTATACGTGCCACTAAAGGGGTCAAACGATGTGTGTTTCTATTCTATTACACTCATAAGTAAGTCTTTTTATATTTAAAGATGGAAATTAACTGTTTACCGCGACTTTTTTTGGGGTTAATGGTCTTGGCTTTGTGAAACTTTTATTATGTGGCTCATATGGTTGTTGTATGATGTGATTTTGGTCTTGCAGGGTATAACCGAAGTGTTTTTTCTAGTCATCTATCATATTAGTCCTGTGTATGTAGTGAAATATCCCTTGTGTCGTATATCGGGACTTCATCGTTACTGTTTCCTCATTCTCTGCTTACTTATTAAAATTATACAGCGCCAAAATATGTTCGCGATACTCCTAAACAAGTATGACAAAGGGCGATCCGTTAGGATATGATTTCATAAATGTCAAGACATTATTTTTATAAAAGAGAATAAATTAACAACACCTACTTAAAAATGGAATCCGCCATGTGATTCTACTCGCATCACAAGAAATCGCCGTGAAACAACGCTTACATTTTGTGAATGAGGTTTCAGAGACCTAATTCTTGGCTAAAACAAAACCCGGCCCTCGTATCATCGGCTCTGTTAGGCCCTATCTGTGGTGTTTCTTTTTTTGTCAAGTGAAAGTCACCAAATGACTTTTCCCGCCCAGGTTAAGGCGAGAGAGAGTGTCAGACTCTTACTGACTAAACCCCCCCCCCCCCCCCCGTTCGTTCTCCTCCTCTAGGCCGAGGCTGCGGTGCCTCATTGCGCTTACCCCGCAACCCCGGCTAAATAATCAGCCCCGTACACTTGGCTATCTGTGGTGCTCTATTGCCTCTTTAAGGCGCGCGCGGCACGTTCGGTTCTGGTTTTAATCGGCAGCGACCTAAACCAAACGTTACCTTAAAAGTACACACACAACCGGACACATTACAATTTGCAATTAAACAATAGTTATATCTAACCTAGCAACTGTATTTGCATACAAAATATCATAGAATCTCTTTTATAATATTAATCCTTGTGTTTTCTTTGTAATGTATGTGTACAAACAGCTATTTGTGTGTGCATTATGAAGCTTAGCAAGATGCAGTGTAGCTTTATCTGGAACAATACATTTATCGCTTGCAATAACAATATGGGGGGCAACCATGACATCCAAAGTAAGACTGTTTTAATCTTACTTCAGTGTGAGTAAGAGACAGAGCTAGATAACTAGTATAGCTCTATCTCTTACCCACACTAAATTCAATGTCATGGTTACCCCCCTTACTGTTAGTCTGCAGGTATTCTAAGTTTTGTGTTATTTTGTGAAGGAAGAGGATTCACTTTTGTTTTGACAATCATCATCAGCCCATAAGTGCCCACTGCTGAGCAAAGGCCTCTTCACATACAGAGAAGGTTAGAGCATTAATCACCACGCTTGCTCAATGCGGGTTGGCGATTTCAAACTTATAATTAGAAATTGTAAGTCCAGGTTTCCTCACGATGTTTACCTTCACCGTATGTCAACGGTGTCGAAATAATTATAGAAAGTACATATAACTCGGAAAAAGTCACATTGGTGCTTGCCAGGTTTGGAACCCGCACCCTCGGTAATATTTAAAATCTTATCTTCATTGTATAACGTTGTATTTCTCCGTGTGAGTGAGGTTACTGGTGGCTCAATCCTTTGGCTTGGTTCTCCCACATTAAAACTTGGGTAAATTTAAAAGAAACATACAAAAAAATAGACCTACACTTTACAAGAAGAAAAACATGAAAAAGCGCTTTTGTTTAAAACAAGAACTGTACCTAACAAGTCGGTTCACGTTTGCGCTGTAAACCAGTAAAAAGTCCATCATAATAAAAGAGGCTGCATCGCCGAGATACGTTCTAAACCAATTGAGAATGGACGCTTTGAACGGAGCGTTTAAACAAACGCTGGAGTGATCGGGTGCGAGCTGTGGTAAGAGGAGCGGAGCGAGTTTTTTTTAGAGGGCAAAATATTATATTTTATCATCACCATCATCATCATCAGCCTATAAGTGCATACTGCTAAGCAAATGCCTCTTTTCACACGGGGAAGGTTTGAGTATTAATTACTACGCTTGCTCAATGCGGGTTGGCGATTTCAAAGTTATAATTAGAAATTACAAGTCCAGGTTTCCTCACGATGTTTACCTTCACCGTATGTAAGTGGTGTGTGTAATCATAGAAAGTACATATAACTCGGAAAAAGTCACATTGGTGCGTGCCAGGTTTCGAACCCGTTCCCTCAGTAATATATAAAATATTCTTATCTTATCTTTACTGTATACCATAAACTACTTAGTCGGGTCATAAGTTCTGTCACAAACTTTTGATGTAATAACTTATACGCCTTTTGACAATTATTTAAAAATTATATATGAAATGAAAGGTCATTAAATGTACAATATAATTTTATTTACATTATTCGAAATGCCCTCCCCCATTTTGAACACATGCCCTTAATCTACGCGGCCAGTCATCGATCGCTGCACGCACCACATTCATATCTATGTCTGCCGCTGCTTTAACCAGAGATGCTCGGAGAGACTCCAAATTCGGGTGAGGTTTAGCACAGACTTTTTCCTCCAAATATTGCCATATCTTGTAGTCCAGTGGGTTTAAATCTGGACTAGAAGAGGGCCAGTCTTCATGCCGGATGAAGTCAATTCCACGAGCGATCAACCAGTCTTGCGTACTTCGTGCCTTATGAGCCGGTGCAGAGTCCTGTTGGAATATCCAATGCCTGTTCCTGAACATTGTCTGAGAAAGAGGTTCCACTATGTTTGTTAGGACAGTATTTTGATAAACTTCGGCACTAGTTCTCACACCTTTTTCACAGAAAAACACCTCAGTTACGCCTGAATATGAGACTCCAAGCCAAACCATGAATGAGGAAGGGTAATGCCCACGCTGGACCCTCGCAATACGCGCGCTTGCTTCTTCACTGCTGTGGGCATACACCTTATCATTTTGTTTGTTAAAACTTTCTTCAATAGTAAAAATTTTTTCATCCGAAAAAAGAATTTCGCGGTATTTTTTTCCCGCGTACCGTCGTAGCAAAGCGCGGGATCTGTCTAGCCTAATTTTTTTTAAACGCTCGTTCAAAAAATGTCCTGTCTTTTTACGATAAGCTCGTAGTCCCAGGTCTTCATTTAGTACTCTTTTAACAGTGGTTCTGCTTAGCCCCATCTGCAGAGCTAGGATTTTTTGTTTACGTACGGGATTTCGTTCGATTCGCGCCTTCACTGCTTTGATGACCTTATGTGTCCGAACTGTGCGAGGTCGGCCGCTTCTCTTACGATCTTCGAAGCTTGACTCTTCGGTGTATCGTTTGATAGTACGATAAACAAACCGTAACGTTATTTTCAAATTTTGAAGAATATTGAAAATGTCTTTTGGCGCGTAACCACAGCGGTGCAACGCGATAACCGCGATTCTGTCTTCTTTATTCGACCACTCCATATTTAAAAATGAATAAAAAATAATTTCTTTTTTATTTTCTACAAGCGCGAAAGTTCTATTTTTAAAATAAGTCGAAGAATTTCTGGCCAGTAATCGAAAATTAAAAATATAAGGTTTTGACAGAACTTATGACCCGACTAAGTATATACAGATAATCTTGAGATACAAACACATAATGTACTTAGTGGTCTTATATCTCTGAATGCGATTTTTTACAGACAAATAATTAAATAGCTTCTCCCGCATAGGGTGGGGTAAAGGTTTGAGATTCATGCTGACTGAAAATCACCCCGTTCCTTCTCCAGCGTCAGGCTGAAGCACATTATTTATTACGCTTGACCCTCAGACCTGTTCTTGAGTCACATGTGTGTTGGCACTTTGTCGTAAGCGCGGAATGCTACGCCGCCGTATGCTCGGGTTTGGTTCTGGTCAGACAGTGAGCTACTCTTACTCACCATCCCCATTTGGCCCATTTGGCCTATTTGGCCTATTGTCATATACTCGACACAATTCTAGGCTCTGCTACTCAAAATAAAATAATGAAAAACTGTATTAATACTTTAACTGCCAACCAGGGCACAGAGAGTACCAAAAATAATGTCTGGAAATTGTCGGATCTCATTTTCGGCGTTTCCTGGTTGGTACCAAATTTTAATTTAAACTGTAACAAACACAATTTTAGAAATAAGAAAGGCTTTTTTTAATGTAATAGGTCGGCAAACGAGCAGACGGATTACCTAATGGTAAGCAATCAGCGCCGCCCATGGACACCCGCAACGGAGGAGTTACGAGTGCGTTGCCGACCTTTTAGGGATTAGGGATTTGGAGCTTTATGCGTTTAATCATTCAGAATCTAAAATCGTGTCATAGCTTAACAATACTTAGATAACTGTTTTACGTTATAGATACCTATAAATTCGATTGAATTTAGAAGACAACAATGCACAAAACCTCTCCCCCGCTTCACCCATCTATAAAACCCAGCCTTAGGAGACGATGCAAAAATGCTGTTTGCAAAATATGAATTCCCATTAAGATTGCTTTTAGTAGCGATGGTAATGGCGGTAGTCGACTCACCGCCTGCTCGAATTTAATAGCAATGAATTAACATAACGTGAATTTAGTATAGCTAAACTTTTAGGCGTTGCTTTAACGATGTGGCGTTTGATTTTGAGTTACTCATTTTTAGGGTGCTTAGGTAATATTTCGGTCTGCATACTTCACGACGGTTGGTGCGGTGGCTTGGCAACCGGCTGCCGCGCAACATGTCGCGGGTTCAATTCCTGCACGGAACAACACTGTATGATCTACAAATGGTTTTTCCAGGTCTGGGTGGCGTGTATGTAAAGTTGTACGTTTGTAAACGGTACCCACGACACAGGAAAAAATTCTAATATATCGAAACAATAATTTGTGCATCACACAAAAAGTTGTTGCCTGCGAGAATCGAACCACAATACAAGGTACTTAGCAAGTTGCCCATACCAGTCACGTCAACGTGCAGTTAATTAGAATTAAACATCTCACAGAATAATATAGGTACATTCAAATAAAAGTGCTCTCCCCAAAAAACTCTACACAAAAATCGAATTAACACAAAAATTACTTAAAAACAAAAATACGGGTTCACTCGGCAGCTAATTATACTCTTGTCGGGGTAATTACAAAAATCACATTAAAAATATTAATTATAAAAGAAGGTAACAATAATTTTTCAGTGTAATTAAATAATTTTCAAGGCGAGAGGGGAATGCAGAAAATATTTTTTGTTGAAAAAATAATTTGGTTTTTTTTTGTTCTTTTTTTCTTTGATTGTAAGCAGTGATGTGGTTTGTAAATTTTTATTATTTATACACATTAAAGATCGACCCACTATATCTTTTTTATGGGATAGTTCGGCAAACGAGCATACGGATTACATGATGGTAGGCAATCAGCGCCGCAAGCAGCTCCTTTGGCCAACACCAAAGGAGTTAGGAGAAGAAGGGATTCGAATATTTAGGAATTGGGAAGGAAAGGGGGGAGGGGGAGGGATTGGGCCTCCAGGAATCTTACTCACGCGACAAAACACAAAGCTATGGTTGTTTCACGTCGGTTTTCTTTGAGGCCGTGGTATCACTCCGCTCGAGAAAACCCATTCGTGCCGAAACTTGGCCCTACTAATTATTGGACTATAATTTGACAGTACTTGGGTATCAGAGGTCAGTGATCAGCTTGGATCTATTAAACTGCCATCTCAAACTAAACTATAAAAAGACAACATTCAGTTTTTCATAATCAACATTTATTTAATTAAAATATTTCTTAATTTCATAATAAAATAAAAAAACGACCTACTACCCTCGAAACAAAGCCTATTATTCCTTGCCATTTACTTGTTACAGCACCATTACACTAAGCCAAGCTGCCCAAGCTCTCAAGGCCAGACCAAGAATTACCTATTTTGAAACATAATGAAAGCTTCAAAGAGTTGATATTAGCATAATCTTTATAATTATAATTTTAATTAGACATTAGCACTTGGTTTTTGTAAAAGGTTTAATTATGAGTCGAGTAATTATACTGTGAATGCTCTATGAAGGTTTTGTTTAAAAAAATATGTTTAGTTTTATGTATATTTTTAATTGTGGTAGAGTCATGCTTCGGCACAAATGGTTTGAATCGACCGGAATGATACTAGGTCTTCGAAATATGTTGTGTTACGCCATGTGAGTGAGGTTACCAGAAGCCCAATCCTTCCGAATTCCTAATCCCCAAAAGGCCAGCTATGCACTTGCAACTTCTACAATGTTGCGGGTGTCTATGAGCGGCGCCGATTGCTTACCATCAGGTAATACGACTGATCGTTTGCCGCTATCTATACTAATATTATAAAGAAGTAAAATATGTAAGTTTCTATGTTTGTATGTTTGTAAGTTTGTATGTTTGTATACTTGTATGATCGTACGTTTGTAAGTTTGTATATTTTTAAGTTTATATGTAGGAGGTAAATATCTTTGGAACCACTGGTCGGATTCCCAAAATTCTTTCACTTATTGTTAGCTATAATGTTCGCGAGTGCTATAAGCTATAAAACATCACGCTACAATCTGACAGACAAGATGACTGCACGGTTGGTGCGGTGGCCGGGCAACTGGCTGCCGTGCAACGTGTCGCGGCTTCGATTTCGCACGGAACAACACTTTGTGTGATCCACAAATTGTTGTTCCGGGTCTGGGTGTCTTGTGTATGTGAAATTGTATGTTTGTAACCGCATCCACGGCACAGGAGAAAATCCTAATGTGGGGCAACGTTTTTTTTTTAAAAAAAAGTCTTATGGAGCCGAGCAGCGAGTGAAACCGCGGTGTAGTTAGTATGACATAAATAAAGAAAGAAAAAGACTTATGAAAATCAACTGAAAACCAAATCCAATTCAATGAACAAAAACACAATAATAGTCACTTATAAATAATAACAATATAATTCAGCAGTTCAAACTAAAACAATGTACTGGGGTACTTTATTTTCGAACGGAACCCTAGTTACGGAGTGAGAAACAACTAAACTCATAAATCTACTGAAACTTACACAATATTGCTCAATGTTTAGGCAGTTTTCGTTCAAACAAGGCATATTTGTAATCGATTCCGTTTGTACAATTGAATCGCTTTTACGTTTTTCTATGTTGAGTAAAGTGATATTAGCAATTCTTATTAATAGTTTATGACAGTAGTTATAGTATGGGAACGCTATTTGGAACGACTAGGCACACGGCCTCACAGTAAACCGACGTGGAACATCCGCAGTTTTGTGTTTCTGAGTAAAGTTACCAAAGGCCTTATCATTCTCCTGCGTCATCCCTCTGCAATCCTTGACGGCAACGCTCTTTCAACTCCTTTTCTTTTGCGATTGTCCATGGGCGGCGCTGATTTCCCCCGAAATAGAAATAACCATTCAAAATAATTCGTCGTGTGATCCTAAAATTGTTGTTCTAAGTCTGATTGGGACGATAGTGTATGTGATATTGTTGGTTTGGGCACACGGCATAGGAAAAAACTTGGTGTAAGGCAATGTTTTTTAAGTGATAGAATTTAATCTTTGGATGAGGTATAACATTTTAATATTACAAACTTTTTGTAACATTCTTTATTTAAGCTGTCATCTCCAGTAGAGTCCTCCGTTGGGGCTAAAAATGGAAGAACTAGCCAGCTCCTGACGAATCATGACTCATCTACACTGTTTAAACAACTCAATTTCTTCATACAGTTCTTCAATATTTGAAATTGTATTGTATATTTCCTCCAAAAATAACTCCGTCTAACGACTTTAGCTTCCACCTATCTCTATACAAAACAAAAGCGTGATATCTGCCAAAGTTTTATGGCGAGACACGTAAAATGGCCACCATTTTCTTATCACGGGTGATTCATAACATTCATTTTATTGTTTCAGGTACAGGCGACATTGTGACACGTCACTACTGGAGTGAACGATAAGTTATTTGCCAAAATTTTGCCAAATTCTAGCCAGGATTGAGATGCCCTCGATTCCCAAACGCGGGGCTACGCGGGGCGCACTATGCGTTCGTCATCCATTGCGTCAGTAGACAGCATCATTGCCCGCGCACAAGCTACATTATAAGTAATGTATGACGAACGAAATAATGTGCGTCGACACCAAAAATCAGACCTAAAAACTTAAGTGCTCAAAACCTTGACCAACATCAGCAGTGGTGAAGTTTCTAGCTTGTACATAGATCTATGTTATCAACGATAATTGTTTTGTTTTCAGTTTAGGACTATGATTAATTTGCCTTCCAGGACAGTAATCGATTTAAGCTAAAGTAAAAGATTTCACTTTTTATTACTTTAAGTTTTATTGAGGAATATAAATAGTAATAGAAATATCATCGCCTCCGTTCTTCATACCACACTAACTCAGTCATTTCTCGCTGAAAACTCTTTCACTGGATGACTTTTTCAAAGAACCAAACATTCTAATGTTTCATTATCCCACCAGCTAACGGAGCCGACCTTCAAACGAAGGTGAATCTTACCAACATTAACCAAGAAGTCCACACAACACTACCAAACATTAAAGATTCAATTCCACAAAATTCTACCAGTAAATTTGTCCCTCACAAAGCGTATACTAGCCAAAATTATATCAGCAATATAAACTTTATGGCTAACTTGAACTTCATAAAAGAAAATAAGCTCAACCAGCTGGTACCTACGTTGGAAGGTGGAACTAAAAACCGTAGCAAACCAGTTCCATCCAGTTAATACCAGTGCGGCATTTAGCGAACGTTCCAGAACAAAATGGCTGAACAAGATGGCTACCTTGATTCCTGCTAAAGGAAATTAGAGGGTGTTTCTTTTTGTTAATAGCAGATTGTTTTTTTAAAAGTAGATTTTTTGAGCTCTTTTTTATTAGGTTCTTGTTTGTTTATCAGTTTAATGGAATCTCTAAATGTATTTTTTTGTTATTTCGCTAAAAGATATTGATATTTCTCTGCTTACTAGACCAACGATGCCTTTATACCTTTAACTTGGTTTTGGAAAAACGAACGTGGTTGTTGAATACGATTTTCCAGGTTTAAGTATCATTTGTATTTAGAATGTTTGTCTGCTAACCCAAAAACGGTATAAAAGAAAATCCTAGTGTTATGTTACAATCTAAAAAAGAAACGAAACGTAAGTAAATTTCACTTAATATCATGTATAAAACGGTAAAAAAATTTTGCACACAAAATTTCTTTTTTACATAAAATGTGGATTTGCATTCAGTTAGCACTACATGGCAAACTCTATTCTGTGAGCCTTAAAATACACTTCATGCTTTGACGCGAAAAGCCCACACAGTGGTACTAAAATGTAAAAAACGAAGCCAAAATGTTCGTAACATAGTACAATGGTTGACAAAAGTGTGTAATACGATTTTTGAACTCAAAAACGAGTTTAGTATTTTTCTTGGACTTCACGTCGTCCAGCAATGAATATATGCGAACTAATGATGAAGAGAATTTTCACATACATGAGGTTGCAGTTGTATTTGAGGTTAATTGCTTTTTCGGATTCTTTTTCGAAATGTTAGTGTTACATTGTTCTCACATAATCGAATCGACTAAATGAAAAAGAAATGAATTGTGACACTGATTGAAAAATAGTAACCATGGAGTTTCTTGGTCGTTCTTCTTCATAGGGATCTACATTTTGGAATGACGAAATAACTTCACTAGAGGACAAACGAACAGACACGCATAAAGTTAAACCTTTTGATATTATTTTTTATTTTGCTGGACTTTTAAATGTGCCTTTTTGGTCTATTTGAAATTAATGACTTTGACTTTGTTGACTCACATAATGATTCTACGAGGGTGTTGTAGTCAGTAAGTGTATGAAAATCTTTTTAATTTTTTAATTTATTGAACACTTAATCTAACTTTTTTACTGCCTGTACAACTATGCAAAGCCCCCAATTGTTTAATTTAATTTGTTGAGCGTGCAGTGCCTTCTGCAGCATCCAGACATATGTAGTGCACTGGTACATAAATGTATATACATATACCTACAACTACATAATGTATATGTCGCAGCTAAATAACAGAAGGAGCCATACAATCAACGGCCTGAATGATTTATTGTTCAGAGGAGGAGAATGAACGGGGGTTTTTAGTCAGTAAGAGTCAGACACTCTCTCTCGCCTTACCCGGGGCGGGAGAAGTTTGATGATTTTCCTCTGACAAAAAAAGAACATGAATAACGCATTTAGGGATCGTAGACAGAAGAGGAAGGAAGGCTGGGCTTCTGCTACAATCACTCATGCGGCAAAACACAACAGAATAGTGACTTCTTGCAGATTTTTGGTTTAAAAACTATCCTATGTCCTTTCTTGAGTTCCAAACTATGTCTGTACCAAATTTCACATAAATCGGTTTAGTAGTTTAGGCGTGAAGAAAAGACAGACAGATAGAGTTACTTTCGCATTTATAAGTTTGGATAAACTATCTCCCAACAACAAACTTTTTTTTTATTTAATAGGTCGGCAAACGAGCAGACGGATTACCTGATGGTAAGCAATCAGCGCCGCCCATGGACACTCGCAACGGAGGAGTTACGAGTGCGTTGCCGTTGCCTTTTAGGGATTAGGGATTTGGAGCTTTAGGGATTTAGGAGGTATTGGGGGAGGGGAAGGATTGGGCCTCCGGTAACCTCACTCACACGGCGAAACACAACGCTGTGGTTATTTCACGCCGGTTTTCTGTGAGGCCGTGGTATCACTCCGGTCGAGCCGACCCATTCGTGCCGAAACATGGCTCTCCCACACTTAAAAAACTTTAATCTTCCGAACCAATAAAACCACTTATAGGAATTAGGTGGCCATAAAAGTAATATAATATTAATTTCAGTAATTGCCAACTGTTAAATAATAAATGGGGAAATATCAATTTGTAACAATAGGTAGATATGTCCAAATTGCACACTGTCCATTTATTATAAAGAATTACATAATTGCAGAATCCTTTACACTAATTGGTTCTCTCTGTAAAATGCATCCAATATAAGTGGTTACTGTTCAGCAGCGTTCTGCCTATGCTTGGCACAGATGTCAGCTACCTCGGTTTCTTTATTTTTTGGGAGAAATTCCAAGATAACATTTATCTAACCATTAAAAAATCAGTCCTAAATGGTAAAAAATAAAAATTATAATAAAGAAATCATTAAAATTGAATCGTTCGAAAACAATTCCAACAACACTATAGTATAAGATTTATTTCTAGTTTCTATCTCAAAAAAATAAAAAATATTTGTAAATTGCTGAATAGCTGTTGCGACCTTGTTGACGTGTATGCGGACTCACTTGGCAAGCTCAATAAAGTCATAAAATCACTATATCGAGAGCCAATTTAGCCAACTAGTGTAACGTGTAATGAGTAACTGAAGGTTTATACCTTATTATATTTTTATATAATATATTAAAAAAATATGTGTTTATGTTATCGCACAATAAATCAAGTCATGTGGTGCTTACCTATAAGTAATTGTGACACTAGATTATGTATCTCATAAGTAATAAACTTGTAAATTATAGTGTTAACAGATGTTGGTGAGCCAATAAAAAAAAAGAACTCAAAATTTCTCCATAACACGATTCGGCAAACCAATACAAAGTCCTGGTTTGCGGAAAAAATCTTCGAAATTTTCCTTTTTCCGAATTCACGAATGTATTCGGTGACTTGAAAAAAAAAAGGTATCAATCTCTATGATATTCATAGCCTCGCAATAGCCGCGAGTGTAGCCTTTTTTGTCCAATATTTTCACCAGCCGTGAATCCATTTTTAAAACAATCTTTCGGCCATTTTGTATTTTTTAAATATGGAAAGGAATTTCACGTTTAAGTTTTTCGTAAAGACAAAGTAAATTTATATAAAAAAAATATAAAGAGTCTTCATTTTAATGGAATTTGTAAAAAAGTATGTATACTATTTCATTTATCCTAAGAAAATGTAAAAAATATTTTTTTTTAGCCTGTCACTAAATCGACCTTATAACAGTGTTTTATTTTGGCAAGTAAATTATTTTATACAAAACTATAACTCTTCTTTACCAGTAAACTACAAATAAAATATACAACAAAAACATTTTCACATTTTGATTACTCGCTATGACTTTTACACAATCCTGTCTACGTATTAACACAAAAAATCTAATACATTTACCAAATGTACAAAAATAAATGATATGATCACTTAAATTGTATGTTCTTAATAATATATATAACTTGTCACAAAACGTCTGATCATTACATAGTATAAAACAAAGTCGCTTTCTCTGTCCATAATACGTCCCTATGTATGCTTTTAAATCTTTTAAACTACGCAACAGATTTTGATGCGATATTTTGCTAATAAATAGAGTGGTTGAAGAGGAAAGTTTATATGTACAATAACATCCATTAAGTAGTAAAGAAATTAAATAGATATAAGCATTGCACTCGTGCGAAACCAGGGCGGGTCGCTAGTTGAAAATAAGTACCTACATAAAATAAATTGAACATTAAAATAATCCCCAAACACGACATCAGACATGATCGCACATGTACAAATGATGAAATATATAAAAGTATGCATGTTTCAATTATTCGAACGATGTCGTGTCGGATTTAAATTTTAAAATGGCGCCTGATTTTGGTAGCGTCCCAAAACTGTCCGGGTCGGATTAAAATCATGTTGATGATTAAGTTTCGTTATGCGTGTTTTATTGTTATTTGATTAATCGTTAAAGCTGGTTCGGTAAAATGTTTTCGGTAGTTTTATAAATCACCTATACAAAACAAACTATTAATGTTTGCGCATATTCCCAATTCTGCAACAGCCCACAAACACGTTAGAGCCTTGGCATGATGGGTCGGAGTGTTACCAGTGCCCGTGGCGTAAGGGCCACTGACACCCCGAGCGAAAATATCGTGGCGCCCACTTGAGGGAAGCAATATCAAGTGTTACATTACAATTCTGAGGGTGTTTGCGCTAGGAGAGGCAAGAGACTCCAACTTCAGACCTTGGCGCCCCCCAGAATTTGTCGCCCTGAGGCATCGCCCCATCACGCCCCTCCTAACGCCGGCACTGAGTGTTACTTACCACGGCCTCACAGAAAGCGGGTATCACATCCATACCTAAAGTTTTGCTTTACAGTGTGAATGAGGTTACCGGAGGTTCAGTCCGTCCCCTGCACCAATCCCTGAATCTCCGCGAGAGCCGACGGGAAATATCCATGATGAGATTTTGAATCACAATGTTTTCAGGTTACTGGTGACCGAATCCTTTCCCCAATACCTCGAACCCTAACCTTTAAAAGCCTACAACTCATTTATTTTCTCCAGTGTTGCACCTGCTCGTTTACTATCACATACAGAAATAATTTTCTTGATTTAAGGCAAATCAAAATCTATGAAAATAACTTTATAAGGGGGCAGTTTTGAAAAGTCTTTTTGAATAGGAACTAATTGTATATACTAAATGTTTCGAAACTATAACGACTTACTTAACTTACGCGACGACATTGCGACGTAGACGCAGCCCATGAACAAGAGTCCCGTTGTGACTTGAAACTAGTCGAGCTTTTCTCAGTTAATTCACGTGAGTAAGTTCACTTAAGTGTGGGAGAGACATGCTTCGGCACGAATGGGTCAGCTCGACCGGAGTGATACCACGGCCTCACAGAAAACCGGCGTGAAACAACCACAGCGTTGTGGTTCGCCGTGTGAGTGAGGTTACCGGAGGCCCAATCCTTCCCCTCCGTAACTTATTACTAGTTGCGGGTGTCCATGGGCGGCGCTGATTGCTTACCATCAGGTAATCCGTCTGCTCGTTTACCGACCTATTACATAAAAAAAGTTGTTTCCAAAAAAAGTTGCTTTCAATTTTTTTTTTCAAAAGTCAACAATATATTAAATCTCATTTAATCCTTTCCTACTCATAAAGTTGAAGGCAGACGTTTGCATGTTAATTATGATCAACTAATTACCTCTCGTTGAAGAAATATAAAACAAAATGATTTCTGCATTAAAATACAATGCAAACTTCAATTCGAAAAGGATTATGTATGGTTTAAAAACAGATTTTTATAAAAGACATTTTTTTTTATATTTTTATGAATAAAATCTTGCTCTTTATTTCATTTCTTTATATTCATCCTTCCTCAATCCACAAGAGACCGGCAGCATCCACGAGTGCGTACTCGTTACTCCTTTGTTGTTCATGGGCGGCACTGATTGCTTACCATCAGAAAATCTGTTTGCTAGTTTGCCACCTTCTTATAAGTTCCCTATAGATTTATGTGGTAGAGTTCATAGAAAATACGTTACTTATATTCTAATTTATTTTATATATTTGTGCTAGTGGCATTGTGAATCAGGCCCATGAAGGTCAGTTTAAGTGAAATTATCGAAAAAGGAATAAAATATTTTTTTGTTTTAAATTTCTCATAGTTTGTTGTTTAGTACCTAATAGGAACAATAGATTTACTGTCACTCGTCTGTAACGAGAACAATAATGAAACATATGAGTATATAACTTGGTAAACGAGGACAGTGTTATTCCTCATTTTTTTCATGTTTTATAAGTGGTCCTAAACTAAGCTTGGATGCGTGTCTCATGAGCGTGTTTCATGGGCGGCGATGGCCAATTGTTTACCTTCAGGGGCTTCAGGTGATCCATCTGCTCGTTTGCCGACCTACCCATACAAGAAATACATTTCCTATCTAAGTGTTTCAAATAAAACAGCATTTCTATCAAATCTAATTATAGCTAGTTTTTATTCTTACCAATGTACATTTTTCTTATCACAACCAACTAAACTATACACAAGCTTAATAATATTCTTTTCATCTGAATATATAAAGTTATTATCTTTATCAAACGCTAGACCGTAAATATTCTTCATGTCCAAAATCTTTTTGAGACCATCATATTTGCCATCAACGAAGACACCGAAATTACTAACAATGTATGTATCTCCTTCATTATCTTCAACAATTTGTCGAACAGTAATTAATTCATTAATAACTTGAGCTTCCATTTTTTCATTATCATATTTATATAAACCAGTTTTGTTAGCGAAATAAATAAGATTAACACTGCTCACATGAAAGTAATCGATTTCGAAATTTTCAAATTCTTTCACTGTCGCAAATTTTCCATCGTATTCTATGTGAAGCTTTTGATCTGGATAGCTGATGTAGAAAAGATTCTTTTTGTAGAATAAGGACCAGATATTTTTGCCTTTTTCTTTGTAGAAATCTGCTAGTTTGGTGAGCATGTTGTATTTGTAGATGCCATCGCTTCCTCCGAGGTAAATTTCGTCGTTCATTTGGTCGATGGCGACGGAGCAGCCTCCTCTGATACCTGCGATAGTTTGATACTCTCTGGTGTCGATGTTAAAGTAAGCGAGTTGGAAATCGACATCTGCGTAAGTTTCTGGGAGAGAGTAGCTGAAGAATAAGGAGTTGGAACTTCTGTGGACATTCAGGTTGTATGGTCTTCCAATATTGGCCCATAGTGTGTCCCTGTCATACCAATTGTCTCCTATTTTGAGTCGGTTGCATGCGATCTCTGGTAATGCTCTTGTCCGAACCGCTGCTGACATAAGTAAGTAAAGGCTGAGGAGCATGGAGCTGTACCTGCAATTTTACAATTTAAGAGATAAATAAATTTGAAAAAATAAATAACTTTACATTCGTCGAACGCCATTTCATGTTTTCTCCACACACCCCGTTTACTTAAATTGTCCTGTTCAAGTTTGCTGAAATTCTTGGACAAGGAATTTCTTCAAGGACAAGGAATTTCTTCAAGGACAAGGAATTTCTTCAAGGACACTTACCTGGTAAACTTAACTAAAACAAACCCCACCTTTAGCTAACAAAACATCACTTGAAGTATCCTGTAAAAAATAAACAATATTGAAATTGCTCCCCCTATCAGAATCCACACTTCATCATAATCCATAATCATCATCATCAGCCTGATTCCGTCCACTTATTTGCCCATCACACTTATATACTTAATATAATATAAGTTCAAAGACAAAATAAGATTAGATAGTACTAAAGCAGGAAAGTTGTCCAAGTCTGTCAAGTTGCGGACACAGGAGTGAATTATTAAGTAGATTATCAAATTTCACGGAAGCACCAGTTTGCTTAGACCCTCAGAGTTACACAATCACATTAAGAGATTATGTTTAATAATGCACTATATTTAAAAGTAGAGAGAGTCTAAATTATAAAAGACTCCCTAAAGGGAACTAGGGTTTGTTCAGCGTTAATCTACATTATTAATACAAAAAGAAATAAAATATTTATTTTATACGCTAAAACACAAGAGATATTTGAACAGATTATTTGAAATTGTAAGTTTTTAAACGACACAGGAGAAAGTCCTAGAATAAGGTAAGTTATTTTTAAAAAAACCTGTAAAGAGTACATAGACATAATAGAGTGGGTGTATATCCCAAGTATGCTTCGAAATCAGCACCAGCGCAAAGGGCATCGCAATTTTCTTTAAGATTTTTTTATTTATGTTTGTAATGAATAAATTAAAAAACTACTTTATCGATTACATAAATTCTTCCTACTATAGAAAGCTTAATTCACCCATTGAAAATTATTCGTTATAAACCATTAAACACAATTTAAAACATTTGCATTAGAAGTTAATTTCAAAACCTAAAAACAACACTTAATAAAAAATTCAGTGACGTCTGTAGAAATCTAAATGTTAATATGAAAAAATATGCTGAAGACACTGTTAATGTAATTGAAGCTACAATTAAATAAACAACACGATATAAGAAACACAGAAACCTCCATCAAAGAACACAATAATTATAGTAAAACAAAAATTAAATATCAAAAAATAACTAATTTTAAAGTCACAAATCAACAAAATTATTTCACCAACAAAAACAAAAAAAATACTAAAAGAAAAAAGTCAAACTCACACGATCTTAGAAACTGTTGTATCCATAACGATTCCAAATGAAATTAGAAGCAGAACTAATACTAGACAAGCACATGTTTCTTTTTCGAACACATCCGAACAATGAGGCTCACACTGTTATTAATTAATTGTTACGAAACATAACTTGTTTTGTATCTACAACCATTGTTTGCATCAATACTAAACAATCAATGATGATGATTACAAATATTAATCTCGTGTGAATGAAAATCTTTATTTTGTCTTGCAGTTGTTTAAAAACTTTAGTCGTCTAGAGTGATCTGTGTTTCATTGTTTATATTAAATTCATCTACAATTATTTAAGAATACTATCTCATATTTATAAATATCATTTTTCCACTAGATTCTTTCAAAGCAATAACATTAATCAATCCGTTTAAAAAAACAGAAAAAAATATTCTTTCAATTTTTTATTCAACAGTACTTTAAAATAACATTCATTATGTTACATTAACAGTATTATGTGCATACAAAAGTTTTAACAAAATTACTTACATACCTTCATTTCAACATTTCCATTCGTAGACAGTTTTTCTATTGACCATACCAAACAGCTATAAATACCATTACACATAAATGCATCAAAGTACTTAAGTAACAATGCCATCATTAACTCCACAAAAACCTATCATGAATTCGAATTTATTTTCACGTTTGTTTAAACTAAATAGAACTAACTTTTCAAAGTCTTCTTTAACGCTCCATTCTCTCTGTCTTCGAGATTAATTATAGCATTAAAACAGAGTCCACTGTATTTACTAGGATTAAGTCTGTATATTGTGTCCTTATCAGAATATATTACATGGTCCTTATCATCAAAAGTCATGCCAAAAGCCTGATCGATCTCTGCGACTTTCTTAACTTTATGATACGGTTTATCTTCAAGATATATTCCGTCACCTGCGCAGAAATATACGTCTCCATAACTATCCTCGACTATCTGACGGATAACGATCTCATCGTTTAAAACTATTGCTTCGTTGTTCGGCCTCTCGACTTTATACAACGCTGTTTTGTTTGAGAAGTAAACATCGATGTGCTTGGACACGAAGAAATGGTCAACCTCTATATTAATAGCTTCGGCTACTTGAACGAAACTGTCGTCCTGGTAGACGAAAAGTTTTTGCGTAGGGTACTCTATATAGTAAAAGTTTCGCCGGACAAACAATCCCCAGATAGACTTTCCCTCTTCGGCGAAAAATTCGGCTGATTTTGTGAGGAAGTTGTATTTGTATATGCCGTCGTGACCACCGAAATAGATATCGTCATTGCCCGCGTCATAGGCTACAGCATATCCCCCGGGGACGCCTTGTACTTCTCTGCAACTTTTCTTCTCAAGATGGCAGGCTCTGATACCGAAGTCTACTTGCGTACCATTTTGGATGGTATGGCTGAAGAAGAGCATGCCTGAAAACCTGCAATGAAAGCAGTTGTGTATGGATCCTATATTTAAAAATTGCGCAGGGAAAGCCAAATAAACGTAATCGCTGGTTTGACCTTGGACGGTAAACAATTAGATTTGACCTTAATAGATATACAAACACGCTAATGACTGTCAATTTTGGCGTCTTTCGAATTGCTTGTAGTAACTATTATGTAACATTATGCCTGTATAAGTTATATTTATAAACATAACTATGATGTTTCAAACCAAACCCCTTAAAAGCTGGCTGACCGTCCTCAATCAGAAAACCACAGACCTGACACGTAACTGAAATCGATTAATCTCAAGGTTTGAAATTCGAACTTATCGAATCAATAGAATTTATTAATCATTTATTTGTTCCAAATTTTCTTTTTCTACAATGTTTTGTTTGTTATTGTTTGATTAAAATGGTATTGGTGGTCTCATTATTACTAACAACATTGTGTAAATCTTATGACAAGTGCGAGACAGTCCCAACTCGAGAATTTTTGTAACATATTTACAATTATTTTGAGGAAATATTGCGAAATTATAAAGCTTAGCCGACCTAGAGATGTATCAAAACTGTGCAATATTTATTAACTGTAATTATAGGCATACGGATGAGTATCATTTTTTTTACTATCTAAAACACCACTTACTCACATAATATTTTATTCATGTGTATGCATATGGACTTAATATCAATGTCGAAGCCAACTAGTTAAATTATCAATTAATCAACTAGTCCTTTGATCGCAGTACAATTTGAGTAGCTGTTTTTTTTCTGACGGCACATCGATTTCTGCTCGGTTCACAGTTCTAACCTAACCTAACCTAGTTCTGGTACCAACTCGGTTTCTATGACCTTTCATCCTTCAATTTACAACCTGAATGATAAACAATTAGTCATCCAGGACGTAAGTTCGATACTGACCAGCAATATTATCTCATCACCAACCCAATAAAGTTTAAATGTGTCACATAATTAAAACTTTTGTTAAACCAAGTTTCTCATTCAATGACGTCATGATTGACGTTCACTTAATGAATGATCGAATTATGACATATAATCAATAAAGATACGTGTGAAGCTTCGGTAATGAATTGGGATGACCCTGGCTATAATAATATTGAAATATATTGGAAAAGCCAATTTTGGTTCTCCATTGCCCAAATAGAAAGGCAGTCCATTTTTAAAGAGATATGGAGGAATTTTGGCAGTACCTAATGGTAATCTTATATCCAAGGTCACAGGATTCATGCACTGGTAAACTTGGGTTAACATACGCCACCTATCACACATTATCAAGGTCATCTGTAAACCTACAATTGATTCAGAAAACCAAAGTGATTTTTTTGCTTAATGAGTTAGGAAGGACCAATTTGAGCCTTTTATAAACCAAAAGGACCACTTCAGCCCATAAGGACCACTTACTTGTGCATCACCAAGTTGTATGGTCTTCCGAGCTCAGTGAACAGGAGTTCCTTGTCATAATAAACGTCGTGAAATATCACTCCATCACACATAACCAGGTCTGTCTGGTTTTCTGACTGTGAAGCTGCCAGGAATGGTGCACCGGCCAGTAAGATGATTAGCTCCAAAAAGCCCATGATTTGAGACTGGAACAAAATGATTTTTTAATATCACGAGTAAATGTGATCATATGCCTTCTGTCAATCAGAAGAGACAGTCAAAACAACGCTTGATCCACAACCTCAGCTGACTTATTACCCTTACATTAATAATATCGCTTGAAAACAGCATATGTTGAAAAATGGTTTTGAAACATCACAAATGAATACTCCACATACTACTTACTAGATACCAAATCCACATCCACATTCAATACCACATATAAAACAAAACAAAACTAAATAATCGCAACTAAAAATCACAAACTCGAACGAGCGATAACGGAACACATATTTCACAAAAGTAGAACTATCAATAAATAATTCATTACGTACCGAATAAAACTCACTGATATACGGAAACAGCACGAAAGCTGTTTAAAACATCACATCTATATATTAAATAAGTTTGTCACGTCCGTGTTGAAGTACAGTGTACGAGTATAAGGAAGAAATTAAACAATAAAAAACATTTGCGATTCACAATTATTGTTTTATAAACAATATTTTATTGTTTAACTTTTGTTTACATACTTTTGAAGTGATTAGTTCCTCTTTTAACACTGGTGTCTGTTGAATGATCAAGGGTCAATCGTCACCCGACCAGAACCAGACCTGAGCGTAAGGAGGCCAATCAGATCCCCACAAAAGAGGCCTACTAGGGCCTGTTAGTAGTTGTTGATGAAAGTCCGATTGTGGTTTTGAGAAATTTTGTTCGTATAACATACGCACAAAAATTCTGTTTGTCTTTGTTTTGTCTGTTTGCACATGCTTATCTCCAAAACGAATGGACGGATTTAGATGAAACTCTTTAAAGGGGATTGCCCACCCACTATAGACATTTTGGCCCTAACTGCACACATATAATAAGTATAGGGAAATGATAATATGTAATATAAAGGAAAGAAAGGGTAAGGAATTGGTTTAAAAAAAAGTCCGGATTTTTAAGATATTAAATGGTTTTTATTTTTCAAAAATACAGTTTTTTAACAATCATTTACTGTAAGATATTAAGTTTTTAACAATCATTTTACTGTAAGACATTAAGTTTTAAAGGTATTTTATGATATTAGAGAGAAGTTTGTTTTGCTTACCGGGCGAAATTAACCCTTTTATGACAATAATAATTTTATTTTAAAATAATAATATAATAGTTTTATTTTAAAAGCTTCAATTTAACAAATAAAACTAACCCTATAGACAAATGTTGAGGAAAGTTCGTACAGAAATTAAGATAACAAAATATCTACTTTCATGTTTAATAATATATTTTTATTATGTACTCAGACAGACTCGTAGTTGATATATAAAACGCGTGATAGTATCTGTGACCGTTATTTCAAATGGTTTGTGTTCCATTTTGTTTGCGAAATGCGTTTTATTGTTGGTCATGTGAGATAGAGTTTTGAGTATTTTTTTTTACTTTTTTGGGACAGTGCAATAAGCAAACGGTCTGATCATCTGATTGTAAGTACTCAGCTGCCCGTATGCCCATGAGAATGACCTTTTTGGGGGATTTAAGGACTGGTCGATTTTGTAATCGAAGATAGAAGATCATCGCGGATAACTACACAACGACATCACTCATACGATGAAAGAAAACGCAAGTGCTGTTCTCCGCCGGCTTTTTGTGCGTTTGTATCACACCCATTTGAGCTGCTAGCTGACCCATTTGAGCTAAAGCTGGGCTCTCACTCACTTAAACTTATGATGAGTAAAGTATCCTACTTTTATTTTTAAATACCACAAACCTTATGTCCTAGTTGATGATAAGCTATTACCATAACTTTTGCAATACTAGAATTATCAAAAATACGTTTTTACGGAAGATAACAATCATGATGATCTCAAAAATGATCCATCCAGATCTAAAGAACAGATGAAATACAGTTACCATGTCGAAACTTTATTGATGTAATTTAAATATTATATTTAAAAACTTAATCCAGAATTCAAGGCTACAATTTAGCAGTGAAGCATTCATTTCCTGCCGCCGTACGACACTACACAACCGCGTTCCACACAACCACCAAATACCTCTTATATTAAACATTCGCTATAACGAATCACTGCTGTTTAGCCACATGGAATGAAAATTCACCGCCCGTAAGCGTTCCGAAAAACCACCCAGTGTGTTAACACAGGTGAATTTGCTTATATTAAAATATTTGCTTCAGTGGACATCTAATTTTGCAAAACGCGAATTCGTTTCATACGGTTTGTCTAAATTGTTTGGTCCAATTAGCGGTTCACGAGCCTTTTTGATTAAAAGATTGAAATAAATATTTCTGGGATTCTGGGTATGATCACAAATGAACGTTAATACAGATGAAAGTAATGGATGTGAAGTAATTCATTCGTTCATTCGGTTGACGCGGTGGCTGAGCAATTGGCTGCCGCGCAACGTGTCGCCAGTTCCACTCCCGCACAGAACATTTCTGTAAACTTGTAAACGCACCCATTACACGGGAGAAAATACTTTAAAAAACCAAAAGAAAGATGAAAATAAAAGGATGTGTAGAAAGTCTTTCTAGAAAAATAAGAGACATGATTGTGCTCTGGTCTTGGCTCTCCAGCCAATTCAATCTCATGATTAGGAGACCATATTGTGTGACTCTAAATGAAAATAACACCAATAAATTTTTTTTCACTGCTTTTTCGTTCAGTGTTAGAACACAGTTTCTTTTTATTAAAAAAAATATTTGGTCCATACTACAATTCAGCTGCGTGTCAGTTCTCCTTAAAAAAATACAATAAAACCGTTAAAAAATATAAGTTCTTAGAAAACTGAAGTTATACACCAAACAGTCTTCACCATTTTTTTTAAAGTTAAGATATCCGTAACTTGGTAAGCAGAGTATAATCAAATGACCTTCAGATGACCCTAAACTTTAATCCTATGCGTGGTTTCTTATCATTTTATTTCCATACTAGGTTCAGCCCGCGACTTGAGACGTAATCTTGATTTTCCCCTTACCCGTGGGAATTTTGGAAAACCCTTACTCTGTTAGTAGTGAATCTGTATGATACAAGAAATAAGCTTTCTTTAGAAGTATTTGCATGCTTGTCAGCGGGAATGCATTATAAGACCCGTTCAGTTTTTACGTAAAAAAAAAATAACAATCATTCATTCATTCACAAAGTTACAGTGCGGCCGACGTATCTTGGCGAGTCTGAAGTTAGCCGTTTGTCTGCGCAATGGATCTTTTAGGAACAAAATTGTGTACTGCGCAGCTAATAATCGGCTAACTACAGACTCGCCAAGATACGTCGGCCGCACTGTACGTTGTTGAGACACCTGCGGCTCGGACTAAGCGTTTTGCCTCGTCATTTATACCGCGTACATCGAGGGATTGGAACAGTTTGCCGGCTGCAGTCTTTCCGTCCAAATATAATTTAGGCGTCCTCAATTCTAGAGTGAATAGGCTCTTAATAAACTAGTGCGCCTTACCATCAACGATTGCATCACTGCATACCATCAGGTGGGATCGCAGTCAAGCACTAGTTTATTGCTAGTAAAAAAAAAGTTACGCGTTTATAACATTAGTAGGATATATTTTAATGTGGGAGAGCCATGCTTCGGCACGAATGGGTCGGCTCGACCGGAGTGATACCACGGCCTCACAGAAAACCGGCGTGAAATAACCACAGTGTTGTGTTTCGCCGTGTGAGTGTGGTTACCGGAGGCCCAATCCTTCCCCTCCCCCAATAGAGAAGCTTTTTTTTCTGCATTTTTTTTTAAATATTGCTTGCTTTTTCTGGTATAATTACTATATAGTATAAAACATAGTCGCTTTCTCTGTCCCTGTATTCCTATGTTTGCTTAAATCTTTAAAACTACGCAACGGGTTTCGATGCGGTCTTTTTAATACCCCAATCCCTCCTCAATCCCTAAATCTCCAAATTCCTAATCCCTAAAAGGTCGGCAACGCACTCGTAACTCCTCCGTTGCGAGTGTCCATGGGCGGCGCTGATTGCTTACCATCAGGTAATCCGTCTGCTCGTTTGCTGACCTATTATATAAAAAAAGCTAGAATTTTCTCTTGTGTCATAGGTGCATTGAAAAATTCGCTTTCACATAGTCGAAAAAGGTGGTACTATGGCCTTACAGAAAAGCAGCGGCAGTTTTTCGATATGTAATTGAGATAATGGAGAAATATTCGGGGGAAAATTGGATCTACAATCGTTACATTCCCCAACCCCCAATCCCAAATTATACGGTCCCCAAAAAGCGGTCAACGAGTTTTTAACTCTAATGTTAGACTTACTTACCATCAGGTTTAACATTAGCTTGTCTTCTAAGCCATAAAATTAAATAAAAATTTAACACGACCGAGCGAAGTACAATGTTTTCAAGTTAAAGACATGAAAGTCATGTATACCTACCTATTGTTCCGTAGCTCAAGTAGCGGGAGTACTAACATAGGAAACTTTTAACGGGCCAATTATAACGTCGCATTTTTTGTTAAACACGAAAATTACATGTCAACTGCACGTCTCTTGTAACTTTGAAGTTATTAAAAGTTGTAATAGACAATTTGTGGGGACGTAATACAATAGACTGACTTGTTGGTTTTGTGGTTATAAACTTCCAAGTACGAGGTCTTGGGTTCGATTTTCGTGTTCGATATTTTTTAGCTATTTCGATTATTATTGTACCTAAATTAAATAGGTGGTGTTAACGCAATTTTAAGTGTATTAAATAAAACATGAAATGATCAAAATAACACAGAATAAAAATATTCTTGTCTTAATCTTTTCTTTATTCTTCACTAGCACCAGAGCTGACAATGACGTTGCTTCATGGGATATTTTGACACTCCTGCTTATATAGGCATTCATATGGTAACTGAGCGGACTCATAATCACACCCGAAAAGCACAGAGGTCGGAAACGCGGTTGTAGTAACTCCTTTGGTATTACGAATGTCTATGGGCGACGCCGATCGCTGACCACCAGGTAAACCGCTCTTTGCCGACCTATCAAATAAAAAAACATAAAGATAAAAGCAGTGATCTGAAATAATAAGACTGCTAGATCGGATTGATACGACAGAATACCGGCATTTAAGCCGTGCAAGTAAGGTCACCCGAGACCCAATCCTTTCTCTTTACCCAATCCTTAAAACCCCAAAATGCTGGCAGCCGGTGCAGGTGTCCGTAGGCCCGGATGATTGCTTACCATCAGGTAACCCGTCTACTCGTTTTTCTCCGTCATCATCATCAGCCTAAATGGCTCACTGCTGACCAAAGGCCTCTTCTCACATGTATAAGGTTTCAGCATTAATCACCACGCTTGCTCAAGGCCAATTGGCAATTCCAAACTTATAATAATGGAAGTCCAGGTATCCTCACGATGTTTCCTTTCATCGTCTATATGTCACCGTGTATAAACTACATGTATAAAGCCACATTAGTACTTGCTAGGTTTTGAACCCTTGAGGGTGCCTCATGCGACTACTTTTCCTCGGTACCACATAGAAAAGATGTAATACCTAAATTCCAAAGTCAAAGTCAAAGTCAAAATCATTTATTCCAACTAAACCATAAATAGGTACTTTTGAAACGTCAAAATAGAGAAGTAGTCTGTCAGTCTGTTCGTCAGTGAAGCTAGGTGCTGCCAAAACATTATAAAAAGTACTCCTTGACAATGTGTTCCAATATTACAACCCGTTTATCGAATACTCTACTCTACTACCCATTTGGCTCTGTCCTGATCGTCACAAGCCCATTATATTCTTCCAGTCCCTTAACCTTATAATATCTTTTGATTATTTTATAAAGATTTTTACATACAGCGTATTTTTTTCAACAAGGGACATATTTAAGGACCCGATTCTGGTCCTCAAAACAACTTGTTTCATAAGAACAATATGGAGATCTTAAAAAAAAATGTAGTAAGTACTTTATGCAAAATGATCAATCAGCTGTTATTGCGATTTGTATGGGGGTTGTAGGATTATAAGTGCGTATTGTACCAAAATTGGGACTCCAAAAATATATACTAACATTATAAAGAGGTAAAATTTGTAAATTTGTATGTAGGGGGTAATCTTTGGAACCGCTGGTCGGATTGCCAAAATTCTTTCACTGATAGATAGCTACAATGTTCCTAAGTGCTATAGGCTTTAAAACATCAATTACGTGAGAGTAGCTAGTACACATTTAGTATTTTGCATTCCATAAAGACCTTATAAAAATATAATATCACTTAATATTTATTAATCTTATTAGCGTGTCGCTTGACATGATTGTCCTCCGTATCTTTATAATTAGAAAAAATACATCGAGAAAAATACAACTTACTACAAAACGAAAAGAAAAATAAACCTCCAAGAAATAAAAGTACCCTCTCTCATTCATAACCCTCTGGTCCAAATAAAACTACTCAAATTGAAAGCACTTATATCTCCAAGTCTACTGGTCACTAAGACCCAACCTTGTATCACTTTACAAAAAGTCATTCACACTAACCTAACCCTATAAGGCATATAATAAGGGTCTGTTGGACCCTAGAATCTGTCACAATGAATGCCACTTGGGATTCTAAAAGGGTGCGTGAAAAAAGCTACACTTAACCAAAATGGTATGGAAATTTGTTCATAATGTGTCTTACACTGATTTTTTTTCGTGAAATGTAAGGGTTAAGATAGTTAGTGTTACATGCTTAGGTGTATTTTGGGGTAAAAGTATCTTTGCTCTGTCGCTTTTCTATACTAATATTATAAAGAGGTAAAATTTGTAAGTATGTATGTAGGCGGTAATCTTTAGAACAGCTGGTCAGATTGCCAAAACTCTTTCACTGATAGATAGCTATAATTTTCCTGAGTGCTATAGGCTATAAAACATTACGCTATGATTGAATGGAGCCGAGCAGCGGTTGAAACCGCGCGAAATTAGCTAGTTGGGTTATATAGGTTGTGTATATAAATTTTTTATTTGTTGTCCTTCATTTTTTTATTTACTAATCATCATCATTACCATCAGCCTGATTTCGTCAACTGCTGGACATAGACCTTAAGCTGTTTTTACTAATAACTATTTAAAAGGTGAAAGATTTTTTTGATTATATCCCACACTTGCATTTCCTCCTCTTTTGTGAATGTGAATTACACCTAGTCCTTGAAAAGTTGAACTTCTAATGACCTCTTTCACACAACGCAAGTTTTTTTTAAGCCGCTTGTCATGCCTTGCTTTCCCACTCCGGTCGAGCCGACCCAGTCGTACCGAAGCATGGCTCTCCCACATAATAGCTGGAAAAATCCTTAAATAAAATCTTACATTATTCATTCTACTTACTTAACTTCTTCCATATTTCTATTAGCCAGCAAATAATATATATAAATATACATAAAAATGTCCCGAATAATGATAAAAACATGAATCTGTCTGTCCTTCAGCAAACAAAATATATCTACGTTACATGAAATTGTATGAATTGAAATATACATAGATTCGTTATATACTTCTATGTAAATAGTATCAGAATAGGGAATGTTGCCAATAAGATAGGAATCCAATCAAGTCAACACACACAACTGAACATCGTAAAATACCAATAGGCGAAAATTGACCGTAATTTATTCAAAAATGTTTCACCTAAATTTCAATATGTATTGTAACTGGCATGCTCATTTACACATAGGGCCTATTGGGCCACATCTGTTGTGGTCTATTGGTTCTTTGAGGTGCGCACGGAACGCTACGCACCGTTTGCTCAGGTCTGGTTCTGTACGGGCGATTAGGTTCTTACTCGCCGTCTGCAGACCCACGCCGTAAGGGAAGAAAATGACGCGATCCCCGACACTTGGACTATCTTCTATCGATAAGGCGTGAGGGGAATAGTTCCCTTACGTGTGAAAGAGGAGACGGCGTCCGAATTCCTTTCGCCCCACACCATTACTTTGACTAACACCGGGAGATCGCCGCCGCCAATCGCCTCCCTGAGGACACAGTGGTGCTTAGCCCATGTAGGGCAGACCGCCACCGTATGCTCTACCTTGTCCTCGAGTGGTCCTCACAATGACGACACTCGGGCGTTTCCTCGTGCCGATACCGAAACAGGAACTTACCGAAGCTGCCTTGCCCGGTAAGCATCTGCGCCAGGCGGAAGGTGAGGACGCCGTGGCGTCTCTCAAGCCACTCTTCAAAGAGGCGTCTTACTGCTGCTATAACAGTGTGCCCGATTCTACATTATCTTATAAACACAATTTTATATGGCACTACCAGGCACTACCTAGACAAGGAAAAAAATAATATAAATAATTGTTAGAAGAAGAATTCAAACTCACACCAAATATACAAAATAGCCACCGTGCAATAAATTTGACTGCACTGGTGACGCGGTGGCTGTCGTCTGTCATGCAATGTTTCACGTGTTCGATTCCCGCTCGGAACAATATTTTTGTGTGGTCCACTAATTGCATCCGCGGCGTTCCTACTTCCATTTAGAAGAATTCTCCACTATGGGTTTTATTTTACTTTGTATATTCACTATACAATATTATCCAAAAGAACACACATTGTTGAACCATACAACCTTATTCCAGTTTTCTCTTTAATTTAAGCCATCGCGTTCGTCCCAATTCTCCTTTCGTATGGACCCAGTGGGCAACGAGACCTACTTTCACGATCACGCTTAGACTGTTTTTGAAGGCTCAGATAAATTATTAGATTCATATTATAAGGGTTGGGCGCGGGATACGCTTTACAGACAAACAGAAGTACATGTATAGTATAGTGTGGGAGAGCCATGCTGCAGCATGAATGTGTCGGCTCGATCGAAGTGATACCGACCTCACGGAAAACCGGCGTGAACCGCCCACACCGTTGTGTTTCAACGCCGTGTGAGTGAGGTACCGGAGGCCCTGTGACGTGCGTGCGTTTACAGGCACACAATTCCTCATACACATCACACCTAGACCGCGGGAACAACAATTTGTGGGTCACACAAAGAGTTGTTTCATGCGGAAATCGAATCCGCGACAATGTTGCACGTCTGTTGCCCAGCCACCGCGCCAACGGTTGGCCGTCGGTAAATAATAAATGACATACAAAAATACCAAAAAAAAAATAGTTGTCCTCTAAAACCTTTTAAAGGGTATCACTGTCTTACACCCTATGAGGAAATATTTCAACCATTAACCTACATAGAGTTGTCAAGGCAACTGAGTACGTATAATAAGTAAGTATATACATATATATCATAGCTACCCATCAAACTATACGAGGCACCGCGGCCTCGGCGCAGAGCAGTAGATGGAACGGGTTTTCAGTCCGTAAGAGTCTGACACTCTCTCAATCTAACACTCTCCACTCTCGCCCAGGATCAGACGGGAGAAGTCATTTGATGATTTTCCCTTTACACAAAAAACCCATTCAACTATGATTACCAGTACAAATAGACCGTCCAATGTTCTTTTTATGAGATAAGGCGGAATCACGATCACCCTTGACACCTGATGGTAAGCAATCCACGCCGCTCAGGAACATCCAGGATTACAGAGTTAAAGAGAGGATTACGAGTGCGTTGCCGGCCTTTTGGAGTAATGGATTTTACTGCCCAATCCCCGATTCAGAAACTCAATCCCCAATTCAGAACCCCAATCCCCAATCCAGAGCCCCCATCCCCAACTCGGCACCCCATTCCCCTGTTCAGAACCCATATCCCCAATTTAAAACCCCAATCTCCAATTCAGAACACCAACCGCCAATTCGGAACTCTAATCCCCAATTCAGAAACCCAATCCCCAATTCAGTACCCAAATCCCCCAAATCCTCTATCCTCAAGGTTTTGGGCATGGGGATTAGCGTGTGGTAGAGAATTGGTTCATCGGTAAACCTCACTCACACGGCCAAACACAACACTATGTTTTACGCCGGTTTTGTCTGGTCTCTCTGGACGAGTTACCCATTACCTCTCACATGAATAAAAAGTGCGCAAAGATCGTACTAAGTCAGGCCAAGATATACTGGTTCTGGATATATGCTGATATGCAGCCGTATGTAGATACTAACTTTATACATATTACACTTACTCAAACATTCTTATCTTCACCGCATTAGCAAAAAAGGATTCCCTAGTAAAATGTCTACAAATAATATATACACATTTGTGTAATAAATTGCTGTAGTGATGTGGTAAAAAACAGTATCGATGTTTTACATTGGAATAAATATTTTGTTAAAATATCAATAAGCCGCATTGATCTCTTATTAAATTGAACTCTTTATTAGTAAAAATTTTGTTATAATGGGATATATCTGTAACCTTACAGAAAACTGTCGTGAAACAACCACGCCGTTATGTTTCGCTGTGTGAGTGAGGTTACTGAAGACAAAGTCCTTAAGTTCACCCCTTCCCCACGCAATCGCTTCGAGCGGACGGATTACCTGATGGTAAGTAATCAGCGCCGCCCATGGGGACACCCTCGCAAAAACGGAAGAGTTACGAGTGCGTTGCCGACCTTTTGGGGATTTGGGGATTGGGATTTGGCCTCCTGTAACTTCAGTCACAAGGCGAAACAAAACGCTACGGTTGTATCACGCCGGTTTTCTTTGAGGCAGTGCACTCCGGTCGAGCTGACCCATTCATGCCGAAGGATGGGTCACACATACTTACTTTAACGTTTTAAAATAACACTTGTATACTACCTACGGTCGTGAATCGATCAATCTACAATATTATATCGTTTTACGACCACTCTGCTATAAAGTTTTGCAATACCGATAACATATATATAATACATAAGTTTACTGAATTCTATATTTTTGTGTCCCCAACGATCGTAACACTTCAGTTTTTAGTACTTTAGGTCTTAAAGTTCACGCTATCGTATGTAAAGGTACGAAATTCGACATAATAGCTCATTTTGTTGTGAAATATTAGGGAGCCATTATTGATGAACTGGATCAAGGTGAATTTTTCCGAGTTATATGTTCTTTCGAAGATTATTTAGACATCAATAATATATTATTATGGTGAAGGAAAACACTGAAAGAAAATCTTGACTTGTGATTTTATTATTATTAATTTAAAATCGTCAATCCGCCTTGAGCAGCAATCTGGTGATCAATGCTCAAACCTTCTCTGTCTGAATAGTGCAGTTGGCTTATAGTCTGGCGATGTGATGCGTGTAAAAATGCTTTGAATAAATACTTACATTAGGAAGTTTTCCAAACAAAATTATAAACGCAAAAGTAACTCTGTCTGTCTCTCTTCACGCCTAAACTCCTGAACCGATTTGCGTGAAATTTGGTACAGACATAGTTTTTTTTTTTTTTTTTTTTTGTGAGGGGAAAATCATCAAATGACTTCTCCCGCCCAGGGCCGGGCAGGAGGGAGTGTCAGACTCTTACTGACTAAAAACCCCCCTGTTCCTTCTCCTGCTCTGTGCCGAGGTCGCGGTACCTCATTGCGCTTACCCCGCAACCCCGGCTGAACATCAGCCCTTTAGGGCCCCGTCTGTGGTGGTCTATTGGCTCTTTGAGGCGCGCGCGGAACGCTACGCGCCGTACGCTCGGGCCTGGTTCTGGTCGGGCGGCGAGCTGCCCTTACTCGCCGACCGCAGGCCCGTACTTACGGTGGCCGGAGATCGTCCCTCGATCCCCGACGCCCGTAGTGTCGCCAGTTGCGGCTGCTGGGGCGTGAGGAGGAGGATTGCTCCCTCACGCGGGCCGCCTCTCTCTTTGCGAGCATGACTGCTTCACAAAAGGAGGAGACGGCGTCCCAGTTCCTCTCACTCCGCACCATGGCCTCGACTAAGGCCGGGCGCGAGAGGTCGCCGCCGCCGATCACTTCCCTGAGGATACGGCGGTGCTCAGCCCAGGCAGGGCATACCGCTACCGTATGCTCCACCGTATCCTCTAGGTGGTCCTCACAATGACGACACTCGGGCGTTTCCTCCCGCTGAATCCGAAACAGGAACCTACCGAAGCTGCCGTGCCCGGTAAGCACCTGCGTCAGACGGAAGGTGAGGACGCCGTGGCGTCTCTCAAGCCACTCCTCAAAGAGGGGTCTTACCGCTGCTATGGTAGCGTGCCCGGCCCTCGGTTGCGACAGTCGTTGTCTCCACTCTGCCATGAGATCTCGCCGGAGCTCATTCCGCCACGCACTAATTTGGCGCGGCAGAGGATCTTCGCCCCGGCGACGCGCGTCTGCGCGCAATCTGTAGACGCGCGCGAGCGCCTTCGCTTCTAGATCCCACGGCGGTGATCCGGCAAGGAGGTTCGCCGCCTCCCCGGAGATCGTGCGATACCCGCGGATTACTCGTATAGCCATGACCCTCTGTGACGCGACCAGCGTACGAGCCGGCCGCCGCTTCAAGTCCGGCGCCCACACAGGGGCACCGTAGAGGGCCATGGATCGCACAATCCCCATATACAACCTCCGGCAGGAGGCGTTTGGCCCCCCGAGGTTGGGAAGGAGCCGCTTGAGCGCGGCCCCAGACCGTTCCAACTTAGGGGCCAAACGACGAAAATGCTCCGTGAAGTTCCATCGGCTGTCGAGGACGAGACCCAGGTACTTCATCGCCGACTCGACGCCGATGGTAACTCCTCCCGCCGTTACTTGGGACCCACCTGGAGGTGGCGCGCTCCGACGGCCATAGAAGCACATGGCCTCGGACTTGTGGAGCGCCACCTCGAGTCCCAACTGCCGGATCCTTGCAACGACTGTCGCAACCGCTTGTGACATCAGGTCGGCCGCCGCCTGATGCGACCTCCCGTTCGCCAGCACCAGCGTGTCGTCAGCATAACAGACAATGCTGACGCCGCTCGGGAGGTCGGTGCGTAGCACCCAATCGTACCCGATGTTCCACAGGAGAGGTCCCAGGACCGATCCCTGTGGGACACCGCGCGACACCTCTCGCCGATTCCACACGCCCCGGTGACCGGGGTAGATGACGCATCTGTCCGTCAAGTAAGCCTCGACTACACGACGGAGATAGGCAGGCACCCGGTGATACCGGAGTGCCTCCAAAATGCAGCTCCAGGGCAGCGAGTTAAAGGCGTTGGCGATGTCCAGAGACACCGCCACGACGACTCGCCTCCCGGCCAACGCTGTCCCCGTCGTGAGGTCCCTCACGCGCATGATGGCGTCCACCGTGGAGCGCCCTCTGCGGAAGCCGAACTGGCCGTCCGCTAAATCCGGCCCCCTTCCAGACAGGTGCCCGACGAGGCGGTCTGAGATTATCCTCTCGAACAGCTTTCCCACCTCGTCGAGCAGCACAATGGGCCGGTACGCGGACGGGGAGTCCGCAGGACGCCCCGGCTTCTTCACGAGGACCAGTTTACCCGTCTTCCACGACAGCGGAAACTGGCCTCTCTCCAAACATGCGCTGAACAGACCAAGTAGTCGAGGCCTGAGAGCCTCCGAGGCCAGGACCCAGACCTTGGCATGCAGCCCGTCAGGTCCTGGGGCGGTATTCTTGCCGCTCAGCCGGCGCACCGCCACTCTCAAATCTACCTCGGTCACTTCCGGAGCGGATTCGTCGTCGTCGTCGATGTAGCCCGCATTGGGCACCGCAGGGGGCGGGGGCATAGCCGGAGGCGTGTAACCCATCTGTGGTCGGGGGAATAGCGCCCCAACCACTTCGTCCACGACCTCCGGCCGGAGACTCTGAGTCAGTGGGGGCGCCCAGGTGCGGAGCTTATCACGCACCATCCGGTAGGGGCGTCCCCATGGGTCTCTGTTCAGAGTCTCCAACATCTCCTCGCGGGCCCGATCTTTGGCCCGCCGGATCTCCACCCTGAGGGTGGCCTTCGCCGCCCTGTACTCCTCGTATAGCTCCGCCTCTCTGGTTTCAGCGTCCAGAGGGCGGAGACGGAGCCTGCGGTGCCTGGTGTATCGGCGTCGCGCTGCGGTGCACTCACCGCGCAGGTCTGCCAATTCCTGCGACCACCAATACACCTGGCGCTTGCGTTGGCACGGTCGGATCCGGGGCATCGCCACGTCGCACATCCTTGACATGGCGTCCTGGAGCCATCTCGCCTCCTCGTTAATGTCGGCTGGCCTGACCGGTGGTATCACCCAGGCCTGCACGACTGCGGCTTCCAGGAAAAGCTCCCGGTCCAGTTGCCTAAGCGCCCAACGCGGGCCACACGGGGCCTGTCTGACTGGCGGGTCTGCGGACTCGGCGGAAACGTCGAACCGTATATACCGGTGGTCCGAAAACGTCTCCACCTCCTCCATGACGCGCCAGTCAACAACGCGCGATGACAGAGCGGGGCTAGCAAACGAAATGTCCACCACTGACTCACCCCGCATCCGTACGCACGTGGGGACAGAACCCCGGTTCAGCACGACTAGGCCTGTCTCCAGAGCCCAGTCTTCGACCATCCTTCCCCGGACATCAGTGAGCCGGGAACCCCAAGCCAAATTCTTGGCATTGAAGTCCCCGAGGACCAACACGGGGAGCGGACGGAACCCGACGACGACGGTGACTAACTCCCTGAGGGAGTTGTGGAACTCGACGAGAGTTCGGTTCGGAGAGAAGTACACGCCCACCACGGCGATCTCTCCGAACCGAGCCGCGACGCAACCCCTGCCTCGCTGAGGCCCTTCGGGGGTTGGGGTACCGGCGGCGGCCGACGAGATGATGGTCACCGAGCCGTCCAGGTCTGACACCCAGTGTTCCCTGGCTGGAACGAAGTACGGCTCGGAGACCACAGCAACATTGATCGACCACTGCGCCATGCTCTGGAGCAGGAGATCCTGAGCAGCGACGCAGTGGTTGATGTTCGCCTGGAGGAGGCGTAATGGAGCCATTATTGGGTATCCATCACGACCTCCTCTCTGACGGCAGCGGCGACAGCAGCAGTCGCAGGGGTGTTGGCGACTGCGGCGGCAGCGGGAGCGACGGTGGGAGCGGTGGAGGTGGCTACGGGCCTACCTTTGCTCCTGGGTTTGGTGGGGGGGGAGCAGGTTTTGCCCCCAACCCGGTGATCGGCCGGTTTGCCAGCCGCCGCACATACTACGCAGTGCGGCGGGGCGGTACAAGCGCCGGCCCTGTGACCGGGCTGACCGCAGCGGAAGCAGCGGTCGCTGCGGTCCACCTCTGAGGAGCATTTGGCACCCACATGGTGACCCACAAGGCATCGGTAGCACCTCAGAGGCCTGGGTTCCAGCAGCTTTACTTGCGCTGACACCCAGCCCACCAGGAGCCTTTTGCCCTCCGACAGTTTTTTGGCCGCTGTGACGGGGCAGCTGACTACCACAGTCCGCAGCCCCGTATTGTCCGGGCGGATGGTGCCTGCCTTCACCTGATCGGCAGGGCACCCCCCCGTCCTGGCGACAGCGGCCGCCACCTCGTTCTCCGTCACGGAGTCATCCAGGCCCATGATGCGTAGCTCCAAGCATTTGGTGGGCCTGGACACGCGAGCCTCATCCGCCGCAAGGCACGTCCTGAGCCTCTCGGCAAGGGCGTCAGCGGATGGGCCGCTGGCCGCGCCGGGGACCTCCAAAAGACGGGCTCCAGTCGCGGTGACCCTTACCGCGAACCCGTTAGGGGCCCCGAACTCCGCGGGAGTAACCGTCCCCTTCAATTTGGCGAGGACGTCGCCGTATGTCACCCCCTTCTTAGCCGCGTCCGGCTGTAGCGTGATAACTACAGCCGAAGATTTAGGGGTGAGGAGCATTGCCGCAGCGCGCTTCTCCCTGCGTCGCTGCTGTCGCCGCTGCCGCTGCTCCTTCTTGCGGCGCTTTCTCGCCTCTTTGGCGCTCCTTCTCGCCTGCCCGGCCACCTGCCACCCGTCGCCATCGGTGCACAGCTCTGATAGCGGGGTTGGGGCTGCAACGGCTGGAATTTCAGCTGCTGCGCCTCTTCGCTTGCGGCTATTTGGTGCCAGAGGCACAGCAGGAGCCGGTGCCGGTTGAGCTATAGGCGTCCTCGTCAGCGGCGGGGCTCTCGGTGCTTTCGCCGCAGGGGGCACTTTCGCCCTTTTCTCCACCGGGGCGTCTGCTCTGGCGCCGCGGCTAGGTGGCTGCTTCGTCTTCGCTGCCGCGGCTGCATAAGTGCCAGTTGCGAGTGGGGGTCGGAGGAGCCTACCCTCCAGAGCGTCGAAACGCTGCTGGAAGGCGGCCATCTCCTGCCGCATGAGGCCAAGAAGGTCGGCCTCCACTGGCTGCGAGGGTTGGGGACGACCCGCGCGAGCAGCGGCGAGTTCCGCCTTTGCTGCACGAAGTTCCGCCTCCAGGGCAGAGTTCGCAGCCGCTAATCGGGCCAGCTCGCGCCTCATTCCGGCCATCTCTTTTTGCAGAGCGGTCATCTGCCGCTCTGCTGAGCCCTTTTGGGATACCGCCGACATTATTGCGGCCTCCGCGTGCTTAAGCACTCCGTTTCTGCCAGCCTGGGTTTTTTGCCCAGCCAGCATGCGGAGTGCTTCCTTAACCTGGAGGCGGAGGCTCTCAGCGCCGCCTACAGAATCCTCACCTCCGGACACCTCCATCTCCGAGGAGTCCGAGGGGGCAGCCTTTCCCAGGGCGCTCCCCTCCGCTGCCAGCCGCTCTGCCGGCTCAGAGCGGCTCCCAGCCGCCCTCGTGGAGCCCTTCCCCTTGCCCCTACCCCGCGCCGCCGTGGGGATTTTGGGGGCCGGAGCCTCCTGTTCATTGGAGGAGGGCCCTCGCCCGTCCTCCAGCCTGGGGCGTTTGAATGTCCCTCGGGCCTTTTTCTGGCGCAGCGCTATGCTTGTGCCAGACTGCGATGTTGAGTCGGACTCAGAGTCCGACTCCTTCCTGCTTGAGGCACGTGCACATGATGCATCTAGCACCTCGTTCATATTTGCAAGCGAGCTGACCTCGCTTGCGTTCTCCTCACCGTTAGGTGGTTTTTTATTATTTTTCTTTATAGGCATCTCCATTGAAGTCCCACGAGTATGGGGGAAATAAGAGGTCCGCCCAGGGAGAGCCCCCTGTCCCTGGGTAAGTGTGCATTTGTCTCCCAACTAGGGGGTCCACCAGTCCCCAAGCTGGGGGTGCGCTCACGACTGATCCTACTCCTCAGCCATACATACCCTCGCCGCGCACCAGAACTTAGTATTGGAGGAATTTTTTATAGAGGTTATCTTCCTCGCGGTCCGGGCGGTTAAGCCAAGACCCTCGTCCCGGTCCGAGTCATAAAACATGACCATGATCTCTTCCCGGATTACGATATCGACGGGTGCAGTCGGGCGCAGCTAGTGCCCCGATGCTACTCATTGGCAGGGTGAGTGCACAACGAGCGCCGCCCTTGTTTCTCCACCCCGCTCTCTGCTAGGTCCAGAGAGTCGTGCGGAGGAACGCCCCCACGGAGGCGTGGACCCTATGCCAGCATAGGGCCGGTCGCCTCTAGAACCCGACCGGGTTCTCCGCCCGGCCAGAAGTTCGCTGCGGGCGACAGTCAGTCCAACCCTGTCGCCATCCCGTTAGGGAGACTGTCGCCCGCACCCAGGGTGCACCACGGGGAGGTCTTCTGGCATGCACCCCGTACAGACATAGTTTGGAACTCGAAAAAGGACATAGGATAGTTTATAAACCAAAAATCTACAGGAAGTCAGTATAACACGTGAAAAAATGTGCAGAAAGCTAGTCCATATATAAAATATAAAATTTCTAAGAGTAAAAGATTGCCCCTAGGCGCCTGGCCACGCAAAAGAGTGACAAAAAACAAAACTTGAGAGAAAATTGGGAAAACACAAAATTGAAAAAAGACATGTAAATTCTTTATAAAAACTATAGGGATAAAGTTTTGTATTCGCGTTATTTTATATTTAATTATATTTAAGTTAGACCATTATTATTATTAAGTTAAGAACGAAAAAACTAAGTGGTTTTTCACACTAATTTTCTGCTTTCAACTTTCAAGATCTTATGTACTACTAATACTATTATCTTTTTCATATCTTATATACGTAGTATATTATGTCAACGTAAAAATATAATCTTCAATGTTTATTAAACTATCGATAACTTTTATCGATACGACGCCCGTTCTTATTGTAAATACTGCGTAGTAAAAATATTACAGTTTGGCACGGAAACATATGGGAGTAATTTTTATTGATACAAACAGAGAAGTAAACAAATAGGTTACTAGGGTTTTTGGAACTCTGTCTAATGGACTATGGTAGGGTTGGGAATTTCGGGAGAAATATTATTTGGAAGTGATTTTGAGCTCAATATGAAAAAGAAGTGTGGGAGAGCCATGCTTCGGCACAAATGGGTCGGCTCGACCGGAGAAATAACAAAACCCACAAAAAATCGGCGTGAAACAACCACAGCATTGTGTTTCGCCGTGTGAGTGAGGTTACAGGAGGCCCAATCCTTCCCCTCCCCCAATCCCCAAAATCTCCAAACCCCTAATCCCAAAAGGTCGGCAACGCACTCGTAACTTCTCTGTTGTTGCTTGTGTCCATGGGCGGCGGTGATTGCTTACCATCAAGTAATCCGTCTGCTCGTTTGCCGACCTATCATATAAAAAAGTCGGAGTTGTGGGTGTAAGTTCAATGATGTTCCATGACCCAGCCTGGAGCAGGAGAAAGAAGGGTGTGGATTTTAGTCACTAAGAGTCTGACACTCCTTCTCAACTCTCGCCATCGGTGGGGCGGTGGAGGTCAGTAATATGATGATTTTCCTTGTGAATTAGAAGTGACATACTACAATTAATCTACACACAGATTTTCAAAACGACGACGAATTAAAAACAAAAATGATATGTTTTTAATACCACAACATATTCGTGCCGATTATTGTACAAAGGCCTTTTTTCCCACGGAAAAGATTTGAGTATTGACAGCTTGAATAAGTCCAGGTTTCTCACAACATTTTTTCTAGGTACTTACCCCCTTATTACAAAACAAGATTTATCTTTAGTCCAGGTTTAAACCATTGAGTCTGGTTTTGAATTTTGAATCTTATTACCATCTACCTTCAATTCGAAATACAAAACTGACTCAATGGTTTAGTCCTAGACTAAAGTAAAACCTTGTTTTGTAATAAGGCCGTTTATGTTTAAAAACTTTATAGAACTCGGAAAAAGTCACATTGATTATTGCCAGGAGATCGGTCCAAAGTGTATTAGTAGATTATAGAATGGAATAAACGGGGCCCAACAGAACATACGGGGCCCAACAGAACAGACGGGGCCCAGCAGGGCCGATGTTCAGCCGGGTTTGCGGGGCAAACGCAATAAGGTACCGCTGACTCCCCTGTATACAGTCTACAAAAATACAAAAAAAGATCATAGAATGGATTTGCCCAAATATATGGTGTTTTAACAGAATCACACACCATTAAATAAAACTACTGTTCTCACTTGTACTATAAATATATTTTAGGTCATTGTCAAGTTAACCCAGTTCAAAACCTACCATAAGATTAGCACTATCATACAAAAACACACTTAAAACCCAACAAAATAAAGTTCAAACTAAAACAAACGCCGACGCCGACGACAAACGATTCCTTAGGTCTAGAGGTCGGGAGCTCGTTTGCACTTTAATATCCTCATAATATGGTTTATTATTCAATGTCATAATAAAATACTGAGCTGGGTTCAACCTTAGGCGAAACAGTGGTACTTTTGCTCCGTTTTGTACATAAGGACTGTTCACAGCTTTTATACTAAAAGGGAGACCTACATATTTGGAGAATAAAGATAAGTGTAGATATGTATGTGTATATAGTACTCTCAGTGCTAGATTAATATGTTGTAATTTTAAGACAGGTTTTTTCAGAACAAACACAGAATAGTAAAATAATCTTTTAAAAAAAGAACATACAAATACCTAAATAAATCATTTATTTTTATTGTTTTATGTCCCAATAAAGTAAAATAAAAAATAAAATAAAAATTGTTTAACTTGCTTTTATTGTTATTTTTTACATAATTATGGAGCTATCTTAATTCCAATCATTGCATTTTGAGTCTTTCGTTGCATTAAATAAATGCCTTATTTATTTATCTATCTATCCATATTTCTATGTACATATACTATCCTTCTATATATTTTATAGAAAAGTTTGTCGGATTTCATGGAAGTATGTTTGTTATTGCATTATATTATAGTTTATACGGCATGTCCGGTGCCAAACAAATTACTTTTCTGTCTTTTTTAAATTTATCATTTTTAGTCAATCGATTGAAGATACATGGTATCTTAAATTTTCGTCAAACACATTACACATATAAATAAATGCATTCCAAGTTAAACAAAAACTTGTATTAATAACCTAATATATATACTTTTTCCTTTTTATATCCAACAGTCGCCTTTTTTTTATTCAGTAAGAGTCTGACACTCTCTCCCCCCTTACTCTGGGGAGGTCATTTGATGATTTTCCACTGACAAAAAAATAAAATAAAATCTCTGTCTGACAAGGGAATTGAATCCAAAACCTTGTTCACTCAACCAACAAGCCACTAAAATCCATCCATCTAATAAGCAATTTAATAATTAATGCATCATGCAGTAGCATCTCTCTTTAATGTTGCCACACTCATAAAAATAAAAGTATTGCTCGTAGTAAAAAATATATATCACATTATTATTAGCGTCATATCTTTTATTTTATGGGACAACCGAAGAATAGAAATTGCTTTATAACAAGTAATGAAAAATTGTTTGATATTGACACGAAAAAATGGCGGATCTTGACGTAAAAGTGGGACATCTTCTATAGGCAGTTATTATACAGGGTTACTGGTAGCCCGACGTATTCCTTGGGAAGTCATAGTAGGGCTAAAATGTAACAAATTAAGCCACTAAATGTTCTACCGAAAATCATTTGGAATTTGGTTTATGAAAAAACCCAGATTAAATCATTTGGAGCCAATTCAAAAATTATTTACGGCACGACAGTACTGAAATTTATGTTAATAATAGTTGATGCCGTAGCAGATCTTTGTTAATAATGAAATGTTCAAAAATGCCAAAAACTTTGGCAAATACCACAAAAGAAACATTTATTTTTTTGTGATTATTGCTATTACTTGATACAAAATAAAAAAAATAAGTAGTAGTAAGCAGACGGATTACCTGATGGTAAGCAATCGGCGCCGCCCATGGACACCCGCAACACTAAAGGAGTTACGAATGCGTTGCCGGCCTTTTGGGGATAGGGGTTGCGGATATAAGGATCGGGAAGGAATAGGGGAAGGAGCGGGATTGGGCCTCCGCTAACCCCACTCACACGGCGAAACACAACGCTGTGGTTGTTTCACACCGGTATTCTGTAAGGCCATGGTATCACTCTGGTCGAGCCGACCCATTCGTGCCGAAGCTTGGCTCTCCCACACTGTATACATATGATCAGACATATCAAACCTCTTTAATTCTAATCTACAAACTGAACGAAAAAAGTTCATGGCAAATTCTTGGAAAGTTGTTGACGTACCGACGACGTTACGGTACCTACACCGAAATAACTTTTTTATTTTGGCCAAAAGTTACGCAACAGTGACTTGAACTACACAGTTAAAGTTACCGGTTTACGAATTTATAAGATAACTGAGGTAAAAGGTGGTATAATGGAAATAAAATTGTAGGTCTGTACATTTTTTGTTTAAATAAAATGTTTTCATAAACATTTTTGTTTCAGGTTATTATGAAGATATCTTAGTTCTTGTACTATGTGGTCTGAAACTGTTTTACTTACGTCATGCCTTTAAACTCTGAAGAGGTTGGCAGAGGTCTTTGCTTTTTGCTTTTTAAAAAAACGTTGCCCCACATTAGGATTTTCTCCTGTGTCGTGGGTGCTGTTACAAACATACAATTTCACATACACATGACACCCAGACCCGGAACAACAATTTGTGGGTCACACAAGGTGTTGTTCCGGGCGGGAATCGAACCCGCGACACGTTGCACGGCAGCCACTTGCCCAGCCACCGCACCAACAATGCAGTCAATCATGTGTCTTGTTATTCATATATATAAATCAATGCCATTTTCTTTGTAATGTTATACCTCAATAAGACTTTTACCGATTTGGCTAATTTTGGTCTTGAATTATTTGTGGAACTCCAGAGAAGGTTCTTATGTATAAAAAATTAAAAAAAAAAACGTCGAACAAGTGAACATCAACATCCACGCGGGCGGAGCCGCGAGCACCGCTAGTCAGTTATAATAATTATCAAAGACCAATTCCTAACTCTGTTCCAAAAACTAAAATTATAGATCTACAAAAAACAATCTTTAAATGTGGGAGAGCCAAGCTTCGGCACGAATGGGTCGGCTCGACCGGAGTGATACCACGGCCTCACAGAATACCGGCGTGAAACAACCCACAGCGTTGTGTTTCGCCGTGTGAGTGAGGTTACCGGAGCGCCCAATCCCTCCCACTCCCCTATCCCTCCCACTCCCCTATCCCTCCCGCTCCCCTATCCCTTCCCAATCCTTATATCCCCAACCCCTATCCCCAAAACGCACGCACGCCGACAACGCACTCGTACCTCCTTTGGTGTTGCGGTTGTCCATGGGCGGCGCCGATTGCTTACCATCAGGTAATCCGTCTGCTTGTTACCGACTTATACCATAAAAAAAATCTACGCAAATTATCTGTCAAAATCCTTTGTTTCAAATCACAACGAGACTCTTAATTATAAGCAGCGTGCACGTCACTTCACTTAGCTCACTATCAGGGATCCAACTTAAAATATTTGAATTGAAGTTATCCTCGACTCAAATTACATGGCATAAAACTTAACTCTATTACAACAGCACACAGAACATAATTGACTACACAAACTTTATTACCTGAACTTCCACTTATCTTCTAAATACCACATGTTTCACATCACTAATTATTTTACCAAAGGCAACAGAATATTAACATTTACAATTACAAGCAACGTTTTGTCCAAGCATTTCAAAATATCCCTTATAATCTGGACCCCTAATCCATAAGACCCGAGGAACCGTCGCCAAAGCTGCCTCAAAACAGCTTTTCAATTAGGACCCCAAAATGGTAGGAAAAGGGATAATATTTAAATAATAAATAACACCCAGCCGGATCAAGGCACCCGGTGTTTATACAGAAAATTGGCTTTTGAAAAACCCTTACTTTTCAAATTGTTACTGGATATGGTTAAGGGTATTAAAATTTTTGAGTGTGACGTAATTTTTTTATTGGTTTACCTTTTTTTGAGGTGTGGAAATCATAAACCTTTTAATCTTCCTCACAGAAAACCGGCGTGAAACAACCACAGCGTTGTGTTTCGCCGTGTGAGTGAGGTTACCGGAGGCCCAATCCTTCCCCTTCCCGGACCCTTCCCCAATCCCTAAATCTCGAAATCCCTAATCCCTAAAAGTTCGGCAACGCACTCGTAACTCCTCCGTTGCGGGTGTCCATGGGCGGCGTTGATTGCTTACCATCAGGTAATCCGTCTGCAAGTTTGCCGACTTTTTACATTAAAAAAAATCTTAGTAATTCGAGACACAATAGAAGAACAATAGGAGTGCGAACGATGGCATTTGCTTACCCATTGTGAAGTGAGAAGGAATGTCAGACTCTTACTGACTAACCCCCCCCCCCCCCCCCCGTTCCTTCTCCTGCTACAGGCTGAGGGTGCGGCGCTTACCCCGCAACCCCAACTTATTACTATAACTAGAATTTACATACGAACAGAGAAAGCTACTTTGTTTTATCCTATGTAGAATAATAAAGAATCTATGATTTTTGACGTATTAAAAAAACAACATAGGAAAACAAAGAAAACTGACGAAATGTAGCTGTTATGAGGCACAAGTCACATAACTTCGGGAGTAAAAAAATGGTTTCATTATGTTTCGTTAACATTAAAATCCCATTAACTACGTCCGGTTAAAACTAATAGATAGTCAAAGAACTTTGCCCGATATCGTCCATAAATTACATTAAATAAATTCCCGGTTTACCAACACGTATTGTCATAAAACGCTTATCATAATATTTATGGGTAACCAAACAAAAGTTACAATCAAATAATATTTATATATTTCTATTGTTTATTTATTACTTAAACTTTTAATATATATAGAGTTGTATTGTCAGTTTAATCACTTAAAACTAAATTAGTCTGACTTTTTTTTGAGGGAGGATTTGTCAAAGGTCTTCTTGGGTAGTGGAAAGTGGGAGTACCAGACTCTTACTGACTAAAAACCAGCCTTTTCTTTATCCTGCTCTGCTATTATGCCCTATCTGTTTTGGTCTATTAGCTCTTTGAGGCGTGCGCGTAACGCTATGCGCCGTACGCTCGGGTCTGGTTCTGGTCGAGCGACGTTCTTTGCTGGCTGTCCTTTTTTCTTGCCTATTTCCCAATTTATTTTATGGGTCGAGTCAACTTTGGTTAAGACAGGTGCCAGTATATTACACAGAGCAACTGTCACATTGATTCTGTTTTAATTATTTTATTACAAGTATGTATAGATTGTGTGCTTGATATTATAAACGCAAAAGTAACTGTCGGTTGATGTTCGTTTGTTACTCTTTCACGTAAAAACTACTGAACGGATCTGAATCAAATTTGGCACAGAGATAGATAATTAGTCTAGGATGAGATATAGGCGGCATTTTATCCCGCTACTGCGGGCAAAGCCGCTGGAATAAACTAGTCTTAAATATCGAGTCTGAATGAGATATTAAAATTACAATAAAGCAGAAACGATTAATATTATAAAATTTTAATTAATATTACCAAACTTAATGTGAGTTTAATTTCCCGTACCAGTGTTTAACGTGGCTTATTGAAAATACCGCATAATTATCTTTGACGGTTAATAAATAAATTAATTATGGGTAAAACATAAATCATATTATTTTTGCATTACAAATGCATATTCACATTTAGTGTCGATCTATCGAATAATTTATTACTTATAAAGTTATTATTTTATGGTAATTTAACAATGGTTTGATAAAAATTGTATTTAATTAAATCATTGGACTTATTTATTTATATATTCTTTATTGTACACAACATTAAAAATTTTAACACAAAGAGAGAACTTATGCACTGATTATCATCTTTCCTATTTTTGTCGTAATTGTATAAATACATCAACATTATGCCCTTGAATATCGTATAAAATGAACGCTTTTCCTTTCTTTCTTTTTATTATCATAGTATACCAGGGGAAATTTATTCAAGATTTCTAGATTTTTCAAAGCTAAATACTTTATATAATTTATTATAATAATAACATATATTATAGTCTTTGTTATACCAAAATCAAACTAGGTGTTTTGCAAAACACTACATGACACCCAATTCTCACGCGAAGTCTCCCTACTTGCCTAAAGTTCAACGGAAAATTCTTCAGATTTTTCTTGAAACGTACACGGAAAACGGAATCCGAAATCAGCTGTTTATGCTGTACACCCGCTGTATTATGCGCATTCATTTTTACGAAACGCGTATATCAATACTGCGTAAGTATTTGAGCGTTTCTTCAATGCGTACTGAAATAGAAGGAAAAATAAATATTTATAACTACCGACCAACCCCGGCTATGCACGGGTGAAATGGTGGTACTAAATTTCTTAACTATTTAATGGATGTTATTATACATATACATTGACATTCGGTGAAGGTAAACATCGTGAGGAAACCTGGACGTATAATTTCTAATTATAAGTTTGTGTGTGTTAGTGAAATCGCCAACCTTCTCCGTATGAGAAGAGGCCTTTGCTCAGCAGTTATAGGCTGATGATGATGATACATATGCACCTGCCTCTTCAATAACTCACACAATTAAAAAACCCGCGTCAAAATGGATTGCGTAGTTTTAAAGATTGTATAGGGACAGAGATAGCGACTTTGTTTTATACAATGTAGATATTCGCTAGTTTTTCAGCGGCTCTGTCTGCAGTAACAGTCTAAAAAATAGCCTATGTGTTATTTTGGATTATAAACTATCTCTGTGTAAATAAATCAGATCTGTAGTAGTTTTTAAGTAAATGAATAACAAATATCTATGCATATGTATACTAACAAAGATTTGCTTTATAATATTAGAAGTTAACAGGCAGCCCACAACTGAATTTTTGGCTCCCTCTACATTACGGCTCGACCGGATTGATACCACGGGCTCACAGACAACCAGTATGAAACAACCACAGCGTTGTGAGTGAGGTTACCGGAGGTCCAATCCTTACCCTCAATCTCCGAAACCTTAATCCCAGAATGTTGGGCAACGCATTTGTACACTTCTTTAGTGTTGCGGGTGTCCATGCTATCCACCAGGTAATCAGTCTGCTCGTTTGCCGACCTATAGGCCTACCATGATGTGTTAAAGCGTGAATCTTCCGGGCGAGAAAGAGGGATGGGAGCTATACACCTTTTATAGCTCCATCCCTCTTTTTGCCCTCTGTCACATAAAAAAGACATTGAATAATTTCTAGAGTCAATATCGGAAAGGGCTTCTGCTTATTTTTTCCTTTCTTAGGTTTCTCATCAAACAACAAATTTAAATCGTTTATCAGCCTTGCCTGCTCCAACCTATACACCCTTCCCATAACTTGGCTATTTACCACAAAATAGGAAATGACATTCACAACATTTTAAAGATGGCCGACTTTAAAACTTCCCTCTTAGAAGCCGGTTAGGGAATTAATTGACGTGACATTAGAATTTGCAAAGCCCATTCCCAAGCAATGGAGCCTTGAACTGCTCTTAAATTTACTAAATTTATTATTTTCTATAACTTGGGATATTGGGCAAAATTAGTCGAGAGGACTTGTGAAGGTCATTCGTGCGAAAATTTCAACTAATTTAATTTTCTTATAGAGTCACTTTACTGATTTGAAGCTTGCAAATTTTGATTATGCTCTAAGCGTTCTTGTTATGGTTATTGGTTTTCTGATGGATCCGAAGCCCGTTCGCTGTATTCTCATAATCTCATTATCAACATTTTCAATATTGTCGGATGTAAATTTAAGTTTTTAATGTTTCACTAAAATTAGTTCCGTCTTGGGGATCTTCGTTTTGGGGGATTTATAGGCTCAATTTTTGCTAGTACCTTAATAATGATAGTCAATTGGCTTATACAAATTTTCATTGTCACAGTTTTAATATACTGAACATTCTGCTCTTAAATACCTTTTCCCCTTCTATTAAAATCTGGTCCCATAACCTATTTTTTGAGAGGAGGTACGCGCTGTACGCTCGGGTCTTGGTCCAGTCTGGCGGCGAGCTACAAGCGCGCTTACGGACCGAAGAACATAAAGCAGCACCCCATACTACCTAGAGCAGGAGAAAGAACGGAGGTTTTTAGTCAGTAAGAGTCTGACACTCTGTCTCGCCTTACCCTGGGCGCAAGAGGTCATTTAATGATTTTCCCAAAAAAGCACCCCAAACTACTGGCTCAATAAAAACAATACCATTGTCTTTGTGTCATTTCTGATTAATTTGTTCCGAAATGTTTTAGACGAATTAATAAACAAAGCAACAATACTAAAATGATTAGTAATAGAACCAAAAACAGATAATAAAACACTAAAACAAATATTGCCACAACAAAAAAATAATTATGTGCATCATCAAAAAGCGATTACAATCCCTTTTAAAACAAAGACAGGGAATCAATTAACAGATGGCGCTGCTGGCGCGACACGTAGGAGGGACAGACAGTGCCACCCATTATTATAAAATATTTAATAACCAATCAATTTTCAATTACGAAAGCAAATTACGCGAACAACTTAATCATTCTCGGGGACACGTTTTTTTTTTTTGTAAATTAATTTTGTTTGGTTTTGTCACTTTGACAGGCTTTTGTTTTTATTGTTTTTTTTAAATGTAGGTAATATAAGGAGAAGTAAGACGAAAATGCGTCCTTGTGTCCTTATATCTGAGATACTAAAGTTCGGACTACGTGGTATGGAATATAAATATGGTATAGAAGGAAGCTAATGTTCAGCAGTAGGTGAAAACGTGGTGATGATGATGATGATGACGATAGCCAGATGACATGTGTGTTTTTAAAAGATGCAAGTTTCCATAGGTAATATTTTAAGCCCAATCCGTCCCCAAACCCCTAAAGGCTGGCAACGCGTAACTCCTATAGGGTTGCGGGTGTCCATGGGCAGATTGCTTGCCATCAGGTAATTCGTCTGCTAGTTTGCGACCCTACCACACATAAAAAACATTTATCATTACAGTATAGGATCCATATTAAAATTTGCTGTTAATAATGTGAAAATCAGTGAATTTGGATAATAGAAAGCAGTATTTTTTGCATGTACCTATTTTATGGTTTAGATCAGCAAACGAGCATAGGATTACCTAATGATAGGCACATCGGCGTCACCTATAGGATGGAGGGTGACGAAAATTTGTTGCCGGTTACATCACATCATGAACCTCTAAATGCCTTCTGTTGAACAAAGGCCTTTGCTCACACCGAGAAGAAATTTTGTTTTTATGTAATAGGTCGGCAAACGAGCATACGGATTACCTGATGGTAAGCAATCAGCGCCGCCCATGGACACTCGCAACGGAGGAGTTACGAGGGCGTTGCCGACCTTTTAGGGATTAGGGATTTAGAGATTTAGGGATTGAGGAGGGATTGGGGGCGGGGTAGGATTGGGCCTCCGGTAACCTCACTCACGCGGCGGCAGACGGATTACCTGATGGTATGCGTTCGGCGCCGGCCATGGACACCCGCAATACCAATGGAGTTACTAGTTCTTTGCCGGGCCTTTGCGAATTGAGGTTTCGAATATTTAAAGATTGGGGAGGGATAGGGGGAAAAATTTGGCATCCGGTAACCTCACTCACACGGCGAAACACAACGCTGTGGTTATTTCACGCCGGTTTTCTGTGAGGCCGTGGTACCACTCCGGTCGAGCCGACCCATTCGTGCCGAAGTATCTCCCCACACTTAAAATTACCACGCTTGCTCCATGAGGATTAGCGATTTCAAACTTAAGATTCTAAATCCAGGTTTACTTTTCAGGCTATTTTCTTTCACCGTTTGACAGTGATGTCTCTGAACTCGGAAAATAACATAAGCATCGATGTGACTTTTTCCACGAGAAGCGGGCGCCTTAATCTTCGGACCACCAGGACATTTTAATATTCATACGAACATAAACTCGAAATTCCCTAATAAAAACCTATTAAGAATTATCGAATTAATTACTTACTTACTCGTACATACACACAGAACATTAATAATGGTAATTTTTGTAAAAGACAAAAGAAAAATACATTTTATTATTTCTACTCAGACATCCGGGAACCGAACCACGCATGAATTAAACAATGTTTTCATTTAATAATATCTTCGTTTACATTCTGAAAGCTGATTACAGTATCATTTTGTTCAGCAAGCACTGAGATTAACTGAGTGAAATTGTGGTACTTACGGTTTTACAGTTCTGAAGCTTTTTTTCTGCGTTTTTTTTTTAAATATTGTTTGCTTTTTCTGTTATAAATTACTATATAGCATAAAAATAAGTTGGTCCTTCTAACCTTATGTTATTATATCTACGTATGCTTAAATCTTTAATAGATGGAGTGATTGAGGAGGAAGCTTAAGATGCATCATCATCATTAAATAGTGGAGGAATTTAGTATCAGCATTGCAGCCGTGCGAAGCCGGGCGGGTTGCTAGAAACTAATGTATTGATACCTACCTATATCTTTTTAGAAAAATGTGTTTAGCAATATTACGAAAACTGAATACAGAACTTTAATAATGTCTGGAAGAAATCGCTTTTTGTAGTATGATCACCCTTTTTAATCACAACGTTCTTTCATTGTATCTAACGTGTTTCTGCTTTGTGTGTAAGATAAATAACATAAAATTAATTAAGCTGACTTAAAGCAAATTCTATAACTACTAAAGATTTGGTAATACCTGAAATTTTAATATCCGAACGGGAATCGAAACGTCGCTGTTGTGACTATAGAATTGTAGGGCAATATTTACCGAGACCTGAATCAGGATAATCATAACATAACTAGCAATCACTGCTTATCAGAAAATGTAAACTCTTAAAAATTTATAAATACTAATAGCTAAGTTTACCTGATCTCAGCTACGTTGCTACGTCGTAACCCCAGGCTCTACGCCTGCTACGCTTTAGTAGCAAATGCTACGTGCTACGTAATAATCTAAATTTTGCTACACAGTCATTGTATTTCTTTCTTTTAATATCTATAATTTTGGTTAGTATTATTACTTAGTGTTATAGTAATCAAATTAGTAAGATTTCGACTTCAAGGAACGGAAAAAAATTATAAGCCAGAGGAAAGAAGAAAAGAGAAACTCATTACAGAACCGAACGCAGCGGGTATGGGTTGGCACAGAGATTGAGCAACTAGCTTTAGCACAAATTTTCATGATTCAAGCAAAAATTATTTTTTTTTACTATCACAAATCGTTGTTCTGAATCTTAATGTAAATCGTATGTAAAGTAACTAAGAAATTGTTTATGAAACTTATTGAAAATTGTAACCGTGGAGTTTCTTGCTCGTTCTTCTCTATAGGAATCTAAAACACTTTGACTGACCGACAGACTGAAATTTTCTACCTATATGCTTAATTGTTTTTATAATAACTATCGTGAGACATACTAAATTAACTAAAAATCGCGGGTTACTCACGTGTACATATTGAGAAAAGCTCTATATGCTTAATTATTGTAAATATATTAATAGGCCTATTAAGGTCTAATTGCAATAAATTATGTGAGTTCATGAGAAAACTAGCTTCCGCTCGCTAATTTGCCTTCATGGTATATTGATGAAAAACAGCCTATGAGTTAATCCAGGATATCTCAGATACATACTAAATTTCAATCAAAGTGCTATTTAATAACAAACATATGTACATCCATACATTCACCTTTATAATATTACCTATTAATGGTATTATGCTAAACACGTCGCAGAAAAAACTAAAAGCATAGAACAAGCGACATTTTAAATCAAGTTTTGAAAGAAACTTTTACTCTGAGATCAACATCTTCCTTTGTTAATATTAAATACCGTCGTTGTAAAGGATGTAAGCAGAACAGTTAATCAAGCTCCCGGCTGAGCTACAAGATAACTGCATTACTCTAGTGTCGATCACCTCATTGATTCCACGAATTATGTCGCTCCATTCTCGGGTAGGTACAGTGCGCAAAAAACTTCTAGGTACCGAAAAGTCGTGAGTAAAAAGTACGAAAAAAAACTTTCTAATCGTCAACATTTTTTTTTTGTAATTGTCACAATTTGTTTTTCTTTTTATGAATTTAGAAATTCATAAAACTATTCACAGTTGCTACTAACATATATTAAGTCCCGATTTTGCTACATACTGTATTAAAACTAGTAGTTTTAGTTGATTCAATTTCAGAGTCCATTTTAATATTAAAGGCTTTGTTATTAAAAAATCATTGTGAAATAAGATGGTTCCGAAAATTCTTATAAAATGCTAAACTAATATCTAGTAACACAAAAAAACCAATTTAATCGAAAAACCTCACTCGAAAACCGTATTTGGACAAAGAACGCTTAATTAAAACTCATTAGTTTTTACTGTTTATCAATTACAGTTGCTCGAAGTCCCTACCGGAACCCTCTGAGGAATTATCCTCCATCCCTCCAATAAAACTCCGATAATTATCGCCAACTATCGACACGTGTACGATATACGCTTTATTAGTTGGCATCCAAGTTATTTTGTTTGCTTGTTTGTTAGTTAAGTTAAAGTTTTCTTACGCTTTATAGTTTGCATGACATAGGAGTAAAGTGTCTATGGTAGGCGTCCGTTTCTCATTCATTTTTTTGGGGAAAATCATCAAATGGCTTCTCCCACCCAGGATAAGCCGGTAGAGAGTGTCAGACTCTTACTGACTAAAAACACCCCCGTTCCTTCTCCTGTTTTGGGCCGAGGCCGCGGTGCCATATTGCGCTTGCCCCACAACCCCAGGTTTCTCGTCCATGAGAGTGTGGTTTTGAAACTTATTTAGACACCACTGACATTATGGTGAACGAAAACATCGTGAGGAAACTAATTTCTAAATATAAGTTTGAATTCACCATTCCGCTTGAGCAAGCGTGGTAATTAATCCTCAAATCTTTTTCGTGTAAGAGGCCGTCGCTCGGCAGTGGGTACTTATAGGCTGATGATGATACAAGTCATACAAATTCTGGGTGCAAGCAATTTCCAAGTAATAGATTGTTAAGTACCTCCCAATTCAAGACTAAATAACCTGAACCACAAAGAAAACTCTTTATTGAAAAAGAAACCTTATTACATAAGAAAAAGTAATGATATTTATTCGCTCAAATGAGCTGTAAGTAAGACTTAATTTTCGTTGATGCGAAAACTTTTCTTCACACAGTAAGGGACATGTTACACATATATTCTAATATAACTAGTTAGACTGAAAACTGGGCCTATTACTAATAGTTTGGACAATGGCAATAATGATCAAAGTTGCGTGAACAACACACATCTGTGCTAAATTAGAATATACTTTATTACTTGCGTACAAAGTTTTATTTTTACTCAGAATACACGAATACTCAGATATAAAAGAGAACCTTATGATGGTAATGTAGACTTTCAGACCATAAAATAGGTTTTATTAGTATCATTTGACCAAAGAGCTGACGCATTATCTGATGGTAAGCAGTAACTCGCCCATGAGCACCCGCTATAGCAAAAAGACTTGCAAATGTGCTGCCAGAATGTTGCGGATAAAGGGTTTTGGGGATTTAAGGATTGGATGGGGCGAGAGTAAGAGGTATATTAGAGGAAGTTTGAAAGTGGCGCCAGTGACTGAAAAGTTGAAAGGGAACCGTTTGTCTTGGTATGGCCATGTAAAAAGGAGGGATGAAACGCTTGTTACAAAAAAAGCCATGAGTATAAATGTGGATGGATGGAGAGGGAGAGGGAGACCAAAGAAAATATGAATGGATTGTGTGAGAAGTGATATGGAAGACAAAGGAGTTAGCGATAGCGTGAGGGGTGACAGGACAGAATTGAAATAAAAAAAAACATATTGCGCCGACCCCAAATAAAACGGCACAAGGGCAGGAAGATGATGATGGAGTGAGAGTAAGAGTTGTGTCTCGAACACTCTATAATAATGTTTTTTTGGTAAGAATGAAGTTGCAAGTGCTTTGTCATATTTTTGAGGATAAGGAGTTTTGGGGATTTAAGGATTAGACTGCAGTGAGGTGAATAGAAGGGTTGGGCCTCTAGCACTCCTAAGTAATGATCTTATTGTAGAAACGATGACCAATAAATACTGAGTCCGAGGTAGATAAGACTATTAATTTAAATTTTATTTATTTTCAACTCAAAATATAAAACGTCAAAGAATTTTAATGCATTGCAAAAAATACGTGTTTGTAATGAAACTAAGCAAGCTTTTACAGAGCAAAGGCAAACACCACACACTCCAACATATTTAATTAACGGCTACATGAAAAAATAGACAGAAAAAGAATAAACATCATTTAATTACTTTTAAAACCTTTGCTTTGCTAGAGCAAAAAAAAAACAACTCAGAAACCGCTTACTTAGGTACTATCCGATCAAGCAGTTATTTCAGTGCAAGAAAAACCAGAAAAAAAAAGATAAAAGAAAAAAATCAACCGATTGTTTTGCTTACCCTACCACTTAGAAGAAAAAGATCCCAGTTTTTATTTAAACGTAGACGGGAGGCCTTTGCTTTGCTTTAGTGCGATTGTGTTTAATAAAGTATATTTTTTTGCTAACCCTCCTCGGTGGGTGTTTTTTTATTTATTGGATACTTGGTCCGCCCTGTGTTGTTATCGCATTCCAGTTTTACAATTGGATTTTTATTAAGTGGTTTTTTTTATATTTTCGATTATACTTTGTGGTTTTTAAAACGCCCAAAATTTAATCCAAATTAATATTATAAATGCGAAAGTAACTCTGTCTGTCTGTATATCTTTTCTTCACGTCTAAACTACTGAACCTATTTGTATGAAATTCGGTACAGACATAGTTTGGAACTCGAGAAAGGATATAGAATAGTTTTTAAAACCAAAAATCTGCAGGAAGTCACTATTACACACGAACAAAGTCGCGGGCTTTTCAGATCTGGACTATGGAATTTCTTTTTCTCTTTCTTCCACTTAAAATATCAGGATCGTAGTCAGAACCTACGTGACGTAATAATTTGAGTAGTAAACAAAGTCAAAAGTCAAAAAAGGTTTTGTTCCAATTTATAATGGCACAATTAAATAATAGTCCATCTATCTGATCATCGGTGAAGCTAGGTACAACATCCATAATATCTTTGCGGAGCAGGTCTATAGAAACTGATGACCTTTTTGCGGGCTGATAGTGGCCACCGAAGCGGTATTAGTAAGGTAGAGTGGAAATCCCGTGCTCTCTAGTCGGTGCTCATCAAAAAAACAGATGCCTTTTTCAGTTTTCAACCGCTAAAAAGGCAAAATAACCTAAAATTTGCCCGATTTACTATTAAATGTTTAGTACCTACCTCCTTTTTATTGCGGCAAGCCCACTGCAACCTCCCAAAACCACTTAACAGCACATTATCCTTTTTTTATGTGATAGATCGGCAAACGAGCAAACGGATTACCTGGTGGTAAACAATCAGCGTCGCCCGTGGACACCCGCAACGACGAAGGAGTTCCGAGTGCGTTGTCGACCTTTTGGGGATTAGGGATTTGGAGATTTTGGGAAAGGGAACAGATTGGGGTAGGGGAAGGATTCAGCCTCCGGTAACCTCACTTACACGGCGAAACACAAGTCTTTGGTTATTTCACGCTGGTTTTCTGTGAGGCCATGGTATCACTCCGGTCGAGCCGACCCATTCGTGCCGAAACATGGCTCTCCCACACTTATATGCAATTAATTTTTATACCTAAGTAGATTAAATGAAATAAATATAAACATTTTTTACAAGATATTTTAATAAACACGTAAACTCAATCAACAAACAAAAACATTTAGGTACCATATTAAAACCAGAGTCAGAATAAAATTTAATTCAATATCAATAAAACTTAATTCGGCAACAATTCTTTTGAATTGCTACACTTAATAAGACGTAATGTACCGTTACAGCGATGTTACTGTTCAGCTTGCCTTACCTAAATGGGATGGACTATAAAACCACACATATACATATGTACATAGATATGTCCACATATATATATGTACATAGATATGTACAAAGAAACACGATTATCTCATAATTACAAGGTAAGACAAGGTGGACTTATAATTTCTAATTATAAGTTTGAAATCGCCAACCCGCATTGAGCAAGCGTGGTGATTAATGCTCAAACCTTCTCCATGTGAGAAGAGGCCTTTGCTCAGCAGTGGGCACTTATAGGCTGATGATGATGATGACGATGACACTAGAGAGCATCATTTACGAAAAACGGAGTTATACACTTTCCTCAAACAACATTCATGTTGTCTTTCGCCGTGTGAGTAACATTACTGGAGGCTCATTCCTTAATCCCTTTTTCTATCCTTATCACGGCCTAACAGAAAACCAGCGTGAAACAACCACAGCGTTGTGTTTCGCTAAATGCCTCCCTCTCCTCCATCGCTTTCCAATCCTGAAATAGCCGGAACTCTTATCCCTAAAAGGCCGACAATACTCTTGTAACTCCTTTGGTGTTGCGGATGTCCATGGGCGGCGCTAATTGCTTACTATCAGGTAATCCGTCTGCTCGTATACCTATGCCATAAAAAACCCACAAAAGGCCATATAAAGGTCCTCAGAACTCGGGGGTGATCCAGAAGACCCGACCTATTGGTGCCAAACAAGGCTCTCCCACATCTGGTTTTTTAATTATTTGCGGCCGTACCTCAAGCGCGTCTGAGCGATTGATGAGTCGGCTGCCCGATGAAAATAATAAAACCTTAAGTAATACACGTAAGTCATTTTTGTTTCAGTAGCCTATATTGCCCCACAGCTAGGCAAATGCCTCCTCATCTCGCTTCCTCCACACCTCTCGATCTTTCGACCATGTCCACTAGTCTCGACGATAGGCGTCTAGATCGTCATACCATCTTTTCCGGGGCCTATCTCGCCTGCGGCATCCATCCTAAGGTTTTCACTGGGTGACAATACTAGCCCATCCCTCCGGATGCATTTGGCTGACGTGTCCGGCCCAGTTCCATTTTAATGTTGCCGCCTTTTGGTTCACATCTGCGACTTCTGTTCTGGAACTTATCATGGTATTCCATATGCGATTGGTCCGTTTTATTCCTAACAGTCTACATAAATATAAACATCCGTATAAATAATTTCCTGGCACAGTAAAACCAAAATCCGAAATTGAAATTGAAAATCTCATCTTCAACCGATATGGAAGAAGTTTCGGCTAAACACAAGTAAAACCGCAGTATATAGCTAGTTAAGTACTCGATGTCAATAACCAGCCTACCGCAGAACCGCTCCTCTTGCGTATAACAGTTAGCTACGGTTCTAAGATGGTCTAATGAAAACCGTGGGTTGTGGTCGCAGTGATAGCGGGAATCAATTTATTTTCCATCTGTTGATACATACATGACGTGAACCTATTAATAGAGTAACAAGAGCAGTTTTTAGGCGGTTTTTTAGTCACGAACATTCTGACATAGAGCGAAAGAAGACATCGAATGATTCTGGATAGTCGGCTGCGCCACGTCGCCGTGATGCCCACGCTGCTCTTGAATCAGAGTCCTGTTGTGACTTGAAAGCAGTAGAGCTGTTCTTAGTTAATTCACGTGCGTAAGTCTTTCGGGTGATTTTCTTCCTTCAAAACAACATTATTTGGCAAAAGTAAAAATGATTTTATAAATTTGTCTGTAACTGTACAAACGAAATTAATATTTAAATTCATAAAAAATCTGATTATCACCAACCCTGATTTCTCAAGAAACGGGTTAAAAATTTTATAAACTAGTTTAGTTATTAGTTTGAGAGCAAAGTTACGCGGTCCTGGGCTAGAGCAGGAACATGCCCAAGATGATTTTGAGTCAATAAGTTTAGTAATAAGAGTCTCATATGTCTCGCCCCACCGAAGGTTCTAAGTCATTGGATGACTTACCAACCCCAAAAAACACATTCAACATTAACAAATATTATTAGATAACGCGGTAGTAAGGCTTAAATAAAGCAGCAAAACTTCTGAGCAACAAAAAACAGTTAACATCTTAATAATTTCTCATAATAAATTACTGTTTAAGGAAATAATAAAAGTTAGTATAATATTCCTCGCGCCATTTTTCCTGTTATAAAGTTCACATTGTTATTTTCGCGCCATTTTGTTCGCTTACCGCGGCCATTTTGTTATAGTTGACAACACACGCTCGGAAAGTAGTTGCATAAGTAGTTAGGTACAGTTATTGTTGCCAGAATGTTACTGGCCGTTTTTATTCTTGAAGTGTAATGATGATAGTTTTAACTTGTTTGCACTGTAGTTGTGAATAAAGTTAGTGAGAATATTTTGATGTTTATTTAAAAATGGAAGCTTCTAGTTTAATTGGAGAGTAAGCGATAAAAATAAATGTATTCCGATATTGTATCCTTTAGTGATATTTTAGACTTAATTAAATGGCAATCAAAATGTGATACATTTTCTATAACCGTTATACATAAGGCGTTTGATAAAGCCATTTTCATTTTATGAAAAATGCGTTATCTCACACTGTGAAATGTAACGTAAGTGTTGTTTCATGTCAGTATTCTGTAAAGTATCACTCCGGTCCAAACTATAATTAATTTTATATTATTATATTAGGTATATTTTTGTAAATCTATACTTAATATTATAAAGAGGTAAAATTTGTAAGTTTTTAAGTTGTTTGTTTGTAACCGCTAACCGCGGGGTAATCTTTGGAACCGCTTGTCGAATTGGCAAAATTCTTTCACTGGTAGATAACTACAATGTTCTTGGGTGCTATAGGCTATGAAACATCACGCTACAATCAAATGGAGCCGTGCAGCGGGTGAAACCGCGCGAGATTAGCTAGTTTACTATAACTTTAGATTTATTAAATTCTTTGACTCAATTTAACCTCAAAATAAAACCACACAACTTCCCCGCCAACACACAGACCCATCCCCGAAAACTCTTACCAAAATGTAATCACAATTTCTTAGTTGGAAAAGAGACCGTTTTGTTAAAAGCATTGAGTTTATATTGCATTGCACATCAGACAGTTTTCGTATACCGTAACTTCTTCTTCCTTTTACAAATGACCTTTGTCTTTGGGTTCTGTAATGAAATCATTATGGGCTCCGTAATATCCTATTTAGAAGGAAAAAAGCTTAAATAAAGGTTGTACGGAACCACGGATGCGTTACGTTCTACTATTCAAGATAAAGGTTATGGAATTAAGCGATAATTATTATTTTAAACACATTTTTCGAGTGAAATGAAGCAGATTTTTAGGTAAATTGTTTATAAATGTTATTGGAATAGGATTCTTTTTTGGGAAGCCGCTCAGAGAGAATAGACGAAATTTTTTACCAGTGGACGGGGGGGAATCAGACTCTTACTGACTAAAAATCCATAACAACAGGATGTATGATGTTTATGTGACGTTGTATGTTTGGAAACACCCACGACAGAGGAGAAAAGTTTTTTGTGGCGAAAACGTTTTTATAACAAAAATCCATCCCATTCCTCTTTTCCTTCGAGCTGGTGCCGTGGTACATCATAACACTTATTATTGCATCCGCAACTCGCTGAGAGGAAATGGACGCTTTTTTGTCAGGGCAAAATCATCAAGTGACTTCTTCCGCTCAGGGTAAGAGAGAGTGTAAGACTCTTACTGACTAAAATCCCCTCCGTTCCTTCTCATGCTCTGGGCCGAGGTCGCGGTGCCTCGTTGCACTCAACCCGCAACGCCGGCTGAACATCAGCCCTATGGGGCCCCGTCTGTGGTGGTCTATTGGCTCTTTGAAGAGCGCGCGGAACGCTACGCGTCGTACGCTCAGGTCTGGTTCTTGTCGGGCGGCGAGCTACCCTTACTCGCCGTCCACAGATCCGTGCTTACGGTGATCTCTCGAGAGGAAATGGACGCTGCATTAGTATTAGTTATATACGAAAAATGTAAACACAGAGTTCATAAATTATACATATGTAGGTATATGTATATATGCTGAAGAAGACAAAGAGAAAATAATAATAAAAAGAAGTTTGGACCAAGTCCACACTTCTTAATCTATGGACAGCCGCAATACCAGAGGAGTTGACGTGCATTGCCAGCTTTTGAGGGATAATGGATTAGGGAGAGATAGAGAAACGGGAAGGATTAAGCCTCCGGTATCAATAACTTTTTTCCGAGTTATATGTATTTTCTATGATTATTTAGACACCACTGACATACGGTGAAGGTAAACATCGTGAGGAAACCCGGACTTATTTTATTATAAGTTTTAAATCGCCAACCCGTATTGAGCAAGCGTGGTAATTAATGCCTTAACCTTCACTGTATGAGAAGAGGCCTTTGCTCAGCAGTGGGCACTTATAGGCTGATGATGGTGATGAACATCACTTACAAGTCGAAACACAACGATCTAACTCAATGTTCGAGAAAACGGTAATTTCCAACTAGTCAAATTCAATACTTTTATCCAAATGTCAAAAACGATACTTTTCTATGAATTTTGTATGAAACGCTGAGTTATGCCGTCATAGTATTTTTGCGTCAAATAGAATATAATATAATACTTATTTACTTAAAAAATAGCTAAAAAATATCGAAATTTGAGTGTATCGATCGATCGATGAATATTAGAATAGTTATTTTTCAATGTTTTCAATGTTTAACGTAGGTACAGAAACGGCGAATAAATTTATTTTTGACCTAGGAAACTACCTTTTATTCCCCTTTTCTAACCCAAATTCCTAAATTGTCAAAAACCTTAAAAACATAGAAAGCTTTATTCTTTATTACCTACAGCAGTATCCAATCAGACAGGCGTCGGTGGCTCATACAAAATACATTTCAACCAATATCTCTGATGGCCATTGTAAGAAATACAATAGATGAGATTAAATTTCTCTGAATAGAATGTTTCAACGTACCAATTGTACAGTGCAAGCTATAAGCGGACTTATTGAATTAAAAAGAAGGTATGTTTTTAAGAAAACGATTTTGAAGTAATATTACTTTGCTTAACATGACCTGATATTATTTTCTAGTTAAAAGTTACTCTTAAGTATTTGACGGACGCGGGCCTGCAGGCGAGGAACAAGGGTAGGTCGCTGCATGACCAGAACCAAGCCCAAGCGTACGGTCGCGTAGCATCCCACACACTACTCAAAGAGCTAATAGACCACCACAGACGCCGACTCTACAGGGCTGATGTTCAGCAGGGATTGCGCAGCTAGCGCAATAATGCACCGCGACCTGGAGCAGGAGAAGGAACAGGGTGGCTTTTAGTCAGTAAGAGTCTGACACTTCCTCTCACCTCACCCAGGACGACGGAAGTAACTTGACGATTTTCTCCTATCATAAAACATTATGATATAGAACAGAGTATTTGTGCAAGTTCAAGATTGATCCAAGTACAGAGTTAGGCTGTTACAGATTTTGGGGAATCCATATATTATACCTATTCCGCTTTTATGGTATGAGAATAGAATACCCATGTTTTATTTTATATGCATACTCGTACTAGCGAAATCGTTAAGGCCGTTGTCGGGATCACATACTTTTTCAAGCAATCAGCGCCATCTGCCGGGCTTTTTCGTGAATCTAAACCATACAGAGCGTCACTCAATCGCATACAAAAAAAATCATTAAAATTGGTCAAGCCGTTTAGGAGGTGTTCGGTGACATACACACGTACAGCACAATTTTAATAATTATGAAGATTACAATACCAGCAATCCGCCTCGGTTTGGCACGGGTGCAACGCTGACACTGAATTTCTCCACTACTTTTTGTACATTATACATTTTTGGGACTGGTCAGCTCCAGACTGTCTATTGTCCTTAAGGTTACTTTTTTTATATTTGAATAAATATTAAGTAGTGTTACACTGTTCTCACATAATTGAACCAACTGTTTGTAAAAGGAATATGTATGTGAAACTGATTTAAAAAGAGTAACCATCGAGTTTCTTGCTCGTTCTTCTCCATCGGAATATACACTTTGGAACGAGCAAATAGCTTCACTAGAGGACTGGACCGACACTTTATCTTAAAAATTTTGTTTGACGATCAAAAGTGCCTGTAAAGGAATAAATGATTTTTGACTCTGACTTTGACTTTTTTTTAATCTTTTTTATATACTTCCTATTAATAAAATTAGATATATTAAAACAGATTTATACTTCATATTGAAACGTTATTAAAAATATTGAAGTCCTACCTGAAACTGAGAGGTAATTTATTCCTCTCTTCCCTCCCTAAAGAGTTCCAAAGTTATCGGTTCCGGATCGCTTGCATTCAACGATTTAGATCGACCTTCACAAACTTATCATTTCGATAATGAGCTGAATTCTTATCCTACGAGGTTATCTTTTAAATTTCCTTTTCTTTTAAAAGATAAGTGGTCGATTTTGATGATTTTTCGTTTAAGTAGATTGTTATGGTGTTTTAAAAGTTGTATTTTTCTCAACTGAAAGTTTTCTTAACACTGCTTTTTTCTTTAGTTAACTTATTAATTCTTGTAGTGATACAATATTATTATTTTCGTTTCGCTCGCATTATGTTTCGGCGTGTAAGTGTTACAGAAGGATACTGACTAAGACTCCCGTTTAATCTCATTTCACCTCAAGTCCCAAACCTCCAAAAAGCTGGCAATACTCTTGTTGGGGAGTTCCTCTGGAGTTCCCGTTGTCTTTTACGGTGCCCATTGCTTAGAATCATGCTCATCATCATCAAATATAAGTATATGGTAAATAGTCGATTCTTCTAGATTCTAGCTCAAGTGATTGATGATCGTAGTTATTGACGCCATTTTTGTTTCTAAGCAGTTATTGTTAATATAGTACTTAAGCATAAATACAATTTTGTTACTATAACCGACTTCCCGAAAGTAGGTAGTTCTCAATTCTGGTGTTGAGTTATTTTTGCAGTCACGAAATAAAAATACGACTAAACTACACTTACGGCTAACCAATTTAACGATACCCCATCTAACATTAATTTTCTTCTTCTACAGGTCTCAAATGACATTGGTTACCCACACTGCCAACCAATTTAACAATAACCCCATCTAACATTTATTTTCTTCTTCCGCAGGTCTCAGATGACATTGGCTACGTGGTCTACTCGGCGTTAGGCAGTTTCTACATACCGTCCTGCATCATGGTCTTTGTGTACATCCGAATATACTTCGCGGCGAAGGCGCGCGCGAGGAGAGGGATCAGGAAGAACCCTAGACCACGACCTGTAAGTAGACCATTTAATTGTTTATTTAAACTTCAAGCACAATGGGTAAAGTGGAATGCCTTAGGTATTTGCTACCAGCCGACCCTTGGGTGATGCAGAGATGAGCCAATGGTCGGTGCAAGAAGTAAGCAAACGACTTAATGTTAAATGGGTATTATTAACATACAAGTTACAATTTTGTATATAAAAACATACTGAAATTATATTATATAATAATAAATAACGTATACATATATATACTCATACTTATTATAATGTATGGTGATCACGATTTACTTAGCCAAACTTTTCAATAAAAGCTCACGAACCTTTTGTTTGAAGTCAAACGACTAGACACTATCCTGACATCAGACTGTAATATTTTACTGCTGTTCTCTTCTTTAGGGATGGAAAAATAAAAAATAAACAAAAAATTTAAAACATTTTTTTATCAGGACGGACAATAAGTCCCGGATCTAAGCACTTCTGAGATGTTTTTATACATTTAGAGTACAGTAAAATCATAAATCTTATCATTTATGCTTATGTAAACTAGTGTGCCTAACCATCAACAATTGCACCACTGCTTACCATCTCCGTACTGACATACGTCAGTGGTGTCTAAATAGTCATAGAAAGTACATATAACTCGTTAAGAGTCACATTGATACTTGCCAGGTTTCGAACCCTCCGGGCCACGGCCTTTCGGATATGATAAGACAAATATTTTAATAATATATTTATCTAATAATAAAACTATTTCTATTTTTAGAACGAGCAGCAGACCAGTTTTAGTAATCCCCCAAAGGGCACGCGGCCGATGCCCTCCACACACCCCATGCCTCCGGGACATCTTAGCAATAACAATGGGTAAATACAACTGTCTCTTTCAATAATAATAATTGTGTTTTTGTGTCTTAGTGATTTTTGTCCTATGTGTGATATTATTGAACTTATTTCTGGATTATTAGTATCTTCGAATTGATTTGCGAAGTGGCTGGCCAACTGGCTGCCGCGCAACGTGTTGCGGGTTAGATTCCCGCACGGAATAACTCTTTGTGTGATTAACAAATTGTTGTTCCGGGTCTAAGTAATACATAAACAGGACGTTTATGTGAAATGGTATGTTTGTTAACACGCCCCGTTACAGGAGAAAATCCAAGAGCAGGGCAACTTTTATTTTAATAAGAAAAAAAAGGCTATAGTTTTATTAAGTGTTTTGATTTCAACTATTTTTGGGTGGTTATGTATATTTTTTCAACGTTTGATCCTATAGAATAGGCTTCATAACATTATTGGTGGCACGTTGATGTTACATTATATTATATATATTTAATGTTGGAGAGCGAAGCGTCGACACGAATGAGTCGGCTCGACTAGAGTGATACTACGGCCTAACATAAAAATGGCGTGAAACAACCACAGTGTTGTATTTTGCTAAGAGAATGACGTTACCGGAGGTTCAATCCTTTTTCTCTTATTAAATCTCTTATTAAACTCCAATCCGGAAAAGGCCGGCAACGAACTCGTAACTTCTCTGGTGTCGCAGGGAACATATCCCCACGTGACTATTGCAACATCTTCTAACTTATAAGGACGATTCAATATTTTCTTTGGGCCTCAAGAATTATATATGATGAGCCTTCGTGTTGTAAAAAATCTAATAAAAATCGCACCCTTTCAAAAAATAGAGATTTAAAAACTGAACTATGTAGCATTATTTATAATTTATTTTTTGTCAAATTTTATTTTCTTATAAAATATATTCTTTATTATTTTATTCTAATAGACAAGGAATGCAAGGTCGAAGTATAAAATCCAAATTGACGAGGATTTTCCGAATTCCACCTCGAAAAGGAAGCAGTTCGACATATTTTTCTCTTAAACAAAATATTTTCGACATTCTTCATTGAATGTCTTTGCTTTTAATGTAGAAAGGTATTAGAGTGAGTTTATTTAGTTTACAAGGTGTTTATAAGAAATAAATTACAATGTTTTTGGATTTTCTTTAATGTCATTAACTGACCGCAGGTTCGGTACCTAATTGGTATACTTAACCCAGTCTTTAGTCTTTCTTATGACATAGGTCCGCAAACGTGCAGACGGATTACCTGATGGTAAGCAATCAGCGCTGTCCATGGACACTCGCAATACCAATAAAATTACGATTAAAAATTACCGATTTTCTGTAAGGCCGTATAGTTTCGTTCCGGTCGAGCATTCGTGCCGAAGCATGGCCTTCCCACACTTTAAAACAAAAACTTATGTATCAGAAACTTCATATACCTACATAATATTCTATATTCAAATGTATCTTGTACTTGCGACTATGTATAGTTCGTTCCATAATTAGAGACAACAATTTGACAACAGCAAATGTCAAAGTACAAAAAATGTGGCCAGATTTTTTGACATAGTGATGGGCCCGAGTACGATGTTTTAAATAAAATACCGATACCGTTTTTTTATAAAATACCCTGAGCAAAATAAAACAGTTGCGGTCATGTTTTTTATAGTTTAGTCGAATTAATAATAATAATTTAAAATAAAAATGCTAAATCCAAGACTGGCTAAAAGAAAAACATTATATTTGAGGAACCTATGCTGAAAGCAGAGCTGTTGGAGATTTCCCGGAAAGAGAAGAGTAATTATGAACGATACGTCGTGGACTGATGGCTGCTAAAAGGGGGGTCATTATTTTACGGTTGCCTCCTTACCATTGTGATTTTAACCCGACTGAGTTAGCATGGGCACAGGAAGGTACCAGGGAAAGTAGCTAAAAATAATAAAGCTTTTAAATTGCACGAAGTCCAGAATTTAATTTCGGTCTTTCAGTCAATACCGGTCGCGGGACTTCACTATTTATGAAATGGAAAAAACTTGCAACACTCGAAATGTCAAATCGTTGTCTCTAATTATAAAACAAACTATAGACATTGTGAAATACAACCGCAATTATAACAAAAAAACAAATGACTACGCCTTCGAAAAATAAAGCGCCGAAATAATTTTTTAAGCATAAAATATTGTTGTTTTTTTTTCCAGCGAAAGCCAGATATCAACAATAGAAACGCCACAAGTGCAAATACCTACAGTTACCTGTGAACTCGCGTCCGATATATCGACGAGCGAGGCTGGAGACACCTTACCTCCACCGCCGGACGAACGAAAAGATACGCTTAAGGTAAAAAAACATCGATAAATTTAAAACATAGCTTAGTATTTGATATTGTAGGAAATGTAACAATCGATGTCATTCCAAAATCCTGGTTTACAAAAGTCGCTTTGTATTTGATATTGTAGGAAATGTAACAATCGATGTCATTCCAAAATCCTGGTTTACAAAAGTCGCTTTGTATTTGATATTGTAGGAAATGTAACAATCGATGTCATTCCAAAATCCTGGTTTACAAAAGTCGCTTTGTATTTGATATTGTAGGAAATGTAACAATCGATGTCATTCCAAAATCCTGGTTTACAAAAGTCGCTTTGTATTTGATATTGTAGGAAATGTAACAATCGATGTCATTCCAAAATCCTGGTTTACAAAAATCGCTTTGTATTTGATATTGAAGGAAATGTAAAAATCGATGTTTAGCTAGCTACTTTTCAAGAGTAACTATCATAAACATATTGAAAATAATGTTGAGGCAGCGGTAAGTAGCTTTTCGTAAACAAGCTGATGGATGATGAGGTTTGAGGTTTTTAAGAGATGAATAAAACATTTTGATTGCGTGGGAGCTAAGAATGTAATGGCCAATAAAATGGTTTCATCATCAGCCTGTTGTCGTCCACTGCTGGACATAGGCCTCCCCAATTGCACGCCACTGAGCTCGATGTTCAGCTCTAGTAGATAAAATGGTTTACATAAAAACAACTTAACGCTACGAAATGCAACGCGATTCGCGGTCCATGCCACAACGTCATCATTGGTGCAGACCGGTGATTGGTCGAAACAAACGTGATGCCAGAACAAATAACGTCTTACTCACGTGAATAAAGTGAGAAACGCTCGACTAGTTTCTAGTCACTACGGGACTTTTGGTCGCATGAGTTGACTGCGAGAAGTAAAGAGTCTCTCAGTCCATTCACGTGAGTACGTCGTTATATTCATTATATTCATTAAGCTGATATAGAAAACAGCTTGTCCAAAAAGTTGTAGAAAAATAATCGTACAAAAGTGTTTGCAGAAAAAAGTTATAATTTCTTTATATATATAATTCTGCTGTACGTGTGTATGTAATTGAACTTCTCCTAAACGGCTTGACCGATTTAAATGATTATTTGCCATTGAGTGACTCCCTGAATGGTTTAGATTCACAAATCAGCCCGGCAGATGGCGCAGATTGTTTGAAAATGTATGTGATCTCAGAAACGGCCCTAACGATTTCGCTGAAATTTGATATGTGGGGTTTTCGGTTAGGGTCCACTAGTAGTTTTATAAAATAATGTTGTACAAAAAGAGTTGAAGAGAAATAGACTGGGGTTTGGTCTGTTATATTTGGAATCCAGATTGTGCATAGACAGTCGCTTTGAATATTTTAATCCTAAAAAAACAAATCGACTGCACTGAATAACCGCGCAACATAATATCGTGAATTCGACCTAGAACAAGTCTCTATGAGATCAACATTTTGCTGTCTCTGGTCTAGATTTCGTATCAAATCGGTAAAAAAATATGTTTCTATACGCACCTACATATGTCACAGTAAAAAATACTATAGTGAGGTCAAAAAAATAAAATTAACCAAAATGTTTGCCGATGATCTCTAACTAGTATTTTTATAAAAAATCTACTACTTTACCCAGTTCAAAACAGATCTCTGTCTCACTATCGTATAAACACAAAAACTTCGAGTAGACCAGCAAAACTCCATCAATATCTAACAAGGTAAACCTAGAACTAGTAAATTCTATCTAGTCCATCACTTAGAACCTAATCTAACTGTGATCTGTGGCTTTAACTTAGCCGCCGTTAAGTTAACTATAAGTCTTCGAACTAAGATCAATCCTAACTTAGGTTGACTTTTAGTCAATTCTCCTGTTAATTGTTTATAGTCCAGATAAATTGATGGAGTCTCTTATTTAAGGTTTGAATAAAAAAGTTATTATTGGTAAATAATGATTAACTCATATGAATGTGACTGCACGGTCGGTGCGGTGGCTGGGCAACTGGCTGCCGTGCAACGTGACGCGGGTTCGATTCCCGCACGGAACAACACTTTGTGTTATCCACTAATTGTTGTTGCGGGTCTGGGTGTCATGTGTATGTGTGTGTTTGTAACCGCACCAACGACATTGGAGAAAATCCTAATGTGGGGCAACGTTTTTTATAAAAAGAAATTAATGAGAAATGCTCTACGAGTTTCACAATGGGACTCTTACAAGTTAAATCGCGTCATGGCGACGTGCAAGCTGCACATGAATAAAACTCCCGTTATGACTTGAAACAAGTAAATCTTTACTCGGTTAATTCATTGAGTAAGTCGTTATTTTCAATAAAAAAAAACTCATTCATTTTCAGTTTGGTTTCAATGCAGTTTTCGCATCCCAACCAACAAACAAATAATCAAGTCTTTTCTCTTTTATAATGTTATTCTTTTTCGTTTATAAACTCCTTGCCTTGCGTGGCTTGGATATGTGTAATCTGTCACAAATAATAATCTATCTAATCAGAACATCGCTACCCTCAAATATGCAAAATATATAATTTCTGCAACTAATCAACTATCCTTTCCCCAGGTCGTCACATCAGCACAAGTACAAAAAAATCCACTGGCCTCCTGTCCATTGAGGAGTTCAACACTCTCAGTGAACGGGGAGCTCCAGCTGCAGCAGGCGAGGGGTAGAGCACCCAGCGTCGCGATAGATGCTGACATGGTCTCCGAAATGGAACCCTCATCATCAGACTCTGGTGTAGTCAGCCGCTGCGGAGGCGTGAAGCCTCTAAAACTCAGAATCTTCAAAAAGACAGACAGAAGACAAGAAAAATCTCAACCAAGTAAATCTGAATTAGAACCAGCATTACCAAAGCCACACAAACCTAGAGATCCAGAGAGAGAAAAGAAACGATTAGCGAGAAAAAAAGAGAAGAGAGCTACTTTAATTCTAGGTTTAATTATGGGCAGCTTCATAGCTTGCTGGCTGCCATTCTTCTTCTTGTATATACTTAAAGCAGCTTGCAGAAACTGTGTGATACCTTCGAGCGCATTCGCGATAGCCTTCTGGCTGGGATACATGAACTCGGTACTAAATCCTGTGATCTACACCATCTTCAACAAGGATTTTAGAAGAGCGTTTAGAAGAATACTGTTTAAGTGATGTTTAGCCTACGTGTGCTGTTACCGCTGCGTAGCCAACAGGATCCTGATGGCTCAGCAGAGGGCAGCACCGAATCTTTACAATGTACGTTAAACAGACTCTCAATAGTTCTAATGGTGGAAGCGGTTCAGTGATAAACAGTTACTATAATTATACACTCTGACTGATATTATTTCAATCGCCATCATTATACTATACAAATAAACATAATTATAATTTTAACTATACAACTATTTAAACAACTAATTATAAATAATTTCCTAACAAACTTTTCATGTAATTCAGAATTTATTTAAAAGTTATAACATTATATTTATGGAAAAAATTCTATTGTCTACTTTGTGTAATATCGGTCAAGGAGCGGATAATTGGTATTACAGTCAATAGAACCGAAGTGACATAAAATTACGCTTACATATAAATAAAACTAGATCATATTTATCGTATCATAAAGTCTAGATCAGCTTGTCAGATTTTTAAGCTATTTATAGAGAACCTATTGTCATTTCATACGCAACTATAACTATTTAATAAGTGCCCACATTCAAATCTACTTTAATTATATCAGATACGGCTAGAGACAGTTCAACAATAATATAATTTATTTTAATGGAATAATTATTTTTAAAGAAAACACTAATAGTGCCAACCCTAAAACTGTTTACAAATAGAATATTTAAGTAAAATTTATTATTATAATAGAAAATATCAGGATATTAATGTACATTTATTTATTTTAAAATTAAAATGGAATTGTAAATTATAAAAAATACATAGATACTATGAGATAATTCGTTTCGTAGATTTTTTTAATATTCGTAGCTGAATTATAGTGTTAATATACAAATAAAATACGGAGAAACTGCAAAAACACTAATGGATTTGAAAAATTATACATACTAATTATATAATTATTCCTTTAAAAGTACAATAAAGGAATTACATAGCTTTAATGTCATCAGATTTCGTAAAACATTAGCTTTAGCTGAGTTTGTGCCCAACTTCACTGTGGCGTAATCGGTCATACATTAAGAAACAAAATATGAATGGAAAAAATGAAAAATACCTAATTAAATAGTTATTACACTTAATCTGAATCTAATAAGATCAATAAAATATCAGAACAATATAATTACCCTGTTTTAGCTTTTGTTTTTTTTTATTGACTGACAATTTGATATTTTCCAACTGCCTTAATCATATGTGTAGGGTAAACTAAACAAAAGCTTAGTGAAATTAATAAAAATTAATAAATCAGTTGTCATTAAGGAAAAAAAAAGAAATTGATAAAAGAAACGTTTTGATACCATCACACAGCAAAAACTGCTAAGCAAAGTTCCCTTCTCACACGGAGAAGGTATGAGCATTAATCACGCTTGCCCAAGCCAGATTGATGATTTCAAACTTATAATTAGAAATCATACGTTTAGGTTTCCTCTCAATGTTTTCCTTCAGCGTTTGCCATTGGTCTCTAAATACATTAAAAAAGTACACGGTACTTAGAAAAGGTCGACTTGGTATTTGCCAGGTTTCGAACCAGCATGTGTAAGACGCGTGAGACTGAACCAAGTTTTTTGGCCAGCACGACCTTAATTATACAATAAACCTCATTCATTATAGCAGATACACAAATATAATGAATCTTTATTATATAAAAAACAATTGACTGTAGCACATCTTCCTCGCCACCTTGATCGGGAGAAAACAATGTTTAAATCAAATAAAAAACTGTTAATGAATATAAATTATATGACTAAGGTACGCCGCATTGAATTTGGGTCTTAGATACACTTGTAAACTTGCTAGAAAACTCATTATAATAGTAGACTCTATTAACATTTTATAACATTACATATTTCTTTAACGATTCCTTGAAGACTTACCCATACGCTTATATACGTACAAAATAGTGGATTATCTATCCGTAGTTTTCATATAATTATTTGCTATAATTATAAATTCTAACATCCACCATGATACATTAAAAAATACAACATAAAATTATAAATTGTTCATTTATATTGTCATAAAATTTTATGAGAAATGTTCAATGAAAATATCTACTGTTGAATTTTGTTGACATTTTGTATAAAAAAAATATAAATACATTGTTATTGTTTTAAAAATAATATACCTCTCAATACATATTTTATAAAACAAATTATATTTTTATCAAATGTGGTTTATAATTGTGTTTTTTTGTTTATATTTATTTGAATATTAAAAAGTATATTAATATTTATGAATAATTTCTCATAAAAACCTAAAACATATTAATATCAAATATTCATTTCAAACTATTTCAATCACAACTACTAATTACTAAAACAATAAAATAAAGCAATCATTGTAAAGATGCGGTGTATTAAATTTTACTGATTATTTTGTGAAAGTAATTTAAATTAGTTTTATGTTTAAAATACAATTATAATATTTATAGAATTTAAAAAGACAATTATGTATAGTATAATTTGTTTTAAAATTATAAAAGTTTGTAACTTTTTAATTAATTATTTTTTGATGTATTAATTATTTTGCAGATTGCATCAAAAATTCTTTCACAATGTAAACAGTATTTAGTAGGTTAAATATATTTTTAAAAATAAAATAAAAAATGACTGTGCCTCTGTGCCTATCGACAAGCACTACACAACAATAAAATGCACTTATTTGAAAAATTAATGTAAATAATATACTTAGTTTAATTTTCCTTTCGTCATAAGGGTTTTATTCAACCAAAATTTTGGTGGATATTGTAAATCATAATTTTAAATGTTTTTTAAACAGCGCTGGTCGCTTTAATATAGTTTTTGTTTAAGTTTTTCATGTAAATATGTACTTATATATAGATATGTACTGACATCTAGTTATATTATAGGCTATATTAATTATAATATACCAAAAAGAACACCAAATACTTCCTGTAAATTTTTCTAATCTTATGAATAGTAAAATGTTTTATCCAATAAATTTTAACCTTGTAATAAAATGTTTCCACTTAGCAAGTAAGGGTTGTGTAAATTTTTTGGTAAAGTTTAAAATTTTTCTATACACTGAATACGTTTTTAAATCCTAACCTCCGGAACTTTGAGTTTAAATTTCAAAATGAACTTAATTTTTTTTGGCCTCTGAATTATTTTTTAAACCATTTTCCTATCAACTATACCTACGACTGATGATAGTTTTTAATAAAATAAATCTTTTTCCAACCTTAATACAATTTGTAAATAATTATCTCCTCAATAATTATTTCGAAAATATCTTGTAAAATAATTATTAATGAACAACAACGACAACTTAATTCTAAATCGGTGTAAACTAGATTCTTGGATCTTAGGACTTAATACTTAAATACTAAGTATTATATTTTTAAGTAAAAATAATAACATAACAACACCATTGCCGAAATAGTGAATAATTAGATTTTTAGTATAATTATTAAATTAAATAATTATTAGATATTAATTACGTACTGAATTCAAAAGCAATAGAGAATGTAGTTTCTTTTTCTAATTATAATTATTTTTCACTGTTTTAAAAATTTCATATAGTCTTCCAAAGTGTGTGTGATTATCAGATAATAGTAGATATTGCCTGTCCTTACTTTGTGTAAAAAAAGTTAATTTATTTTACTGAGTAAAAATATATAAGATTTTGTGAGAGAGTAAAATATTTGCGGAGTAACATTTTTTCAAAATAATCTAGAACCCCACAATCCAGCACCGAGCCCTTGCTGTTTGTGTAGGTTCTATTTTTAAAATCGTGATATACGATTTTAGTCCTTAAAACATTGTTCACACAACATTTCCGTAGAAGTGTTGCGTGAATAATAAATAATTATATTATTAATGCAATAATTTATTTATTTAATTTTAATGAGTGAATAATTAATGTGAGAATTATAATTTAAGTGAGTAAAAAGTTTTTCAAAATACATACAGGTTTTTGTACAGTCTTACTTAAATCTTGTAAAAAATTACGCCATTATTACTTATTTAGTGAAAATATTTAGAATGTTTTTAAAAATTAAATAACTTATAGGTGGCTATCCTGTGTATTTAGTAACTTGTTCAATAAAAAATGTTCTAAATTAATAAAAAAAAACTATTTATACTTGTAGTATAATAATCTATATAGTATTTGTTAAATATTTTAATTTTTAATATATAAAAATAATAACAAAAATTCGGAACGCGTTACGTTTATATAGTTCTTTATATAAAAATTATAATTATTAAATTGTCTAAGACTATATATACGATTAACTATTAATTCTTATCGACTCAAAATGTAAATGAAAAAATATACGAAGTACCAATATACAAATTTTAATCTTTATTCATTTGTTTTATTCCGTTTTCCACAATGCAATACTTCCTTATGCACTGTTAATTCAAGGGTTCGATTCCCGATAGTTATTAAATCTAAATTGATTGAAAACTAGTGACCTGCCCCGACTTCACACGCATACAATGCTGATACTAAATTTTGCCAATCATTTAATGAATGTTAGTATACATATAAACCTTCCTTTTCAATCACTCTGTCTATTAAAAAAACGCATCAAAATCCGTTGCGTAGTGTTAAAAATGTAAGTGTATATAGCTAGGTACATAGGGACAGGGAAAGCGACTTCGCTTTATACTATGTATTGATTCCACAATACACTCGTTCATTATTCTCTGTTATTCGAATCAAGGGTTCGATTCCCGATAATTATAAGACGTCTTAGAATAATAACACCTAAGTCATACAGCTATTCTACGCTATTTCATACTAATATTATAAATGCGAAAGTTACGATGTTTGGATGTTTGTTACTCAATCACGCCAAAACGGCTGAACGGATCTGGATGAAATTTGGCACAGGCATAGGATACACTGCGGAGGCACAGGCAAAGGAGATAGACTACTTTTACCAACGTTCTACTTGGGCGAAGCCGGGAACGGAAGCTAGTTGAAATCTCATGAATAAAGTTCAATTTCGATTTGAAACTTACAGTTTTTTCAGGTTATTGACGTCGTTATTTTCAATAAACATAAGTAATTAATAAGAGATAAATAATTAATAATAGATCAATTTGACTGCACGGTCGGTGCGGTGGCTGGCCAACTGGCTGCCGTACAACGTGTCGCGGGTTCGATTCCCGCACGGAACAACTCTTTGTGTGATCCACAAAATGTTGTTTCGGGTCTGGGTGTCATGTGTTTGTGAAATTGTAGCCGCACCCACGTCACAGGAGAAAATCCCTGAGTGAAGCAACATTTTCTAATAAAAAAATCACACTTATCACGTGCAGCCTGGGTTGATCCCAAATATTTTCCATATACGACAGATACATGGACTCTGCTTAAAAGTGAGAAAAAAGCAAGTTCTAGAGATTGTTTCTTGGATTGGTGTCGTAAAATGGAGGTATTCCTCGTAGCGCTCCCGTTTTGAAACGCTCCCATCTAAGCGCTCCCGTTTTATTCCTATAAGCGCTCCCAAAAGGAGCGCTTCGAAGAACGATTAAAAATATTAAAATTTATTTCCTCGAAGCGCTCCCACGTTTAAAAATAGGGAAAAGCATGAAGTAAACGTAATTAATTATATCGATAAATTTAAAAAACTCATGTGTGCATCATCGAAATCGAAGTTGCTTAACCAAATTACGAAATTGAGAGAATAATATCTTTTTGCTTTCGGCACTCTTATGTGTATACAAGGACCAATATTATTGTGTATTCAAAGAAGATGTTATAAATAAAACGCATAGATAAACTTAATATAAATTATGAGTGAATTTACCAATAAGATACCAAGGACTCACAGAGCAATTGCCATGAAATTACTATAGCGCCATGTGTGCTAGGTTACCGGAGACCCAATTTTTTCGTCTTTCCTCTTTCCCGTCTTCCCTCCCCAATATTTAAACCTCCAAACCCCCTTAATCTCAAAAGGCCGATAATGCACTAGCAATTCCTCTAGTGACTGTGTTTGGGGTGTCCATGGGCGGCGCTGATTGCTTACCAACAGGAAATCCGTCTGCTCCTTTGTCAAAAAAAAACCAAAAAGCTATCACAAATGCATAGTACACCATGCAGAAAACTGATCAACTGTAACAAAATTTACAAGAAAAAAAACTTAAACTATTTTTACAGGAAATACCGTATAAACTAAATTATTGTTTCTTCCATAAAACTGTGAACAAAACTAAACAGATATGGTTGAACAAATTCTTAAGAGTTTGCGAGCAGTCTCCGACACACAAGTATCGGTAATACTCCACTGGGACGGGATTCGACGCCCGACCTTTGTAAATAGCTAGCGGTTTTACTGATAAACTATATTATGTGGGTATAAGTTGTATATACTATATACTTATATTATTGTACTTTATACTAATATTATAAAGAAGTAAAATTTGTAAGTTTGTATGTAGAGGGTAATCTTTGGAACCGCTGGTCGGATTGCCAAAATTCACTGCTAGGTAGGTACAATGTACCTGGGTGCTATAGGCTATAAAACATCACGCTACGATCAAATGGAGCTAAGCAGCGGGTGAAACCGCGGGAGAGTTATAGTGGCTGCACGGTTGGCGCGGTGGCTGGGCAACTGGCTGCCGTGCGACGTGTCGCGGGTTCGATTCCCGCACGGAACAACACTTTGTGTGATCCACAAATTGTTGTTTCGGGTGTCATGTGTATGTGAAATTGTATGTTTGTAAACGCACCCACGACACAGGGGAAAATCCTAGTGTGGGGCAACATTTTTAAAAAAAGAAAGAAAAAGAAAAGAGTCGCTAGTAAGTTATAATTCTTTTGAGTTTTTTTAAAGAATGTTGTTAAGCGTTTAGTTTCTCTCCTGTATCATCGAGGCACGGAGATATAAGGGTGAGGATACAAAACCTGGCAAGTACCAATATGACTTCATATTCGTATTCATAGCCAGGGTAGCGGGGTAAGTGCAACGAAGCACCGCGATCTCAGCCAGAGCAGGAGAAAGAACGGAGGGTTTTTGTCAGTAAGAGTCTGACACTCCCTCCGTCCCGACCCTAGGCGGGAGAAGTCATTTGATGATTTCCACTCACGACAAAAAACATATTTTTATTCATATTATTTATTTATTGCATTACATGTGGCTTTTCTGTTATATGTAAACATCCTCCTCCTGATTACAAAACAAGGTTTTACTTTAGTCTAGGACTAAACCATTGAGCCAGTTTTTGTATTTCGAATTGAAGGTAGATGACAATAAGATTCAAAATTCAAAACCCGACTCAATGGTTTAAACCTGGACTAAAGATAAATCTTGTTTTGTAATAAGGGGCCCTAAGTTTAATTAGAAATAATATTAATAAGTCTAGACTTCCTCAAAATGTTTTCCTTCGCCGTATGCCAGTGGTGTCTACTGTCTATATATATATATATATATATTTATATATATATATATATATATATCTATATATCATCTATATATATATATATACTATATATATATATACACTTAGAATATGCATACCTATAACTTAGAAAAGGTCATATTGGTACTTGTCAGGTTTTGAAGCTCAACCTTGGCCTCCGGATAGCGACAAACAACGAACGTGCCACCATAATACTGAAATACTAAGTCGTAATACCTAGGTATCCTAGGTACTATAGATACCTACATTTACATTGCACCCTGGCTTGTCGAAACGCCGGCTAGCTTGATTGTTGAGTTAGGAGCACTTTGTTACGTCTGAATGGACACACGGAGCTCAAGGGTGTAAAACAAAGATGACGGATGTTTGAAAAGAATAGAATAGAATAATATTTATTGTAAAAATGAGTAGATGTGGATCAATAGGCTAGGTGTCGAAATAAAACAGTATTTATTGTGATCTCATAGTTTTATCAAAATAAAATAATATTTCTTTTATTAAAAAATAAATTTTGATACCTAGCTGGATACCAACTTGTTTTGTTGACTGTACCTATCAACAGTTCAGTGTTAACCATGAAATAATGAAACAATGAATTTATTTCAACAAGTAGGCCATTAAATAACACTGTTATAACCACGTTATAACAATACTTTGCACTTTTTATGAATCTAACTCCTCTGAGAAACAAAGCCAATGTAAAAATAACAATAACTTGTTATTTAAGTGAGAACCGTGCAATTTCATTGTGTAGTGGTCTTTTGAGGAAAGAACCACACCAGTTTGAGTGGACCCGTTCAGAAGACACAACGCAAGTGTCAGTTTACAACCAGTTCAACAGATATCACTAGAGATATGGAAAAAATTAAATAAAATGTGTTTATTGACAGAAATGTTTGTACAATTAAGTTGCCAGGGCTTCTCAAAAAGTAATCCGAAGATACTTGTATTGGGATAGACCTTGCTCTTCCTCGTTATACACATATATGGTTGTGCTAATTAATATCAGCACAATATTCAGAGAAGGATATACCACATTTTAGTTGTGTGTGTGTGCGTGTACGCGCATTTGTGTGAAAAGAAATGGTAATTCGATCAAGCACTTACGTAGTCTATATATGTATATAAAATATAATCGTGTTACAAAACTACACTATAGGTATTTATAACTCTAAAACTGCTCAGCTGATTTAGATGAAAATCGTTGGGGAGGTAGCTAAGGACCAATAAAAAAACGAAGATGAGAGAACGAAGAAGTGTTTAAAGATAATTGAAGAACTAAAATAATAATATGTTGCCCATCTATAGCAACCGTGTGTATATGACAAGAAGTCAACGCGCAGCCCCTGGGAAATGTCCCGTTAACTCACACACAACATAATTGAAAATACGATTCCAAATTTATGTTCGGCCAAACTAGGGCTAATGAAGTTTTCCCAACTTCCAACAAGTTGGGTCGGACGAACTTTGTATGTTTGTGTGTGTGTCCACACAGACGCAAAGTTCATGTCGGTGTATGACTTATGGATGTCGAAGTTTGAGCAGGTTTCGTTGGAGTATTGTTAGGTTTATATATACTTACTTAGGTATGAGTGTGTGTATCTTTTTTTTAATGTTATATGTCGGCAAACGAGCAGACGGATTACATGATGGTAAGCAATCAGCGCTATCCAAGGACACCTGCAACGGAGGAGTTACGAGTGCGTTGCCGGCCTTAATTTAGGGATTAAGGTTTTTGAGATTTAGGGATTGGTGATGGATCCTTCCAGGATTGGGCCTCCGGTAACCTCACTTATCATATCTGGTGTTTTCACGTTTATATGTTATGGAATTGGAGGCAAACGTACAGGATTAGCTGATGGTAAGTGATCGACGCCGCCCATGGGGCACCTGCAGCACCAGAGGAGCCACAGACATGATGGTGTGACATAGATGTTTTTTTGCTAAGATAATGTGATTTGATTTTATGAAATATAAAACTAAATCACATCATCATTAGCCTATAAGTGCCCACTGTTGAGCAGAGGCCTCTTCTCATACGAAAAAAGTTTAAGTATTAATCACCACACTTGGTCAAGGCGGATTGGCGCTTTCAAGCTTATGATTAGAAATTCAAAATCCAGGTTTCCTCACGATTTTTTCCGTCACCGTTTGTCTGTGATGTGTATAAATAATTTATATCTTAGAAAGCAAATATAACTTGGTAAAAGGCACATTTGTAACTACTTGCTGGGTTTGAACTCGCACCCTCCAATCACTGGATTCATCATCATCATCATCATCATGAGCCGGAAGACGTCCACAGCTGAACAAAGGCCTCCTCCTTTCCGAACCTTGTCCAAACCACTGGACTACCACCAGGTAATCCAACACACAAGACAAATAGTACCAGAAGCTAGCTATCTATACCTATAGCTAAAACATCAGAATCCTAATCCAAGTACTAATCCAAATCCTAACTTTCTAACTAATATTATAAATCGGATAGTGAGTTTGTTTGTTTGTGAGTTTGTTTTGCGTTTACGCCGTAACTACTGAACCGATTTTTTGCAAACGTAAAGTTAGAAGTCCGAATTACATAATAGGGTATTATATTTATGTACATATATTTTTATTCCGGAATAAATTTATATTTCTAGGCAAAATAAAAATATAATGTCGTGGTTGCCCGGAGGTTAAGGAGCTCGCTTCTCGTGCATTAGGGTGTGGGTTCGAAACCTGGCAAGTACCAATGTGACTTTTTCCGAGTTATATATACTTTCTATGATTATTTAGACACCACTGACATACGGTGAAGGTAGACATCTTAAGGAAACCTGGCCTTATAATTTCTTATTATAAGTTTGAAATCGCCAACCCGCATTGAGCAAGCGTGGTGATTAATGCTCAAACCTTCTCCGTATGAGAAGAGGCCTTTGCTCAGCAGTGGTCACTTATAGGCTGATGATGAGGGAAAACAAAAGTATGGTTAGCTTCATATCAGTTCGGTTCAGTGATAGATGGCGCTGTGTGGCATTTAAAACAGAGTAATATATTGCAAACTCCACGCGAACGAAGCAGCGGGTGGAAAGCTAGTATCCAATAAATAAGTTATCATAACTACAACTGGCAGTAACTTAAGTTAAGTTAGATCAAGAATTATAACAAGTATCGTTAATCCTAGTTAAACCATTTCTGTTTGTACAGTATATCATGTTCTAAGTTAAGTTTAAGTTGAAGTATGGTTTAGCTGTTCAGCTCGAGTTATGCTCTCAAGTTAAGCGTAAAGATCGGATGGTAGAATTTGACGTAGCTTCCCTGATGGTAAGTTTGCCAGACTTCGTGGCAAGGTAAATAATGAGACTGTAGATGGTTAAGGTCTGTTTATTACTTTAATTGCTGGTGCTTATATACTAAGAAGATGCGTGAGATTTTCAGATTTAGCTATCCTAACAAACGTGCAACAATTAACATGTGTGTCTTATCTCTATCGTATCTAAGTAATGTAGCGACGTGATCGTGCCGCTACATATACTCCCCCCTTTTAAAAATAATTAACATATAAATTGAAAAAAATTAGTATGTACCTAATTATATAATAACTTAACCTTGCTGATAAATTACATCCTATGCGTAATGTAATGTCATTGTTGCTAATTCGAAGGAAATAAAAACTGCTGCCTTTGTTGTGACGGCGGCGGCAGTCGATGAACTATCCACTGCATTTGTGCTGATTGTTTCTGCTGATTGAAAATTTTAAATTCTTGTTATTACGAAGTCGTAATAATTCTTGGTCATCATGCTGACATCTTGCTAAATCAGCATAATTAATCGGTGCTGGCACATCAATTTGTTCTATCCGTGACAATGCGTCTGCTACAATATTGTCACGTCCTTCTATATGTTGAATGTTGGTACAATATTGTGAAATAAAATCCAGTTGTCGTATTCGCCGTGGCGTATCATTAGATGACGGTTTTTGGGAAAATGCGTAAGTCAAAGGTCGATGATCTGTAAAGATAGTAAATTCTCTTCCTTCGACTAACCTTTGAAAATGTTTGACTGCCATATATATTCCGAGCAACTCTCTGTCGAATGTCGAGTATTTTTGTTGAGTATCACTTAATTTCTTTGAAAAGAATCCTAATGGTTCCCAATTACGTCCTGACTTCTGCTGCAGAACTGCGCCAACACAGGTCGAACTGGCGTCCGTCATAAGTGCCAAAGGGGCGGTGCGAGAGGGGTGAACTGTTAATACTGCGTTCCTTATATTTTCCTTGGTCCTTTAGTGATAATATGATGCTTAATCTTGTGTTTTGGAGTAGTGTGGAGGGAGGCTGGTTTCGTAATATCCTCGTATTCATTTAATAGTTGAGTAATGCGTGGATTCGTCTCAATGTTAATAGTGCGGATTGTTTGCTGCGTCGATTTGATCAGGGTTGCGGGCGTTGTCAGCTCAGTTACCCTATCTATGAGTTTTCGACCAGCTATATCGACTAATAGCTTATAATGCTCTAAAAAAATCTGCTCCAATAATCGGTTGTGTTACATCGGCGATGACAAAGTTCCATACAAAGTTTCTTCGTAGCCCGAAGTTTAAAGAGAGTGTTTTTTCACCATATGTCTTAATTTTTGTACCATTGGCGGCATAAAGTATACATTGTTCATCTTGTATTAGTGAATGTCTCTGTGGCTTGCTAATAACTGAAATATTTGCTCCCGTGTCAATCAAAAATCTCATACCACTTTTTCGGTCGGTAATAGTGAGGCGGTTGGACGGGTGAATAGCACAGAGTTCCGCCGTTGTCCGTGCTTCAATTAGTTTCCCTGTTTCCTTGAGTTGAGATCCTGTTTCCAATCACAAGGTTGAACACACTTTTGTGCATATTTTTTAAATCTTCCATGGTAAAAACAAAAGTGCCTTCTTTCTCTTGAACTTGACTGTGGTAGGAAATGCCGACGATTGGAATAACTTTGAGTGCTGCGTCGATAGTTTTTTTGACCTTGCTGAATTGCATTTAGTTCCAATTGCATTTCTGCTAACTGTGCTAGTATGCATGACATTGTATCGTCGCCAGATTTGTTTCCGTTTACAGCTGACACCTCTGTACGTGTTGAATTTATTAATATCTTGTCCGCGATCTGGCTCATCTTGTTCACATCTATGTCTTAGATGTGAACAAGATGAGCCAGAGCTGTGACTGCTAGAACCGAAGTCACTGATGGTGGCAGAAGCCTCAACCATAGAAGTTTGATGGTTTCGTCGCTGATATTTCCGTTACTCAGGGTCCGCATCTTGCGCAGAAGATGTGATGGTTTCTGGTCGCCGAGATCCATTTCAGACAATAATTTTTGGAGCTGACGTTGGTCTGATTCCTCATAGCAAGTGATTAGGCGTTCTTTGATAGCCTTGTACTTTTCTATTGGCGGTGGGCAAGTAATGAGGTCACTAACCTGTATTATTTCTTCTTTTGGCAGTTTTGCAATGACCGTATAGTACTTGTAATCGTCTCCTTGCTTCTGTGGTGCTACTATGGCTTCTAGTTGCTTAAACCATAATCTGGGTTGGTCCCTCCAAAATTCCGGTTCCGGCTGATATCTCCAAGGCTTCTTGTTGGCTGCTGCTTGATTTGCAGGGTGAATGAGTCATGTTGATTGTTCTTCGTCGGGTCACCAATTTGCCAGACTTCGTGGCAAGGTAAATAATGAGACTGTAGATGGTTAAGGTCTGTTTATTACTTTAATTGCTGGTGCTTATATACTAAGGAGATGCGTGAGATTTTCAGATTTAGCTATCCTAACAAACGTGCAACAATTAACATGTGTGTCTTATCTCTATCGTATCTAAGTAATGTAGCGACGTGATCGTGCCGCTACAGTAAGCAATCGGTACCACCTACTCATAACACCAAAGGACTTACAAGTTCTTTGCTGGTATTTTATGGGTGGTTTGGGGTTAAGGATCTCTTGATCAGGATATTGAGGATTAAGGGGAACGTTTGGCGTAACCTGACTTGATCCATCAATCCTGTTAGGGATTTGAGATCTGGGGTTTGAAGATAGAGTAAAAGATGGGGGGCTCCAGAAACTTCACTCACACGACGAAACACAGCGCAAAAGTTGTTTCACACCGGTTTTCTGTGAGGTCACACCTGTTCAGCCTGCCAAGTATGAGCTCTACCACATTTCTTCCGTTAGGGTTAGGGTAATTAGCAGGTTACTTTCTAATATATTAAAAAGGCAAGGTCTTTTTATAACTGTTAGACTCACTTCGATGAAGGAAACACCATCATTCTTAACTCTAAAAGACGCGTAAAATTAAAAGCTATCATTAAATTAACCGACACCAACTTCGTAAACAAACATTTCATAACAAACTTCGCAAACAAAAACAATCGTTAAAATACATTTATATTTCTTCACTGTATAGGGCGGTAAACGGTTCAAGTCACTCTCCTGTAAAGTTCATTCAATGTCGCTTAGTAATTGTTGCCTTTCAAGCGTCGATATAAACCTAAACAGAAGAAAAAAATGGCTTTCCAAACTAATATTATAAAACTTAAAACAACCTAATATTATAAATGCAAAATCACATCAAAAACGCGAAAGTAATTAATTTGTCTGTTTGTCAGTCTGTCTGTCGGTCTGTCTGTCTGTCCGTCTTTTCTTTACGCCTAATTTTATATATGCGAAAGTATCTCTGTCTTTTCTTTACGCCTAAACTACTGAACCTTTTCGTGTGAAATTTTTACAGACATAGTTTGGAGCTCTTTTTTACCAAAAACGCGAACTACTATTGTGACTACTATTGTCATCCGTACAAAAATAAACACCAATTTAAAATGAAAACTTTCCATTCAAAACTTGACTTTACAACCATCCTGTGTATAGTACACGGTGTTGCAAGATCTATAGTTTGTTTGAGTAAACTCCAAACTTAGTAAAATTCACTTTGTATTAACTTTGGAAGCATCCGCGTTGTATTAATAACTTATGAAGATCTTAAAGTGGAATATCATAATGATTTAACACTTTTGACACTGTAAAATTCAGTGTTTCGAACATTATTTCGAAATAATAATTAACTTTGATGGGGTTGTAATGGATGGGGTAAAGTAATAATTTGTGAATAAAAAATTATGTTGAAAATTTTTAGGGACAATTATTTTTGTTTTGGCTTATTTTTTTAAGTATACAATCACAAAACAACAAATTTAAATCACATATATTATTACTATAAACAGCGAATTCTAGTTGATGTAGAATATAATAGAATTCTAGTATGATCACCAGACGGGACCCTACAGGGCCGATGTTCAGCCGAGGTTGTGGGGCTAGCGCATTAAGGTACCCCTTGGTACCTTCGGCCTAAACAGGAGAAGGAGCGGGGGGTTTTTAGTCAGTCTGGCACTCTCGCCTAACCCTGAGCGAGAGAAGACATTTGATAATTGCCCCTCACATTAAACTTGATCAACACTGGTGAGTGACGACGAATATTGATAAATCAGAGATACCACCTTTTCCTATTAACCATATCGATGTTGAACACCAGGCAAAATAAGCAAAGGAGGTTGTAATAGCTCGCTCAAAAAAGTTCCAAACACTAACCGCATAAAACCTTCAACTTCTTTAGGCTAAGAACTCACGGAGCGATTTTGAACCGTGCCCGCCGCGGTAGCAGAACTGCGGTTTTATTTCCAAACTCACGAGACCGGTAATTTGCGCGGTTACACAGCCGCCGCGGTTGCGATCATCGCCCGCAAACGTGGCGGGCGATGATCGCAAGATTGCAAGACGGGCGGTTAACGATCAGTTGAGGTCCAGACCGCCATGGACTCATACCAGAAATGAGTCGTTGCGTTATATTTACTTCACAGAAGACCCGCCGGCCCCCGCGGTCGCTCGCCAACCGATCGCAAAGCGCGCGGGTGCCACCCGCCGAGGCTGCGGGTAACCGCGGTCCGCGCGATTCTACTAGTTGCCCGCCGGTACAGCGGGAGCCGCATACAACCGCGTACACCGCGGGCGTAAAACGCGTCGTGAAATGTGCTTAAATTTTTTATATAAATATTTGAATTCTACAGAAGCTGCGGGCCCGCAACCGCAGCGGACGCGGGCGAAAATCGCTCCGTGAGTTCTTAGCCTCACTGTCACTTCTTACAAACGTCACTGTCAAATTTGACGCTTCATATCGCGCTGCTAAGAGAAACTATGGCACAATCAGCTGGACTAAGTTATACGAAATTCAGAAAAAAATGCCGGTAACTGCGTTGCCAATGGCTAAAGTGATCTGTCTCCGGTAATGGGCTGGTGTTTACATGTGTTTCTGCGTGTGCGCACCACGTTTATGTTGCTTTCCCTCCATTTTTTTCCCCTGTTTGTCTTGCCTACCGCTTTGTATCAAAGGTAATTTCAAAAGTAACTCCTACTACCATTTCCCCATTACACCGTGCCTTGTATTGTATAGAATGCAAAAAGAGTCTTTAGGTAGGTGATTTACTACTGTCGAAATGTGATTAAGATATACAATTTATTAAACCCGTTGAATGCACTAGACAAGAGTCTCATAGCATCTGCGGCCACGTTCGGTTATCATGCGTCATCAACACTTTATTATCGACGACGCCGCGAAACCTGACGCCTCGCCGTAGTTACTTGGCTAGTTAGGCTTAGGAATAATACCCAATGATGTATAAAACTATAGATACATTGTCCGCGCTCCAAAATGACAACATGAAATGAAGGCAATTGACAACATCGCGCTTAGTTACGCACCAAACTGCCGCGCGACGCTACGTTTGTTTTTAATTTATATCGTGTGTGTAAACCTGTGCGAAACATAAAGAAAGCATGTCTTCGTGTGTGTTCAGACGATGTACAAATTATACTCCAAAAGTTAAAGACAAAAATGTGTCATTTCATGCGAAAGTTCACCAAATAACCTATTTTTATTTTATTTTTTTCGACGCCGGCGCCCGCCATCTTATGGCGGCCGGCGCATGAAGGTATAATCACGTGCCGTCGGTATAACTGAAGATGTATATTTATCTCCCTCTAGCAAAGGCATTCCACTATTTTCTTTCCCTTTCTTTACTCGTAGAAGTAGTTATCTAGTATTTTCGCCGTTTTTAAGCGCCGCGATGTTGGTTCATGACGTGTCTATATATAATACGTCATTGATAATACCTCTTTTTATCTTTATTTATTAAACACATTACATTGAACTTATGAAATAAAAATAGTCCCACTAAACTATATTCACAGTTTGATTGTGGAATCACTATAATTACATACCTTATCATCTCAAATAAAATGTAACTTAATTAACTGCCACATAAGTGAAGCTATACAGAATATTTAATTATTAATCGTGATTGAATGTGTAGTTTCTTTGCAATTCATTTGGCAAACCCAAGTTTTTGATTTGGTTAAGCAGAGGTACTCGACTACTACTAGGTAGTCAATATAATAATGACCAGTTTTGGAGAGTTTTCAGGACAACCTCTTGAAATTTTTGGACCTTCCTCTAATCATCAGCAATTTTAGTAAATTATAAGTTTGAAATCACTAACCCTGCTTAAGCAAGCCTAGTGGTTATTCGGTTTTTCATCTCCTCAAATAATATCTTCTGATTTATTTCGTTACGGGATCCAAACAGTCATATAAGTCCCTAGACGCGCCGGACTTCAGTGTTTAGGTGTTTTCTTGGTTGTATCTACTGTATCTTCTGAATTACAGGAGTTTTGTGAGGTTGTGGTGGGCTTGTCCCTTTAAAAAAGCATGATGATTAACATTCTTTCTCAATTTGAGTAGAGGCTTTTTCTCACTGACCATTGGGACATTTATAGGCTTCTGCTAATGATGATGATGATTATGATGTTGCATCATTAGCTTCTAATGTATAATATTTAGTGTCTGTCAGTCACTTAGTCACCAGAAACGCTTTTTCAAAGACCAGAAAGGACTTGAACTATTGCACCGACCATCGGCTCATCTCTGCATCACCCAAAGCTCGACTGGTAGAAAATGCCTTAGGCGTTAAGTCCGCCTATGTGCCCATTGTGCTTGAAGTTTAAGTAAATAAATTGATGTGTTACAGAAATGAAATGCTGTCAGTGTCTCGTAGTTCATGTGGATGAAGAGTTCGACCATCCTCCGAAGAAAATCAAAAATAATGATCCGAATACAGGGCAGCCAAGCAAGAAAATATAATAACTATAAACTGAATAAATATTACTACATTATTTTGATGTTTGTTATTTTTTTTGTATGAAATACGTCGGCAAACTAGCAGACGAATAACCTGATGTTAAGCAATCGGTGCGCGGCGCCCATAAACGGCCGCAACACCAAATAAGTTACGAGTTTCGGCCTTTTGGGGATTAGGGTTTCGGATATTTAAGGATTGGGAAGGGATGGGGGGAGGGGGAGAAGTTGGGCCTCCGGTAGACCTGAGTGGACGGCGCGTAGCATTCCGGGCGCGCCTTTGAAAGTCAATGGACCACACAGACCTATAGGCCCAGCCGGGGTTGCGGGATAAGCGCAATATGTCACTGCGGCCTCGGCCCAGAGCAGGAGAAGGAACGGGGGGTTTTTTAGTCAGTAAGAGTCTGACACTTCCTCTCGCCCGACCCTGGGCAATAGAAGTGATTTGATGATTAGCCGCTCACAAAACAAAAGATGTCCATGGTCAATGCAGATTGCTTACCATCAAGGGATCCGTATGCTCGATCGCCGAACTATCCCATAAAAATGACACCTCTATCATGCACATAATTATTATATAGTACCTACTTACAAATACTTTTGCACAATGAAATAACCAGTATTTGCTGATCATGAACTTATTTTGTTGAACTTTGAATGCCAAGGTAACTGGGATTGTTGCAAGGATCCGGCAGTTGGGACTCGAGGTGGCGCTCCACAAGTCCGAGGCCATGTGCTTCTATGGCCGTCGGAGCGCGCCACCTCCAGGTGGGTCCCAAGTAACGGCGGGAGGAGTTACCATCGGCGTCGAGTCGGCGATGAAGTACCTGGGTCTCGTCCTCGACAGCCGATGGAACTTCACGGAGCATTTTCGTCGTTTGGCCCCTAAGTTGGAACGGTCTGGGGCCGCGCTCAAGCGGCTCCTTCCCAACCTCGGGGGGCCAAACGCCTCCTGCCGGAGGTTGTATATGGGAATTGTGCGATCCATGGCCCTCTACGGTGCCCCTGTGTGGGCGCCGGACTTGAAGCGGCGGCCGGCTCGTACGCTGGTCGCGTCACAGAGGGTCATGGCTATACGAGTAATCCGCGGGTATCGCACGATCTCCGGGGAGGCGGCGAACCTCCTTGCCGGATCACCGCCGTGGGATCTAGAAGCGAAGGCGCTCGCGCGCGTCTACAGTTTGCGTGCAGACGCGCGTCGCCGGGGCGAAGATCCTCTGCCGCGCCAAATTAGTGCGTGGCGGAATGAGCTCCGGCGAGATCTCATGGCAGAGTGGAGACAACGACTGTCGCAACCGAGGGCCGGGCACGCTACCATAGCAGCGGTAAGACCCCTCTTTGAGGAGTGGCTTGAGAGACGCCACGGCGTCCTCACCTTCCGTCTGACGCAGGTGCTTACCGGGCACGGCAGCTTCGGTAGGTTCCTGTTTCGGATTCAGCGGGAGGAAACGCCCGAGTGTCGTCATTGTGAGGACCACCTAGAGGATACGGTGGAGCATACGGTAGCGGTATGCCCTGCCTGGGCTGAGCACCGCCGTATCCTCAGGGAAGTGATCGGCGGCGGCGACCTCTCGCGCCCGGCCTTAGTCGAGGCCATGGTGCGGAGTGAGAGGAACTGGGACGCCGTCTCCTCCTTTTGTGAAGCAGTCATGCTCGCAAAGAGAGAGGCGGCCCGCGTGAGGGAGCAATCCTCCTCCTCACGCCCCAGCAGCCGCAACTGGCGACACTACGGGCGTCGGGGATCGAGGGACGATCTCCGGCCACCGTAAGTACGGGCCTGCGGTCGGCGAGTAAGGGCAGCTCGCCGCCCGACCAGAACCAGGCCCGAGCGTACGGCGCGTAGCGTTCCGCGCGCGCCTCAAAGAGCCAATAGACCACCACAGACGGGGCCCTAAAGGGCTGATGTTCAGCCGGGGTTGCGGGGTAAGCGCAATGAGGTACCGCGACCTCGGCACAGAGCAGGAGAAGGAACAGGGGGGTTTTTAGTCAGTAAGAGTCTGACACTCCCTCCTGCCCGGCCCTGGGCGGGAGAAGTCATTTGATGATTTTCCCCTCACAAAAAAAAAAAAAAAAAAAAAAAAAAAAAAGGTAACTGGGATTGGAATAACAAAAAAATAATATGAATTGTTGTTGGGAATCTTATGGACGCTGTAGGTACACTGGCCAGCAGATAAAGTTACTCCATTGTTTTTAAACGTTCGACTTTGTAACGTAATTGTCAAAGTTGAAAATCGAATAAAGGAGTTTAACAGAAAAGTTTACTTTGACTTGCCACCTTACACCCACCGTCACCTGTAAAAAACAGTTTTGTTTTGTTTAAGAATAATTTATTTGTACTAAGTCCAAAACCAGTATTCTTGAGATGTTATGCATAACAGATTGCAGTTTGCATTTATAAAAAAGACACAAAACCAATATATTTTTCTTCTTCAAGCACAAAATTGTACCTCGGCAAAACACCGGAGCGGGAGAAGAAATGGAGCGGCTTTTGCCAGTAGGCGTCTGGGACAGTCTCTCGCTCCATCCAGGACGGGAAAGCCAGTATGATGAATTTCATCTCTCAAAAAAAAAGAAGCGATCGTGTAGTATCTGAGACTTAGCCGCATAGTGAAGAATGCATTTTATGACCAGAGCTACATATTTGAAAAAAAATCTGAAAACAATTAAAAGAACAAATAAATCCGAACTATTCTTTACGCGGGTTTTTTATAAGCTTAATGACAACCGAAATAGGGATAAAAATAAAGTATGCAAATCAAAAATTTAATCAGACCGTCAATTTTTTCTTCGTTTATTTCTTTTTTTTTCGACTGCACAGTTCGATTCCTGCACGGAACAACTCTTTGTATGATCTACAAATTGTTGTTCCGGGTCTGGGTGTGATGTGTTATTGTGTGTTTGTAAACGCACCCATGACACAGGAGAAATCATAGTGTAGGGCAACGTTCTTTTAAAAGGAAAAAAATATGTTTCTATTGTTTTCAAGGATAAAATATAAGCTTACTATTTTTTTATGTAACGTCATCTATACTAGGAAATATTATAAAGAGGTAAAATTTGTAAGTTTCTACGAGGGTCATACTGAAAGTTTTTAGAAAATCAAAAACTGATTACATTAGCCAGTTATTAGTTTTATTATATCTTTTCAAAATATTGTCCATTCACGTCAATACACCGCTGCATGCGATGTTACCACTGGGAAAAGCACTTTGCCCACACGTCCTTAGGGGTCTCTTCAATGGCATCATGATACGCAGCCACCGCTTCTTCAGCATTCATAAACCGCTTTCCTTTAAGTTTTCCTTTAATTTTTGGCAACGTGTGAGTTACCGAATTCCCAATCCTTCCCCTAGCCTCCTCAAACCCTAAATCTCCAAAGTCCCAAAAGGTCGGCAACGCACTCGTAACTCCTCCGTTACGAGTGTCCATGGGCGGCGCTGATTGCTTACCATCAGGTAATTCGTTTGCTCGATGGCCAACCTATCACATAAAAAGAAAAAAAATGTAAATTAGTTCAAGGCGAAGTAGGTAAATGACGTCACACGAAGCACTATTGACGTCAGACGGTACCTACCTACCTACCTATATACTAAAATATATGTAACAATAATTTTATTATAAAAACAGATAAAATAAACAGGTTACTTGCGTAGGGAACCAAAGATAATTATGTAGGTATTGGAGATGTTTTATTAAATTAAAAAAAAAGGTTTTTTCACAATTTTTCCTTGTTTTGCATTTGAATAAAATTATCATTCTGTGACAACAAGTTAAGTGTTTTTCTTATCGATAAAAACCCTGTCAGTGAATCGGAGGTGTATTATGGATGCTAGAAGACCCGTACCTATATCAGCGAACAATATCGATACATTTTATAAATGACATGTAATTTTTCTTTACATATTGTGGTATAGTGGATTACCTGATGGTAAGCAATCGGCGCCGCCCATGGACACCGCAACACCAAAGGAATTACGAGTGCGTTGCCGGCCTTTTGGGGATAGAGGTTGGGGATATAAGGATCGGGAAGGGATAGGGGAGGGGGAGGGATTGGGCCTCCGGTAACCTCACTCACAAGGCGAAACACAACGCTGGGTTGTTTCACGCCGGTATTCTGTGAGGCGGTGGTATCACTCCGGTCGAGCCGACCCATTCGTGCCGAAGCTTGGCTCACCCACATTTAAATAAATCATAAATCTCCCATATTTATGGTATGTTGTGTTTGGTAATTGTATGTTGTATTCCTAGGTACAATAACAAATCAATCCAGTTACCTAATGGTAAGCAATCAGCACCATCCAAGGAAACCCGCAACTCCTGTCACCTTGCAAGAATGTACCCGTTTCTACTCAACCGCTATGTCGTGGAAGCTTGACTAGCAAATTATTTGTTTTCATTAAAACTTATCTCGCAACCCGCCCTGGCTTCGCATGGGCGCAATACTAACACAAAATTCTTCCACTATTTAATAAATACCCTAACCTAACCTAACCTAACCGTCTTCTTCAATGTCCCACTCATCGTACTGATTTTCTCCACTCCTCCTTTTTCGTTCAGTCTGTCTTGCTGTGGAATGTGCTCCCCCCTGATATCAGGATGGTGTCTAGTCGTTTGACTTTCAAACAAAAGGTTCGTGAGCTCTTGCTAAAAGGTTTGGCTGAATCGTGACCACCATATATATAGTATATTATAATAAGTATAAGTATATATTATATATGTATATGTTATTTATAAATATATTATGTAATTTGAGTACTTAGTTTATATATATTATATTGTAACTTGTAACTTGTGTGTAAATATTTGCACATATATATGTATCTATCTCGTCTTCACTCATTTAAATTTAAGTCTGTTTGCTTGCTTCTTGCACCGACCATTGGCTCATCTCTGCATCACCCAAGGCTCGACTGGTAGAAAATGCCTTAAGGCATTAAGTCCGCCTATGTACCCATTGTGCATGAAGTTTTAAATAAATAAATAAATAAATAAATGTTATAACACGCACCTGTTCAATATCTCTATCTAATTAAATAACTGCATCAAAATCGGTTACGTAGTTTTAAAGACTTAAGCGCACATAGGCATATAGGAACATAGAAAGCAACTTTGTTTTATATACTATGTTGTGATAACTCACCATGGCGCCATTCGAGAGATGATCTCCGGCCACTGTAAGCGCGGGTCGGCGCCCGACCAGAATCAGACCCGAGCGTACGGCGCATAGCGCCAATAGACCAACCACCACAGACGGGGCCCTAAAGGGCTAATGTTTAGCTGGGGTTGTGGGGTAAGCGCAATAAGGCACCGCAGCCTCGGCCCAGAGCAGGAAAAGGAACAAGGGGATTTTAGTCAGTAAGAGTATGACACTCCCTCCCGCCCAGCCCTGGGCGGGAGAAGTCATTTGATGATTTTCCCCTCACAAAAAAAAACCACCCACGGACACCCGCTACTCCTGAGGAGTTGCGAGTGTGTATTTTTTTATGTCATTACTGTAAACGCTCGCGAGCGGTTTCGCTTCCAGATCCCATGAGGTGATCCGGCAAGGAGGTTCGCCGCCTCACCGGAGAGCAAAGGCTTTCTCGCATGGAGAAGGTATGAACATTTCTTTGGACGCTTCTTCAAGTCAGATTAACGATTTCAAACATTTAATAGGAATTATAGGTCACGTTTTTCACTTCACCGTGCGTCATTGATTACCTACTAAATAAAATAAAATATATTTTTATTAAATTAATAATAAGGAACTTGTCATTGGACCCTAACACATTAAAATACAGGTATATTAAATTATGCGTTTGCAAACAGGTAAAAAATGTTTAAATAAAATAATTATTAATTACCTAAAGGTCATTGGATTGTGAACGTATACCATATCTACCCGCAGCTTCAGCTGTTAGGTAGAATCATATACATACATATGGTCGCATCTTTCTTCTATTGGGGATTTATTTTTGAGGGGAAAATCATCAAATTACTTCTCTGAACCTGGCTGGGTCAAGAGGAAGTTTCATACTCTTACTAATTATAAACTACCCTATTCTTTCTACTGGTCCAGGCTGGAGCCCGGTAAGTATGTGTGTCAGGTGGAAAATGACGACGCCATGGCTTCTCTCTAGTCACTCCTCAAAAGAGTTTTTTACCACTGCTATCTCGGATCCCACTGCGTGCAATCACACTCTTACACTAAACATTTATGGCCAGTTCGGATTAATACCAAAAAAATAATAGTACCTATAAAAAAGTAGTAATATTTTTTGACCCTACGGCCTTTGTTGTTCGATAAGTTACAGTAACTCTTCCTTCAAATACTCCTATCCTATCCAATTTGTATCTCTTCCTTCAAATACTCCTATCTATAACTTTATCAAAGCACATCCAAATCAATCCATCAGTTTAGATATAACAGTCCAACAAACAAACAAACACAGCAACTCATTATCACTATTAGTTAACATACCTAAAAAATAAGGAAAAAGCGCTGCAAAATATGCTAAAGCTAAGGGAATACAATAATACTATTTAACAAAACTGGTTTCTTTTAACATAACTACACAACTAAGTTAGACTCAGAGTATAAATAAGCGGGTCCTACTGGGAGCAAAACAGAACACATATTGAGTTCAACGCAATCATTTCAAAATGGCCGCTATCAAGACCACTTTTCTGCTTTTCCTCATCGCTTTTGTGATGTTGGTTTCTATTGGCGCTGTTCGTGTGGGACCTTGTGACCAGGTCTGTTCCCGTATCGACGCTGAAAAGGACGAGTGCTGCAGGGCCCATGGACACAACGGTTACAGCAGCTGTCGCTACGGCCAAATGAACTGTTACTGATCCACAAACTGCAGGGAATTCATTAATGGCTCAACTTACCAAGGTATCAAAGACTGACTATTAAAGTGGTTGCTTCTGTCTCAAGCTGTTATGTGAATTCTGTAATGTTATTCAATCTTTCGACCGACCCTTGACTGTATTGAGTTTTTCAATTAAATGTTTTATAATGTGTGCAATTTTTTCGTTTTATTTAATACTAGCTACTCTCGCGTGGTTTCACCCGCTGCTCGTTTGATCGTAGCGTGATATTTTATAGCCTGTAGCACTCAGGAACATTGTAGCTATATATCAGTGAAAGAATTTTGGCAATCCGACCAGCGGTTCCAAAGATTACCCCCTACATACAAACTTACAAATTTTACCTCTTTATAATATTAGTATAGACCTAGTAAAAGATAATCTAGGTGTCTTAATGTCCCGAGAAAATAAGTTTCTTATGGGTTAACGTGCACTATGATTATGTGTTTCGTTATAATTCTGTGTTTTTTCTGTGTGGGTTAACTTAAAACTTTTCTTTGTGTTGGACCATGTAGACAATAAAAATCACATTTGTTTTTTTTGTACCTCGTGTTGACATTAGATTCAACTTCAAAACAGTTCATCGTTGGACTATTATAGGTCTCCTCTACAAACGTAAAGAACAGAAATTAAGTTTCTTGAGATATTCTATAAATGTTCTTAGTAGGCAATTCTACTTATCATTATGTTAACATGATAACGTAATATAAATTATAATATACTGGCTTCCGCCTGCAATTTCGCGCGCGTCTTATATTGATATCATGTCGCACGATGCCAAATTTCATCCAGATCCGTTTAGCCGTTTTGGCGTGATTGAGTAACAAACGCCCAAACATCCAAACATCGTTCATTTCGCATGAAGGCCATAAATAGGCTACACATAACTCGTCATAGCTAATAGCTTCAAAAAATACCAGCGTATAATAAGCCTGCGTTATGTGTCGACGAATGAGTTGCCCAAGCCATGTCTCCCCGCTAACCCTACTCCCAAATCCCTAATCGACAAACGAGGAAACGGATTCCCTGATGGTAAGTAAAATTTATGAACTGCCAGTGCGTTTCCAACATTTTGGGGTTAGGTTTTAAGGGTTGGGAGATTTTGGGAGGAGGGGGGAGGATTAAGCATGCAGTTACCTCACTCAAATAGTCAAATAACGGGCAAGCGTTGTTTAATGTATAAAAGATGGCTACCATACCTACTTTTAAAATATTTTAATAGGCGAAGGATATTATTTACTTTTTTTATGTGATAGTCCGGCAAACAAGCAGACAGATTACCTGATGGTAAGCAATCGGCAACACCTATGGAGACCTGCAACACCAGAGGAGTTACAAGTGCGTCGCTAACCTTTTGGGGATTAGGGTTTTGAAGATTATTGTTATAGATATTGGGGAACAACGGGGACAGGAAGGATGGAGCCTCCAGTAACCTCACGCACATGGCGAAACACAACGCTATTCTTGTTTGTTGTTTCACGACGGTATTCTGTGAGGCCGTGGTATCACTCCAGATCAGCCGACCCATTCGGGCGGCAGCATGGCTCTCCCACACTTAAATGTCTTTTACGCCCTTTCAGAAACGGCTCGATCAGAAAACCAAAAACCATCGGCAGACAGCAACCCTCTTTTTTGTTAAGTTGATAAAATATGTCATTTTATGATTAAGAGTGACAATTTATAAGTCTTTGTCAAATTTACACACGTGTTTTTAAAAGCAAGTGTAAAAAATCACAATCAGGTCAAAATTTAATGAGAATTTTGAAATTATTCAGAACAAGATTCTCTCCTTTCGGGAAATACACTTTCCATAAATCTAAAAGTGAAGTGTTTTAAACGCATATGTTAATAAAAAAGAATGAAATTCATGAAACCTAGCTGAAATATTTAAGCGTATTTGAAAAGTAAGCTTCGTTTTAATGTTTTCAAAGGAACCGAGCTCAAAAACAGAAGAAAAGAAGAAGAAGAAATCGAAAAGTGATCGCTTGTGCTATGTTGCGTTTCTACCACTTCTTATAAGTCCATTTGTATCTTGCATTCCTTGTTGCTACTGTTGCTCAAACTGGGCCATACCGGAAGAAGTACCATTTGAAAGAAATAACCCGGATGAGATAAGCACGAAAATTAAAGGGTAAAAATTACCATACTAAGCTCAAAAATTTACGAGCTAAAAATTGTAAGCTTGTTTTAAATCCGAGCTTAGATTTTATTAATACCCTATGTGTTGTATAGGCCCCATCCCATTCCTTCCTCTGATCTTTGTTCCTATAGTTGCCTGCTTTCCTGTGTTATGTCCTTGTTGTATATCGTGCTGTGAAAATAGCGATGCTAATCCTACAAATGATGATATTATTTAGTGCAAATGCCAATATGTGTAGTCATTTTGTAAACTAGTTTGGTGTAAGTAAAGAAATGTGCTTATAAACAGATATCCCTTTAGACAGAACTAAGCTCAATTTTCCCGATATAGTTATACATATTCAAACTATGAATGATGTTGCTTAGTTCTCTAGTTCTACGTTTGCTAAATATGTGAAGTCATTTTGTTAAGTTTTGAGGAAATAAAGAAATGTGTTTATAAATATATCCCTATAGACAGAACTAAGCTCAATTTTCCCGATATAGTTGTACATATTGAAACTATGAATGATGTTGCTTAGTTTACTATTTAAATGTTTATTAAATACATTTCGAGTTGATTTGCCTTTCATTTAGTTTGTAGCATGTCGTTGTGGGCTGGCGAATAAAGAGCTGCGTTTTTTGCATGAGGAGGCGAGTGAAGAACCTGGTAAGTAATATGACTTTTCCGAGTCATGTGTACTTTCTAAGAACACCGCTGACCTGCTGTCCTTTTGTTAGTGAAGTCAGACTGGCCTTCCGTCAGTGCTAATTCAATATCGTTAAAAAGTACATATAAATCTGGTACTTGAAAAGTCACGTTTGCACTTGCCAGGTTTCGAGCCTTAGGGCCATACCTCACCGAGATGCCATGGTGACGTGGCCAGCGACATGGCCATGGCTACGTCTGGTGTCCCTGTGTCGCCAAACTGAGTTGCCCAATCGCGTCGCAAATACATTCAGTTCTGTCTCGGCACATTCTGGAATGGACGTGTAAATTATTAATAAACTATAATCCGATCCACCACGACAATGACATGATTTTACAAATCGAGCCATTTAACCTTCTCTAGGTAGGTTACCTACGTAAAACTCATCAAATCGATAAAGACAGGAATATAGTGCATAATCTATGGGAAAGACGCTACAGACTATAGAATAGTAAATAAGTAAGAAAATGACACTGTCATTTCATTAACCAAATTTGCAAGAATTTGTAAAATAAACAGTGTAAATTAATTATTAAATTCAATGTGTGTATTCTGCTGGTTACCGTTCATATGTATATGCCCCTGGATTATTTGCATTCCACTTTGCTGCCCAAGCTGCTTAAATATCTTACCGTGCTGCTACATACTCTGGTTCCTAAATGATAATATTGAAAAGGATTCAGAGGAAAATATATTAAAAAAGGAAGAAAAAGAATAAGCTATTTAAAAACTGCCTAAACGAAACGAAAAACGTAAAGTTTAAGCTCACCTCTTTGTAAAGACTAAGCTCAATTTTGAACAAAATGGAATTAAGTTTTATCTGGAGATATTGATGTGTACTATAATATTGGCACTGCTTTTAACCCCATTCATGTGCGTTGTGATCTTGCCACTACTCATAAGTCCATTCGTTTCATGCTGTCCTTGTTGGGATTGTTGCTTTAATTTGGTTATGGATAACAAAGAAGAAGGCTAAAGTAGGAATTACTAAGCTCAGTATCAAATAAAGATAGAACAAAACTTCTGTTTGGTGTTAACAATCATTTATATCGTTTCATTTTCCGGCCATATTGGAACTGTACTGGGATCAGAAGAAACTAATTATTGTAATAAATAAAGAAAAAACATTGTCAATTATTTAGTAAATTACATTAACATGAATTACATAAATGGGTAAGCTTAATTTGTTAAAACATCAGTTGGAATTATTAAAATCTAAATGTGTGTTGTTCTTCTACCGACACTTATAAGCCCATATGTCGAAGTAGCTTCTTTGAATTTGTTGTGGAGAGTAAGACGGAGAAAGTAAGCTCAAAAAATTACTTAGTGGGAAACACAGGTAAAACTAAGCTCCAAATGTCTTTTTTCCTGTTTTTTTTTTTGTAACAATGTATGAATTTGAATCTAAATATTAAATTAATATGTTTGTTATCGTGAGTTCATATAAATAAATGTTATTGTAAATGTAAGTTTGTTGAAATTGCTTGGTATCATAATAAAAATTCATTACAATTGGATGGAGTGTTTTATTTGTATTATGTACTCAAACAAGAATCCCATGCTTCTTATCTATTGTTGTCACAGTTTGGACCAATTAATATTTATGGAACAACTCTTTACGTGATACACAAATAGCTGTTCCGAGTCTAAGTGTGTTGTGTATGTGATATTGTATTTTCGTAAACGCAACCACGACACAAGAGAAAATTCCAGTTAGGCAACGTGCTTTGAAATAAAAATAGAAAATATCAAAAATAACGAGTTCGAGAGCATTAGTGTGCAGTAGTGAGCAGAGAGCCATGCTTCGGCACGAATGGGTCGGCTCGACCGGAGTGATACCACGGCCTCACAGAAAACCGGCGTGAAGTAACAACAGCGTTGCTTTTCGCCGTGTGAGTGAGGTTACCAGAGGCCCAATCCTTCCCCTCCCCCAATCCCTCCTTAATCCCTAAATCTCCAAATCCCTAATCCCTAAAAGGTCGGCAACGCACTCGTAACTCCTCCGTTGCGGGTGTCCATGGGCGGCGCTGATTGCTTACCATCAGGTAATCCGTAGGCTCGTTTGCCGACCTATCACTTAAAAAAAAAAATAACGACTTTTCAATACCTACAATATTTTTTTTTAATCTATTTCTCTCATCGATTGTATAATAGATGCGTCATTTCCAATTTTAATTTTTTTTTTGTATTTTTTAGGAATAAGTAAGGACACTATTCGATTCAAAAAAGTGATGGCGTCACACACTTGCAATGTATGTTTCTCATACAAACTCCATAGAAAAGGACTACTATGGAACATCAATTAAAGTACTATACAAGTTGTCACAAATGTAATGTTCTTAAGAGGTGTTCTCGTGGAAATAATGTTACAAAAACGATTGGTCTATCCTCATCGATAGTTGGCTGTATGTATCACAAAGTGCAGCAGCTGCACACTCGATGCACCCGATCGTTATCGTTGACGTCCCGATAACGCACACGTTGCGTTTGTCTTCGCCCCGCATTATTGATAAGGTCTTCGCGTTCACCCCGTTTTTGGCAATTAAACCTTCAAGTATATCAGCAACAGTGAATCATCATCATCATCAGCCTATAAGTGTCCACTGCTGAGCAAAGGTCTTTTCTCACACGGAGAAGGTTTGAGCTTTAATCACCACGCTTCCTCAAAGTCGATCGGCGATTTCAAACTTATAATTAGATACGGAATACGAAATACGGTAACGGAAGAACATTTTAAAATAAATATGAATAATTTAAATACTCAACAAAAAACAAAAATTAATAAATTGATTGATGAGTACAAATCATGCTTTGATGTTTCAGAGCAACACAACCCGTTTATTAATTTAGATTTATAAGATATTCCGAAGAATTGTCCTATAAAACGACCTAAAACGACATAAGTCACAGATTTACTCACGATGTTTCCTTCACCGTATGTCAGTGGTGTCTTAATAATCATAGAAAGTACATATAACTCTGAAATGTCACATTGGTATTGGCCAGGTTTTAAACCCGCGCTCTCATTCATGAGAAGGCGATATTACGTCCCGGCCAACACAATTTCACTCGTTTTCAAAAACTACCAAAGCTCTCCTTTTTTGTGGGGATGGGAAATCACCAAATTACTTCTTTCTCCCAGGGCGAAGCGAAAGAGAGTGCCATACTTTTACTGACTAACTGGTTAGGCCTACGAAAGGCGGAAGGTGAGACGCCATCGCATCTCGCCCCTGAAGAACCAATCCAATTCCCCAGCCCCTATCTATCACGACAGATGATCTCCGGCCACCGTAAGCGCGGGTCTGCGGTCGGCGAATAAGGACAGCTCGCCGCCCGACCAGAACCAGGCCCGAGCGTACGGCTCGTAGCGTTTCGCGCGTGTCTCAAAGAGCCAATAGACCAACACAGACGGGGCCCTATAGGACTGATGTTCAGCCGGGGTTGCGGGGTAAGCGTAATGAGGCACCGCGACCTCTGTCCAGAGTAGGAGAAGGAACAAGGGGGTTTTTAGTCAGTAAGAGTCTGACACTCCCTCCCGCCCGGCCCTGGGCGGGAGAAGTCATTTGATGATTTTCCCCTCATAAAAAGCCCCTATCTATCAATCTCCAAATCCTCTATCCTTAAATCCCTTATTACCCAAATGAGGCCAGCAATGCACTTATTGGTATTACGAACGTCCATGAGTGGCACCGATTGCTAACCTTCTTGTTTTGTTTGCACAGATTTTTAAAATGTATCAACTAGAGGTTTCGCTCAACCAATGAGACAGTCAAATCCAAGATAATATTATAAACAACATATAATCACGCAGGTAATAACGCGAAAAAATGTTATATTAATTATTTAAATACATTGGTAAGCTTGGCGTTTCAATCTGGTTGCACAGGTCGTGGTCGCAAGCGGAAAGGTTGTGGTCGCAAAGATCTTATAAATGCGGAAGTAACTCTGTCTGTCTGTCTTTTCTTCACGCCGAAACTACTGAATCTATTTGTGTGAAATTTGGTAAATACATAGTTTGAAACTCGAGAAAAGACATAGGATAGTTTTCGAACCAAAAATCTGCAGGAAGTCACTGTTACACGCGAACAAAGTCGCGGGAAGAGATAGGTATTAGGTTACACTATAAAAAATGGTACGTAATTGAAACTACGCTTCTGTTGTAAAAATAGTACAATTGTGAATGGCATATATGTATTATATTTGGCGTAGTCTATTTCCTTTGCCATAACGAGAGTATCGTCTCCCGGCTCCGCAGCTGAGCCACACATTATAAGTTACAGTTCAGACGAGAACTGAATCGTTTGTTTGACTAAACCTATAGACAGACTCGTATTTTCAGTTCTAAACTCACATTACATGAGCTAACAAAGTACACCGCCGTACACACTGCCGTTAGTTAATTAACCGGAGTGATACGACGGCCTCACAAAAAACCGGCGTGACACCACCGCAGCGTTGATTTCGCCGTGTGGCCCAATCCATCCCCCACCCCTCCATTCCTACCCAATCAATCAATAAGGCCGGCAACGCACTAGTAACTCCTTTCGTGTCGCAGTGATCCATGGGCGGCGCCAAATACTTACCAACAGGTAAACCTATGCTAGTTTACCAACCGATCACATAAAAAATAAGTTCAATCTTGGAAGCTCAAGCTTTGGAACGAGCAAATAGCTTCACTAGAGGACAGACGGACAGACTGACACGCATAAATTTAAACCTATTGAAATATATTCTCTTTTTCTTTTTTGCTTGACGTTCAAAGGTGCTCACTGTCGCCTAATTGAAATGCTTAAATGATTTTTGACTCTTTGACTTCAATCGTCAAAAAAGGCCCTAAAACTTACAATACGCAAATATTGCAGAAATTAACACCAGTATAAGTTTCTACTTGGAAATGATAATGCAGGTAGATAGAGCGGCTCGTTGTAAACTTCGCGTAGATTTTAAACAGCGCACCGAGGTTGCAATTTCCGTGTGTCATGAGTACTTTACTTTGAACAGTATATCTTCCTAGCTTATTTAACTTTGCTATCAACTTAAAATATTGTTGTTTATATTTGACGTTTACTACCTAGTGCAGTAGATGTTCATAGAAGCAGATTTTCTTTGTTTTCGTTCAGGTTCAATCGTAAGTTGGTTTTCGCCGTGTGAATGTCCAATGGAGGTCCAATTCTTTCCCCCTCCCCCAATCATCAATCCTCAAATCCCATATCAAAAATCACCCACCGGCAACGCGTTTGTAGTGACTCACTCGATACTACGAGTGTGGTGGCGTGGTGGCGCTGATTATCAGTGTGATACCACGGATTCACCGAAAACCGATTCTCCCCCAATTCTTAAATTTCTAAATACCTAATCCCCAAAAGGTCGACAACGCACTCGTAACTCCTCTATTGTTGCAGATGTCCATGGGCGGCGCTGGTTGCTTACCATCAGGTAATCCGTCCGCTCGTTTGCCGACCTATCACATGAAAAATCTATTTTTCTATAATTAGATATAACATGCAAGACAGTCATATTTTACCCCTGTAACGAAAACTAAAGGAAAACGAAAACCATTTAGGTTCTTCGTACAAACAAAACCCCAACTTAAGTTCAAATCTAACATCTAAAACGGTCCTAACAAAGAACTCGTGTTTCGAGATAAAAAAAAACACACATATATTTAAATTTATCTCCACTGTCGCGAAGACAAAAGTTTTCCCTGAAAAAAAAATAGATAAAAGTAGAAACTAAGATTATGGACTTACGACTGACAAGGAGAATCCGTTTTTTTCCCTTCCGAAGTAAAATCGAGAGATTTTCTTTGACATCGGATTTAGTTTTTGTTTTCACGAGTTAAAGCATAGCCAGTATACGTGTGTGTTTGTGTGGTCAACATCAAAGAACTTAAAAAATAACAAATTAGTTAAAAATTCATCGTCAAAATTATGACGTCACAGTTTACCACCAATAGTCGTGGTCCTCTGGGTAAGACGCCCGCTTCTCATGCATGAGGGTGCGGATTTCAAACCTGTCAAGAACCAATGTGACTTATTCCAAGTTATAATTGTACTTGATTATAAAGTTACAGTTCAATGATTATTTAGACACCATTGACATACGGTCAAGGAAAACATTGTGACGAAACCTGGACTTATCTATACAAAATTATAACAAGGTAAATTTTTTAAGTTCGTATGTAAGTATTAGGGGCTAATCTTTGATAGGGCTGGTCGGATTGCCAAAATTCTTTCACTGATAGATAGCTACAATGTTCCTGAGTGCTATAGGCTATAAAAAATCACGCTACGTTCAAATGGAGCCGAGCATCGCGTGAAACGACAAATCTATGTGTAATTGTATTGTTGTAAAATGTTGTATTCCTTATTATTTCCTGGCTGTATGATAATTTTTAAATGTTTTGTCAAAACGCACTGTTCGACACAAATATAAATTTGTTGAAGAATAAATAAATAAATAGTTATGCGATAGAAGTCTTTGCATGACTTTTCCGCCTCAAAAAGTAAAGGTACCTACTTGTTGGAGTGAGGAGTTATACATGGCGCAAAGAGAATATAACCAAAGGATTATTCCTCTATGGAATTAGTTCTATCTATATATATAAAAGAAAGTCGTGTTAGTTACTCCACTTAATACTTAAGAACGGCTGAACCGATTTAGCTGAAAATTGGCAGGGAGGTAGTTTATTAGAGCCAGCAGAAGGACATAGGATAGGATAGAGTAGGTAGTGTAGGTTAGGTAGAGTAGGTTAGGTAGAGTAGGGTAGGTAGGGTAAGTAGGGTAGGTGGGGTAGGTAGGGTAGGTAGGGCAGGTAGGGAAGGTAGGGTAGGAAGGGTAGGGTAGGTAGGGTACTCAAATGACGGGAGCAACGCCGCGGGTAAGAGCTAGTTATAAGTAAAATGGTGTAGATAGGTTACCTACGGGTTACCTAAACAAAAATCGATTTTTAAAAACGACACACTGATACACACTTGTACAATTCATGTTTAGACGTCAAAGTGAGATGGCATGATTCAATAATCGCGAGTGAAAAAGAGACAAATATGAAAAAAGTGTGGCTAGTTAGCCACATTTTTAATGTATCACTTGCCGAGTGCTTGTAACATATCTACACCTTTTTACTTACTATAATATCATTGCATGTTACCCACACACTGATTTTTTTTTTTATGAAATGGTTGATTGGTTAATTGATTAAATTATTAAATCAAGCTTCAGCGCGAATAGGTTGACCGGAGTGATACCACGGCCTCATAGAAAATCGGCGTGAAACAATCCTCTATGACATGGCGTAATTGAAACAACTACGTTATTTTCCAAATTGCCATGTCATATTATCTCATGAGACAGGAGAGAAAAGCTTAGTACTGTAAAACAAGAAACAGTACAAAGATCCAACTAAATGTGTAAAAGATAAAAACTTGCATCGTGTGATCCCTGTTCGCTAGTTGCCATAGTTTCCATACACTTAACACTTTGGACAAAGATAGTCAAAGTTTGAAACACTTTGTAACGTTACCGAACAAGAATTTGATGTTGAAATATTTCAGTAACTTACTGTAGTTTGTTGATTGATATTATAATTTTAGTATTTAGGGCTGATTTGTCAATGGTTAGATAAAAGTGATAGGGAATAACTATTATGTGTATGATGGCTGTAAGTGTGGGAGAGCCACGCTTCGGCACGAATGGCCCGTGTGCACAGAAAATCGGGGTGAAACAACAACAGCGTTGTGTTTCTCTCTATCTCTGTCGCTCTCTATCTCTCTACCTCTGGCTCTCACTATCTCTATCTTTCTCTCTCTCTCTCTCTCTCTCTTTCTCTCTCTACTACATTTCTGCCTATCCTTCCAAAGCCTGACATGAAATGGCAACCAACACACAGACATCATTACATCAGTTTGCGATGAAAATTTAAAACTTTAATACCCACTGCTCTTAGCTTTACGGCGGCACTCATATTTTACGAGAAACACGATTTTATGTGTCGCTTGAAAAATAACAATAACTTCTCGACGCTACTAGTAAACCTATAAAGTGTTACACTGGTGATAATCTTTGAGATTGTCGCCGTATTGTTAAGAGATTACAAATGGCCTTTTATGGCAAACGATCAGGCGGACCACCTGATGTTAAGCAATCAGCGTAGCCTACGGACACCTGCAACAACAAACGCATGGTTGGTGATGGCTGGGCAACTGCCCGCCGCGCAACGTGTGGCAAACTCGATTCCTGCACGGAACAACTCTTTGTGTGATCCATAATTTGTTGTTCCGAGTCTGGGTGTTATGTGTATGTGAAATTGTATGTTTGTAACCGCAACCACGACATAAGAAAAAATCGTAGTGTGGGGCAAGGTGTTCCTTAGAAAAAAAAAGAGTTTGGAGTTTGTTGCCGGCCTTTTGAGCTTGGAAAATTATTTGAAGATTTGGGCATTTAAAAGAGATTTGGGCTTCCAGTAACTTTACTTTCGCAAAGAAACGCAACGCGAGGGTTATTTTACGATGAATTAAGCAAAGCTGTAGTATCAAAACTATCGACGGGCCCGTTCGTGCCAAAGCAATCATCAAGGATCCGATCCCATATTAAGTTGTTCAGAAATCTGTTATCACAAACACGCACACAAGGACTTTTATTCTCTTAAGGTATTCTCTCAAATTCATAGAAAACTAGCAAAGACTTTTTCCATTTTGGCAACTAGATATACAGGACATTCGCATACCCGTGCTACCGATAGCCGAAATCGGATACTTCGGCGTGCTCCGCCTTTCTGTGAGGCCATGGTATCATCCCGGTCGCAGGCCTATTCATGCCGAAGCATAGCTCTCCCACACTCAACCGCTTCATCCTTAGCTGGCACAACTACTTCAAAAAAGGAGAAATCGGCTCCCCATTATCTCTTGCTCGCTTCGCACCTATCCATGAAGCAAAGCCGGGAAATTATACCAACGCAGTTCGCCTCTCAGGAGACTAAACTCATAATCTTCCATATAAGTACCCGAACAAAACTGTTACATACATATACGTAGTCTTCTCAAAAATTGCACTCTTGGAAGAATACACACAAAACATTAGCTCCTACACTCCTATAGCTAGGGTCATAAGAACGAAGATTCGTTTTGTTCTCGAGAGTAACATTAGCTATTTTGATGGCAGATCTAAAATTTTATGTTCATACCTACATGTATAGAAGATGTTTCATTGTTAGTTTGTTTGTTTTAAATGAGCTACGAAACGACTGGACTAATTTGGAAATTTTCTTCATAATTGGAAAGCTTACTTTTTTCTTACTAGTCCATAGCAACTCACACCCATAGCCTTGTCCCTTGTGTCCATAATTTGCAATAGTCCTACACTAACCGGGAAATGTCCTTGGGTGCATTTCCATAGTGCATACAGGGATAGTAGCCGGTCTGTGTCCTATTTCATTTAGATTAAAGTTGTCTATAGGGCCTCTGCAAAGTTGGCTTCGGCCCCTCGTACGCCTCCCAAATGACTGGGACCCTGTGGTCCCGTGATTGGTAAAGATATTTATAATAATAATTCTTCATTTTAGACTCAGGGATCCATTAATAGTTTATAGACACATAGTCATAAACAATTTGATAAAAAAAAGGATCTTATATATTATACTATTAATAAATGGGCGGGCCAAAGGAAATAGTAAAGGTGATAATATAATATCTACTCTTAAATAACCAGAGACAAAGAGTCGGGAGTCGCGATCTATTCTAGTGAATTCGCAAGGGAAGCCGCGAGCTGAAAGCTAGTGTTCAAAATAAAACGCTTACCTACATCTGAGAACGTATCTAAGATATTGTTGCAATTTAAATTGCAGACGGTCGCTTTTATGGACATTTTCTTATTTTGTAAGGATAGTAGGGTCTGGTAAGACTTATTCGTCTAACTTTAGTTATAAGGGAATTGGAATACATTGATGTTGTTGGTTCACCACTCTTTTTACATGATAATTATTTGACAAGTACAAATTGAAAGCAATTTTGGTTTATCAAATTCATTGCTATTATAAAGAAACTAGGCGCTTGCTTGATTAGGATTTTTCTATTTAAAATTATTTTGTTAATATTTGACTAATTGTTACGAAATTTTATAAGTACCTAGATTTTGATTGGCAGATCTAGTTGAACTTGGCAAAGTAGGTAAATGTAAAGAGTAGATGGCAAATAATATTTGCAATAGTTTTAATGAATAATAAAACTAGGACAACACCCAAATATTGTATCATGTACATCTTTAACCTAGCATCTACTTGCTTCAACGTAATATAACAAAAAATGTAATGTTCTCAGAAAATTATAAGAACGCTCACCCCAACATCTCTCGCGTTATCAGATAAATCCAAGCAACTGAAAATCTAGGTGGATATTTAACCTCATTTCACTTAGGTACAGTAAATAAACACGTGCAATATAAACTAGATAGGTACCTAAAAGACGTGATGTCTACGGGACCTGGGTCACGTAATTCACGTGCCGTGCAAATAACACACGCGCGCAGCTTTATTTTATTATATTTTGGCGCGAAACCACCGCCATTACGGCGGGCGGCGCGCGGCGAGCATGTATCATATTGCGATATTTTTTAAATAAAAAAGATAAGTGCCTTACTGAATGTAATTTATTTTCATGTTCCTTTTTCGCAAGTTATGTTTTTTTAATAAAAATTTTTAAAATACTTAAGACAAGACTCACAGCCCAGTGAGTTTTGTTAAAACAGCATTGGATTTCGTGTTACCGTGGTTTCGTGGGTTTGATTCCTATGTAGTTTACCACTTCATTAAAGCAGCGTTTTGCGTTTCGAAATTATAGGGCAAAAGTCAAAAAAAAGTCAAAATTATTTATTTCAATTAGACCCATACAGGCACTTTTGAACGTCAACACAACTTTAAAGATACAAAGTGTCAGTCTGTCGGTCAGTCCTCTTAGTGAAGCTATTCGCTCGTTCCAAAGTGTAGATTCCGATGGAGAAGAACGAGCAAGAAACTCCATAGTTACTCTTTTAAAATCAGTGTCACATAAACATTCTTTGATACATTATTTAGTTAGTTTGAATATGTGAGAACAGTGTAACGCGTGTATACAGAGAAACACAAAAAGAAAATAACCTTAAGGACAATAGACAGTCCGGAGCTGACCAGTCCCAATTGACGGCGCCCGTTCACGAGCATGACACGTACACCAGCATCGCCCAACTCAACCATAATATAGGGAATCGAGCGATCCAGTGACCGTGCCACCGCCAATGTGACCTTTGAGTGAGCATGACAACTCCAAGCTGACATAAGGACCGACATTCTGCTAGTCTAACTAATTTTAATATGTTACAGGGCACTCACATTTACAAATTTATCAAGTTTAACAATAAAAATAGCATGGTTACAAATTTACAAAATCTAAGAACTTCCGTTCAAGCAAAGATCCACTGGAACATTATTTATATTCGTGTAGGTATATTATCCTGTGGAGCAGGACCAGCCCGTCTCCAAGCATCCTTATCCTCAATATAATCACTCAGTTTGTAATATGCTTTTTTACACAAAGTTTTCTTTACACATAATTTAAAATTTCTTTCATTTAATTGTTGTATTTCGCCTGGGATTTTGTTATAACACTTAACGCTGAATCCCATGAACGACTTGTGTACCTTTGCCAATCTAAATAATGGCTGACACAATCTATCTCTATGTCTAGTTTGGTAATTATGTCTGTCTGATACCTTATCAAATAATATTAAGTGTTTCCTAACATACATTATATTTTCATAAATAAACTGACCGGGCACAGTCATAATATTGATCTCTTTAAATTTTTCTCTAAGAGATTCGCGAAGCCTTAGGTTGTAAATTGCTCTGATTGCACGCTTTTGCAAGACAAATATAGACTCAATGTCAGCAGCCTGTCCCCACAACAAGATGCCATACGACATAATGCTATGAAAGTAGCTGAAGTACACCAGTCTTGCAGTGTCCACATCTGTTAGCTGTCGGATCTTCCAGACAGCAAATGCTGCAGAACTCAACCGTCCTGCCAGAGATGTGATATGGGGCCCCCATTGTAGTTTTTCATCTATGGTTATACCCAGAAAAGTAGTCTGTTTTACAAATTCCAATTTCTTGCCGTTAAATAATATGTCACATTCGTTACTTTTTACATTTGGTAAACTGAATCGTATACACTTTGTCTTTTTGTCGTTTAGAACTAAATTATTAACTGTAAACCAGTTATGAACCTTCGTAATAGCATTATTTACTTCGTCATAATTATTTGTCCGTCTATTTATTTTAAAAATCAACGATGTGTCATCAGCAAATAATACCATTCCCGGTTCTCGCTGAAATAAATGAGGTAAGTCATTTATGTAGACCAAAATTAGGAAAGGACCTAATATCGAGCCCTGTGGTACGCCCATAGATATGCTAGCACCCTGAGAATTCACTTTGTTTACCTGTACTTTAAGCTGCCTATCCTGGAGGTATGATTTTAATAAATTGAGTGAAGCCCCTCGAATACCATAGTGTTCCAACTTTAGCAACAGTGTCTCGTGTTCGACACGCTTAATTAAAGTTACACCGGCGTCAGTTGTGCATCGACCTTTGGTGAACCCATATTGTTGATCATGAAAGATGGAATTCATGTTAAAGTGACGCAGCATCTGAGAAAGCATCAGCTTTTCAAACACCTTACTAAGCACCGGTAAAATAGATACCGGCCTATAATTATTAGGATCGGTATCATCGCCAGATTTAAACAGTGGAACTACTTTGCTATGTTTCATCAAATTTGGAAAAACTCCCTGATCTACACTTCTATTATAAATTAAAGCTAAATGAGGCGCTATAGCTTCTATAAAAGCCCTACACACTGCAACAGACATTCCCCAGAGATCCTCTGTAGACTTAACTTTAATGTCTTTAAATAAAAGGCCATAACTATATGGTCATGGACACTCATTTAATGAAAGCTATTTAGAAATGATCTCTCAGGTGCATTAACAGCCATAGTCATCGATCACTTATATCTTTATTAGTGATCGATGGCCATAGTCAAATAAAAAAGAAAAGATAGATATCATAATTAAAAAAAAAGACTTATCGGTTCTTTTGCTAAGTTATACGTTTAATATTCCGCCACTACAAGTAGTTTTATAGTTACTTCCCCTTCATCGACAAAATAAATAATATTAGAATGGATGAGAATGAGTTAATTATTTTCCTCACGAATATTACCGTTTTGTTGACTGAATAACATCTCCGTAAGGCACCCAGCGCATAGGAAAAACGACGCAATAAAATATTCCCCGGGAAATTACCACTTTTATTATAATATAGCAATATTTTTATGATATCATTTATTTAAAATATGAACATATATTTTGAAGTCTGATATCGCCATTTTTCCACTAGCGGATGACTACGTTTTGTTCGTTACAAAGCAGATATAAAGTTTTTTTAATCTGTGATGTCAACGCACAGAACTGTCAAATAGTAGTGATTTTCGTTTTTGCATTTATCACGTAAACATTAAATTTATTAAAAATGCCTGCCGGACCTTCAACAATGGACGGGCTACGCGAAAAAGCCTTTCAGGACTACAGAAAAAAGTTGATGGAACACAAAGAAGTCGAATCTAGGCTGAAAGAAAGTATGTATTTGTGACTTATAAGATGCTTGTCATCGATTTCTGCCGAATCATTACACTAACTTTTGTCCGAGAAATGAAATGATTGCTTATTTTTTCTTAGTTTTGACCTAAATACACTGCGCTTATCGTATATACATAATAATATTAAATTGTTTGCTGTTTAATAGGGTTTTGTAATAGTCAAGAGGTTACATCTCTCAGGTCATAGTAGGTACTGATATTTTACGAAAATATTGTCAGTTCCAAAATTAAATATATTTGTATTTTATTCTTAAGAGTCCCCCTAAATATTGGTACAAAAGAATTACATTAGTATTATGGTCTAATTGTCCTATATTTATATTTGTAGTCACAAAGATCTTTTGTTAAATTTTAAAAACATTAATTCCCTACATTCTACCCAAAATTAATGTATCGCCTATGGAACACATAATTATATCCAGGCATCATATAACCTACCTAGAATTATAAAAATCAAGGTTTAAACAAGTTATTCATACAGTTATAATAAACAATTAAAATAAATATATTTGTTGATTCATAGTACTTTGATATGTAATAATACCATGTCAATATACTACATTACCCCATTTTCTAACCTCCATTTGGCATATAACCAGCAAAACTACATATTTTACATAACTTTTTTATATAGAAACTGCTTTAAAATTAGTACTATAACAATATTCCTATTAGACATATTTTAAAACAAACCTTTTCTTTGTTTCAGTGAGAGATAAATTAAAAGACATTACCAAACAATATGATAAGAGTGAAAATGACTTAAAAGCTCTGCAGAGTGTCGGTCAGATTGTTGGAGAGGTCCTGAAGCAGCTCACTGAGGAGAAATGTTAGTATACAATCTACATATGTTGTTAAATTAACAGATGAATTACCTGATGGTAAGCAATCTGCGCCACTCATGGACACCCGATGTTAATCAAGGACAAAAAATGTGTGCAAGTCAAACGGAACTGAGGAGTTAGGAGTCTTTTGCTGAGCTTTTGGAGTACAAGGGAATGGGGGAAAGGAAGGATTGGGCCTCAATCTCAGGTTGTTTCACAATGGTTTTCTGTGAGGTTATGGTATGACTCTGGTCGAGCCTACCCTTTGATGCCAAAGCTTGGCTCTCCCACACTTCTTGCTTACTCATCAAGGGGTGTCATAATCTATCATAAATGCAGTATGAGGTTTTCAACTTAATTCTATTAAATAAGGGTTTAAAATGTAAATTGGTGTGTTGGGATGATATTTTGATCTGCAGCTGGTGTCAGTACCGATTTTGACTGTATTATAATATTTAATGATTATTGCATTTTGTTCATAATGAAACTTAAATTATGTTTTTATTTCATATAAGAATATTCACTCAATATTAAACTGTTTTCCACTTGAAATGTGGAATAGAATGCATTTACAGCTGGGTGACATTGGCTACAGTCCATGTTCAGTGTTTGAACTATTGTTTGTGATAGTGATATGATGATAATGAAGTTCTTCATTAACCTCTTTTATTGTAAAATGTTGTAAAACTTAGTAATACTTAGATTAATGTTAAATAAAATATTTTTATAATATGATGTAGTCACATCATCAGTTAGACTGATGATGTGACTACAGATTTTATGATGAGCAAAGACCCAGCTTGCTTATTATCACAATGCTATATGAACTTCAATAGTGTCATAATAAAAAATCACATTGCTATTTGCATAACAACTAAGTCAAAAAATCTTCATAAAACTCACTTCAAAACTAACAATATTCCCTTAAATTTTCAGTCATTGTGAAAGCTACAAACGGACCTCGCTATGTGGTTGGTTGCCGCAGACAATTGGACAAGCAGAAGCTAAAGGGAGGCACCAGGGTCGCCCTGGATATGACCACACTGACCATAATGAGGCATTTACCCAGAGAGGTAAGAGTTTTGATATCTCCTATAAGTATCCACTGCCGAGCAAAGGCCTATTCTTACACAGAGAAGGTTTGACCATTAATCACCACTCTTGCTCAAGGCGAGTGACAATTTCAAAATTATAATTAGGAATGATAAGTCCCGGATTCCTCACGATGTTTTCTTCACTGTATGTGAGTGATATATAAATAATTGTAGAAAGTATATAACCCGGAAAAAGTCACATTGGTACTTGCCAGGTTTCAAATCCGTAACCTCATGCATGAGAAGCGGGCGCCTTAACTTCCGGGCTACCACGACAATTTTTTATTTATGGTATAATACCTTCACTACCTGGATGACAGAATCTCTGATTTGAAAATGAAAAACCTATCTAGATAGATTTTTTCTTTCATCTTCACTTCTAAATTCCCAATGTTACTGTAGGCAGACTGTGTCGCGGGTTCGCTTCCCGCACGGAACAACTCTTTGTGTGATCCACAAATTGTTGTTCCGGGTCTGGGTGTGTGTGAAATCGTCTGTTGTATCACCCACGACACAGAAAAATCCTAGTGTCAGCCAACATTAAAAAAATTGTTATTTTTATTTGGGAAGATCTTTCAATGACTTCTTATCGTGAAACCTGTGTCAGACGAGTGGGAGTGTCACTTTTACTGACTAAAAACCATTGAGTTTCACCTACTGCTTCTAGCTGACCCATGGTACTCCATTCCGCTTGCACCCATAACAATGGCTAGAAATACCAATGTTGACTTGCTCTAATTTTAAATATATGGCGTACTTAATATGTAAAATGAACTGTGTACTTCATAATGTTTCCTATTTGTTCCAGGTTGATCCTCTTGTATACAACATGAGCCACGAAGACCCTGGTGATGTGACATACTCCGCCATCGGAGGTCTGCAAGAACAGATCCGACAGCTCAGAGAGGTTAGTTAACTATAAAATAAAGAAGTAAGTTTTTTATTTAGGGCTGATTTTTCAATAGTTAAATAAAATTTACCTGGAAAATAATTATGATGCTGTCGCGTCAGAATGTTTGTATAAGACAGTGACAGCAACAATTTTATTCCTCAGATAACATTTATCTGACTATTAAAAAGTCTGCCCTCATTTATATAATTCAACTTTATTGCACATATTACGATCACAAAATCTACATAAAAACAGGCTTATAACTATAGATAAAGTGTACAATATAGAAATCACCCTGAGTCACACAACTGATTACACGGTGACTTCTTCCAGACAACCTTTGGATGGGAATTCAAAAGAAACATGGGTATGGGTATATGTGTTGTTAATTGAATTTAAATGATACCATAAGCGCGTAAGGGAACTATTCTCCTCGCGTCCTAGCCGCCGCAGTAGGTGACATTTCGGGCGTTGGGGATCGAGAGATGATAACGAAAGCGCAGGTCTGCGGACGGCGAGTAAGGGTAGCTCGCCGCCCGACCAGAACCAGACCCGAGCGTACGGCGCGTAGCGTTCCACGCGCGCCTCAAAGAGCCAATAGACCACCACAGACGGGGCCCTATAGGGCTGATGTTCAGCCGGGGTTGCGGGGTAAGCGCAATGAGGCACCGCAACCTCGAGCAAAGCAGAAGAAAGGACGGGGTGAGGGTCTTTTGGTCAGTAAGAGTCTGACACTCTCTCTCGCCTTACTCTGGGCGGGAGAAGTCATTAGATGATTTTCACCTGGCAAAACAGTGGTATGGATGTTTCACGCCGGTTTTCTGTGAGGCATTTGCGGAAAGTGCTGATGCGTCTGCTCAGGAATATCTCAATGTATGCGCGCTACATGGACTACTCCCCACGCATACCTTGCCTACACATCAAAAAGGTTCCTGCCTAGATCACATCATACTAAAATCAGATTACCGCGCACTTGCACTTGTTACTAACTCAACTATAACCGATCATAATGCTGTCCTACTAACCTTAAATTGTACTTTACCTAAACCAAATACTCGCCTAGTTACTAAATTGCAATTAAAGAAACTTGAGGAGGATTTACGCGTCATCGATTTTGAGCCAGTCTATAATTCTACCGACCCGCAGTATTGCATGACGTATGTTATAGAAAGTGTGCGTCATGCAATCCAGCAAAACTCAGAACTTATACAGTTACGTAATAAAAATCATAACATAAAACCATGGATTACGCCTGGCCTTATCAGGTGTATGAAACATAGAGACAAACTGCACACTAAAGCCAGACGTGATCCAGGCAATATGGATCTACAATTATCTTATAAGCGATACAGAAATTTTTGTAATGATCTGCTTAAAAAAGTTAAAAGTAACTACGATAAAAATACACTAGAAAAGGCTGGCACAAATAGTAAACAAATCTGGAAATGCATTAAAAACATAACATACGCTTCCAAACAAAGTGAGTCATCCTCAGGTTTATTAGAAGGATATTCGACACCGCATGCGGCCGCTAATATGACTAATAACTTTTTTGCTAATGTTGGCAAAAGTCTGGCAGAAAAAATCCAGGGATATGTTTCTCAACCAAGTACTCCAAAGAAGTGCACCCCCTTAACATCCTTTGCAATGATAAACACTGACGAGACTGAGATTAACAATATAATTATGACTTTAAAAGATGACAGTGCTGCTGGCTGGGACAATATCTCCAACAAAATCTTGAAACAATTTAGATACATTTTGATTCCACCTCTGACCTATGTTTTCCGCCTATGTTTATCATCAGGTGTCTTTCCCGCGTGTCTTAAAAAGTCCGTTATTATTCCAGTATATAAAACAGGCAGTAAAGAGCAAGTAAAAAACTATAGACCTATCTCTCTGCTGCCATCTATGTCTAAAATACTGGAAAAAATAATAAACATTAGACTTCTCAAATATCTGGAGGATAGATCAATTCTATCGGAGCGGCAATATGGGTTTAGACCGAGACTATCAACAGCTGACGCGGTACACTATGTGACTGACTATATAACGCAAGAACTTGACAAGGGTAACCACACTTTGGGAGTTTTTCTGGACCTCGCCAGGGCTTTTGACACAATTTCTGTTCCTGTGCTGTTGCGCAAGCTGGAAACTATTGGTATAAGAGGAACTCAGCTCAAACTTTTTCAAAGTTATTTAGAAGACCGCACTCAGTGCGTAAGAATTGGTAAGGTCGTCAGCGATGATATAAAAACTACCCCTTACGGTGTGCCCCAGGGGAGCATACTATCATCTACGATGTTTTTAATTTACATAAATGATTTATGCAATCTCAATCTGGAACACGGTACGATTGTGTCATACGCTGACGACACCGCTCTACTATTTTCAGCTGACTCGGAAACTGATGTCTACAAGCTTGCGCAAAACGGTTTTAATAATGTAAATAATTGGCTTCGTTGTAACTCACTGACATTAAACACAGATAAAACGCACTTCATCAAATTTTCAATACGAAAAGAAAAATCAAGTATTTTCTTACCATTGCATGCTCATTATTGTAACATTCCCAACCAATGCTTGTGCCCTATCATTAACCGGGCCACTCATGTTAAATACCTCGGCATTATATTGGACGAAACTCTCTCTTTTAAACGGCATCTGGATGTATTAAATACTAGACTGCGTAAGCTTATATTTATTTTCAAAAAGCTACGCTATGTTGCTGATCCGAAAATAATCAGACAGGTTTACTTCGCCCTATGCCAATCAATATTGACCTACTGTATCACCTCTTGGGGTGGTACAGACAAGACTCTATTGTTATCTACCGAAAGAGCTCAAAGAGCTGTCCTCAAGGTATCTACTGGACGCTCTTTCCTCTACCCTACTAATCTTCTTTACAAATCTTGTAATGTACTAACAGTTCGCCAGTTATTTATAATGAGCACTATACTTAAACAACACTCAACACTTCCCTACAATCCCGAATTAATTACTAGAAGAAGGAAAGATATCGTTTGCCCAGCAAAAAGTACAAAACACACTTTTATAACAAAATTTTTTGTATTCCTCGGACCTTTCCTATACAACAAACTGAATGCGACTTTATCCTTTTACTCCTACAATCTCCATACCTGTAAAAAAATCCTCATCGAAGCACTTCAAGACATGTCCTATGAAGACACAGAGAAGTTATTATTAGTTCCTAAATAACTGTATTAAAGGTCTTTATTTTTATTTATGGTTTAATTTTTATTTAATTAGACATAGATATAGAATTTAAGTATCGTTTTATCCTGTTATTTTTAATATAAATAGTAGTATTATTTCCTTAATTTAAAAACACTTATGTACTTATGATTATTTAACAATGTATAATATCTTTTTACCCATTTTCGCCTGAAACACAGGTTGTCCTAGTTCAGGCACCCAATATTATGAACTTGGTATAGCTTTAAGCAAAACTGTATATTCCAGATTATGTGTTCTTCAATAAATTTTATTTATTTATTTATTATTTATCTTAGTGACACACTTATCTTAGTTCTTACTAATTAACTAAATTATTTATTCCAGGTGATTGAGTTGCCGCTAATGAATCCAGAGCTGTTTGTTCGTGTGGGCATCACACCGCCCAAGGGTTGTCTCCTGTATGGCCCCCCTGGTACCGGCAAAACTTTACTCGCCAGGGCCGTAGCTTCACAACTTGATGCCAACTTTTTGAAGGTGCGTATTACTTTTACTTCTTGAAAAAGTAACAAGTGCATTACTGAGCTTTTGGGTAGTAGGATGTTGGAAATTTAGGGATTATTAAAAGATGGGGGAGGGGAAGGATTGTAGCTCCGGTAACCTCAGTCACATGGCGAAACACAACGGTCTGGTTGTTTCACGCCGGTTTTCTGTGAGGCCGTGATATCACTCCGGTCGAGCTAACCCATTCGTGCCGAAGCTAGGCTCTCCCACATTTAAACACAATTTGCATAGCGTATACAAAAAATAAGTATTTCATTTGTCTGCATAATTATGACGTCACAATTAACCACCATTTAACGTTATTTACAGGTGGTATCTTCAGCCATTGTCGACAAGTACATCGGAGAGTCAGCGCGTCTCATCCGAGAGATGTTCAACTACGCTCGCGACCACCAGCCCTGCATCATATTCATGGACGAGATTGATGCTATCGGTATGCAAATATTAATGTTAATTAATTATTAATATTTATTCTAGTTTGAGAACCCTTCCCGAACTCTCCCAAATTATATATAAATCAGTAGATTCTGTTTTAGAGTACTCACTGTGTTTTAAGGTAGCAAAGTAACAAAAAAAAATTGTTTTCTGGTATTATTAACATTAGTCTGTAAGAACACTGTTACCTACTAAATTGATTCTGTGGTCTGAAATAAAGATTTTTTATTAAATGTCGGATTGGATAAAGAGTAATTGTGTTAGTGCTTAATAAAAGTAAAAAAAATGACTACAATCATTTATTTCAATTAGACACTTACAGGCAGTTTTAAACGTCAAACAAAATTTGGAAGATATGGTGTCAGTCTGTCGGTCAGTCCTCTTTGTGAAGCTATTTGCTCGTTCCAAAGTGTAGATTCCGATGGAGAAGAACGAGCAAGAAACTCCATGGTTACTCTTTTTAAATCAGTTTTACAATTCATTTCTTTGTTACATCATTTAGTCGGTTCGGATATGTGAGAACGGTGTAACACTAATGCAGGCAAAGAATTCGAAAAAGAAGTTAACCTCAAGAACGGTTACAAGGAACGAGCAAATAGCTTCACTAGAGGACAGACGGACAGACTGACACGCATAAATTTAAACCTTTTGATATATATTTTCTTCTTTTGCTTGACGTTCAGAAGTGCCCTCTGTGGCCTAATTGAAATAAATGATTTTGACTTTGACTATCTTCTTAATACACCCCCTTCCCCTTAGCTCTTCTCTTTGAATAACAACTGCAGAACTATATAGAATCAATTATTTTTTCCAGGTGGTCGTCGTTTCTCCGAAGGTACGAGCGCTGACCGTGAGATTCAGCGCACATTGATGGAGCTGCTGAACCAAATGGATGGGTTCGACTCCCTGGGGCAGGTGAAGATCATCATGGCCACCAACCGACCTGATACCTTGGACCCTGCTCTGCTTAGACCTGGTAGACTGGACAGGAAAATTGAAATTCCTTTGCCCAATGAGCAGGCTAGGTGAGTGCCAAGTACCATTGTTATAATGAACAATAACGCCTGGACCAATTGCAATTTTCCAAGAAAGCTTAGAACAAAAGAGGGAAAATTTAGGAAATTTCATCGTTAGCGAGGCAGTTGAACAGGGGCGGGTCGTAAGTAGAATATAAAAATAAAAATTTATTTAAATTTGTTCTCTCAAATCTCATGAACAGCTGAACCGTAAATAATATCTTTAAAGATTTTTTTAAATGTAACATTCAACTGCTCACTTAGCTAGTAGGTACTAGGGGCAAAATCAAAATTCTATATATAAAAAACTAGATAACGTCGGCATTACCTATCTACCTACTCTGAGAAGAAATGCCGAAACAAACTCAGAAGTGCGTCTCTTTCAAAGTCCAGAAAATGAAAAAAATATCGAAAATCTGTGTAGATTCATATAGAAGAACGAGCAAGAAACTTCATGGTTACTCTTCTTCAATAAGACTGTCCTTTGTATGCATACTACTTTTTAATTAAATATGAAACCTAGACTCAGATTTTGAAATTAATACAATAAAGCATAAAAAAATATTATTATTATTCCAGACTAGAAATTCTGAAAATCCACGCGGCTCCCATAGCGAAACACGGTGAGATGGACTATGAAGCTGTGGTCAAATTGTCTGACACCTTCAACGGAGCTGACCTTAGGAACGTATGCACGGAAGCCGGTCTTTTCGCTATACGTGCCGAGAGGGAGTATATTATACAGGTTAGTATCTTGGTATTTATTAATTTGATACATAATAATGTCAAAATTACTAAATAGTGTTAAATCTGGAAGAGCCATGCTTCGGCACGAATGGGTCGGCTCGACCGGAGTGATACCACGGCCTCACAGGAAACCGGCGTGATACAAACACAGCGTGTGTTGTCGCCGTGTGAGTAAGGTTACCGGAGGCCCAATCCTTTCCCTCCCCCCATACATCCCAAATCGACTGGAATAATAACCTCACAGAAAACTGGCGTGAAACTAAGATTGAGTTGTTTCGCCGTGTGAGTGAGGTTACCGGAGGCCCAATTCCTAAATCTGCGAAATCCTTATCTCCAAAAGGCCGGCAACGCACTCGTAACTCCTCTGGTGTAGCGGGTGTACATAGGCAGCGCTGATTGCTTACAATCAGATAATCCGTCTGCTCTTTTGCCGACCAAATTTTTTTTATAAGGACAAAAATGATGTTATACTGAAATAATTATATCTGTTCACAGGAAGATCTAATGAAAGCTGTCCGTAAGGTGGCTGACAACAAGAAGTTGGAGAGCAAGCTAGACTACAAGCCCGTCTAATTATTTTATACCCATTATTATATTGTGTATCTCCGTTTTACTTACTAATATAGATATATTGCCTTCTTATTTTGTTGTTTTTATTTATTTTTACCTGTTTTTGTAATATGTTCAATAGTTTATATTACTGTCCTTGTGAATCACCTTACCCAATCAAAAAAAAACATTGTAAGTTCAATTGAAGTTAATTTTTTGTTTATACTTCACAAATCTTATAAAAATGGTTTTGGTAAAAATAAACAATTGAATCGATTGTACTGATTTTTATACTACATTGTTATGGTTTTGAGGGACATCAAATTTATTCTCACGCCCCACCCAGGGCGAGAAGATATGTCGCGATGGCCCGGAGGTTAAGCCGCTTCTCATGTATGAGTGCGAGTTCAAAACCTGGCAAGTACCCCGTGACTTTTTAGTCGTCTTACAAAGGCAGCTCAGTTCATGTATCCAATGACTAGTAAACGTTCATAATAAAAAAATAATGAGATTTAAATAAATTAAAAATAAAAATATTTTCATTATTATGACGCAAGGCGTAGTTTTAGAAACACTCTGTAGTAAGCGCGGTCCGTGCCTAAGCTACAGTACGAGTGACCTTCACCTAATTACAAGTGAAAGGGGCGGGGCATCGCGTGCGCCGACGTTGTCTAAGGATAGCGTTAGACTATCTGATTGGACAACAGTCTACGTGGACTGTGCTAGATTGGTTTGCGATATTTTGTCTCGTAGAAAATAGAGATGGAGGATATTCTACAGTTTGATAAGTAAAGATTTTTAACAGGCTGTTTCATATTTCTAATGTTTTATTAATATTTTTCGTACCTATTATCTTAATTAATGATAAAAAAAAATATAATCGCGCCTATAGTCAGAATTTTAATTCGATTCCTGATTTGACATGACCTACTGTCATTTTGTGGAATAATGATACCACTTATAACAGTGTGTGATGAACACAAAAATCGATAAACAATAAGTGAATCGGTTTCAGGAAGGCATTAAAAAAATTACGGCTACCGAATGGTCTAAATGCGTATCCCATGTTGTCAAAGAAAAGGAAAAAATGAGCAAGCTAGATATGTTAATTGACAATAAATATCACAGACACAATTCATAATAAATATTACAGAAAGTAACAGCGATAGCGATAGTGATGACGGTGACAATTTATAAAATTTCTGTTTTATTTGTCATGTTCCTTCATGATCACATTTTTTATTAATTTCACACACAATTACAAAAGAAAAGTCTCAGGTCGTTAATTAATTGTCAAAACTAAATTATCGGTTCAGAAATATTTTATTTCCTGATAAACTTAGTTTACGAGAGTAAATTTATAAACGAGAGGAATTGATTCAGAAATATTCGATTTCCATATCGAATAATTTCGCAACGGCACCATTTAGTACGTGTCATAACGTTGCAACACTGAAATTGTCAAATCTGGAATGGAATTAAAATTCCGAGTATAGAGGTATTTTATGTCGGATACATTAAGTGGACAACTTTTGTAAGACGACTAAAAAGTCACGGTGTATGTAGGTACTTTCTATGATTATTGAGACACCGCTGACATAGTTTTTTTTTGTGAGGGAAAAATTATCAAATGACTTCTCCCGCCCAGGGCCGGGCGGGAGTGTCAGACTCTTACTGACTAAAAACCCCCCCTGTTGCTTCTCCTGCTCTAGGCCGAGGTCGCGGTGCCTCATTGCGCTTACCCCGCCACCCCGGCTGAACATCAGCCCTTTAGGGCCCCGTCTGTGGTGGTCTATTGGCTCTTTGAGGCGCGCGCGGAACGCTACGCGCCGTATCCTCGGGACCTCTGACATACAGTGAAGGAAAAAAAGAAAAAAATCGTGAGGAAACCTGGACTTCTAATTAATAATTTTAAAGTTCGAAATCGCCAATCCGCCTTGAGCAAGTGTGGTGAATATTGCTTAAACCTTCTTCGTGTGAGAAGAAGCCTTTTCTCAGCAGTGGGCACTAATAGGCTTCAGACTCTTACCAACTAAAAACCACCCCGTTCTTTCTTCTCTGGGGTTTCCCGTCGTGGGGCAAGCACAATTAGGTATCGCGGCCCTAGCCTTGAGCAGGAACAGGAACGCTGTGGTTTAAACGTAGTGTGGGCAGGCCTCTCGCTAGGTGGACCGACGACATCGACAAAGTCGCGGGGAGCCAATGGATGCAGGTGGCAACTTGTCGTTCGACGTGGAGTGCCAAGGGGGAGGCCTTTGTCCAGTTAGTTTTTGCATTATTTCCCAATGGCATATTTATACAGAACATATTTCCCTGTTCTTCACTTTCTTACACACGATGGCGTAAAACCGTCTATTATGGTCATCAAAGATGTCGACTTGTTGTAAGTTATGGCATTTTTATCAACATAATTTACGCTGAAATAGACTATGGCTGGACTAGATGAGACGTCACCTGTTTATAAGAGGTTTAAAGGGAAACAGTCCTTTGTAATCAATTACCTTTAAGTGATAGGACAGCAAACGAGCAGACCGATTACCTGATGGTAAGCAATCGACGCCGCCCATGGACAGCTGCAACACCATTGAAGTTACGGGTGCTGGCCTTTTGCTGAGTTTTAGGGCTTGGGGGCACGGAAAAAGGATTAGGCCTCCTCACACGGCGAAACCCAACGCTGTGGTTGTTTAACGATGGATTTGTGCGATTGTTTATTAGTTAGGGTTGGTACCAAGTCTGTCTGTAATTCATAATAATCTGGGTCTCGATATACCTAAAAGAAGGAAAGTTTGGTAAGAAAAATAAATGTATTGTATTTAGCCGCACCGTGTGGCTTTAATACTAAGCACTTTTTTCGCCACCTACACAAAATACCTGATTGATTAATGAGGCACATAATTTTTATGAATTTTATAATAGTATTTTTTGTGTCCAATTTCATTTAGATTAAAGTTGTATAAAGGGCCTCTGCGCAGTTGGCTCCGGCCCTTCGTACGCCTCCCAAATGACTGGGACCCTGTGGTCCCGTGATTGGTAAAGACAAAGATAATAATTTATTTATCGATAGTTACATAAATTTGCCTTAAAAATTAAGTCACTATTAGGTACCTACTATTACCTATTTGTAGCGGACATTGCTGTTTGGAACGACGTTCCCCAATCTAGGCGAGGCCTGTATTTTGGGATCCCGAGAATTCTATATTTCAATTTCTCTAAAACATAGTGTATATTCAGACATTTTAAATTTGTAGAGGTAAAAGTAGTGGTCCCCATTTTTTGACCGGTAGAATAGTAAAAGATTGTTTTAAAATAATATTTAATTTATTTTCATAGAACAACAAAAATCTCATATTGTCGTAATGCTTAGAAACTAATATTTATAATAATAATATACAAGATATGTTAATACTTATTTCATAATTAAGGCAAGTGGTGTTTATAACAATCTCAATTACTTAGTCAACACGCTAAGACTTTAGGCAGGCCAACAGAAATTATTAAAAAATTACAAAGTTCTGTAACAAAAGAATATCGTGCTTCTAAAACGTTTATAGAAAAAATGCAAAACAATAAGTACTTGGTTGCTTCCATCAATGGGACCTTATTTATTTATTTAATTTTAATTGTACACCATAAAAATATATACAGACTAGCTAATCTCACGCGGTTTCCTCGCTGCTCGGCTCCATTTGATCTTAGCGTGATGTTTTATAGCCTAAAGAACATTTTAGCTCATCAGTAAAAGAATTTTTGAAAACCGACCATCGGTGCCAAAGATTACACCTTACATACAATCTTACGAATTTTGCCTCTTTATAATATTAGTATACAAAAGCTTGAGATGTGATGTACAATGGGCGGTCTTATCGCTTAGTGCTATTTCTACCAGACAACCTTTGGTTGGAGCCAGCAACTAGGATTAGGGAAATAGGGTCGTCAAGTGTACAACAATACAATAACCTTGCCGGTTATGTCAAGACAAGAGACCCTGTTAGCACGAATTCTGATAGCTTAACAAACTTTTTCACGATTATAACTACTATTATACTATATTAGCAAATGTTTTTATAATCTGAAGGAATACTTAATTGATGCCTAACACTATGACGTTTCGGTTCAAATAGAACAAAATTTTGTACGCCTATTCTAGGCAAAACATGGATGGGTCTGATTATTATTTTTTTTACACGTTATGTTGCAATTATTTGCTTTGTACACATATACCCATGTTTTACAAAAATAAATTATCTTTTATCTTTATCTAGGTAATATTATAAACGTGAAAAGTTTGTGAGAATGTATAGTTGTGTGTTTGTTATTATTTTACGCAAAAACGGCTCGACTGATTTGGTTGATACTTGGTATATAGGTAGGTGGATACCACATACTGTTTTTATCAACATACCATGTGGGCGAAGCCACGTTCAGAAGCTAGTAGTTACCTACACAATACTTTAAAATAATGACAAGAATAACTCTTATAAAACTTCTAAAACATTAAATAAACATTATTTAATAAAATCAGGCAGCGTCCCATTCTTTCTAGCCTTGGCAACATTCTCAAAATAACAAGAAAAATCTACATAGCCCTTAATCTTGCGATCTCTATCAAACGGTCTGCCAACGGGATAAATATCCGAAGTCGATTCTATAGATCGATTAGTATCGATATTAGAATCGTTAGTTTCGATTTCATTCGTACCGGACGAGTAAATTTCGGAATCGATTTCGTTGAGTAAGGTATTCGATTTTGATTGAACGATCGGGTTGAACCGTACTGACGCGTTTTTTGTTACACTGTGTGTCGGTGGGGTCTCATCTTCTACCGTTGGTAAGAAATTAAAATTCCTTATCAATAATGACATGTGAGTATTTGGTTTTGGTGTTAAACTGTTTTTAACACAGTAAGAGACGAATTCTTGTTCAATTTCTTCTAGAACTGACTGGCTGACCATTCTGAAGTCGTGCTTTCTGAAATTCTCCACTATAATCTGTGCTAATTGCTTATTCGTTTGTTCGTAGCTGCCTTTGGCTTCTTGTATGCGCTTGTATACTCCTGCGCTTACCAGGACTAGGAATCTGTAAAGAAAAATAAAACTAATTTAAGTAAGGTATTTATTGATTTCTATGTATGTGCGTTTGCGCAGAAATAAATGTTTCTTTCTTTCTTTCTAATCCAAGCTAATATTATAAATGCGAAAGTAACTCTGTCTTTCTGTGTTTTCTTCACGCCTAAACTTCTGGACCTATTTGTGTGAAATTTGGTACAGACATAGTTTGGAACTCGAGAAAGGACATAGGATAGTTTTTGAACCAAAAATCTGCTGGAAGTTACTATTCCACGCGAACAGAGTCGCGAGCAAAAGCTAGTATATTCATATAGCAAAAACTTATTTATCATGTTTATCCAGTTTTATTGCAATCAATAACGTAATTATTAGTGATTCAACTAACGGCCTTAAGGGCTAGCTATTGTATTGTATGGCTAAACTTCTAATCGAGGCCGTGTGTAGAAAAGGGAAGAGAATGCCATTAAAAAGAAGTCATTTCCAGAATCATGGGTTATAACTGCAACCTGCAGAAATATTATTCCTATGAGCTACCAGAGACACACCCCCCCCCCCTCCCAACCCTGGGTGGGAGAAGTCATTGAATGATTTTCCCATGACAAAAAAAAAAGGTTATGCGATATTATGAAGGTCAGCTCGACCGGACCGGTCAACAGCCTCACAGGAAAACTGGCAGGAAACAACCACAGAGTTGTGTTTCACCGTATGAGTTACACAGGTAACAAAATGAATGACTTTCACACTATTAACTAAAAGATTATGACGTCATGATTTTATTATCACGACGATTATACTTGGGTACATATGTACTTAGACTTAGTTTCAAATTGTATCTATTTATATATAGAGCAAGAGCCCGTGAGAGCCAGACCTTCGGATTTTTATAAAAGCTAAGAGTTCTTCTGTGCATGTCCCCAATACAGGTAAGAAAGGTCCCCACCCATGAAACCTGGGTAGTGGTGGCTTTGGCAGGTAACAGGTAGCAAAGGTGTATAAAATTCCACCTCAAATTTATTAATTTATAAAACTCAATTTTTTTATATTTTATTCGTGATAATATTAAAACTCGCGTTGCTCATTGCCAGACACTTAATATGGTTACAACCCTCTGCCGGACACCCCTGAACTATTATAATTTGTAACTATACTTACCTTATATTATAAAAGCTAAATTTTATATATGTTTTTTGGACAACTATTAAATATTGTTTCCTTAATAGCCAGACAATTTCGAGGGTTACATCGTCCAGCCAGACGTATTAAATGTGTACAATAGTTATGAGTGAGAGGAGTATATGCAGCAACGGGTGCGAGTGAGATAGAGCGTGCAGTCTATTGCGATTTTTTACTGCGCATCTACTGTTTTTAATTCCGAATTTTTCAGTAACATTTTTTCTAATTTTTTGGAGAAATTTCATTGAATAAAATTAATACAGTCTGAATAATAAATTTTTAAAGTAATATTCCGAAAAATTTTATAAAAAAATATTAATCATATCAAAAATCTAGTAACTCTATTGATGTTATTTTTTAATTTTATAAAGTTTATTATATTCAATTCAACTGAAATTTCAAGGCCATAATAATTTATTTGTTAATTGTACGAAAGAATAATTTCTTTGTGAGTTAGAAATTTACAGAAAAATAAATTCATTTAAATTAAATATTCAAAAATCTTCTTCATTGTCATCGTTGATGTTGACATTTTCATTTTCGTCGTCACTGCTACTCCACTCCCTAAATTCATCGTTATCAACATCGTTTTCTTCGCCTGCTTCTGCAATAGTAAAATCAAGTTAATTTAATTTTAATTAGTCACAAATCAATGTAAAATAATTTATCATAATTATTATATACCTGATACAGTTTTTAGAGATTCACTGACATAATTTGGTAGTTGATCTCCTTCAAACCATTTAAAATGGTATTCATCATTTTCCAGAATCCAACCATTATTTACTGGCTCATATGTTGTAGGGTTTTTTAAATGAGCATTATTCCAGATACAACATATATAATTTGCTCGCAAAAATTGCTGTAATAGCTCACTTTTACAAGGTGGTAAACTACTTGCGTCGAAATTTCGCAATTTTTTTCGATTAAAAGCTTCGTTCACATCAGACACTGTATAAGAATCGGTAAAAATTTGTAGTCTAGCAGCATCAACATCATTTATATTCTCAACATTGTATAAATTCTGACGCAGGTGCTTGTCTCTGACGCAGGTGCTTGCCGGGCACGGCAGCTTCGGTAGGTTCCTGTTTCGGATTCAGCGGGAGTAAACGCCCGAGTGTCGTCATTGTGAGGACCACCTAGAGGATACGGTGGAGCATACGGTAGCGGTATGGCCTGCCTGGGCTGAGCACCGCCGTATCCTCAGGGAAGTGATCGGCGGCGGCGACCTCTCGCGCCCGGCCTTAGTCGAGGCCATGGTGCGGAGTGAGAGGAACTGGGACGCCGTCTCCTACTTTTGTGAAGCAGTCATGCTCGCAAAGAGAGAGGCGGCCCGCGTGAGGGAGCAATCCTCCTCCTCACGCCCCAGCAGCCGCAACTGGCGACACTATGGGCGTCGGGGATCGAGGGACGATCTCCGGCCACCGTAAGCACGGGCCTGCAGTCGGCGAGTAAGGGCAGCTCGCCGCCCGACCAGAACCAGGCCCGAGCGTACGGCGCGTAGCGTTCCGCGCGCGCCTCAAAGAGCCATACGACCACCACAGACGGGGCCCTAAAGGGCTGATGTTCAGCCGGGGTTGCGGGGTAAGCGCAATGAGGTACCGCGACCTCGGCACAGAGCAGGAGAAGGAACAGGGGGGTTTTTAGTCAGTAAGAGTCTGACACTCCCTCCTGCCCGGCCCTGGGCGGGAGAAGTCATTTGATGATTTTCCCCTCACAAAAAAAAAACATTGTATAAATAGCATATAAAAGTTTGAATAACATTATAAAGGTCTTGTTGTTCAATATTATCTTCGATGATTTTGCTGTCACCAAACTTCATGAAGGCTTGCTGAAATTCTACGTATTCTTTAATATCTTATATGGTTTCAATTTCGCTTTTCTAAAAAATGAAGGATTGTAATCACATCCTGTAATTGCATGTAATCCAGGTAAGCTTCTACAAATTGATTCTCCCAATTTTTCGTATATCTTAGTTAGGTTCACATACCTCAAATTATTTCCAGTTCCTGTAAGCATCCAAACTTGCGACTCATCATTTAGACGGTGCATATGAGCTAGCATTATAGCAGCAACATCAGTATCAATAGTTCGGATTATAATGTTTGCTTCATAGTTGATTTTGCACGCATGGTACACTATCTTGGTATCTGCTTCTTCATGCTCCGGGCATGACAATTTCTCAGTGATACTTGATATAACTTTGTTTGTCTCATTAACCATGAATGAATGACACTTTCTGAAATTGATATGTATTATTTTGCCACCAATAAACGGCGCCATTTCATCACTAGCCCAATGTAAAATGAAAAAATCAACTAGAGCTTCTTTAAAATTTGAATTTTTTAATTCTTTAACGAAGTCACTAGGACGAACTTGTTCAGGCCCAGTGATGGTATACTCTAATTGTGCCGATTCAAATCGTTGAGAATGTTCGTAATTTTTTATCGATGGGGTAAAATACTGGTCAAAAATAACATCAATTCTTGACGCTTTTAACTGAGTTACCATCTGCAACATTTTTTTAGAAATACTTCCAAATTTTTTGGGAACATTTTTCATGGTGTGTAATAAAAAAAATCTGTCAATTATTAAAACATCAATTTGAGGTGGCTCGTCATGCTCAACCTCTTTCTCTAAGCATTTCATCAAAGCACCGCGCACTACATAATACACAATGAGCAGCTGATGCGCAGTAAAAGTCGCAATAGACTGCACGCTCTATCTCACTCGCACCCGTTGCTGCATATACTCCTCTCACTCATAACTATTGTACACATTTAATACGTCTGGCTGGACGATGTAACCCTCGAAATTGTCTGGCTATTAAGGAAACAATATTTAATAGTTGTCCAAAAAACATATATAAAATTTAGCTTTTATAATATAACGTAAGTATAGTTACAAATTATAATAGTTCAGGGGTGTCCGGCAGAGGGTTGTAACCATATTAAGTGTCTGGCAATGAGCAACGCGAGTTTTAATATTATCACGAATAAAATATAAAAAAATTGAGTTTTATAAATTAATAAATTTGAGGTGGAATTTTATACACCTTTGCTACCTGTTACCTGCCAAAGCCACCACTACCCAGGTTTCATGGGTGGGGACCTTTCTTACCTGTATTGGGGACATGCACAGAAGAACTCTTAGCTTTTATAAAAATCCGAAGGTCTGGCTCTCACGGGCTCTTGGACTAATACGTTAAGTTCAAAATCTTGAACCCTATAGTTATAAATATAAACAAAACACAACTCCAGTTTATTCGAAACAAGGCGACATTATCAAAGTCAAAGTTCAAGAGATATTAATGTTATTATAATAATTAGTAATAAATTTTCAAAATATTTGGGTCATTTTTAGCACCATTTTGTACTTTCTGTAGTCGATTGAAACATATAAATTTTAAATTTTGGATGCAGGAAACATACGTCCTCACGGGGAAATTAGGTACTTCCCAAGTAGCACACTTCAGCCACCTTAAATCTATTTATGCTATAGGAGTACTAATCATGGCTATTTTATAGACATTGGCATTCTATACAGGGTTTTAGATAAGAACTAAAATTCTAATAGAATAAAATATCTAGTGTCCCTTGTTTTAAAACCTTTATTAGTTCATTACACTGAGTTAAGAGCAAATTGATTTGTTATGGACTATATTTGCACTATTAAAAGCGCTGCTGTAGATCAATTATTCTATAGACTTATTATCACAAATACTTTTTGAGAATTGCGATTATTTGTAGACCAATTACTCTATAAATAATCAAAAAGGTCTTTATATGGATTTGTTAGGCACTTTTTTAAGTGTATACTTAATAGAATCAATGACTAGATACTCTATAGTGTATACTCTAGTGAAACGCCGGCTTCCTCTTTCATTAGAGAATTTACGTTAAAAACATTTTATTTTAAGTGTATTGAGTATATAAAGGACAGCGTTCTGCAAGCATGAAGAAAGCAAAACATATTAAGAATACAGGAGGCTTTCGGAGAAAAGTGGAAAAGGATAAAAAAGGTATTTACGCGGGTATTAACGCGGAAAATTATAATTTGAATACCTTGGTAGGCTTGACGTTTCGGCCTGGTTACACAGGTCGTGGTCACAAGCAGACTGAAGACGCGATGTCACAGCTCCCTGCATTCGGGTGATGAATCTTCATCTACCCCCTTATTTTCATTTTCTACCATATTAGGCCGTCTACACACTACGCTGATTATATCCACAGATGTGTTAACCGACTTTGAAGGAAAGCGAGGTTGTGTTTTGCGAAGCACTGGATTCCATATCGACGACAATTTAAAGCCGTCCTCCCGATTGAAATTATTTGGGCATTTCTTTATTTCAACCGCTTCACGCACAAGTCTTGTATGGTAGTGGCGATCAGTGGAGAGAATTTGCGGTCGGTGGAATTCTATCCAGTGATTAGAACCAGCCTGGAGCAGGTGTTCTGCTATCGCTGATTTGTTGCTCTGTCGGTTTTTGACTGCGGCGATATGTTCTTTGAGCCTCTCAGCAATGGTCCGCTTCGTTTGCCCAATGTAGGAACTACCGCAGCTGCAGTTGATCTTATAAACACCTGGGCTTTGTAGCGGCAGTACATCCTTCGCCGTGCCTACCTTATCATGAAGTTTAGCCTCAGGTGTGTAGATCGTCGGGATCGAAAATTTTTTAATGACGGATCCTATCTTGTCTGTCACACCCTTGATATAAGGCATGAAGGCAGGTTGTCTGCTCACGTTTGGATGTCTGGCCCTCTTCAGCGGTCGTAATAGTCGCCCATCCCCTACACTATATCCGTTCTTTTTAAGTACCTCCTGAACATGGTCTAGCTCTTGCCCCAGATGTTCAGGGTAACAGAGGTCATATGCTCTGTTTTTTAGTGATATCATCACGGATTGTAAGTGTCGGGGGTGGTGATGTGACTTTGCATGTAGGTCGGATCAGTGTGAGTTAGCTTTCGGTATACACAGTGCGATAAGGACCCATCTAATCTCGCGGTTATTAAAATTACAATAACAAAAATTAAAACATTAAAATAATGATCGGTACCTACATGCAAAGTCACATCACCACCCCCGAAATCATAAGCAATCATATTACAATTAAAATTCGGGCCATAATTTGTGACTCACCAGCTCGTGCATTTATTAAAGGTATTGCTAACTTCAACAGTCAGAATGGGTGTCCAAAATGTACATCGATTGGAGAGTATTCATATTAGTCGCATGGCAACGTCTTCCCAAGGTGGAGATGTCCCTTAAGAACCGATGAGGGGTTCCAAAATAAGACATACGGATCACACCACAAAATGGATAGTGCTCTTTTGCTATTACCTATTGATATGGTATTAGATATCTCAGTTGCAGACTCTCTACATTTAATCGATCTTGGGATAATGAAGCGGTGTTTAATGGGATGGCGCAACGGCTCTTTCAGTAACTACAAGACCAAATGGCGAGCTTCTGATATCATTGCCATAACGCAGTTGTTAGTGCAATCCAAATTACCGAAAGAAATTAATCGTGCAGTAAGAGGTCTTGACACAATTTGTTTTTGGAAAGCATCCGAATTTAGAACAGCTGCGGAAATAGATTCAATATTTATTTTGCAAAAGCGGGCTATCCGAGCGATATATAACTTGCCCCCTCGTGAATGTCTGAGAGAACTATTTAAAACGATAAATATCCTAACGGTACCTTGTCAGTTTATATATGAAAATATTATGTACGTAAGGAAAAATTTGCAATTATTTGAAAAAAGAAGCAATAGACATAATTTTAATACTAGAGGCAAAGATAGGCTGGCTGTGCCACGATTCCGTCTGTCCAAAGTACAGAAATCCTTTATGGGGTTCTGTGTAAATTGTTACAATAAAATTCCAAAAAGTGTATTAAATCTTAATGAACGAAAATTAAAAACTTATATTAAACGCGAATTATGTAGACAGGCATACTACAAACTTTCAGATTATATTGAGGATAAGAATGCCTGGCAGCATGTTGGTTCGGCTCCACTGGACAATACTCAAATATGTAGTCAGTAGTTATTAAAATTCTTAAAATTAATGAAACATTGAATGAGTTTATTTATAGAAGCATTCTTTTGGATTGTGAGTACGCATATGTGAGCGCCATGTTCGAGACAACAAAGGATTAAAATTTTAATGATAGATTAGATAGACCATCATTTGTTCCTTTTTATTAACAACTTGTCTCTGCATTGTTTTCACATAGGGGTACAGTAATGTACGTAGTAACGATGGAGTTTCTTGCTCGTTCTTCTCCATTCGAAACTACAATTTGGAACGAGCACCTAGCTTCACTGACGAACAGACTGACAGACTACTATTCTATTTTGACGTTTTCAAAAGTACCTATTTATGGTTTAGTTGGAATAAATGATTTTGATTTGATTTGATTTGAACATTTTTATTGTATCTAGGTATTGTTGTTTTAGAAAAATATTTACATCCTGATGCTTATCAACATTTTTAACAACTATTTTGCGCAGTTACCATATGCTCCACTGAAGCCTATGCTCACCTACTCTACTTAGCATTTCTGAATCGTTATTTAATACATATATTGAATACTACAGAGAGATTTATGGAGAAGGCCATATGACCAGTAATGTCCATAACCTATGCCACGTAGTAGAGGAGGTAAGGAGATTCGGGATATTATCTTCATTCGATGCCTATCCTTTTGAGAATACTTTGCATCATAAGCGACTACTGAGGAGTGGCCATAAACCTCTACAGCAGGCTGCGAAAAGATTAATCGAAAAGACTAATATTTCAACTTACGGAAATCGAAGAGGTCCTTCACATAAACTAACAAACATAAAGACAAAGATTAAAAGATTTGATACGTTTGATTAGAAAGCAATAAATCAAAAATACGTTTTTACAAAACGATTGATCTTGAGAAATATTCAGTAAGCAATGATGGTATCAATTGTTGGTTTCTTACTAATAATGATATTATTGTCAAGCTGCACTGTGTAGTTAATATAAATCAACATTATTATTTGTATGGAACACAATAAATCTATTTAAACATATAAATACTGGCTCTTTGTGGTATTTGTAGCACCGAAAAATAACATAAACGCAAAAATACCTTCTTCTTATGCCAGTCTGATAAACTCTGGTAGATAATTACGAGAAAAAATAGTTTATAAATATTCCATTTTATAGATTAGCATAGGATCGTTATAAGAATAATTCTACTATTAAAAGATTAATTCTTCTGATGAAAGTGCAAGTTGACTTGTCATGCTCTTAAAATGACCTTTTAGGAGTAAATCATCTAATCAAAACTTATTTATAGATAATTTAATCTAGACGCCATTTTTATTAATAGAACACGACGGTAATCGCCACTTTGGTAAAAATTAGAAATTTTGTTAACAATAAAACATGGTATTTCTTCATTTCTAAACATAAAAATACTTAAATAAATTAAATTTTAATTAAAATAACAATATATTTTAATTAAAATTTAATTTATTTATTTTAACAAAATATAAAAAAAATGAACACCAATAATATTGTTTATTATAAAATTATCAGTTAAATTATACGAATATACTAGGCCCGTAAGTTTTTTGAAACTCTTTCATCGACTTTTACGATAAAATTAATTTGGCACTGAATTTCCGCCCTCCGTTCGCGCGAAACAAAAAAGATCAAGAAAAAACATATATTTAATTTCATTTCGCCATTAAAGCTACAACTTAAAATATTTTTAAGTACGGAGTGCCATTAGAAAATAGGAAATGCTTTTTAAAAGAAGTAACTCTTGTTGATATTTTTATTTAGTAGATTTTGATTATTAGTGGTTTTAAAAAAATTCATTACTAGAACATCAGTAGAGTCATGGTGTTATCTTAATGCTGGCTACAAAACTTAATTCCTTTCTTATGTGCCACTTATTGTGTTCTTAAGGTAGTTTTGTAGATATTCCCTATAGATAAATATGAATTGCTCTTATCCTTATCTAATGATGAATTCTTATGCTGCTCTTGTTATTATAGTATAGATAGTTGCCCATTTTTACTTAACTCGGTATATAGGATATCTTCAGGATATCTTCAGGGATTATTTACTCTTATGCAAGAATTCTAAGTTTAATTCTATAAAATATCTAATAGTGCTTCATTAGATATACTTGTGCTACTTGGGTTGGAACAATGCGTGGGTTTAATCACATGAGTGAGGTTACTGGAGGCCCAATCCTCCCCATCCCCTGTCCCTTTAGCACCGCGCCAACTTTGCAGACAAGTTATGTGCTTACCAACATATTTTGCGATTCATTTTTTACATTTTATAAAACATATATCAATAATTTTATGAATCTTATTAAAAAAAATCGTTGTGAGACACCACGACATTTTTAAAAGCCATGCTGCCTTTAATACACGAGATAGCAGATTTGAAACCTGGCAAGTATTAATGTTTTATGATAATTTGGACATCACTGACATATGGGGAAGGAAATCAACTTGAAGAAACCTGGACTTACAATTTCTAATTATAGGTTTGAAATCGCAAATCCGCCTTAGGCAAGCGGAGTGACTAATGCTCAAAATTCCGTGTTAGGTAAGGCCTTTTCTTAGCAGTGGGCGCTTATAGGCTGATGATGATATAGTAGAAATAATTTACCTGCAAGACTCATCCAGGATAATGGGGCCGTGTATCTCTGGAGCGGCGATGACTGGTTCTGTGACTGCAGCGCTGATTGTTGGGAAGGCCTTGTACAGGCCTTTGACTAGGTAGTTACCTAGGCAACGCGTCCCCGTCTGGTTGCCGAGGTATTGAGCTGTAAAAAGTGAAAGGAAGGTTGAGTGAACTGAATTATGATTTGTAAGTATATAGTGTGGAGGTGATTTTATTACATATTGTATGAGATCTCAAGATCTTGACAATTTTTAAAATTACCTATTAGAGTATGGGATTTAAAATAGGTACTCTACGGTGTAATTGCAATCTTAGACTGATTTTAGATAATACCTATGGCAATTTTTTAATGTGAGTTGAGATTTTCTTATTATGGCAACACAAGAGGAGTGATGAAAGCAGCCTTTAGGGTATTAGGGTTTCGGACATTTTTAGGGATTGGGGTAGGATTGATCTTCCGGTAACTTTACTTATACGGCGAAACACAACGCTGTGTTTGACAAATCAACTTTTAAGAAAAAGTAAATAAAAAAGAAATTGATTCATACTACTGAGTCTTTTTGGTTTTTTTTACTAGCTGCTGTCCCGCGGTTTCACCCGCTGCACGGCTCCTACATATCGTAGCGTGGTGTTTAAAAGCTTATAGTCTACGTCGACAAATGTACTAACAAACACAAAAAGAATTATTCAATTGGAACCAGTAGTTCCCGAGATTAAATATAATTATATAAACAAACAAACAAACTCTACAGCTTTATAATATTAGTATCTATCTTAAAATTTTTTTTTGCTTGATGCTCAAAGCTGCCTAGGCACTGTGGTCTATTTGAAGTGAATGATTTTGACATATTTTTCGACTATAGATAGACTAATAAATAAAAAAAAATACTCACAATTCCTCAACTTATTAACATCAAGCCCCAACTGCTGCAGCCTTAGCAACTCGTCTTCATTATTTAAACTGTGGTCCACGGTAAGTTGTACAACTCTTAGCACTGCGTTATCATCAGTCCGGCAGAGTAAGGCCCTCGTGTCTCCCACATGGGCCACGAAGAGCTTGTTAGCATGCACCAGAGCTATCACAACAGCTGCCCCGCCAGACAGGTGGACATCTATCTCCTTAAGACGGGCTAAGATGTTGTAGTTTTGTGATACCTGGGGAGATTTTTGTTGAGTTCTTAGTCTGTTTCTTTCCGTAAAATTCTTGACTTACAACTATTGATTTGTTTGCAGATGGAAGGAAATTTTAATGGAGTGCATGAAGTACTGCAAGAGGAACATATGAATGTACCTACTTATTTTTATTAGTTTTTGTTGTTAATGTAATTGTAAATAAAATAAAATAAATAAATTGTGAGACACAACAACATGCTCAAGTCACAACTGCTCGTGTATAAGAGTCTAGTATCAAGACACAATGGAACTCATACTAATGAGCAGATTAATTATTATGTTTTCAGCTTACTCACATAATATGCTCACGTATAATGCTACTCATGAATATGGGCCTCTAGCATGGCTTGAAACTAGTCGAGTATATCGTCAAATTATTACGAAAGATATAATAAAAATGAGCAGCTTGAACCTAATTCACAAAGTTGTTATTTTGTCGGCATGTGTTTTGTATTTTATTAATTAATATTAATTATTTTTATTATGATACCATATGCTTGTTTCTTGAAGGTTTAAATATTGTAGGTCTCGTGATAGTCGTAAAAATCTCATAGTACACTGACCTGTGTTTCATTAAGTGTCTGTAACTGGTACTGTAGACTTGTCCTCTCTGCTATCATACCATCATAGTTCTCTATGTAAGCCTTCTCTACTGATATAAATGCATTCCTGAAATTATATATAATTTATTTAATACAAATTAGCATAAGGTACTTTTTACAATCACAAATTGCCTGCAATCCTCATTTTTGAGTAGTAATATATTTTTCTAGTTAATTAAAAGACAAAAGCACTCATTTTTTAACCTCTCGAATGTGCATAATATCAAAATAGAGTGGACTGCAGGGGTACCATCAATAAGACGGCGAAGATATTTCTCTTTACAAAAAATAATAATAAATAACTGTATTATAAAATTATATTTAATGTTGTATGATAAAATTATATTTTATCATTCTGGAGACGGGACTAATGGCTTTGTAATGAAGTGATCATCAATTTAGAATTTTTTAACAATTTTTTTGCATGACATATGAGAATTTAAATTCAAAATCTGAAGAACAAGATAACTTATTACAACATAAAACTTTGCCACAAACATCAAACTGAATAAAAACAAATCTGTTTTCATCTTCACATTATCATCAACAAAATCCACAAGATATCTCAACTGACAGCTGGATGTTAGCTCTTGCTAAAGACTTTCAGATTGGTCAGTTAGAATGTCTTTCTCAAAATATTACATACCTCAGTCTTTCTCTGATCTCCTCATCTGTGTTAGCTGAAGGAGGTGGGAACAGGATCTCAGCTGCCATCCTCTGCATGATAAACCTTGCTGCGTCCAGCCCATTGTGTGGCTCAAATACTCCATAGAGTGAACTAAAAAGGTATTACAGAGAGAAACAGTTTTTTTGTATTATTATATCTATGTGTATAAGGTTGAAGATGCTCAGACTTTATTTGCAATAAAAAAACAATGCCCTCAAGTCTAATTGTTAGGTTTGTGTTGATGAAATAAAACTAAGTTTATTTGTCAAATAGCAAAGGTGGAATGTATTGTTATACTTTAAGAGGTGTGTGTTGCCTCAAGGCGTAAACAGAATAGAATAAGCACTTACGGTGCTTATAATAGCGGCGTGAGAAACATAAGTCGATTGATTTTTGTTATTCCAACACTAATCCTATAGGTATAATTGCACATACCATAGAAAATTGGAGCACAACACAATATATCAAAGCGAAAATTATTTAAAAGTTTTACATTCACTATGATATTTTGTCACTTTATCTGTTGTTCATAGATAATACGGAAAGGAACCAACTTTTTCAATGTTTTACTCAGTGGCTGAATATGGTTATATCTAGTAAATATCTCTGTATGGTTATTACAGAGTATGGTTATCTAAAGTTTACTTACAAATTATCTTCAGTCTGGCAGTAAAAACACAAGTAGTCGTCAGTAGTATTGGTATTCCCACCTCCCAGACGTGAAAAGTAAGATGCTACACAAGAATTTTTGCATTTCGGTAGATCATCTGTCCACGGCCTTGCTATCATTTTGTAAAAAATGCGCTATCACCTAATGCAACGAAATTAAATAACAAAAATTAAACACTTTCAATGTTCAATAGAATCACAAAAGCAACTTTGACATTTTTATGAGTTTTATGATGAAAATAGTTTGACTTTGGCAGTTTTGACAACCAAAGAATGCGTTCCGTAATTTCTTTGTTAAAAATGGCTAGAATAATAATTATTTTTTATATTTTATTTCGATTTTCAATAGCTGAAATTATGTAGATTATTATGTTTTTTGTGTACTAAATTACGTTTAACATTTTTAATACTATTTTACGATGATATTGATCGCAATATGCTATCAAATAATAAATGATACGCAAGAAAATTGCGTTTCATTATACTTAAGCTGGTACGCCTGTTTTTGGAGATCAATTAATTACAGGCACTTTCTTTATCAACAAACAATATTGATAAAAATACTATGAAAAACTCATCATCATATGTAGTGGTAGTGACTAATTTGTACCTTGCACCATTTTCTACTTGCCAACCACTGGTAACCACAATATCCTTTCCCACGTGATAAATTCATGAATATTGTTTCAACATGATAAATGAATATCCTAAATTCATTTTGAATTCCATATAAGAATAATATTTGAACAGAAACAAGGAAGTAAGCATGACTTTGGCCTTGTCACGAATTTACTGTGTAATGCCCTTTGAGTTGGTTGATTGATCCGATGCTTGAAATATTTAATATCATTTAATTTTTGGCTTACTAATCTCTCGTACTTACCAAAATGTAAATCATTAGTCCAGTAAGAATCACGATCTTTTTTCATACTAAAATACCTGGACTTGTTATAATATGTACCTACATAAGCCTTGATCAACCACTTAAAAAAATTAAGTTCCACTATTGAATTTATCGCCAATATTGGCCAACGAAAACTGACACTTGACTCATTGTAATAGGGGCTATAATGACTTGAATCTTTTTATGCATAATCAGCCACATGATTTTAACTTTTTGAGGCCAGATGTATTTAGTTATTTACCAAAGTAATTTCAATTATTTATATTCAAGGTGATTTACAATTGAAGTTGAGTCGTTTTTTGTCATAAAGACAAGCAGGTGTGGGTTTCACATTGCTCACCTAACCTCATCAAGTTCATGTGTGAATCAAAACTTTGTATTAGAGTTAAAAACTTTGTATTATCCTCTTTTCAGAGAATGATGCAAAGAATCTTGAATTGTGTATTCTGTTCTATTTAATCTATGGATAGTTTTTGAGGCCAAGTAAAAGTCCATTTACTTCGATCAAAGTTTTAATGTTATGTCCACATACCAAAACTCTAATCATTTACAATTTTTGCAATTTTTATTAATTTTATTTATACAATGTTAGCTCAATAACCTATAGAGCTACCTGTGACTAATATTTTGTTTTATAACTATTTTAAGAAAGCAAATCTTAACTCCGGATATGAATCAACAACTTTAGAAAATATTTTAAAAATATTCTAAGGCGTACAACACCTTTTCACTATACATATTATTATATACTCTATGATTTCATGGTGCACTGTCAAAAATAATGTATACTTATATTTTTTCAATATATTGAAGTTACCTATATCGCCAAAGTCTCAACAATAGGGTCATTACAACACTTAACTAGTTCCTATTATAATAGAGAATCGACATATCATATACCATTATGCTGTATGTTACATAGAAACTAAAAATTATGAATTAGTGCATGGCATAAGAGTTAAGCAGTTTAAATTCAGGATTGTTGAGGTTTCCAAAGTCACATTATGAAGTATAAAAATTAAAAAAAAAAGTGTCCCTGTACCAACAAAACACATTCACAATTTACACATACAAATAAATGTAGAAAATGATATAATTCAAAGTACATTTATTTAGGAACACAATGTAAAATAAAATGAGAACTATTTGAGACGCCTCTGTGGCTTTGGAAACCCTTTTCTCTGGGTGAGCAAAATTAAAAACTACACCGTTGTGACCGACTGTAAGTTTAATCGGATTTTTTATCTGCAGCTTTGGTTTCTGATTCGGGTTTCTTTTCCTTTTCCTTCTCTTTCTCGTTCGTGATGACTTCCTTGGCCTCCTGCTTCGATGCGTCGTCGAAGTTGCCGACTAGGTTAGGGACCTCATCGTCCTCGTCGAGTGGTTTAGGCGCGGCGACGCTCGACGCCAACCTCTTCAGCTGGTTCAGACCTTCGGGGCCGAGCTGACTGAGGATGCCGGGGAGCATCTCGGCGATCTGCTTGTTCTCTCCATGACCAGTGATAGCGAAAGTGTTGGCCGCGAGGGATGCCTGCGCTTTCGGGTTGTTGAAGTGTATTACTGTTCCGTCATCTTTTATCATATTCACCTCCTCGATGCCAGGAATAGTGTTCACTGACAATTTTTTGAGCGATGATTGCAATTTCTTGTCATCTGTCGCCGCGGTAACGTGAACAACCTTTTTCTTGCGTCTCGGAGTGCCCTTACCGCCGATGCGCACCTGTGACTGCAACTTCTTTAGCTTTTCGGTGTTCATTATGTTGTTTTAATACACGACGCGCGTTTATCGAAACACGGCGCACTTTTTAGCGTAAGTATTTACTTAATATGCACGGAGATCACACAAGTTTTCCATGTAACTTGATCGTACGCACGTGTTTTGAACACCGGTTAGTTACAAAGGGAAAATGGTGGATTTGAGACAAGTTATTTCTGATTTCCTACTTCTTGAAGTTGGCAGCACCGACAAATTGCAATCCATTTCACGGAGTATAAAACAAGTGTAATAACGAATCACAAAATTGACTTTCAAACTAATATCCAAAAAGTAATTATCGAATGCGGGTGTGAATTTAAATGCAAAAAAATATTTTAATTACTATTTATCTCGTTAATTTAAATAGAATATTAATTTAATTTCTTTTAAAAATTTAAAGTAGCGTTAAATGTAATGACTCATCGCAGTCAGTGCTACCAGATTAAAAAATATCTGTGGCGGGCGAATTATGCTTCTATAACCACGATAAATTACACTAACGCCATCTATCAATCACTAATTTTAATAGATTTATAACATTTACATGCTAGATGGCGCTAGTAACAGATAATATCGAAATTCACCAGCAGATGGCACTACTCATTCGAAAATAAGTATTTTGTGTATTTTAACATTTTGATCAGGCCACAGGATTAGGCTTCATAATCAGAGCAGGAATAGGCAAAGGTGAAGGTTTTTACTATAATACCCCATACTTATTAATTATTGATATCGAAATTGCTTTTTTCAAATTAGGAGAGCGTATTTTCACTCTTTGAGCCCTGTATGCATCGAATAAAATACCAGAGGCTAGGTACACTTAACTGTTCAACCAGGGTTGCGAGGTAAGCGGAATGAGGCCTCGTGACCTCGGCCCAGAGCAGGAGAAGTAACGGGGGGTTTTTAGTCAGTAAGAGTCTGAAAATCCGTCTCGCCCGACCTGGGCGGGAGAAGTCATCTGATGATTTTACCCTAACAAAAAACGGTAATTAACTATTGGATTTCATAAGTTACACTTAAGTATTGTGTCTACTCTTTACATTTCACGCCTCTTAAAGCCGTGAAATGTCTTTGATTTCATAAAAATACCTGCTTTCTTTGGATAAGTTGATGCAATTTTTTCATTAGATATCTATGTGTCCTGAAACTAAGTCTAGTAAAATAAGATGCAGCAGAATCGTTAAAAAGGTATCGAATTGAGGTTTTGAAGTCTTATGCAATAGTGGCATAGCTTGTAATTCTACAAGAAGAATCTTCGTCAACGATGGACGCTTAAACTTTTAGAAAAAACTAGGTATCTACTTAACTTAGGTATATATGTTATTTTATTGTAGATGGATACTTACCTACTTCATAGCTTTTTTTTTTCGTGAATAATAACCGAGTCTCTAATTGTTATGGTGTTGATGATTGGCCTGCCAGTGTCAACTGGTGATCATAACATTATCAATACCGTTTAGGAGATTATCAATTTTATTCGTTAATACCTATACTAGTTGAATAATACCTACCGTAGTATAGGTATCTAGAAATGTACATAATAAATAACATTTGAGTTTGGCATTCCTACAATAATTAAACGAAACGATACGAAAGCTTTATTTAGGTAGAAAACTATCGTAAATTTAAAAAAGTATCCATGTTTCAGAGATGTGTAAGTTTATTATTACCTACATTTTCGACCTAGGAAGGTAACGACATAATAAGTATCTAATACTTATGTACTTATCACAGATAAATAAAAATTTCAGCTTCAGGTTTATTTGCGGTAACCTATACCTACCGAATGTTATAAAAATGAATTGGTACATAAACAACAAAATTTTTGTTCTCAGAATACTTTACTCAAAACCTCTAGCAGAAGACTAAGTTGTCACCAGTCAATGCTTACATGAAAAATCTATTTAAAAGATGGACTTTCAAAAATTTGTAAACCTTTCTAAGCTAAGTTAACAATAATAAAATTTACAACCGTCAACAATATGAAATCCGAAGAATGAGAACGTATCTTCCGGTCCCAGTAATGAGCATTGTTCGACCGTTTTAAGATTAACATCTTTCAAAAATGTCTAGCATAATCGTATTTATGGGCAAACATCCGATTCTCAGAGAGCTCTCAGCAACGAAAATAAACGCAACTCACCAGTATAACGCGTGTTATTGGGCCGATAAATATTTATCTGCATTTACTAAATGGACTCCAAAATGGTGGACTATAAAGCTGTCATCGGCCAATCTGTTCGCGCCATATTTTCGAATTATGTGGTGTTGCCAGCGTTGGATTTAGTTTAACTAGGTTTTAATACGTGGGTACATTTTAGTTATTCATTTTATCTACCAAAATTAAAACTTTAAAGCGAATGGCACAAGTTGATAGAATTTTGGTTTTGAGAAAAAACCTAATAGCAACTATCGTGAGACATCAAATTTATTGAAAATAACGACTACTATGTACTGTAGAAAGCTCTATTACACAATGAAACAATGAATTTATTTTTGTAAATAGACCATAAATCGGCACTTTTACACGACAAATGGAAGCCGAACTCACTAGTTGGGATTTTTAGTCAGTAAGTGTACTAAGAGTCTAACACTCCCCCTCGCTTCACCCTGGGCGAGAAATGCCTTTTGATGATTTTTCCTTCACAAAAATGCCTGTACATTTCTACAAATATTCTTGGCAGCAACGGCAACACAGAGCTGTCAAGTAATCCATTCACACCATCACTTCGACAATAGCTCAGTTAATATGAACGCATCTATGTTATATTACGTTTTGCTAATGTATCTGTGGGCTCGGCGATCGTTCGCGCGCACTTATCTGTCGCGATGACAGATGTATTGGCGGGACCAAAAGTTTTACCAAAACGAAGATATGGTTTATTTTGTTTAATATTGATTTTGGTACGAATAATAACAATCTTAAGCTCGTGCCTACACCTACTAACCATCATATGGCTGTTTGAATAATAGTGTGGTAGTTAGGTAATAAAATTGGCCTACCTATGTACCTACTTGCATAAAAACTAAGGATTTTTTTTTCGTTCGAGACGACACATTAACTGACATCTAAAAAATAAATTCCCTAAAAAACTTTGATGTCCTAAAGTTTGAAACAAATAAAACAATTAAGGATAACACCTACGATAACTAATATCTAATTATAATCTACAGAAAATTAAAACTAAACTTGGAATTACGCGGCAACATAAATATATAGACCACAGATATTACAAAATTACAATACCCGCCATTGTTATCTTTTCTTCGATAAAATAAGTGTTAGGTGCCACCATTTACAACTTCCAACAGATCTCTTACTAGATAACAAACAAAAGAAACCATTTATAAAGCAATTAGTAGAGTAATTAGCGTAAAAAGAAGTATTCGTATAACTTACCTACCTATTAATTAGAATTGCAAATGAAAATCAAGAAATAAATGCAAGCGGGTGTTTAATTATAGTTTTTCCCATGGATCTGGTATACGGTAGGTATACCTAGCTTCACTGATGAACAGATTGACATAGGTACTACTTACTTTTCTATTTTGACGTTTCAAAAGTACCTATTTATGGTTTAGTTGGAATAAATGAGTTTGACTTGGACTTGGAAGGTAAAATGGAGGATGAAATCTGTGTAAAACTATTTATGATTTAAGATCGGTTGACTTACTTGGTGTGGTTGTAATTGCATGGGAAGAGCTGATAATCGAGCTCAGTGGCCGAAGAAGAAGGTGAAGAAGCCTAGACACGTCTAGCAGTGAACGTAAACAGGCTAATGACGATGATGCTGTGTGGCCTTTCTTCAGCCGTCCATCCGAAACAATAATTTGTGTATCACAAAAAGTGTTGTTCCGTTCGGGAATCGAACCCGCGACACATTGCTCAGCACCCTAGCCACCTAGCCTAGCCACTGAGCCAACCGAGCAGCCAGTCATCAAATCAACACGTCTATTGGCTGGAGAATTATATTATTTGAACCTAACACTTTTTATCTCGCCTGTACTCGACTGACTAATAAACTAATGCACTTAATTTTAGTTTTCGTTACCCGTTTATTGCTTTTTTATAATCATATTTTAGTGCTGTTATCACGATTTGCCGGAATGTGTTTTAGCTGAGGAGCTAGTACCTACAAAAATATATTTTAATATTTATTCTCTTATATTAATTCTAAAATCTTCGGAGAATATCCAATAGTTAGCAAAATAAACAAACCTAGTTTCAACAATTTTAATGCTGTTATGATTTTTCGGAATTAAATAAACTCACTTTGGTAAGAAGAAAGCATCGGAAATTAGAAGAAAAACATATTTTATACTTAAACGACTTTTCGGAGAATGTTTAGCAAAAAGCAATAAATTTAGCTATCGTAATTCAAGCACTTAAGGTTATAAGGTTATTTGCAAGTTAACTAATTAGGTAATGATTTTCAGCTTATGGTTTTTAAAACACAATGTGAACAGCAAGGTTTTTATGTCACTAGCTACTCCCCCGCGGTTTCATTCGCTGCTCGGCTCCATTTGATTGTAGCGTGATGTTTTATAGCCTATAGCACTCGGGAACATTGTAGCTATCAATAAGTGAAAGAATTTTGGGAATCCGACCATTGGTTCCAAAGATTACCCCCTACATACAAACTTACAAATTTTATCTCTTTATAATAGGTATTAGTATAGAGGTATAATTATTATGCATAAGATAAATAGTGAAAGAATTTCGTATCAGCGGGTGCAATACCCGTGCGAAGCCGTAGCGAGTCGTTAGATACCTACAAATAAAAATATATCCATCTCCCACACTACAACTACATAACCTATTTAAATTTATTTTGATACAATGTACATTGACGTTAAACACTTAAGCTCATGCGTAAGCGCATTGTGTAGTTATTATTTTATCGAATAGTTTTAGTGAATCATTGGCTCAAATATTTTCAATTTATAATCTATTTCTTGAGCAGGTAGGTAAGTGCTTTAAGGAAATAAAAATGTATTTTAATATGAAAACGTATATAATTCAGGGTTTCTCTGGTAGGTTTTTAGCAGTGTGAGTTACCTAATCACTGTAAAGACGGTAGTGACGAAAAAGTTCCTACCACTGATTGTCACTTGAGGAAATAGAAGATGAAATTTTGTGACGTCACAAATTCTACGGATAGAAAAATCCCAACATACAACTGTTGGATAGAAACCCGCCAAGCATGATCACCTCGCCTCGCAGTTAAATTCCTCTAATTTTTTTTTTTATTTAATAGGTCGGCAAACGAGCAGAAGGATTACCTGATGGTAAGCAATCAGCGCCGCCCATGGACACTCGCAACGGAGGAGTTACGAGTGCGTTGCCGACCTTTTAGGGAATAGGGATTTGGAGATTTAGGGATTTAGGAGGGATTGGGGGAGGGGAAGGATTGGGCCTCCGGTAACCTCACTCACACGGCGAAACACAACGCTGTGGTTATTTCACGCCGGTTGTCTGTGAGGCCGTGGTATCACTCCGGTCGAGCCGACACATTCGTGCCGAAGCATGGCTCTCCCACACTTGAATTTATGCCATATAAAGCATGTGCTTATTGTTAGTAAATACGGGAAGTGTTTTTTTTACCACGCACTTGGATTTTGTCCTGTGTTGTGGGTGCGTTTACAAACATACAATTTCACATACACAAGACACACAGACCCAGAACAATAATTTGTGGATCACACAAAGAGTTGTTCCGTGTGGGAATAGAACCCGCGACACGTTGCACGGCAGCCAATGGCCCAGCCACAGCACCAACCGTGCAGTGAGTGTTATTGAAGTAAAATTTGTCATAAAAAGAGAAAAAAAATATGTAAAATTGTAAGTTGTATTTAATTGCTGTGAGAAGATGTATACATGTACTTACATAATGACGCAATCACAACATCAGCCTATAAGTGCCCCACTGCTGAGCAAAGACCTCTTCACACACGGAGATGGTATGAGCATTGATCATCACGCGTGCTCAAGGCGCATTGGCAATATGAAACTTATGATTGGAAATTTTAAGTCCAGGTTTCCTCACAATGTTTTCCTTCACCGTATGTCAGTGGTGTCTAAATAGTCATAGACGGACACAGTAGTAGGAAAAAGATACATTGGTACTTGCCAGGTTTCGAAACCGCACCCTTATGCATTAGAAGCGGGTGCCTTAATCTCCGGCCCACTACGACCATCGACGCAATAGCTTAGCATTTCAACACTAAAACACCGTTATAAATACGTCCTTTACTAGGACATCCGCTCATTCCTGCGAACATCCTAACCTGCAGTGACAATACACGCATTCTACACATTTCGTCTCCATCCCGTTACTTTTTACACATGTCAACACTCGCTCCGTATAAAAAACTTTTTTCCCCAAAACTTTAAAAATAGGGCAACACAAAAAGTCAAGCGTGTTCCCTAACAATCGTCGGTTCTTTTTTTGAATTTGACTTCGATATTTTTTTATTTACACTTTTGCCGCGTTCACTAATCCATCAAAGGGACGATTCGGTTGGATTCTGTCGTTACACCAATTATTGTTTTGCGTTATCATTCTGTCAGTTTTAATGTTTTCCCGGTAACAGAAATAGTTTTACTTAAATGAGCGCCTTTTTCGAACTAATTCGGTCTTTGAATGATATTTATTTGGATTTAACGATATGGGTGGATATTTTAATGTCACGTTTTTTGTATTTCCCTGGAATGTTGATTGTGAAGAGATAAGTCGCTTGCCTCCTTATGTAGCGTTGATAGGCTGATTATTGAGATTTATTCAGATACTTTTTTGGAGTAATTGTAGGTAAAAGATGTGGAAGATGGTGTAAAGAATGTCTGAAGAATAAAGTGACGCTGTGAAAATTAGAAGTTAATGGCTGATATTGAAAATAAAGCACAGAGAGAGCGACGCTAAGCTTTGACAGTAAAATAATGTTTTATAAATTGTTTTTAGGAGTTTTCTGCATTTATTTAATGAATTTAAAATGGAATCGAATATCTCTTCTTCATACTTTATACTTTAGTAAGGGGTAAACTTAAAACGACACTCTAAAATGCTTAGAAAAATACAAAAAAGCTTTCCCTCATAAATAAATCATGTTAGATCTTAAACTAAGATTATAATATCGCATTGCAAGCTTAACTCCGTAACTAAAACACACATGTTAACGATTTTAAGATAAGTTGCGTTCATTAGTAATCTAAACAGGTCGGATTATAGGATTATCTATGAACGCGACCACCCGCGCGAAAACAGCTGTCAATTTAGCGGCCATTTTGATGTCTTTGTTTTTAAATGGGGCGAAAGTAACATGAATTAGTGAGTCTAGTTTTTGTTATTTGAAGATTTATTGAACTAGGTATATTTAGCGTTAAATTTGCAAACGTTGGGACAAAAAATACTAATTTATAGTTTCAGTTGTAGTTATCCTGAAATTCTTAATACTTAACAGAACACGAAAGAAGTGAATAAAAATGATTTAAAGTCAGACTGGTTTTATTAGTTGAAATAGACTTGAAAATTAATTTACCTATTTTGTTAATTACCAGGATAAGTGTGGGAGAGCCATGCTTCGGCATGACTGGACGGGCTTAACTGGAGTGATACCACGGCCCTACAGAGAGGCGGCGTGAAGTAACACTTGCCTACTTTGTGTTTCAAATCCCCTATCCTCAAATCCCAAATAACCCATAAAAGGTCGGCAACGCACTTGTAGTAACTCCTTTGGTATTACAAGTGTCTATGGGCGGCGCTGATTGCTTACCACCAGGTAATCCGTCTGCTCGTTTGCCGACCTATGACATATAAAAGGAACTCTTAAAAACGTAACTAAAAAGAGTTTACAAAGAGGAAGCACTATTTGTACCAACTTAAGTTGATCGTGGAAACTTACCGTCGGCAACAGAACTGTTTTTGTACCATAAATCATAGATTTAAATGTTAAACGACAAATTAGTTCCGGGAACGTTGGTGTTCGAGTCCTGGTGTTGAATGTAAAAAAAAATCTCGAAGGATAAGATGCAATTTATCAACTGCTCATTTTGGTTGTACCTAATACTGAGCTTTTGACAATTGTGGGTAGTTTCGAAGTTGAGTTTTAAGCCGATTACGCCACTTCACTTTTATTGAGATAACTTTATATGGTCATTTAGGTGACTAAGTAGGATTTCGTTTTTTTTATGATGGGGTAAAATCATCGAATGAGCTCTCTCCCAGTGTGATGGAGATGGGATCATCAGACTCTCACTTACTGGCTAAAAACCATACGGACCCTTCTCCAGCTCTAGGCGGAGGCCGTGGTACCTTAATGAGCTTGCCCCGCAACCCCAGCTGAGCTTACTAAGTAACTATTTTAGTATTTTTATCAGTAAGCATACTATGAATCTTTCAATTGCTGAACTTATAGGACTTTAAACGATAGTAGCGCCATCTACTTAGCGCAAAAACCAATAAAATGCTATCAATTAGTAAATAATCGAAAGTAGAACAGTTTTTAATACTTTAAATATAGATTCTAAAGCTTCGATACAAAGCATGAAAAATCACACAATACTTCTATTAACTAAAAAAATCCACTTCAAAAATTATATTCGCACCAAAAATAACACAAAAATGTCCCCAAAAAGTACATTTAAAAGCGGAAACAGTTCGAAGTGATCAAATGAAATACAATGGCTGATGCCGGAACAAATTCAATCGCACTTCTAACGAATGTAAGCTCGGGGCCGATTTGTGAAAACAATACGAAAACCTTTTTGTATTTTTTTCTACCAGGATACGCTGAACTGGTAGGGCAAAGAGAGACCAACTAATTTGAGGGATTTTTATGATTTAAACATTTGAATTATTTATCTTTTTATAACTGTTATTACTTATAAAATTTCAACTAGGTACCATAGGTTTTTAAGCTGTCGTAACGAATATATCTAGTTCTTTGTTTTAAAACGTTTTTTTTTCTTGGAGGTAGACACACTTTGTTAATGTTTTAGCACATCGTAATTTTGCGTTTAGCAATAGACTTTACAATTTACTTATTTTTTATTTACAGTACATACACACAGTTTAGTATGGTTTAGCTTAGTTTTACAGTAGTTACACAAATTTTTTCACAGTAAGTATTTCCTAATACTTACTGTTAACGTTACTGGTTTGACTATCATTATTGTGCGATTTTAAAATGGAATCCTATGCAGTTACTCTACACAAAGACATGTATCTATGAAAGCGTCTTCTTTAAAAAACCCTTTGATACTTTTTAAAATGACAATGTTTTTTTTTATGTAATAGGTCGGCAAACGACATGGACACTCGCAACGGATGCGTTGCCGACCTTTTAGGGATTAGGGATTTGGAGATTTAGGGATTGAGGAGGGATTGGGGTAGGGGAAAGATTGGGCCAGCGGTAACCTATATGATGATGATATATCGAAGAAAATCATTGAGCTAAATTAGTGGTTATGAAGTTTATTTTTTACAATACAAATTTAAGTAGGCACAATCTCGCAATCTCGCAGCGTAACCAACCCTAACCACAAGTGTCTATCAGAAATGGTCGCTTACAAATTTGTTTCTTTTTGAGGCAAAAATCTTTTGCCGTTTCGCCCGAAATCGATCCGCGGGGACCAATATTCGTTCAAGAACCGTTGAAAATATCGAGTGGGTCCTTCGTTTCTGAACGGATTTAAGCGACAAATATCGTTTGTTCTTTGTTTAGGTGTATATTGTAGTTTAGCTGTGCCCCTGGCTTCGTTCACGTTAAAATACACGTGTGTATAAATTGAATTAAATGATAAAATGAATTGGAAACATTTTATAAGACGCAAATTAATGGTCTTCTATATTTATAAAGATTCAATGAAAAGCATTTAAGAATAGCTTACTGAATCAATCTCTATAGTTTTAACAAAGTCAGAAAATAGGTATGCTTGGAATTGAAAAAAAAAACACTAATAGGTATTCTTATTTTAAAATTTAAAAAACATTTACTACTATAATATTCGCGGGAAGGATGGCCATGGTACACGTTTAGTATTCCTTATTTAAATGAATTTGGAATGGATGCTATTTGTCACTGGTTTCTTATGAGTATTGATTAATTTTCGAACAATACTTTACCTAATAATATACTTCAAGTTACTTAAGACGTTCTAGTTTTGAAAGTAAACATTTATACAGCAAACATTTTATTGTGGACTATCGTATTTTTATTAGTTTCCTCTCTAGCCCATTTTCTTTTTACTGCCATCCGACATATTGAATAGAATTGGCGCGAAAGTGTACGCCATATTGGTCCCGTGTGTTACACGCTAAAAAAATTATTTAAGTTTTTAAAGTAGTATTTTGCTTTTATATACATACCATTTCAAGTAACCAAGACTTGGAACAACAATTTGCGGATCACACAAAGAGTGGTTCTTTAATCGAAACAATGACACATAGCATGGTAGCCTATTAAAGGCCGGTAACGCACCTGTGACTCCTCTGGAGTTGCGGTTGTCCATGGGCGGCGCCGATCGCTTACCATCAGGTGATGCGACTGCTCGTTTGCCTCCTATTCCATAAAAATAAAATAGCCTAGCCATCGCAGCATTTTTTTATGTCTTCTCGCGCCCAGGCTGGACGGAGTGTCAAACTCTTGCTGACTAAAAACGCCCCCGTTCCTTCTCCTGCTCTGGTCCGAGGCCGCGGTGCCTCATTGCGCTTACCCCACAACTCCGGCTGAGGCAACTGTGAGAACATTTTACTAGGTACAAAGAGGGTCGAATTTAAAGTTCCAAGTGGCAGAAAAGGTAGAGGACGAATCTATCGCTTTAGGATTTATTATGTCGCTAGAAAATTGCTTTGAACACATAAACCCTGATTGCTAGTGTCGCGTTACTGGTTTATGTCGGTCGCGGCCGGTGTTGGGTTCCAACCAATTACTGGTGTTTTTCATTTTGGGGATTATATCACCAATTTTTAGGGATCTTAAGGTTTTAGTGTTAGTTTGGATGGGATAGGGATAGGCTCAGTTAATGGCATACCAAAAGTCGTTCTTTTTAAGATTGCCTTATGTATCGAGTAGTATTAAGTTCCATAGCCATTTAGTCTTGGATTGGACCTTGTGTGTGTACCAGTTTTTTGAAAAATATGTCAGTTATAGCGTGGTCTTCATTTTTAACCAACAAGCGGTTCACCCATGCTTGGGACGGATATCCAAATATTCGTCTAGGTAGCTGTTTCCCGATTTTCTCTTAATTCTGTTTTATAATACAATATGCATAACTGATCCAGGCATTGTTGAGTTAGGTCTGCGCTTACCAACATATTCTGAGTTTTTTTTTATCTATATAAGTACATACGTATATAGCTTAGCAGATATAATTAGGCGATTCTTTATAACAGGGGTTTTACGACATACTGTGATCTCATCTGACTATGGTGTTCTATATGTATACATAATATTATTGTGTTACTTGATCCTCAATTACTCAACTTACATTGGGTTTTTAAAGGCTTGAGTCTTGTTAACAATAGTTGTATATAAAAACAATATGGAACCGGGAAGGCACAGCATAAAGAGATTGGAGAGATATGCAGTACATATCATTTTAGTACCTTATTTAGTATTAAATCTAACACCCGGTTTCCGAAAGGCCGATCAATGTTAAAATCAATTTATTCTCTTGTCAAGTCATCTGATTGGTTGACTAAATCAACTATCAACAACCAATCAGTTGACTTGGCAAGAGATTTGACATCTAGTTAGTTGATTTTAACATTGATCTTGCTTTCGGAAATCGGGCATAAGTCTGCGTTTTTAACAAAACTAAAGTATAATAACGTGTAACATTATTTTCTTATTGCGTGTAATCATGTTATCACATCCTGTATTTATTGAAAACAAAGACTTTTTTTTTTGAGGGGAAAATCATCAAATGACTTCTCCCGCCCAGGGCCGGGCGTGAGGGAGTGTCAGACTCTTACTAACTAAAAACCCCCCTGTTCCTTCTCCTGCTCTGGGCCGAGGTCGCGGTGCCTCATTGCGCTTACCCCGCAACCCCGGCTGAACATCAGCCCTATGGGGCCCCGTCTGTGGTGGTCTATTGGCTCTTTGAGGCGCGCGCGGAACGCTACGCACCGTACGCTCAGGTCTGGTTCTGGTCGGGCGGCGAGCTTCCCTTACTCGCCGTCCGCAGACCGGCGCTTTCCGTGGCCGGAGATCATCTCTCGAAAACAAAGACTTTAACGTGATAATTAAGAGCTCGTACAAACACATCAAAATTAAGAGTCCCATTGTCGCTAGCTGGAGTACTTAGTTATGGCCCGAAGGTTAAAGCACCCGGTTCTCATACATGAGGGTCGGTTCCAAACCTGGCAAGTACCAATGTCACTTTCTATGATTATTTAGACACCACTTGGAAAACATCGTGATGAAACCTGGACTTATAACCTAGACCTAGGTAATTATGATTTCTAATTATAAGTTCTAACTTGCCAATCCGCCTTGAACAAGCGTGGTGATTAATGCTCAAATCTTCTCCGTGTGAGAAGAGGCCTTAGCTCAGCAGTGGGCACTTATAGGCTGATGACGATGATGTGTGACTACCTAAATGATCATGTGTATATCTGTATTTGTAACTTTATACTTAGCTGTTCTCGCATGTTTTCCAAAGCAGCTCGACTCCATTTGATCGTAGCGTGATGTTTCAAAGACTATAGCACTCAGGACCATTGTAGCTGTCTATCAGTGAAGAAGAATTTTGGACATTTGACCAGCCGTTCCAAAGATTACCCCCTACATACAAACTAACAAATTTTACCTCTTTATAATATTAGTATAGATAACTAAAATTACTTCGAATTCGAACTGAACTAAATCATCCAATGCCTATTCTCCTACAAGCTCCAACCAATCACAAAATTAATCTAATAGCAGTGATAATTACACAATTATCTCGAATTCTTATCAGACCAATGCATACCTACATATACAAAATACCTCCACTCCTCGCTTATACTAACAGCTCAGTAATGGGGGACAAATAACACCCCCATCCCCCTACCAGGGCTGTCGCCCAACCCCCAGACTCTTGCAGAGATAAGTGCCACCCCTGGGCATAGTACAGAGGCATAGACAAGTCTTGTTAAAAAGGTTTTAATCTTCAGTCTTGACACAATGAAACACTGAATTTATTTTTGCAAATAGGCAATAAGTGTGAAAGAGCCATGCTTCGGCATGAATGGGTCGGCTCGACCGGAGTGATACCACGGCCTCACAGAAAACCGGCGTGAAACAACCACAACCTTGTGTTTCGCCGTGTGAGTGAGGTTACCGGAGGCCCAATCCTTACCCTACGCCAGTCCCTTCCCAATCCCTAAATCCACATAATCCCAATCCCTAAAATGTCGGCAACGAACTCGTAACTCCTTCTTCGTTGCGGGTGTTCATGGGCGGCGCTGATATCATACCATCAGGTAATCCGTCCGCTAGTTTGGCGTCGTAAAAAAGTTGTCATTTTACACGTCAAAATTACATATGAAAAACTAAATGAAGCCTTCCTGTCTGACAGCTCTGAGAAGAAATGCCGAAACAAACTCAGAGGTCTGTCTCCCTTCAAGTCCAGACAATGTAAAAAGAAAACATAATTTGTGAGAACCGTGCAAGTTCATTCTGTAGTGATCTTTTGAGGAAAGAACCACACCAGTTTAAATGGGTCCGTTTTGAAGTCAGGCACGCAAGTGTCAGTTTACAAACAGTTAAACTAACGGGTGTTGCTGAGTTGTCCGACGAACAATACCGATCAAAAGAACATTTGGGTGGATCGCGCAAATACTCAAAATGTCAGAATGTAGATAACTGGCAGTCGCACGAATGGAAGGATTGTCCATGACTGGCAAACACAGATGTCTGCTAAATGTTTTTTTTGTAACAAGGGCCTTAACTTTATTGAAAACATAGCGGGTAAATAGTGAAATGAATAATTAGACTCCTATAAAATGAAATAAAATGCACATCATTGTAAAGTGTGACAACATACACTGTAACTTAATGAAAACAATTGAATTACAATAACCAACTAGATATAGAAATTTATAAAAAGAGAGAAAGTTATAAACAAAATCTTTTGATGTAAGTACCTAATAGAATAACTAGCTACTCTCACGCGGTTTCACCCGCCTTTCGGCTCCGTTCTATCGTAGCGTGATGTTTTATAGTCTATAGCACTCAGGAACATTGAAGCTATCTATCAGTGAAAGAATTTTGGGAATCCGACCAGCGGTTCCAGAGATTACTCTCTACATACAAACTTACAAATTTTTACATTTTTATAATACTAGCAGCCCGCCCCCGCTTCGCACTGGTCCAACTATCTCGCTATCAAAGGGTCACTTTTTCCTAATCTTTCCCGCTTTTCTTTTCTTTGATACTTACTTTTCTAATATTTTCTTTGATAAGAACCTTCTCCTGACAATAACAAACACCACAAAAAAAAGAATTAGCGTAGATCATCCAGGCGTTGTTGAGTTATGCGCTTACCAACACATTTTGTGATCCATTCTTATAGATAAATATAAAGATTAGTTTTTATATTTTTTTTTTTAATGTAATAGGTCGGCAAACGAGCAGACGGATTACCTGATGGTAAGCAATCAGCGCCGCCCATGGACACCCGCAACGGAGGAGTTACAAGTGCGTTGCCGACCTTTTAGGGATTAGGGATTTGGAGATTAAGGGATTGAGGAGGGATTGAGGGAGGGGAAGGATTGGGCCTCCGGTAACCTCACTCACACGGCGAAACACAACGCTGTGGTTGTTTCACGCCGGTTTTCTGTGAGGCCGTGGTATCACTCCGGTCGAGCCGACCCATTCGTGCCGAAGCATGGCTCTCCCACACTTAAATATTACAAAATACAACACAAAATATATATAACAAAAGTTAGATTAAATTACATCTATTGGAATTAAATTGACTGAGCAGTATAATGCAGTGTCGCCGCTACATTTTTGGCACAGCACAAAAAAAAACAAAGAGGATTACGTTTCACCATTCCCCTCACCTGTACCTAAGTGGGAGGTATTTGCTAAAGGAGTGATACTTGCCGGAAATGGGATTGTAAGACGATGGATTGTGTGCTCCATCCCTCTCTAACGCGTAGCCTATCTCCCTCTAACGCCAATATGGATTGGACGCCGAGTTACTCCCAGCATCCCTTATGTGATGCGTTTAAGATTACTTTACTCTTATTATCTTTGGTAGGAAGGAAAATGTTGGAAATGGAAGCTAGGAGTTTAATTTTCATTTACTGTTAATATGGTTCAATCTTAACGTTGGATTGAGTTGGTTAAGTTTGTATTTTGACGTGTAGGTTAAGCTTCGGCACGAATGGGTCGGCTCGACCGTGGTGATACTACGGCCTTACAGAAAACTGACGTATGATTAAGGTTAAAGGAGGCCCAATAATTCCCCTACCCATCCCTTTTCCTAAAACTCTGAAATCTCAATCCTCAAAAAGCGCAACGCACTCGTAACTGCTTTCCGCTATCTCATACAAAGAAGGCATCCTCACAAGCCTGCTGTTACCCTCGCAACCGCTGCAACTCCTGTAAACCAGGATCACCTTGACAACACCGAAACACTGAAGCCATGATGCCCTTGACGTCTTGGATCCCACAAGGAAATTCCAGAAGATATTAAGAAATAGTTTCCACTGCCCTCGGTGAGTCTAATAAAGGAGATAGAATAACTTTAGTCTTAAAGCCAGAAAAGAGACTGTACAACTGGGAGAAGCACAAAATTCAAATACAGTTATAAAAATAACATATAGAAATATGTATAGTATACATATATAGTATATGTATATAGATAAGTGTGGAAAATGGAATAGCCTGGCTCGATCAGAGTGATACCATGGTCTCACAGAATACTGTCGTGAAGCACGTTGTTTTTCACCGTGTGTGTGAGTGAAGTTGCCGGAAGACCAAACCTCGCCACTGATCCGCAACACGTTTATAACTCCTATGATGTTTCGAGTGTCCATGGGCGGCGCTGATTGCTTACCATCAGGCAATAAGTCTGCTCTTTTGCCGACCTATTAAATAAAAAAGTATATTATATAATTATCTATATAGATATAGATTTTTGCAACACAATTTTAGTGCCATTACTATAAACATTTATGTTCGCAATCTCTTAATGGCACTAAAGTATAATTAGCCAAAGATCCCTCTGAAATGAAGTCCATTTACATCCATTTTCTTCACAAAATATCCTCTGGTCCTCCCAGATTCGCGTTAGGTTCCCTCCACCCTCTTTGTCGATGTGTGCGTTGGACGTGCTCTACAGTTAAACGTGTCATTACCAACGTCTCATGTACAGGGTGTTAGAATTTCGGGCGGCATTTTTTTACGAATATTTGAGATTTCAAGTTTTTATAGTTATTTTTTGTTAGGAAAAAATCGTCGAATGACTTCTCTCGCCCAAGGTGGATGGAAAGTCAGACTCATACTGACTAACAACTGTTTTTTCTCCTGCTTCAGGCTGAGACCGCGGTACCTTATTACACTTACCCTGAAACCGAGTTTTTATAGTTGGAGTATCGATGGTTGGATTGGAACCCTAAATATACTATTATGTTGTGCCACAAGCCAATCTGTTTTATACATTTACTAAAACTATAACAACTAATTTAAAATCCACTGAGGAAAGCTTACTGATTTCAAGTCACACAGGGACTCTCATTCATGAGTAGCGACGTCGCCTAGCCAATTGATTTCTGATTCTCAGTTAATTTATATGGGTAAGTCGTTATTTTCAAAAAGTTAAGTATGTCACAAGATAGTTACTATTCATAAACATTTAGTATGGTTGGTGTTGGCTGTATAATGTATGAAATTGGACACAGTTAGACAGATATTTCCGTAATCTTAATTGATAAGCTGTTTAGACAAAAACTCTTCTTACTAAGGTTGATTGTTAACTGTTGCTAGTAGTTGCTCTTAGATTATAAACTACAAATTTCAGTCTATGATTGACGTGACAAATAAAAAAAAAGTACCACACATAATTAATTATTCCCGGAGGTTAAAGCAGCAAGTACCAATAAGTTATTTTCCAAGTTATACAAGTGTATTTAGACACAACTGCCGAACGGTTAAAGTAAAATAAATATCGTCAGGATCGTTGGTGTTATAATTATGAGTTTGAAATCACTAATTTTTAGGCCTTTGCTGAGCAGTAGACATTTATACGCTGATGATTATCAGTAAAGACCTTTACCTCACCTAATGCCCTGTTCGGTTATTGTAATTAATTGTCTGTAAAATTATTGTTGTCGTTAAGTTATAAACAAATCATGAACAAAATTCAATTTACAAGGTCAATTTTTTTTTCTTTTCAGTACAATGAAGTATTAAAATATAATCATACTTTCATTTATTGCTTTCACGATATTATTAAAAAAAGTAATATGCTAATTGACGTAAAAATATTCTGACGTCATAATAATGTTGCGTTCTCATACAATATTAATAGAAAAGTATCGTTTTTTAATATCATTTCAATAAAAGTATTGAATTTGCCTAGTTGAAAAGTACTGAATAAAATTTCTCTAAATATAAATTTCCGAACATCCTGTACCAGTATATCTGCATAGCACAAATAGCTTTAACATGTGCGCAATATTCTCGTTCATGTTACGGGCCAATGACAGAGCTGCGTTCTATGTGTGGGTGTCCTGTGTACACATTGGGTGGCTACCATTGAAGGGGGTGCTCTTTACACCCAATTAAACTTTAATGCGACGATTGTTATGTAATTTGGGGGGGAGAAGGGGGGAGTGGGGGATATTTTCACTGTTTAAGGGGTATAGGTTTTGTGGTCGAAGTTAAGTTTTGACCTAAGTTATAAGTGTGGTTAGTATTAATAGGTTTTTTGACTGTTGATTAAAGTAGGTACTTTGATTGGGTTCTTAAGATGAAATAAGTGGTTTTTCGGTTTTTTTATGTGATAAGGTCGGCAAACAAGCAACCGGATTATCTGATGGTAAGCAATCAGCGTCGCCCATAGACACCCGCAACAACGAATGAGTTACGAGTGCGTTGCCCATTTATCTGTACCTACGTTTGACGGGGTGGTCGGGCAACCGGCTGCCGTGCAACGTGTCGTAGCTTCAATTCCCGCACGGAAATTGACGATGACAACGAAACCTGTTTCGGGTCTGGGTGTAATGTGTATGTGAATTTGTATGTTTGTAAACGCACACACAACGAAAATTATTATTTGCGAGGTAACGTTTTTTTTAATGTAATCGTCTGGCTTTTAAGAAAGGACTAAGAAAGCGTTAGTTATCGAAATCTGCATATTACCATGGAGTCTGATCTTATGTTCTAAAGCCTAAGCCCTCAAAAAGCTTAATAGTATTAACTGATGGGTAACTAATACATTTTCTTTCTTTATTTTCAACACCCACACATCTATCTACCCTTTGACGCAATATACAACTTGAAGTGTGGTAGAGCCAAGCTTCGGCACGAATGGGTCGCCTCGACCTGAGTGATACCACGGCCTCATAGAATATCGACGTGAAACAACCACAGCGTTGGGTTTCGTCGTGTGAGTGAGGTTACCGGAGGCCTCATAGAATATCGACGTGAAACAACCACAGCGTTGGGTTTCGTCGTGTGAGTGAGGTTACCGGAGGCCTCATAGAATATCGACGTGAAACAACCACAGCGTTGGGTTTCGTCGTGTGAGTGAGGTTACCGGAGGCCCAATCCTTCCCCTCCCCCGATCCCTAAATCTCCAAAACCCTAATCCCTAAAAGGTCGGTAACGCACTCGTTACTCCTCCGTTGCGGGTATCCATGGACGGCGCTGATTATTTACCATCAGGTAATCCGTCTGCTCGTTTGCCGACCTATTCCTTAAAAAAAAGATATGTAATTTGTAATCACCATAAAGCACATACAACATTCATCAAAATTCATGACTTTTTCAGGAAAATATTCAAGAATTCACGTCTTAAACGAAATAAGGCTATATTTGACGCCATTTTCTTTTTCCAACGGAACCCTGAAAGTTTCAGTAGGTTTACCAAATTGCAGTATGCAAATACCCTCCTCTTAAACGCGACATCCGTTTGTGGAAAATCAATAGAGCCAGACAGAGATAGAAATACATTTTCCTTTAAGCTAAAACGAGATAGAAGACCAGCCTCTTTCCTCTAACTTTCGTACTGAAAATTCTGACACTGTTAAGAATTTTCGACTTTAACGTTCAAGATATTGGGTTGTATTTAGATTGTTATGTTATCTTGTCGTATTATTTTAAGACTACCTCCCTTTTGTAAGTGATTTTGAATTCTGTGTTTAGTTCCATAAAGTTAGGATTCCTTTTTGAATGTTTGAGAATAATTTCCTAGCAGTAATTGCCAGTGATTTCGTAATAATGATGAATGCTAGCGGAGAAAACGATTCACTAATTATTTTTATTACTTGTAAGCAGTTATTACATGTTGGTACTTCATTTACTTAGTACTTGTAAAATTGTATTTAGTTATAATGGAGTGTTCTACATAGAATAGGTGTTTTGTTTTTAAATAGTTTTTTTTTTCGTTTGCTTTTATGTAAATTAAATAACAACAAGGTAGGTAAATAAGGAGATTTTAATTCAATCTTTTGGTCAAGAAAAAAAAATTGCAAAAAATAGGTAAGGAAAATATATTATTATTATTATAGGATAGGATTGAAAAAGAGTAACCATGGAGTTTCTTGCTCGTTCTTCTCCATCAGAATCTACACTTTGGAACGAGCAAATAGCTTCACTAAGAAGACTGACCGACAGACTGACACTATATCTTTAAAATTTTGTTTGACGTTCAAAAGTGCCTGTAAGGGTCTAATTGTAATAAATGATTTTTGACTTTGACTTTGACTTTATTATGTTCTGCAAAGAAACAGGAAAAATACAAATATTAATAATATTGGCACACGCAATGGATAAAATTGAGAAATAATATAAAATACTTTATCTGAAAAGGGCGTTCGGAAAACCCCATAAAATGATGGTGTATCCATCTAATAGGGAGGGCGTGATGTTATGGGTTAATTTGTTCTATGGTTCAAAACCCCATGGTGATCCCTATGGGGTTGTTGTTCGAATCTGTGACGGTAAGGTGTTTATGGTGTATTGTGTTTTATGGGGATCTGAGATTATACTGTTTATATTTTTTCCGAATGTATAGTGATATTTTTAAATTGCTGTATGTATATTTTTTGTTGCTTTTTTGTGGATATGTTTATGAAAATACTATGTCACATACACATACCGGTATTTAGAAGGGCTAGGTCAAGGAGGATCTGATGATTTTTCCACCTTTTTCGCTACATGGTTCGCACATAAATGTGTGTAAAGATGGAGTTTCTTACTTGTTAAAAATACCTGTTTGTAATGGTTTAGTTGGAATTAATGATTTTTTAATTAGACTTCATGTTGACATGAAGTCTAAGTAAAAAATCATTAATTACGCCAATAATTTCAGAGAAAAATCAAGACGAATCAAAACTAATATTATAAATGCGAAAGTAACTCTGTCTGTCTTTTCTTAACACCTAAACTACTGAACCGATTACTGTGAAATTTGGTACAAGCATAGTTTAAAACTCGAGAAAGGACATATAATAGTTTCTATATCAAAAATCTGTAGGAAGTCACTTTTATACGCGAACAGAGTCGCGGGTAAAAGCTAGTAAATAAATCAAAAATAAATTCCAATAAAACTTATTTTTGTTGGAATTAAATTGTAATTTAATTGTAGAATTACTGCACGGTTGGTGCGGTGGCTGGGCAACTGGCTGCCGTGCAACGTGTCGCGGGTTCGATTCCCGCACGGAACAACTCTTTGTGTGATCCACAAATTGTTGTTCCGGGTCTGGGTGTCATGTGTATGTGAAATTGTATGTTTGTAACCGCACCCACGACACAGGAGAAATCCAAATGTGGGGCAACGTTTTTTTTTAAAAAAAAATGTAATTGAAAATAAATCAATAAAAAAATAATTATCTATTTCGACTCTATTATATGGAATTCTATTTATTATAGGAGAAGGATTAATTGAGGTGTTTCCAGGAGACATATTAGTATTGAGTTCGTCTTATATAAAGACAAATGTAAATTAAATAAAAAATACGGGGTCTTATTGATTTATTACAGCTGAGGCCAACTTGACTTAAGGTAAATTGGCTAACAAACTGTATGGTGGGGATGGAAGTGTTGTCTTCTGAGCACCTGATCTCTGCTTGTTTGTATACTGCCATCATCGGTTCTTATTTCACCTGCGTGAAGAGCAGAGCAGATCAATATATTATACCAACCAATTCTGAAGACCAAAGTCAAATCAAGAGGTGTGGGAGAGCAATGCTTCCGCACGAATGGGTCGGCTCGACCGGAGTGATACCACGGCCTCACAGAAAACCGGCGTGAAACAACCACAACGTTGTGTTTCGCCGTGTGAGTGAGGTTACCGGAGGCCCAATCCTTCCCCTTGCTGCGGGTGTCCATGGGCGACGCCGATTGCTTACCATCAGGTAATCCGTCTGCTCGTTTGCCGTCCTATAAAAATACGAAATAAAAAAAAGTCAAAATCATAAATGATTTTGACTTATTATGTATATATTCCAACTAAACCATAAATAGGTAAATTTGAAACGTCAAAATAGAAAAATAGTCTGTCAGTCTGTTCGTCAGTGAAGCTAGGTGCTCGATCCAAATTGTAGATTCGAATGGAGAAGAACGAACAAGAAACTCCATCGTTTCTCTTTTTAAACTCCAACTAAAAAAATATGCATTAAAATAAGAAATGCATTTAAAAATGTCTCAAATCAAACTGTAATACGCTTTCAATCAGTGCGTGTAACAAATTCAGCGGTCGTTAAATCACCAGCCGAGCACCGAACATGGATACATTCGATACTGTTGACGTTTTGGTAAACATACGGGAGAATATCGCGGATTTGACTGTTTCGAAAACCCCGCGATAGAGTTTGCGTGGAATAGTGACTTCCTGAAGATTTTTGGTATAAAAACCTATGTCCTTTCTCCGGTAACCTCACTCCCACTTCGAAACACAACGCTGTGGTTGTTTCACGCCGGCTTTCTGTGAGGCCGTGGAATCATTCCTGTCGAGCCAACCCACTCGTGACGAATATAACAATACATATATTTGGTACTTCTAATAGTGAGTGAAATTAAATTCGTGTATTCTAAAATGACTAAACTCGACACTAGCGCCAGTAGCTGATGACGTGATATGTCCAAATATGCTGTTCTACAAAATATTTTTTTTTTAATTGTGGGCAATTTTTTGGTATACGTGTTATAGGTACCTCACATCACTTAATCAGCCTATTAGTGCCCACTGCTGAGCAAAGCCCTCTTCTCACACGGAGAAGGTTTGAGCATTAATCACCACGCTTGCTCATGGGTTGGCGATTTCAAACTTATAATAAGAAATTAAGGGGGAGGCCTTTGTCCAGCAGTGGACGTCTTCCGGCTGATGATGATGATGATGATGAATAAGAAATTAAAAGACCAGGTTTCCTCACGATGTTTACTTTCACCGTATGTCAGCGGTGTCTAAATAATCATAGAAAGTACATATAACTCGGAAAAAGTCACATTGGTACTTGCCGGGTTTCGAACCTCATGCATGAGAAGCGGGCTCCTTAACCTCCGTGCCACCACGACACAATTCAATTCAATTCAATTCAATATATTTATTGCATTCCACAATGTGAACTTAGGTGGTAGGGTACATAAGGATTTACATATATTAGTTTAAGAGCATTGTGGGCCCTGTCGGGCATAACAATATTTATTTTTTTTATTTATTTTTTATGAGGAGGACTAGTATTTATACATATATGTTTACAATTTTAAGTAGGTTTATATAGCTTATTCTATCTATACTAATCTATACTATCTATACTTATATTATAAATTAAATGCGAAAATAGTATAGGTACCTATAAACAATTACAAGGTCACATTGATTTATAACAGTTCAGATCAAATTAACTTGACATAAAATTATGTTAAAAAGGGCAAATTGGCAATTAAATGGCTTCGTCTGATTATAATTATCTGTTTATGTTAACTGTATATACATATATATTTGGATTGTGTTTGTTAGTTCGTTGAAGGATAAATTATGATTATCCATATATTTTGGCGAATCTAGCATTGTATATTGAAAAGTTTTAGGTAAAACCGTTTACAGTTCAGTACTGAACGATGAATTTTGAAAAAAATCTGAACGATGTCTTATAATATTATAAAGGCGAAGAGTTTTTTTGTTTGAAAGCATTAATCTCTGAAACTACTGGTTCGAACTGAACAATTATTTTTGTGTTAGATAGACGATTTATTGAGGAAGGCTATATAGGCTATGATTTATAAAAGCCGAGCAGCGCGTGTAACCGCGTATGAGGAGTTAGTCTCTTGAGAGGATTAGGGAGGTTTTGTCGGGCTTGTTCCATTCATTGAACATAACATCGAAGAGTTCCAACAGGTTCCAACAAGCCAGCATCGAGGTATTTGAGGATTGGAGGATTTGGAGAGGAGGTTACTGGAGGCCCAATCTTCCTTCCCCCAAATCCCAAAACCTCCAGATCCATGTCCAGGGATGGCGCTTATTGCTTACCATCAGGTAATCCGTCAGCTCGCTTGCCGTACTTAAAAAAACAAATACAAACGAGCGACATAGGAGCCCAAAATAAGTTTACATTCAAAATATGTATACTATCTAATATATTCACAGCAATTCAAAATGTCAAATTTCCAGTCGTCATTATGGTATAAGATTATGTTATTTGAAATCAATGACCATGACAGATGTGTTGGTGAATGATTATCATTGATTAACATACTATTAAACCCGATTGATTGAATTTATGTGGTTAACTGTGAGCTGATTTGTATATATTAAAAACAACGACTTATACATGTGTTTCACACAAGTTTTAAGTGTGGGAGAGCCAAGCTTCGACACGAATGGGTCGGCTCGACGGGAGTGATACAACGGCCTTACAAAAAACCAGCGTTAAACCGGTTTTTTGTAAGGCCACAAAAATAATTGTTCAATTCATTAATTTCACAAACAAACAAAAAACAAACTCTTACATCTTTATATAATAGAAGAAAAAAAAATAGAATAGATGTCGTCCTAGTGAAGTATATTATGTATTTTTTTAATATTTAGGCAATTTATTTACTTCTTTATTCTACTGAACCATTAACCAATTAACCCCATTCAAATTTATCATGGTACCCAAAACTCATAACGTATGTTATTTACAAACTTAATTACGTAATTGGCTGCTAAACATATTTCTCATCATTTACATCACAGCCGGATCTGAGATGTGAACCATTAGATATACACACACTATTCGTTTCCCATTGATTTTGTTAATATACTAGTTGAACCCGCGGTGTCTGTCGTGTTCGAATCAATATTGTTGTGTCAAGTTGTCAATGGATAAAATAAATACTCAAATTCTTGGAAATCGTTTATTTTTTTGGTATTTTTTGTATTGTAAGTTGTTCCAAATTTAGTTCATGCACTCTTTAATATTTTTTGATTTAATATTAAACTCGTTTTCAAATGAATCGTAACCATCTCTACACTAGCTACATCATTCGATATTTTAATAGCGTATCTGCTATTCAAAAATTAAGACCAATGCAATAGATCAAAGTTTATTATTATCGGCCGAGCCGTTTTCGAGATACCAACAAAAGGTGTAACTAACACAACGTTCTTTAATATATTTAAATGAAGACATCACGCTGTGGTGACGGTTATCTTCCCACGCGGTTTTGTGTCAATTGTGATTAATTTTGTGACGCGGCGATTAATTTTGTAACACGGCGATTAGTGTTGTGACCTTGGTTACGTAAATATTTAGCGTTTCCCAGATCTGAGATCATAGGTCTGTTGGATTAAGAGTACCGTTGAGCTTTAGTACATGGGATCGATGATTGGGTTAAGACATTATGAATTATCTATTAATTTGTATTTAGCTGTACTGTCTTGTAGTAATTTAGCATTTATATGAATTATTCTGTGCCATTTTTTTAATGTGGGAATTTTGGTTTTAATCTGAAATAATATTCTTAAGTCGTTACATTCATAATGAAATTCTTAAAGTTCTCTAACTCCTCTAAACGCTTCGTGTACCTGTCAACTATATATCTTTCTTTCTTAAAACTAAATTTCATCAGCCTGTTTTCCTCAACGAAAAGTTCACATTAGACGTTCAAAATATGTTCCCGTATGTATATCAACTCCTGCGCACTTAGCTATCTTCTACATTTGACTCGCAAAGTCAGTTCGCGTCAGCCGATACGTATCGCCACACTATTTGGTTAAGAGTGCGTTTTACAACCTCCTTAGAGGGCTTATACAATGCACTGAATAATACTTTAATAATAGCAATAAATAATAGAATGATGATTTTCTTGATCACTGTTTTTGATAATTACACAATTTATTTTTGAACCGAAATATTTGTCGTACCGTCAGTCATCGCTGTATGGTGTTATTTGTTGCTCAGTACCCCAAAATAGCTGATCAAATTTTGATGTAGCTTTGTAGTTTTGCATAGAAACAATTTGATTGATTGACTGCTGGACAATATTTTGATTCCCGTACGGAACCACTGTCATATGTATTATAAGAACCGCTTAGGAGTGGAATTCTTTGTTGGAGTCTGTGTTGCCCGACGGTTACCTGTAATCTTCAAGGTCCGAGTGAATAGGTTGCTTAGGTATGGGCATTGCCCTTCGTAGGACACATCATCTTAGCGGCCAAATGCCTACCCAATAAATAGAACATATAAAAATACGTGTATACGGCAACATTATATAAAAACAATCTGCCTATATATGCGGCCGGCGTTTCTCATCTGATAACTTTAAAAAGAAATGCCAAAATAAATTTTCAGTTTCTTTTTAGACAAATATAAAAACATATATTGTGTAAAATAGGTTTTGGTTTCACGTATCTAAAAGTAAAGACACGGAATAGAATATTGACTTCTCCAATAAAAGCAAGTAATTTACCTCGATCTTTAAGTCTTTTTTAAGGGGAAAATCAACCAGTATCAGCGATATCTAGCCCTGGATTAAAAGAGAGGGAGCGTCAGACTCTTACTGACTAAAAAACATACAGTGCCTTCTCCTACTCCAAGCTCCGCGGTACTTCAAAACGCTTACATTTGATCATATCACAAAGCTAAAGCTTGCCTAGACGAGGTCTCCAGTACAGAACTCGTATTCTTCAACGATCATCGATTCTCTAACTGAACTCTTCGACCTCCTAATTCTAGCCATTAGATGCCTAATAGGGCGATGTTCTGCTAGGTTTCGGGGTAAGCGTTATAAGGTACCACGTCTTCGGCCTAAAGCAGAAGAAGGAATGGGGCGGTTTTTAGTCAGTAAGAGTCTGATGCTCCTCTTGCGTCACCCTTTTGATAATTTACCTCACTCAAAAAGAAGCTTCCTAATCCTAACTTAAAAAGTTGCGGTGGCCCGGAGGTTACTCTGGGCCACCCGACTTCTCGTGCATGAGAGAGCAGGTTTTGAACTTGGCAAGTACCAATGTGATGTGTTTTTCCGAGTTATGTGTACTTTCTAAGATTATTTAGACACCACTGACATACGGTGAAGGTAAACATCGTGAGGAATCCTGGTCTTATAATTTGAAATTATAAGTTTCAAATCGCCAATCCGCCTTGAGCAAGCGTAGTGATTAATGCTCAAACCTTATCCATGTGAGAAGCCTTTGCTCAGCAGTGGGCACTTATATGCTGATGATGATGATGAATCCTTTTTGTCACTGACAAAACTAAATCAAAATCAGCTAAATCGTCTCATGAGAAAGGTCTCTAGTGCCTTCGATTATTCGTTGTCCATATGAAGTAGGGACAAGACCTATTTGAAAACAATCGAACTGGACGCGTCGGTGGCGACTTGATTGACGGCCCGTCCATCTTGGGCCAGTGTAAACGCAAATAAACTACACAGAAACAGAAACATAAAAAAATCGTATACATAATAAAATTTTAAGATTTCATTCGCGATTTTGTTTGCCAACCGAAATTGGGGTTTGCGCTTCGATTCCCGTTTCGAATGTGTTCGTGATTAACTTAAGGAATTGGTTTTTGTTTGTGTGTTTTGTTTTTTGATGTTGGCTTTTTGTTTTTGTTCGTTGTTTGGTGGCAATTTGAGTTTATTGTTTTATGGGAGGAATGAAATGAAGTAGCATGCATTTGGTCTTATGGAAGGAAAGGATAATTCAAGAAATTGGTTCTTGCATAGTGCGGTTCATAATGGAATCATATACACTCTTGTTATAATGGTTCCAAAAGATCAAAAAATGGTTATTCAATAATATACCTTTAGCTAGGATTGCCCCAGAATTTTCTGTCATTCCAAAAGTTGCTAGGAAGAGAACACGGTATGCGATATAATCGTTTATTGAAGAACTGGATTTTGAGCTCACATATGTATTTTGCACTATTTCACTTAAAATAAAGTTTATTATTAAATTATATTTATTAATATATTCTGAATTGTTGCACTCACTACACACTACACTTAATAAAAGTACATTATAACAACATAATATTATGTGTCATCATCCATGCAATCACTGACGACATCCGCAGGGTGGCTGGCAGTGGTTGGATGAGAAGAGCTGAACATCGAGCTCAGTGGCGTGCAATTGGGGAGGCCTATGTCCAGCAGTGGACGACAACAGGCTGATGATGATGATGATGATGGTGGAATCAATTATCATTATTTATAATCAGAAGTTTTAGTAAGTTCGATATTCAAAGCATTTATGTATATTCAACTAGCTTTTGCCCGCGACTTTGTTCGCGTGGAATAGTGTAGTTTTTTCTGGTGTAGTTTTTTGTTTTAAAACTATCCTATGTCCTTTCTTCTTTCTTAACTAGGTATATCTGTACCAAATTTCACACAAATCGGTTCAGTAGTTTAGGCGTGAAGAAAAGACAGACAGACAGAGTTACTTTCGCATTTATAATATTAGTTTGAATTAATCTTTCTTAGGGAACGCAAAAGTAAGACTATCCGTTAGTGATATTTATTACTAATAAAGAATCACTGAACTTATTTTCTTTGTAAAATGCAACGTACTAAGTACACAATGTAATTGAAAAAGCAAACAAGCAAACAGGCAAACAGCCATGATTGTCTACAACAGAATGTCTTATATCACAGTCGAGCCTACAATTCACTTCGCGTCCGCCATTTTTTCTCCAACAGCGGCGAAAATTCCAGTCTGAGTGTCAATCTCTTCATTAACCGCTGATTTTTTGTCACCAAATGCTTTAGTCGGCTCACTCAAAAGTTTTATTATATTGTCAGCCTGATAACGGAATCGGCAATTTGTTGTTTCTCGTTTTTCTTTAGCGAATTTAATTAAATTGTGAAATGTCTAAATTATTGGGAATGGTGCGGGTCTGTTTTTGTCGGTGCCATTATCTGCTGTGATTGGCCTGTTAGCCGGCTCATTATACGTTTAGAAATAAAATATGGCATGATAATAGCTATGTAGCGATTCTACATATTATTCAGTGGCAACACTACATAGTATAAAATATAAGTCGCTTTCTCTGTCCCTATATGTCCCTATGTATGCTTAAATCTTTAATACTACGCGACAGATTTTGATGCAGTGTTTTTTAATAGATAGAGTGATTGAAGAGGAAGGTTATACATAGATAGTCTATGGTGCAATATTGTAGTGGAAAAAATTAGTAACTTTATTCATTTAATTGCGAAGCTGGGGCAGGTCGGTAGTTAAACATAAATGAATTAATCACAGTAAGAAAAGGCTTGACCATTGACACACATACTTACTTGAAACGGATAGACGATTCTACTCTTTGTTGCAAAAGTAAGAATGCTCAAAGTCTTTTGAATTATCCTTTCGTGTTCTCAGAGTAAAATCAACTTTAACATAATACTTATAAGCATTAAATATTATAAATGAAAACGATCACAATAAAAAATTAGCGAGCATAAACAGCAAATCATACACTCAATTTATTACTTAATCAGAATCTTGGCGATAACAAATGATCCAATAAGCCCATGGGGCCTGCACCCTCGTTATGGGGTAAACCCCATAACTCGCCCCATGGGGGTTGTTCCGCTTAACTGCTACAAGTGATGGGGTGGTGACGGATTCAAAGTAGGGGGTTCAAATAATATGGTGGCGTTTCGATCAGAATTATGGAGATTATAATAAATATAATATTTGATCGCTTGATGGTTTATTTATCGATTGTCCTTTTTTTAGTGCAGCGATTTTTAATTGTATGAAGACAGATAGGTTATCGTTTTTCGGAATTTAAACCTTCTTTTTTTCTTTTTGTAATAATGATACTAAGTGTCTCCACTATTTAATGATTGTTACTGTACATAATGAACTTTCCTCTATCTATTAAAAAAACGCATCATAATCCATTGCGTAGTTTTAAAGATTGAAGCGTAAACAGGGATATAGGGACTGATAAAGTGACTTAAAGAAGTTTATAGATACTTTTTGGATTGGAGGATTGGGCTTCCGTTAACCTTACTCAAACGGCCAAACATAACGCTGTGGTGGTTTTCTGTGAGACCGTGGTATCACTCCAGGCGAGCCAACTCATTCGTGCCTCCAATAGCTCTCTCTCACTTAAAAGTTTGGTAGTCCCTTTTCTCTCCTCAGCACAGCACATCTACACTTTGGAACGAGGAAATAGCTTTAATAGAGAACAGAGCGACAGACTGACACACAAAGTTGAAATTTTCGATATTCATTTTTCTGTTTGACGTTCAAAAGTGCCTATAATAGTCCCTGTTTTCTGTGAGGCCGTGGTATCACTCCGGTCTCACAGAAAACCGGCGTGAAACAACCACAGCGTTGTATTTCGCCGTGTGAGTGAGGTTCAAGGAGACCCAATGCTTTCTCTCCCCCAATCCCTAAATCTCCAAATCCCTTTTTTTACATTTGATACATTTATCAGGCGATGTGAATTTTTAGATCTATCTACCTATAAATGAAATTCTGTGTAAGAAATTTTAACTATTGGATTTTACGTCAAATTCTAATAAGAATGGCTGATATAGTTGACGCAGTGGCAGTGGCAGTGGTTGCCGTGTAACTTTGTCATCATCATCATCACCATCAGCTTATAAGTGCCCATTACTGAGCCTCTTCTCACATAGAGAAGGTGTGAGCCACAAGTCTTGTGGATCAGTCGTGTGGATCATAAATTGTTGTTAAGGGATGAGGTGTACGTGAAACTGTATATTTGATCACAAAAATACAATTTCATTCATCATCATCATCATCATCATCAGCCGGAAGACGTCCACTGCTGGACAAAGGCCTCCCCCTTGGCTCTCCACGTCGAACGACAAGTTGCCACCTGCATCCATTGGCTCCCCGCGACTCTGACGATGTCGTCGGTCCACCTAGTGGGAGGCCTGCCCACACTACGTTTTCCGGTCCTTGGTCGCCACTCTAGGACTTTTCGGGCCCATCGACCGTCCGTCTTTCGAGCGACGTGGCCTGCCCATTGCCACTTTAGCCTGCAGATTTTACGAGCTATGTCGGTGACTTTGGATTTCATTACTAACTACAAAAATACATTTTTAAAGAAAACACAAAGGCTGCTGAACCTTTAGCCTGTTTTGGGTAAGACTAGACTAATATAATCGTCGAATGGCGCTATGCTCAGTTCACAAAAATAACCGCATATGGTACTGGTATCATGTAAATCACCAGCCTATACAATATCACTACATAAGTAGTATAAAACACAGCCGCTTTCTCTGTCCCTATATCCCTATGTATGCCTAAATCTTTAAAACTACGCAACAGATTTTGATGCAGTCTTTCTTGTTAGATAGCAATTGGAGAGGAAAGTTTATATGTATATTACTAGCTGACCCGCGATACTCCGTTACGCCCAAAATATAACCAATCTTCTGACCTTACAAACCTTCCCTCGACTTCAACAAACATTTTATGACCAAAATTACTCGAATCGGAACAGCAGTAAATTTTTATATATTAGCAGATAGGTGTACAGTAACATCTATGAAATAGTGGAGTTATTTAGTATACGCATTGTAACCGTGCGAAGACGGTAGGATCGCTTGTTAAAAAGATAATATGACAAAATTTTGATGCATTGTAACCATATTTTCTGACTTTGACTGCACCCTTGGCGAGGTGGCTGGACAACTGGCTGCCTTGTATTTGCCTTAGTTTTGTATAAAAAAAAAGCTTTTTTGAACTAAAAACCTAACCTAAGCCTTTCTCAACAGTAGCAGTCATGGTACATTAACAACTTGTTAACTAACCTAACCTAACCTCATCCCTAAAAACCTCACAACGAACAGATTTAACAAATGACATTATAAATTAAACATTAAGACCGGACAATTTGAGAAGCACCTTCGTCCAACAAAAACCTATTGTCGGTCGGTCAATATAAATCGACAGGGCTATAAAAAGTCAGCTAAAGTATTCGTTGGTATAATGGTACAAATGTTCTGTTGCCATTACGTGGCTTTCACGGGTTTTTCATGGTGCCTCATGCATGGGGAACATGCGGTGTTTGGCTTTTATGTATCGGGTGCGGCTTATGTGGCGGTGGGAAGCGAGTTGTTGAAGACCAAAACCCAGGACAAAGTAACGAAACCATAATAATTATATTTAATATTTAATATTATATTAAATATTTTTAGTTCAAATTTTACAACTAGATGGCGTTGCCGCAATTAAAAGCGAGCTATGGTTTCGTTACAACAAATAGTATAAGTGTGTAATTTCTTTTGTATTTAGTGTTCGGATTCATAGTTCACTTAGCTCAGATTTCACAGTTCACATCCATAGTTCATATTCAGTTCAAATATACGAACCAGCAGTTCAAGCATAATAACACCTGGTTTCCGAAAGGCCGATCAATGTTCAAATCAATTTAATCTCTTGTCAAGTCATCTGATTGGTTGACTGAATTATCAACAACCAATAAGATGACTTGACAAGAGATTTAACAGGAGATTAGTTAATTTTAGCGTTGACAAGCCTTTCAGAAACCGGGTGTAAGTGGTTTAATTTCAACCCTATTATAAGCTACAATAGATCATCGATTACTTCGGTAATTAACACGAGTCTTCGAGGGTTATAGAGATAGCTTGACACTACTTAGCTTAAACACGGTTTTCCGTGTAGTGCTCCCAGGGTATTTGTATCGTAGTAGCCTGGAGATTAAGCTATCATTTGGCCTTAAATCGCTAATGAGCCACATGAGGCCGGCATCGCACTAGCAGTAACTGCTTTATTATTTGAGTTACGATGATTGCTTACCATCAGGTAATCTGTCTGCTAGTTTGCTGACTTATGACGTAAAAACATGCATGAGGGTGTTCAAAACATTAAGTGCATTTAGATACAACTGACAAAACTTACTTTATTTTTGTAAACCAAAAATGTTCTATCCACAGACTTACATGTTTTCTATTGATGTCTTTCTTATTACTCACTATTATTTTAAACTATACTTAACCTATCCACATTTTGTTTTCAAGTTTCATTAGTCTTCAAGTGAAAGAGTAACAATCATCATCTTCCTGCCCTTGTCCCGTTTTATTTGGGGTCGGCGCAATATGTTTTTTTCTTCCATTCTGTCCTGTCACCCGTCACGCTATCACTAACTCCTCTGTCTTTCATATCATTTCTCACACAATCCATCCATATTTTCTTTGGTCTCCCTCTCCATCCATCCACATTTATACTCATGGCTTTTTTTTAAAGAGTAACAAACAAGCCTCCATAATAACAAAATTTAACGTTTATAATATTATTAGGACAATATTATCTTCCAGTTAACTTTCGCCCACACTTTTAATTGTATCAGAACAGCTATCAAATCGCTTATCCCCTACACCGAAGTTAGTGATATGTATTTATTTATGAGTGTCGCGATTCCATGTCGCATCGGACGCGTTTTTGTCGCCTGCGCATAATGATGCCACGTTTAGCCCGCGACGAGATTTGTGCGGCGATCGAGCGACGCACAAGAATGTGGCTTTGTCGCTTAATACGATTATGGTATCGGCAGATATGTACGTAATTTTTGTTGTTAATATTTCAGGTTATGTAAACTATATTTTAGAACTTAACGTAAACTTACGTTATCCCTTTCATTCCCCTATAGAGGTGATTCACTGCACAGCATAACACAAAGTCCATATATTCCTATGTATGCTTAAATCTTTAAAACTATGTTACGGATTTTGATGTGGTTGTCTTAATAGATAGAAATATTTAAAAGGAGGGTTTATATGTATAATGAATACAAATTCAAATTCAAATTATTTATTTGTGGAACATAGGTACAGATAAGATGTAATTACAATGTTAGGATCGCTATGTTTAACCTTATAGGCGTACAAATTTAATTATATTAATAAGGAATACAATATTATTATTTTATAGAATGTTACAAAAATTTAGTTATAAATACAGTCAAATAGTAATATTTATATCATAAACAAATCGGACACCTTATGTAACGGAATTTTTAATAATTACTATTTGGTTATTCCCTCTGTTAAAAATTCACCAATGGAATAGTATGCTTTTTTAACCATAAAATCTGAGGGCATTCTTTTGAATTTGTGTATGTCAGTCTCACTTCTAATAGCCTTGGGTATCGTATTATAAATTTTTGGAGCCATTCCCTGAAAGCTTTTTGCGTATAATGCTGTTTTATGGGGTCTAACATGAATAATGTCCCGGTGACGGTTACTAGTTAGGGTTTCAAATAAATTTAGGTGTTTTTTAACGAACATTGCTACTACAAACATGTATAAAGCTGGAAAAGTCATGAAATCAATGTAATTGTAAAGAAATTTAGTATAGTAGAAGCCAGGTCGGGTCGCTAGAATAATAGATATAGTAGCTTCTGCCAGCGGCTTCGCTCGAAGTATTGTATTGTATTGTATAAGTAGCCCATATGATATTCCAAACTACAATCTAGCTCTATACTAAATTTCATTTTATCCGTTCGTCTATTTGGACTTGAATCATCCATCTAACCATACTTACAAACTTTCGCTTTTAGAATATCAGTAAGAAAAACTCACTTTACACTAGGGACTGTCAAAGACTTTTACTGCCTAAAGTCACAAAGTTCCATTGTGGTTCTCCTGCAGTTCTCCTGATCCGTGCCGGAGCTACAGTATACCCACGGATATCTGTGGTATCTCCAACCCTAGCTGAACATCCGCTCTATTGGACCTCATCTTTTTTTGGCAGGGGAAAATCATCAAATGACTTCTATCGCCCAGGGTAAGGCGAGAAAGAGTGTCAGACTCTTACTGACTAAAACCCCCTCCGTTCCGTCTCCTGCTTTAGGCCGTGGCCGTGCCATGCTACATTGCGCGTACCCTGCAATCAAGACTGAACATCAGCCCCTGTAGGGCCTCGTCTGAATTAGGCTTCATCTGTAGTGATCTAATGGCTGTTTGAGGTTTCAGATGAAACTATGCGCCATACGTTCAGGATTAATGACCATTTGCGTTATCAATTCTTTGTAAAACACTGAATGCTCAATGTAAAACAAAGAATTAATAACGCAACATATTCAGTGATATATTTGAAAAGTAGATCTTCATCAGTTTTCTGAAAGTCAAGCAAGCAATGTGCAACCATTGTGTTGAAAGGACGTCTTAACGACAACATATTAATATCTATTACAACCTTTTTGTTCTATAATTCTCACTTATTAACCTATAACTTCTATTACTAATCTATGGACGACCCAAGTTGACCGTAGATCCGGGATTCAAACCTTTAAAATAATCCTATTAAACTAACGAAAGAAATCCTTTGAAATATTGTCAAAAAAAGACTAGGCACGTAAGTAATGTGTTTTGTATCACGCCTAATATTATTTAAAGAGATAAATTTTGTTTTTATTGAATCACACATCATCACATCACTTAAGTATAAGTGCCCACTGCTGAGCAAAGGCCTCTTCTCACACGGACAAGGTTTGAGCATTCTTCACCTCTCTTGCTGCACGGTTGGCGCGACGGCTGAGCAGGCTGTCGCGCAATGTGTCGCGGTTTCGATTCCGGCAAGGAACTCCCTATTGGATAGGATTTTTTTATAAAAAAAAAACTACTGAGCAAAGACTTCTTCTAGCACGTAGAAGGTCTGAGCATGAATCACCAAGCTTGCTCAAGGCGGATTGGCGAACTTACAAATAATGATTATACGTCCAGGGTTCCTCAAGATGTTCCTTTTGTCTAAATATTCTGAAAAAGTACAACTCACATATAAATCACATTGGTACTTAACCTTCAGGCCAGCAGGACATTCACATACCAGAAACTTCATATAGTTACTCTTATTTCATAAGTTTCACAATTAAACCAACCAACCTCAAAGGTCCACCACACTATTAAAAAAAGGAACCCTTAAATTTATCATATATTTCATCTTAAACATCAAATACATAAGTGGGGGCCACTAAACGGGCGTAATATAAAACACAATTAATTAGTGGCCCAATAATACTAGTTCTCACTCGAGGATGTTATAACAAACTGCTGAGCCGCTTAGTCGGTCGCATGCTGTGAGTGGCGCAAGTTATAAGCGGGGGCGTTTCAGTTGAATATGATTATTGTTGATAAAATAAATATTTTAGGTTAAGTACATATGACTTCACAGTTAAGTAACAAATTCTTCTACAGATAAAGAAATTTCGTTCTTGTTAAGTTTTTAAATGATTTCAGTAATAAAATGATGTCAGAAAGTTTCATTTGTAACGATAAAAAATACGTTTTTTGGTACACTTTTTTCTGTACTTTATTTGGGGTGTGATGACTACAATGTGAAGATATCAAGATCATATTTTAAAACTAAAGAATCATGATAATTATACTTGTCTTTACACAGCATTACCCATCATTGACAAAGCATTCATTCAAATCCATTAACCGTATATCTAAGCGAGATACAATATATAGCTATTGTGTCTCATAATTATACTAGCAGACAAAAGCTTAATAAAGATTTTTTCTAATCCCCACTATTTAGCATAAATCTACCTTTTGGACAAATATTGAACTAAAACTTATTACCAAGTATTTATAAGATAATATATTTGATCGCTACCTCTCACACCGTACACCGCAAACTAGTCAAGTCTAATAAATCGCCGCGGCAGACGTAGCGGGCTATCTGTTCACATTAATCGAGTTTATACGTGCCGGAACAAATAGCTCGCTCTCTAACAAGCACAACTACAACAAACTCGAAACAAAACGCGCGGTTTTCAAGCTATGAGCTGTACGTACTAAATGTCCAGTTGACGGTAGAACTAAGTATAGTAACAAAATAGTTTTTGCGTTCGTGGAATATGAGTTTAGACGCGCGTCTTGTTTCATTTCGTACGTTGAAAATTTTATTTTTGTGGACACTAACACTGGGTCTGTTTCTTACATTTTCGATCCTGGTTAAGTGCCATTATACCTAGCTGATTTAAATTAGGGTCCATTTTCAAATTTATCTGGTGTTTAGTGGCTACTCAGACATTATGAGGCAGGTCCAATATCACATTTGTATAATACTGCGATTTACTAATAAAATTACTTAACAGTTTTTTGTAGTTGAAGCTTTTGGTACATTAGGTATTTTTTTATGGAATAGGTCGGCAAACGAGCAGGCGGATTACCTGATGGTAAGCAATCAGCGCCGCCCATGGACACTCGCAACGGAGAAGTTACGAGTGCGTTGCCGTCCTTTTAGGGATTAGGTATTTGGAGATTTAAGGATTGAGGAGGAATTGGGGGAGGGGAAGGATTGGGCCTCCGGTGACCTCACTCACACGGCGAAACACAACGCTGTGGTTGTTTGACGCCGGTATCACTCCGGTCGAGCCGACCCATTCGTGCCGAAGCATGGCTCCCCCACACTTAAATGAATATAAATAATAAAGGTATGAGTTTAGACACACGATTTACGAAAAGTTGACATTCCTACAAGAATTTAATAAAACATACAATTTCTAATGTTCCTTTTCTTGCGTCTAAGAATCGCGCAATCGCGCGTTTGACCACGTCTATTGTGTCAAAGGCTTTAATAGTTTGAATGTTGATTTGAATATTTATGTTTGTGAAGTGTAATGCCTAGTCTCAAGAATTGTGATTTAATATTTCTATCAAACTTACCAATAATTATAAACTAATTCAAATTGGTGTAAAAAAATACGGGTTAACATCGTCTCAATCACATTTAGCCACTCTCGAGAAACCGAAATTAAATATGAGGAGTGTTTTGAATTTAACGACTAATTTAATAGCATCGTTGTTTTTAAGGCTATTTTATTTTGAAATTTTAATAAAATCTACATTCTTTTTTTCATAGAAAATTAACCGTCCAATACTAGGATTTTCCCATGTGTCGTGGGTGCTTTTACAAACATACAATTTCATATTCACATCACACCCAGACTTAGAACAACAATTTGTGGATCACGCAAAGAGCTTTGCCAGCGGGAACCGAACCCGTTGCTCACACACTCGTTACAAACACATTGCTCAGCAGCCAGTTGCGCCAAGCGAGTCTGAATTTCCAAAAAAACCAACGATTTCTCAGTTGGCAATTAATAAATAAACGTTAATTATCAATGAATATACATAATTAAACACACAATAAACGCAATTGACTCCAACCACATTTCACGGAAGGCAACGTGAAAATATTTTTATAAAAACATAAAATTAAACGATCACACACTAATTAACATAAAACTCCATCTTTATCTCAATCTCTACGGAATCCGAATGACATCATCGAATAGAGATCGTATCGTGCTAATAAAACACCTGTGGGTTCCGAAGATGGGCCCGACACCTTCTTATATAAAAATTACTAATATAATAGGTGATTAATCTTGAAGCCAACAAAAACCCTTTGAATTTACGACCCCTGTCAAAATAAATATAAGTTCACTATGGATAACAAGGTAGTAGTTGTTTTTTTTTACCCCAAATTTAGTTGTTTAACAAAACATTAGAAAAAGAGGAGTAAGCTAAAGGTTTTTTTTATTAATTGGATATCGGTTCACGTTGTCCTTTTTTACGCCCGATGTGTATATTATCGGGCGATATAAATATGTACGCGAACATTAACGCGCGTTTCGGATTTGTACGTGTTAGGTGCGACGTACACTGAGTTTGTAATGAACGAATGAATGAACGATTCGGTGGTTTGAATATAGAACGTTACATTGCATTAGAACTTTATGACTTTCTAACCGAAATCATAATTCTAAGAGATTCTATATTAAAACCTTTATTTTAGGTTTTTTTTTTATTTTGTTCGATTTTTGTGTGACAGTAAATCTATTATTTATTAACTTCTGCGAAACAAGCATTAATTTCGCATCACGACTCATTCAATTTATTGAACGAACGAACTTTTTCTAAGTCGTTCATTTTGTTCATTCGTTCAGTTCTCTGAGCGTTATTCCTTTAAAGATGTTATCAGATCGTTCCGGGAAGGACATGTGTCGACCAATAAACTAATTGGTTGCGCTATGCTCAGGCGTAAGATAGGACATTTATTTTATTTTTATCTTGCTATAGAAATGTTCTGCGGTGTCGCTTGAGTATATTTTAAAAGGACGTGCGAAAGAGGTTTGCTTGTGATGTGGTTTTGTTTTAGCAAATGTACCTAATAAAAGTTTTGATAAAGGTTTTTTATAGTTAGGCATTGTTCTTTATTGATATTAATGTGCTAATGTTGTCATACTTTTTTAACTTACCTTTTTAGTAAAGAAAGAACATAGAAGCTACTAAGTATTCTTAGATATTTTTTAAATCACGATTACATGACAACTATGTGTCGTGAGTTCGATTCCTGTACGGAAAGCTTTTTATTCACATATTGTTGTTCCGGGTGTGACGTATATGTGAAACGCAAAAAATGTTTTTAAACGCACCCACAACACAGCCGAACATCCGAGTGTGGGGCAAAAAATCTAAAAACAAACACTACAAGAAACTTGAATATTCAATAACAATCAAACGGACAAACAGAATGTACTAAACTCTTCCCTATATCGACATAAAGATTTATTTAATTCGATAAAATTGTGTGTTTGTAACGCAAGCAGAACGCCTCACGTATCGGTATTCCGATTCCATCTTCAAAAAAACCTTCTTTTAATTAATTTAAATTTGAACACTCGTATTTTTAACGGTAATTACATGCACGTTAATAATGACATTTGTTTGAAAAAGGAACGAGGGAACGTTCCTTTTTCCGTTAATTTGAATAGTTCTTAAACTATGTGCCTACTTAATTAATTGTTTTTAATGTTAATTTGAGAGTCTTTAAGATTGTTATGTGGTTTTGTAATCGCTTGGTATCTGTTGGTTTTTGTTTTTTTTCTGATATTGTAGGTGGTAGCAGACATGGTTGCGGTTTTGCTAATGATTTACTATTTTTTTTAAAGAAGATGTCAGTTAGCTGTAAATCATTATTCCTAATAATGTGATTAATTTTATTATTCATATATTTCTTCAATAGTTATGTTGAGTCCTACGGAATATAGGGGTTGACCTTTTTTTGCCGAATACCAAGTTTTTTTTTTATAAAGAGTGAATATAATATTTTTACTATCGTCTCGTCCAGAGTGACACTACACCTTAAAGTAAGCTCTATTGAATTTAAGTTTGCGTTGTTTTTCGCTGTGTGAATGTTGTTACCGGAGACCCAATTCTTGCCCTACTTCCTTCCCCATTCGTCAAATGCGTCAAATACCTGATTCCTACAAGGCTACTAATTTCTTGATGTTGCGGATGACGACGGAATTGCTTACCATCAGGTAATCCGTCGGATCGTGTACTGACTTTCCTTTAAAAAAACATGGCCCCACCCTTGATTTTTTCCTGTATCTTGGATGCGTTTACAAACAAATGACACCCAGACACAAAACAACAATATGTAGAACCCACATCTTATGTGGAAAGAGAGAAAGACTATACTTAACAGAAAGAAAGAGTTGCTCTGGACGGGAATCAAACCTGCAACACATTGCGTTACAGCCAGTTGCCCTGCCACAGCGCCAACCGTGCAGTCAACGCCTCTAAACGTTTGATTTGATTTACCCAAAAATATAATCCGAGGTTCCTTCCTCAACAACCGCACCCTCCCACCGCGACACGACATTCAATAATGAATATCAAATTAATTATTGATGAAACGGTATCTAAGTAACATATTGATTATTTATTCATTATTGAATGTCGTGTCGCGGTGGCCCGGAGGTTAAGGAGCCCGCTTCTCATGCATGAGGGTGTGGGTTCGAAGCCTGGCAAGTACCAATGTGACTATTTCCGAGTTATATGTACTTTCTATAATTATTTAGACACCACTGACATACGGTGAAGGTAAACATCATGAGGAAACCTGAACATACATATATAATTTCTAAATATAAGTTTTCGCATTGAGCAAGCGTGGTGATTATTGCTCAAACCTTCTCGGTGTGAGAAGAGGCCTTTGCTTAGCAGTGGGCACTTATAGGCTGATGATTATGATGAATTTGATATTTGACTGCAACGTTGGCGAGGTGTCTGGGCAACTGGCTGCCGTGTAACGTCGTGGTAATCCACAAATTGATGTTCCGGGTCTGGGTGTAATGTATATGTATTGTGAAATTTTGTATTTCCAAACGCACTCACGTCACGACACAGGAGAAAATCACAGTGTGAGCTACGTTTTTATTACAAAAAAGTCATTCATATCACGGAACGTAAGCATAAAATAATTTCGCACGAAACATTATACGCATCCCAAAAAAAAACAAAAAAATTTCGCATAAAATGTCGCTAATTTTGAAACGAGAACATTCCGAGTCGTTCTTTTTACGAATGCGTTTGTAAATAAAAGTTGATCTTTAAATGATAAAATCATTTTATTGCAATTAATTTTCTCGGAGATATCCTCATTAAGGTGTTTTTATTTCTTTTAAGCGCCATTTTAGCGCTGTGTAATTAAGTTTTTTCGTTGTTAATATTTACTTTTTTGGAGACGATGAGGTGATGATGGAGATTTTGTAACTATTTTACATAAATGTAAATTATTTATATTGCTATAAATTTATGCAATAATAGCGAAAGTTACAGTTATTTTATTTTATGAGATAGGTTGACAAACTAGCTGACGGACTATCTGATGGTAAGCAATCAGCGCCGTCCATGGACACCCGCAACCCCAAAGGAGTTACAAGTGCGTTTCCGGCCTTTTGCGTAGAAGGGTTTCGGATAGGTATTTAGGAATTGGGAAGGGATGGGGGAAGGGCTCACTCACACAGCTAAATACAACGCTGTGGTTGTTTCACGCCATTTTATTGTGAGGCGGTGTGAGCTGACCTATTCGTGCCAAAGCTTGGCTCTCCCACACCTAAGTATCTCTTTTGCGTCTATTCACCCCTCGAATTGGGTAGTTTCCTAGGTCAAAAATAAATTAATTCGACGTTTTAATACGATAAAATATTGAAAAATAACTATACTTTTATTCATCGACCGATCGATACCCTAAGTTTTAGATATTTTTTAGCTCATTTTTTAAAAATAAGTAAGCTATTTGACCCAAAAATGCTATGACGTCATAATTCAATGTTTCATACAATTTTCATAGAAAAGTATCGTTTTTGACATTTGGATAAAAGTATTGAATTTGACTAGTTGGAAACAACCGTATTGTAACACTGCTTTATAGTACCTAGTGAATTTCCATTTTTAAACTTCTAGCCTAACAATAACATGAACAACCATACCATAAACAAGACAGCAAAAACAGAATACCCAAAAACAAAATGGCCGCCGTACCTAAATAATAAAAATGTCACTTTTTATAGTGACAAGTGACACACGGAGACTTAAATCTGGCAATTAAGTTAATATCATGAGTTTTTAACTTCACTAACTTTGAGATTAATGTGTTTGATAAGTTATTTGATTTATAAGTACTAAGTAACATTTAAGTTAATGTAAGTAACTTAGAAAGTAGATTTTAGGTTATGTATGGGTTTTAGATAAGGTTTTGATTGGTGAAGTTTGTTAATTGTGAGTAAGACTTTCGCTTTTACTGAGGTTGTGGGTGCAAGAGCATTAATATACCACGTCCCGAAGCAGAAGAAGGAACGGGGAGGTTTTTAGTCAGTAAGAGTTTGACATTACCTTATACCCCAAGGAGGGAAGCCATTTCTTGTTTTCCTTTTATATTTTTTTTTATTACACAAACCCATGCAACTAAACCAAAACATCGTTATTTCGAAAAAAAAAGATAAACATTATTTTACGAGTGACGCTATAAAAAACAATGTGTACTTTCTACTTATTCCAAAATCATTATCATCACCGGACGAGGAACACGAGAAGAAGAGAGAACAAGAGTTGGTTTTTAATCAATAAGAGTGTGACTCTCCTTTTAAACCTCCTTCCCCTGGCAAGAGTAATTATTTGGTGATTTTCCTACATCAAACAAAAAAATTCCATCTCAACCTATATTAGTTTCATCCCAATTACTACACGTTAATAATATAATAAGCACAGATGAATATTTGCTACTCTTTTACGTTAAAACCACTGTACGGATTTAAATGAAATTTGGGACAGAGATAGGTTATTGTTTGCAATAAAACATAGACTACTTTTACCAATAGCAATAAGACCAAAAACAATACCTACTTTACGCAATTCGTGATTTCGACTTCACCAATGACGCTAAGGAAAATAGCCGGCGAATCATCATATTCGGCGTATAAGTGCCCACGGCTTAGCAAAAACTTCTTCTCACACGGAGAAGGTTTGAGCATTAATCACCAGGCTTACTCAAGGCGGATTGGCGATTTCAAACTTATAAAGATAGGAATACGGTAGTTTCCAACTAGTCAAATTCAATACTTTTATCCAAACGTCAAAAACGATACTTTTCTATGAAATTTGTATGAAAAACTGAGCTATGACGTCATAACATTTTTGCGTCAAATAGCTTACTTATTTCACAATAATTAGCTAAAAAAAATCTAAAACTTGGTGTATCGATCGATCGATGAATAAAAGTAAAGTTATTTTTCAATATTTAATAGTATTGAAACATCGAATTAATTTATTTTGACCTAGGAAACTAGGTACCCAATTATAAGTCTAGGTTTACTCACTATGTTTCTTCACCGTATGTCAGTGTCTAGGTAATCATAGAAAGTATTTAAGCATTATCTACAGCCCGGAAAAAGTCACATTGGTACAGATGACAATACTTTTTGCAATTCGTGATTTCGACGCGACCAATGACGCTGTTAATAAGGAAAATAATTTTGGAAAAATATGTGTCTTATTCCGATGAATCAGGACTCGATGATCCTGATGTAGATTGTTACGGATTGACGTGTGATGGTTCTCGAAGACACTGATGTATTGTAGTGTCAGTATTTTGGCGGTATCCATATATTATGTCTAATCAACGGGTTGAGATGCAAATATGCAGTTTTGTACGTGGATTTTTATTTGCATAATTTGAAGTTATTTTGTTGTAAATACTAAAGTTTCATTTTTAGCTAGTCATTTTTAGGTATCTTATTTGTATATAATATAAAGAAGGTAAATTTCAAAATCAGAATCTTGTAGTTCAACCAAACCAAAGCAGGTACTTTTAAAAGGTTAAAATAGAACAATAGTCTGTCAGTCAACTGGTAAGTGAAGCTAGATTCTTAGTATTTATTACGTAAACTACACATATTCTACCAGATCCTCCGACATTCTATATTTGAAATCATTTTTACCAAAGAGGTTTATAGGAGATTTTTAGTTAGTAAATAATTAAATTAAACATCACATTAACTTTAAATAAAATTAAAAAATATATTCTTTCCACCTCTTCTTCCAAATCAACTCGACACTCACAAAACAAAGACACAAGATGCGTCAAAAAGTCAAGTCGAGAATTCAACAAACAGATATTTCAATTATAACCTCAATCAGTTTGACGTAGCTGGCAGTGTAATTAGCTGATGTAAATATGCTGTCATGGCCGTCATGATTCTTGAAGTCATCATTAAAAATGTTGATTAACTTATCTTTAAGATGAACCTTTAAATATTTGACTAATGTGTTGAAAAGTAAGGTTAGGTTTTGTTAACCCCAAGTGATTATGTTTAAAATGGTAGTGTTATACTTTTTTTTTGTATTAATGGCTGTTACAGTACTGGTGTTCTCATTTTAAAATTTGATTTTTTTAATGCGTTTGTTTTTAGAAAGTCTACAATAAGAAGGATCATGTTCAGAATTGACTAAGATGTCTACTGCTAATCAAAAGCTTCTTCCATAAGAAAACAATTTTTACCACCTAAATCATTAAGTCGATTTACGTAGGAGATTAGCCCTGCCTTGCTTTATTGTTTGGTCTATGCCTAACAGGATACTTGGTAGAAAAATCTTGCTCCTGTTTGCCGTCTTTTTTAAGTGATATGAGCAAGCGGATTACCTGATAGTAAGCAATACTCGCAACTCCAAAATACGTGCAAGTGCATTGCTGGCATTGTGTGAGATAAGCGGTTTAGGGATTAAAGAATTGGGGGAGGATAAAGATTAAGCCTCTGCTAACCTTATACACTCATCGATATACAACGCTGTTGATGTTTCACGCCTGTTTTCTTTGAGGCCGTGGTATCACTCCGGTCGAGCCAACCCATCCAGGGCAAAGCTTGGCTCTCCCACACTTAAAAAAAAATCTTATCCGAACCGACAGGACTTGTACCAGACACTGGAAGTTCATCAGTAGCGCTAACAACCACTAAACTAAAGAAGCGTTATCATGCATACCTTAAAATGACGTCAGGTAGCCAAGTTACATTTTTTACAAGCAAATATTTCCAACCATAATAACTGGCTACTCGGAAATTGTTATTAAATAATAAATCATTAACGTCAAACTGTATTCCGTTTGAGTATAGGCAGAAGTGTCGAGTCATTGTGCCACCTACTTATATTTCGAATTTGAATTCTTATTTCAAGCTTACATGTTATCGTGGTTGAGTTCCGTATGTTTTTTGATAGTTTAATTATTTTAAGTGTGGGAGAGCCATGCTTCGACACGAATGGGTCGGTTCGACCGGAGTGACACCACTACCTCACAGAAAACCAGCGTGAAACAACTGCACCATTGTGTTGCGCAGTGTTGGTGAGATTACCAGAGGTCCAATCCTTCCCCTTCCTTAATCCCAAAATCTCCAGAAGGCAGAAGAAGAAGCACTCGTAACCCCTCCGTTGTTGCGGAGGTCCATGGGCACCGCTGATTGCTTGCCAGCAGGTAATGCGTCAGCTCGTTTGCCATCCTATCATATAAAAAAAAACCTATTTGGGTACTTATTATTTTAGAGGTGATTATGTAGAACATTAGAATATACTTACATCTTGTAACTATTTACATGGAAGATCGATGATAGACAATTGAGACGTCGTCAAGACGTCTCAAAGTTTACATGCAGATTATCTGGGGTAGAGTATCCCAGCCAAGAATTGTTGGGCAGTAGCCCGCCAGACATGATCACGTCGCTTGATCAACGTATATTCCTTTTCCGATCTTTTCCTAAAATTGTTTATCACTTCTTTGGTTTGAATAATTGATCAAATTAAACTGATTGTACGGAGTAGCTGTGCCACCTTAACAACTTTTTGAGTGATCTACAAATTGTTTTTAGGGTCTAAGTGTAATGTGTGTGTGAAACTGAATGTTTATAAACGCACCCACGACTCAGGACAAGGCAATCCCATAGTGAGGCTAGGTTTTCTTTTAAAAAATAATGTATATTCTTTTGACAGTTTATGTACCTACTATCAAATCAAATTCTTGTCACTCACGAAAATTTTAGAAGTGAAACGTTGCTAACATCTAGCCAATAATTTTATAGTGGAAGTTAAATAACATTAAATCATATTCTTTATAGAATAAGATTCAAACGAGCATACGTATCTCCTGATATCCTGATGGTAAGCGATCAGCGCCCTAAATAGACACCCGCAACGCCAGAGACATACAAAATATAATTGTATAAATACTCCTTTAAGCAAGGGATCTCTAAAAGCCCATCGCTGGGCATCGATTTTAAAAACAAACAGTGATGATTATCCTTCATTACTGGTAGAGGTGTGTCGTTAATCATTGAGTTGTTAGATGACGTTTTACGTGATCATTATCTGTAGGGTAAAGTCAGTTGTTCACGGCCTGACGGTGCCCGTTCCAATATGGCGGTGTTTTGTGGTTTGTTTAAAAGTAACTTTTCTTTAATGGAAAATGAACACTGTCGTATTCTGTCACGTGGTTTGAAATGTGACCGCGAAGCAAAGGGTCAAGTTCGATTCCTGGGTTGGGCAAAGTATTTCGGAAGTTACTCAGTAAGTTATAATATTAAGTCTAAGACATCCCGTGGGTTTAAGTCTATCCTGTCCATGTCATTTGTGCTAATGTTGAAGCATTGGCGCAAACATTAAACCAATAATTACACACAAACATAAAGCAATACTTAAAAAGAAATCAATTCATAGCGAATAATAAAATAAGCGGCGTCGTCCTCGTGGTATGGCCTATGTGTTAATTCATCCCATTTTTGAGTGAAAGAATAACAACCATACATTCTCACAAACTTTCAATATTAATAGGGTTTTATTTAAAAAGCGATCCACTGACCGCTAATTGTTACATCCACCTCTTGAAGTTATTTCTTGTGCCCCATACTCGATGAGTCATTGTGTGTATAAATAATTTATTTTAATGCGAACATTATCTTTTTAATATCATTAGTTATCTTTTATTAGTGTGTAGTGTGGGAGAGTCACGCTTCGGCACGAATGCACGGAGTGATACCACGGCTTTATAGAAAACCGGCGTGAAACAACCACAACGTTGTGTTCAAGGTTACCGGAGGCCCAATCCTTCCCCCACCTTATACAAATCTCCGAAACCCTAACCATAATCCCCAAATCTCTGGTGTTATAGGTGGGCGGCGCCGATTGCTTACCATCGGTAATCCGTTCGATAATTTGCAAAACTTAAAAAAAATATTTGTTTTTTCTTTTCAAGTAATATCACGCTAGTAATTACTATTTGAAGTTGTAAGAAGAATTTATGTGCTAAGTGCTAGTTTTGTTGATTGTTGAAAGAAAGAAGGTAGTCTAGCAAATTGAGAGTAAAGTTTCCTGAGGTGGGTGGCGCCTCTTTTCCCACTCTCTCCCGTAAAACGATCGTAGCCTTTTTTAAGAAGGTATCTTATCTAGGTTTAAGTGGCATTCGTTCAAATTATTCCATTTTCATTTCACCTCTATGTGCCATGTTGCATGAGGGTGCGGGTTCAAAGATAGGCAAGTACAGTACGGCCGACGTATCTTGGCGAGTCTGAAGTTAGCCGTTTGTCTGCGCAATGGATCTTTTAGGGACAAAATTGTGTAGTGCGCAGCTAATCGGCTAACTTCAGACTCGGCAAGATACGTTGGCGGTATTGTACTTTTTAGATACCTTTTTAGATAGATTAAAATATTTAGATATCACTGACAAACGGTGCAGGAAAAACATAGTGAGGAAACTTGGACTATTAATTTCTAATTATAAGTTTGAGATCGCCAATCTACCTTGAGCAAGCGTGGCGATGAATGCTCAAACCTTCTCCGTGTGAGAAGAGGCCTTTGCTCAGCAGTGGGCACTCATAGGCGGATGATAATAATTTAACCTGCATGCTGTAAAGTATAATATTTCTTATAGCTATCATTTTTAATAAGTACCTGTGTACCGATGGTTCTGTGGTTAAGGTGTCAAGTATCGGAATGCTGTGGGTTGCATTCCAGAAGTTTAATTATGTTGTTTTTACACGATGGTATGTGATAAGTAAAAGGCGATTTGTATGTTGTTTAATTATAATATCACGCTTCATTTCTTCCTGATGATGTAGGCAGAAGTGTAAATATTTTAAGAGATTTTTGAATTTTGTTTTCTTCTTTTGTTGGGTACTATAAACACTTACAAGAATGTTTTAATTATGGGAATCACAAACTCGTTGTTTAGCATTGAGGACTACGTCCTTTGTGGCATTATGGCGAATCGACTGTACGGTTGGCGCAGTGGCTGAGCAACTGTCAGCCGTGCAATGTGTGGCGGGTTCGATTCCCGCACGGAACAATTCTTTGTGTGACCCACAAATTGGGTATGATGTGTATGTGAAATTGTATTTTTGTTCCACGACACAGGATAAAATCCTAGTGTGGGGCAAGGTTTATTAAAAAAAGGATAATCAAAATCAAAGTCAAAAATAAGATAATTTATTTCAACTAAACCATAAACTTTTAAAACGTCAAAATAGAATAATAGCCTGTTCGTCATTGAAGCTAGGTGCTCGATTGAAAGTGTAGATTCGTGTCTGACGAAAAAAGAAATTTTGTTATACGCCTCACTGCTAATAGCTTCGACCAACACCTGAGAATACTGATAATAGATGGTTGGGTCAAGGACCTCATGGAGAAAACTCTGCTGGATTCGGCAGGTATTTTCTGGGAATTCCTTGCTCTGCAGTCCTGATTATCCATCGGTGGCTTCGATTCGTCTGGCTACAACTACCCATTCTTTTTAAATCTGGTTTAATTTAAAAATAAAAAAGCAAATAAGCAATTGTTTGAAAACTTTTATTTCTATTAACACTATTTTTGGGGAAAATCATCGAATGATTTCTCTCGCCTCAGAAAACGCGAGACTTCCTCTCGCGTCGTCTCTCGTCTCAGATTCTTACTTCTTCTACTCCATCTACGACCCGCAATCACAGCAGACTTATAACTGAGACTCGAGAAAAATAATCTTACACACTCTTTACGTAAATCAGGAATCTAATCAATTACAACAATCACACCAGTTACAACTATTGGAAAAAAAAAACGAAACCAAAATCAAATAAATACGTATAGGTTGGTACAGAGTTGTAGAAAAATCCAATCACCATACTCAGATAAAACAACACCAATCCCTACCCACCACAATTAACTAACAAGATCGAAGAAATGACCTAACAATCAACTGTCAAACTCAATCGATCAAAGTGACGTTCACCTCTACGTTCAGAAACGAAACGAATAATAATTATTTAAAATCTGTGTAATTTAAAAATAAAAAAGCAAATAAGCAATTGCTTGTAAACTTTTATTTCTATTTACACAATTTTTGGGGAAAATTATCGAATGATTTCTCTCGCATCAGACGACGCGAGACTTCCTCTCGCGTTCAGATTCTTACTGACTAACTACTAACTCGTCCCTTCTCCTACTCCATCTACGACCTGCAACCACAGCAGACTTATAACAAAGACTCAAGAAAAATAATCTTACACACTCTTTACGTTAATCAGTAATCTAACCAATCACACCAGTTACAACTATTGAAAAAAAAAACGAAACCAATGTCAAATAAATATGGGTAGTAACAGAGTTTTAGATAAATCCAATCACCATACTCAGATAAAACAACACCAATCCCTACCCACCTCAATTAACTAACAAGATCGAAGACATGACCTAACAATCAACTGTCAAACTCAATCGATCAAAGTGACGTTCACCTCTACGTTCAGAAACGAAAGAATAATAATAATAACAACAAAAAAAGAACAAACGTTCAGAAACGCGTTAAATAAACACTTCGATGCGTGACTTTTAATATCTTTATACATTTAAAAATATCAAATTATAATATTAAGCTCATCTCGGATGGGTTTTCATTTGTGTCCGGACAAAGGCGCCCCGTTGAGTCTTGTACGGGCTGAGTGTGGATGCTGCTACCTTCTCTGACGGGTCGATTATGTTTGTATTAAGATTAAATTGATGATAAATCTTTGTTGGTTTGGTTAAGTTTTTGTTAACTTTATTTGTTGTTAAGTAAGTAGTGATTTTGTTGTATTTTCTCTGGCAGTTTACTCGGTGATGTATTCGACTAAGAATTATGTAATAGAATGGACAACAGGATTCGCCCGTTTACCGATGTTAAGTCATAACCTCTTTTTAATATAAAAAGTTGTCCTATCTTTGGGTATTCTCCTATTTCACAAGCTACTTAGACCAGGAACAACAATTTGTGGTCCTCACAAAGTGCTATCCAGAAATCATAAAAATAAAAAATAAAACAGCAATTAAAACTCGCAACCCCCAAATCTGACCCCCAACCGCCCTTTCTCTTTAGCCAAAAGACCATTTAGCTTCAACTGCAGTTAGTTAATAATAACTAGACTGTCTCCTACCTTCTTGTTCAAGAGGGGAAAATCATCATCTAATAATATCTTCTCTCGCCCATAGTGGAGCAAATAGAAGTGTCAGACTCTAACTGACTCGAGAAATGATCTCCGGCCACCGTAAGCGCAGGTCTGCGGACGGCGAGTAAGGGTAGCTCACCGCCCGACCAGAACCCGACCCGAGCGTACGGCGCGTAGCGTTCCGTGCACGCCTCAAAGAGCCAATAGACCACCACAGACGGGGCCCAATAGGACTGATGTTCAGCCAGGGTTGCGGAGTAAGCGCAATGAGGCACCGCGACCTCGGCCCAGTGCAGGAGAAGAAACAGGGGGGTTTTCAGTCAGTAACAGTCTGACACTCTCTCTCGCCTTACCCTGGGCGGGAGAAGTCATTAGATGATTTTCCACTGACTAAAAAAAAGACTAACTAACTAAAAACCACTCAAAACGATGGTTTTGAGTGGTTTTTAGTTAAAAAAAAGACTAACTAACTAAAAACCACTCAAAACGATGGTTTTGAGTGGTTTTTAGTTAGTTAGTCTTTTTTTTAGTCAGTGGAAAATCATCATTCTCCTGATCCACGCCGAGGCCACAGTAACTTATTGCACTTGCCCCTACTCTTACCTAACCATTACTTACAATATGGTACCTAATATTAAAGTTTGACAGTTAAAAAACGCTACCGTATACTTTGAAGAGCTTTGTAACAACATCATTAGGCCTCTGGAGCTTGATAAAAGAGCAAATAGCCGGTAAGCTCATGCCTTATTATGGTAGGGTGGCCATAAATTGTTGCTTTGTGAGACTAGTCTCTGTATGACTGGGAAGACTGGATTTTCTTCTTCTGAATTCGTTGTGTATGTAATGCACCAGCAAACGAGTAAACGGATTAACTGATGGTAAGCAATCGTCGCCGCCCATGGACATCCGTAACACCAGAGGAGGTGCTAGTGCGTTGCCGGTATTATGGGGATAGGGGATTCAAGAATAGGGGAAAGACCTCATCCTTCCCCAAGGATCCTTCATTGATTTTTTTACTTACAGTCAACTCATCCTTGGGGAAGGATGAGTTGACTGTAAGTAAAAAAATCAATGTTTTTGATCCAAGTTCGTAACTGAGACTTTGATAGTGGTAATTGAATACTAACCAATAATTTACAAAAAAAATTGTTATCATGAACTTATGGAAGTGTCCAAAACCTGAAACTTAGGCAGGGGAGATAAATGATTAAGGGTAAATTTTTCAATGGTTAGATAAAAGTTATCTGGGGAATAATTATGACGCTGTCGCGTCAGTGTTTGTATAAGACAGTGACAGCAACAATTTTATTCCACAGATAACATTTAAATAGCTATTGAAAAATCTGCCCTCATAGTGCCAATACATCGTAGAAAAATGTTTATTTATGTCGGATTAAGCCTGAAAGAGCAATAGTAATAATTGCATTAGAAATTCCATTATTATGTAGTTTCGCAGACGGAAAACTATTTACTTTTACACAAAAAGGTTCAAATTACTGTAATTATTTATATCCCACTAATTCCCACAGAATGGTCACCCCAAAATAACTGCTTAAATAAACATCGTTAACAGTGATAGATATGGGTAGTTATGAAAATAAACCAAAACACGCCAACTTAACGAGTTACCCTACCACTAGTCGCCATCTTGCGACATTTTTCAATTGTTTCTTATACATTGCTGTGTTTTTATGAAGTTAGATACATTGATAGATAGTTGCAACTACCTGTGACGTTGCTATTGACACCCAAGTGTAAAAAGCTATTAAATTTTTGAACGATAATAATTATGTATTATTACTACGCTATAGATTTTATAGGACAAATTAGTTTATTGCAAAATGAACCCTATATTGATTAGTATAATAATTATCAAGTTCTTTTCAGTTTCTTATTATATCTCTTGTATAACTCAAATATCTTGGCAAGATATTTGAGTTATACAAGACTAAACTAAAGTTAAAAAGACAGAAAACGTATCCAATAAATCTCTCATTATACGTAATTTAAAGCAGCAATGTACTTCAAACATTTGGAAGTTACAAATTCAAACTTGGAACGTTATTGAACCAATACGAAGCAGTGGAGATACCCCGCTGTGACGTAGCTAAGCTTATCCCTTTCACATCAATTGAAAATATATTATATTTGTCCTTTTTCCACGCACTCAAACAGTTTAGTGGCGTGATTGCATACAGACTTATGAATATTTAGATTTGTATATTCATATTTTAGGTGAGTATATATTGCAGTTGCTATGGTAACGAAATGAGTACAAAGTTACTATGGGTTTATTATTTATTTAAGTAACTTTCGCTTATGTATTCAAACGCGTAGAAATACCTCGTTTAAAAATCTAGGTAACTGAAAAGAACTTTCAAAAAGTGACTAAGATGTAATTTTTTTTTTGAAGTTAGAATGGCATCAATCTATTTTTCCCCCTAGGTGGGGCGAGAGGAAGTGCCATACTCCCCCTTTCTTCTCCTGCTTTAGGCAAAGACTGACCTGCAAACCCGGTAACTGAGCTGTTTGGGATACCCACCTCATTAATTTAGGTAGACTGAGAAAACCACCCCATCAGTTTTTATCAATCCTTTACCGTGCAACGTTTGTAACACGTCCTAAGTTCCTAGGCTTTCAGTTTTATATGAACAATGCAATCAGTAAGACTAAAGGTTTGCATATAAAAGACATCTTTCTCTCCACTTTCCTACTCTTTTATTGCATGGAGAGGTATCATCAAAATGAATTCCGTCGCTCTGCATAGAGCTAGTGGAAATGTCGGACTCTTACTGACTAAAAACCTCACGTTTCTTCTCTACTCCAAGCCAAGACCACGGTACGTTATTGCACCAACAACGTCGGCTGCCTCTTCTAAATTCAGCATTTACGTGACTGACAGACAGCACACAGTCGTAAAAACAAGCCCTTCAAGTCTGAAAAGAGACATGAAATAACTTTAACTCTTAACGCAATAAAATTACAGTTATTTTTTCTACGTACTTACGTAGGTAGTATTAAAGGTAGTAGCAAAACATTTTTTATTAGCTACGCTCACTCGGTTTCACCCGCTGCTTGGCTCCATTCGATCGTAGCGTCATGTTTTATAGCATATAGCACTCCGGAACATTGTAGCTATCTATCAGTGAAAGAATTTTGGCAATCCGACCAGCGGTTCCAAAGATACAAACATACATACATTCTACATACAAACTTACAAATTTTACCTCTTTATAATATTAGTTTAGACTAGCTCTTACCCGCGGCGTCGCTCCCGTCATATGACTACCTACCCTACTCTATCTACCCTGCTCTACCTACTCTACCCTACTCTGCCTACTCTACTCTACCTACCCTACTCTACCTACCCTACTCTACCTACCCTACTCTACCTAACCTATTCTACCTACCGTACCCTACCTACCCTACTCTACCTACCCTACTCTGCCCTACTCTACCTTCCCTACTCTACCTACCCTACTCTACCTACCCTTCTCTACCTACCCTACTCTACCTACCCTACTCTACCTACCCTACTCTACCTAAACTACACTACCTACTCTATCCTATCCTATGTCCTTCTCCCAGTTCTCAGCTACCTCCCCACTAATTTTCAGCTAAATCGGTACAGCCGTTCTTGAGTTATAAGTGAAGTCACTAACACGACTTTCTTTTATATATATAGATTACAACCCCTGTCTAAGCATTTCTAACTCTATACATGTTATGATCACCTCGCATCCATGGCGTGTGAAATATAAAACGTATGAATTAATTACACACAAGCTCTCTTTGCACTATATGTATGTCTGTATGTCTGTGGTGCGCCATGGTGAAAACTGATGGCCCGATAGCGATGTTCGAGATGGGATTGTGGTGTCTGCTGTAATGACTTTACAAGTTATTTTATTAATAGTTATTAATTATTATTATGGTGATAGCGTTAATTTTGTTTTTTTACGCTTTTAGCTTTTAGATAGGTGTATATATCAGACCTATTTATCGGTGTAGCATAATAAGTTGAGATTCAAAACCGACAAACGAACAGACCATTGTTCTGGATTCGCATTTGGATCCTCCCATCAAAAGCATTATTTTGTTTAGTTAATTACATATTGCTGCTGAAGCTAGTCAATATGCAGAAATTGTATTATTCTATTATTTAAATCTAACCTCTACAAACTATCTAATTCTTAGAGAAAGCCTGGATTTGTTTCGCCGTGTGGGTGGGGTTACTGGAGGACCAAACCTCCCCAGATTCCTAATCCAAAAAGGGCGACAACGCAGTCCTTACTCCTCTGGTGTTGCGGGTGTCTACAGGCAGCGACGATTGCTTACCATCTGGTAATCAGACTGCTCATATTCTGTCCTATCACATAAAAAAGAGGTTGAAAAAAACACCCCTAAATCCGTGTACAAAAGAAATATTACGACACTCGATAACCCAGAACATTGACAAATAGTATTAATCCCTATTAAGTTATTTGTAACTTTGTAAATATAACACGGAACTCGAGATTAACCTTAAACCGTGCCACTTAACTTTATCAAATAGCGTATTTAAATTAACTGTATACAAATTACTTTCATTCAAAGTTGAATGGAACCTTAATGCGAGTCATTCGTCGTTCATTCTTGACAAATTAATTCATTCATTCGGTCTTCGAGGCTTGCATGTTAATTAGTGAAGCTTATAATGAGATGCGGAGCCATTTTAAATTATTCTTAATGTTTTTAAAAGAGGTTTTTTAAAATATTGTTTTGAGTTATTTTATACTAGGGTCTTTGTTCGAGGGAATAAAAATTATTTTAAGTGTGAGAGAGCCATGCTTCGGCACGAATGGGTCGGCTCGACTGGAGTGATACCACGACCTCACAGAAGACCGGCGTGAAACAACCACAGCGTTGTGTTTCGCCGTGTGAGTGAGGTTACCGGAGGCCCAATCCTTCCCCGCCCCCAATCCCTCCTCAATCCCTAAATCTCCAAATCCCTAATCCCTAAAAGGTCGGCAACGCACTCGTAACTCCTCCGTTGCGGTGTCCATGGACGGCACTGATTGCTTACCATCAGGTTATCTGTCTGGTTGTTTGCCGACCAATTACATAAAAAAAATACTACTACTGAGTAAGGGGTTTGAATAAAATAATAAATAGTTTGATACTTACTAGAGTCGGGAAAATAGTTTTTTAAGTTTTTCTCTTTTATGATGATGATTAAGAGAGCAAAGAGTCTGGATTTAAAATCGGTGTGTGGTGACAAGGTAACGGATAAGAGACTCATTAGAAAACTGGTGAAAAATTGATAAGTATTAAATGTATTTCATTATCTCTGCTAAACCCTTCGGAGATTAAAATTATAATACATTTTGAAGTTTTTGTCTCATGAAATTGCAAATAATGAACATGCTAATTAATTTAAAGAATTGGTTATTGATAGTAGTTTTAAAATGGCTGTTGCTGGATTGGTTGCCAGTTCAAATGGTGGAGCTTTTAGTTTTAGGATCGAACGGTTCTCTTTTTTGTTTTCGTTTATGGTATCGGGCGTCAAACGAGCAGACGGATCACCTGATGGTAAGCTATCGGCACCGCCTATGGACAACGTTGAGGAATTTCAAGATTGGGTATGAAAGCTGGAAAGGATTGGGCCTCTTGTAACAAATAACGTGAAAACATCGATTTTTTTTTATGGCATAAGTCGCCAAACGAGCCGACGCATTATCTGATGGTAAGCAATCGGCGCCGCCCATGGACACCCGCAACACCAAAGGAGTTACGAGTGCTTTGCCGGCCTTTTGGGGATAGGGGTTGCGGATATAAGGATTGGGAAGGGATAGGGGAAGGGGAGGGATTGGGCCTCCGGTAACCTCACTCACACGGCGAAACACAACGCTGTGGGTTGTTTCACGCCGGCATTCTGTGAGGCCGTGGTATCACTCCGGTCGAGCCGACCCATTCGTGCCGAAGCATGACTCTCCCACACTTAAACTTTATTTATGGAATACGAGTAACGTTAATCAAAGTGAAAAGTCAAAATGAAAAACTTTATTTAAATAAAATACACCGTTATAGGAACTATTAAACATCAGATACAGATTTAAAGATAATAATATAAAGTGTCAGTCTATCAATTAGTTTTTTTACCTAATTAAGCTATTTGCTAGTTCTTAAGAGCGTTTTTTTTATGTAATTGGTCTGCAAACGAGCAGACGGATTACCTGATGGTAAGCAATCAGCGCCGCCCATGGACACCCGCAACGGAGGATTAACGAGTGTGTTGCCGACCTTTTAGGGATTAGGGATTTGGAGATTTAGGGATTGGGGGCGGATAAGTATTGGGCCTCCGGTGACCTCACTCACACGGCGAAACACAACGCTGTGGGTTGTTTCACGCCGGTCTTCTGTGAGGCCGTGGTATCACTCCGGTCGAGCCGACCCATTCGTGCCGAAGCATGGCTTTCCCACACTTAAAACACTTGCCAGAAACTCCATAATTTTAATCGGAGATTGAGTTTGAGTTTTTGTTTGTTGATTGCATTTCTGTCTATACGTGGACAGCAAACAACTCTCATATAAGAGAAGATTCCTAATCCAGCTGTAGACTGTCAGGACTGACAGGAGCATTTAATAGCTTTCCATTAACAAATAAATTGTTGATGAGTTTATTTATAAGGTTTGTTTGTCCTTTTCTGCCTAGTTCCATCAGGGAATAAAAGGCGTGAATGTGATGTTGTGTGTTTATTTTAACTTTAACTTTAATAATTCTTATGATCTTGTCGGCTTTAGATAGGTAAAGCATTTGACTAAATCAACATTTTATTTGATCATACAAATACGTATTTTTTTTTATATTTTTAATAATGATATTTTATTTTTACTTTTGTTTAATATTTGCTTATGCGAAAGAAAATAGGTCTTGGACATACCTTTTTCTTTTTTTAATCCGATGCTAAGCAAATTCTAGGCCTAAATTTAAAGTAGGCCTATAATCTAAAACCAGTAGTACCTGCGAGGGAGACAACAATACTCACCAATTTTCCAATCATAGCAAAGAGCGAGACAGATAAACGTTTTAACTTTACGCTAGAGCGAGATAGCACTACAGAGACAATAGTGCTCAAGCGACCCGCGCTCTCATTGGTCCGCGCCTGAGTTCCAATTATTTGTAAATGCGCAAGAGTACTTGTAAGTGACTTCTTTTTATTTTAAACGTGCAATTAATGAATATGTTCTTTATATTTTATGTTGTAAGGTTTAAATTGGGTTGTTTTAGTAATAATATATGGAATTGTATGGGATATCGGATTATCACTTGGTCAGTTAAACTAAGTTATGTTGTTCAAGTGTGAAAAATGGTAATCAGGCGTGACTTTATTATTATTTTATGCCCAGCTTATAACAGGTAGTTTATTTCAGTTTCTTTTCGTGTTTTATACTGATGAGATTAACACGGTTTTGATAATGGGTTTTTTACAAATAATATTTGCCAAATTAACTACTGTAATTAAGGGTACGGACAAACTAATTAAAGGCAAAGTTGACTTTAAGAGAATCAGCTGGGATTGCGTATTAAGCGCAGTAAGATACCGGCCTGGAGCAGAAGAAGGAACGGGGAGATTTTTAGCCAGTTAGAGTCTGACAATCCAGCCGGGAAAATCATCATATAATAATATCTTCTCTCATCCATAGTGAAGCGAGAGGAAGTGTCAGACTCTAACTGACTCGAGAAATGATCTTCGGCCACCGTAAGCGCAGGTCTGCGGACGGCGAGTAAGGGTAACTCGCCGCCCAATCAGAACCAGACCCGAGCGTACGGCGCATAGCGCTCAAAGAGCCAATAGACCACCACAGACGGGGCCCAACAGGGCTGATGTTCAGCCGGGGTTGCGGGGTAAGCGCCATGAGGCACCGAGGCCTCGGCCTGGACCAGAAGAAAGAATGCGGGTATTTTCAGTCAATAAGAGTCTGACTCTCGCTCTCACCTTACCCTGGGACATAATGATAAGACAACTTAAAAAAAATACTGTTAGGGAATGCTAAAGGCATTAACGCTGCATAAGCACTGAAACTTGAATGAAGTATTATAGATATAAATAAATTAATTAATATGGTCAGTCGTCTTTTTGAAACACTCAAAGATTTGACTGGTAGAAAATGACGTTTGCATAGGTCACAGCTAGTTGAGAATCAGTATCTATAAGTAATAAATTTTTATTTAACTTCACAGAAAATAGTCGTGTTAAAAATCTAAATGACAAACGACGTGAAACAACCATGGCGTTGTATTTCCTCGTGTGAGTGAGTTTACCGGAGGCTTAATCCTTCCCTCTCCCTCCCCAAAACCATCCCCAATCCCTAAATCTCCCAAATCCCTAATTCCTAAAAGGTCGGCAACGCACTCGTAACTCCTCTGATGTTGCGGGTGTCCATGGGTGGCGCTGATTGCTTACCATCATGTAATCCGTCTGCTCGTTTGCCAACCTATGTATAACATAAAAAATACATAATGTATAGGTTGCAGTCTTTGCTTAATTAACCATTCAACTAACAGTTTGAATGACTCGCAATTTTATTGAATGTACCGTACCTCTAATTCAGGCCGTAAGTTTTATCAGCAAATAAATATCAACTGCTGAGCAAAGGCCTCTTCTTGCATGAAGTTTTGAGTATAAAACTTATAATTAGAAATTATTACTTCAGCATTCTTCAGGCATGTCAGTGGTATCAAAATAATCAAAAAAGCCAAATAACTCTGAAAAAGTCACTCAATTATCGTCATTACAAGTCACAATCAAATTGTCTACGTTTCTACTGCTACTATGATGGTTGGGTAATCCTTTTTTTTTTTGTACCAGGGGAAACCTTGAGAAGGCGCCTAGCTTTTTGGGGAGAAAGACTAGGGATTGTGGGATTTTTACCTCACTAAAGCCTCCCCGGTGGCCACCCTCATCACCCGTAAGGGGCACCGGATCCTCTACAAGAGACCTACTCCGGGTGGTTGGGTAATCCTGGCGAATAAATAAAACAAGCGATTGATTGGGTTCCGAACAATTGCTTTAACACTAAGGACCGCATATAAAACAAACGTAAATCAGCGCCGCATGGTCCATGTTCTAAATTTTAAAAAGTACATACTAGGTATGCAATTTTAAATTAAAAAAAGACATTGTATAAAATGCAGTGGATCTGAGCATTATACTAGATATAATTTACTAAATTTTAAATTTACTATTACTTTTAAACGGACTTTTCCTCGTAACTCTAGTTCTCAATTCTCAGCTTTAATCCACTAATATAAATTTAAATATATAAGTTATAAGACCAGTATCCTCACGAAGTTTTCTGTTTGTGTTTTAAGGAAAGGAAGCAAACAAGCAGACGTTTAACCTGATGGTAAGTGATCAGTGCTGCTAAGGGACATCCATAACACCAGAGGAGTCACAAGTACGTTACCGGCCCTGTAAGAAAGGCTCGTTTCTTGAAGGTCGTATCTTATCGTCGTATATACCTCCTCAAAAAAATCATAGCTTTCGAAAAATAGTTTCGTGACAACCCTTACAGTTGTTGTGTGCCATCCTTCTATTTTATTGGGATGGAAATGATGTCTTAATAATCTCAGAACACTTAGAAAAGGTCACATTGGTTTTACCAGGTTTAGAACTTGCACTGTTTTGCATGAGATATTCGTACCTAATTGGTAATCTTCCTGTCTACTAACAATGGATTATTGAGAATATCTATCAGCCAAGTAACTTTTGATACATAAGTTTTTGATCAACTGTGATCATTACACTGTATGGGAAAGGTTTCCATCTTCCATCCACTCCTGCAAGACTTTCAACAGCCAATTCTTGTAGGAGATAGTTCTGTGCACTTGCTTTCTGAAATACGTATAATATATAGGTACCTACTTTCTTGGGTGAGTATCAATGAAACAGTAGACCATTATACAAGTATTTATTAGAATACACACATCGATATTAACTTTATTGAAGAATATATCTATCTACAACTAGACAAAGACATCACACCATAATCTAGGATTGTCGGCACAATTTTGTGGCGGTATATTCTTTTTAATGCGACGTCTTCTACTGGTGATGATCAGATGTTGAGTTTCACCTGTAAAGACAGGATTATTAAGTGATACTGAGGTTGTATTGCTTGTATTATACATAAGTTGGTCTACTACACAGTTATAAGGGACGCAGGTAGAAAATAAAGACGGATTCAGAGTCATACAGAGTCCATCCATCCATTTGTTTTGTTTCTTACCTATTATAGTTAGAAACGATTTGTCTTCATTAAAAACGATTTAGTATTAAGTAATAATAGTTACTACATCTGTTCTAAGTCAGTCTTTATTTCATTACCCTATGTACTCAAATAAATCTTTACACGTAAGACTACCCGTATGATATTATTCAAGAAGTTAATAAAAGTAACTAGGGCGATTTGAAAATTTAACACAGATAATCATAATTAGTAATTTTGTTTTATTAGTCGTAAAATTGTTCAAAGGAGCTACCATAAAAAGAACTACTTACTTAAGTTTACAAAGTAACACTGTATTGACTTTTAAACATATCTTCCGTTTCAATTCAAAAGATGGCGTTACTTGTTGTTACTTTAAATATTTAAACGGCGATCATAAAGACATTTAAATTTCGTTTTCACGTAGATTCAAATCATTAAACATGAATAGTCATGTGAAAAATTTTATCTCTTTATATAAAATATACTCGGTAATATTAAAACCCTATAGTTTTCACTATAAGCGATGGTATAAATCATAAAATACTCGGACAACAATTTAAAACCCATAATCAATCACAGTTTCTCGTCCACTAAATACACGTTAACCACTGTCAACAGACAAAACGTTAACCGAAAACTAGTATTTAACCACCTATCATTAACCGTAAGCGGTTAATCGCATACAAATTATACATTTAACTAAAATTGTAAGTGGAATTAAAATAAAAAAACGCGTTGATGTCTTTATAATGGCGAGTAAGAGTTCACTGTTGTATTATGAGTAATTTAATGAAATTATATGATTTCAATAATTTATTGTTTCATAATTTTCCAATTTACTCGTCTAGAGGTATTTGTAATGGTTTTTAAAGCATCTGCTGTCATTATTGCGTGTGTTGGTTTTTTGCTCTACTAAGTAGGTTTTTTTATGTAAATTGCCTTAGTTATTGGTTTTTAATACGAATAAGGTATTATTCCTTAAAGACATAATTGGAGGGTGTATTTGCTGAACCTATGAATACCACCTCATTGGTAGTGTGGTCTTATTTAGTACCTATTAGCCTGGAATATGGCAAAAAGCCCTAGTATATGGGGTTCACCATAGAACTAGTGAAAACTGTAAGTTCGGTACATTCAATACGGTTGTTTCCAACTAGTCAAATTCAATACTTTTATCCAAATGTTAAAAACGATACTTTTCTATGAAAATTGTATGAAACATTGAATTATGACGTCATAGCATTTTTGCGTCAAATACCTTACTTATTTTTAAAAAAATTAGCTAAAAAATATCTAAATTTTAGTGTATCGATCGATCGATGAATAAAAGTATAGTTATTTTTCAATATTTTATCGCATTAAAACGTCGAATTAATTTATTTTTGACCTAGGAAACTACCCAATTATGTAATTATTATTCTTACTCTTATGCGAAATAACTCAACTAGTTACAAGCCACTCTAGGAGGCCTGCTAACGGGCTTATGGATAGAATTGGGCAAAAGGCGAAATATAACTCTGTAATTGTTTCACGCTAGATTTTTGTGAGGCCGTGGTATCACTCCAGTCGAACCGGCCCATTTGCGGCGAAACTATTAAAAGGCCGGCAACACGCCTGTGACTCCTTTGGTGTTGCAGCTGGTGTCCATGGGTGGCGCTGATCACTTTATAAGGTGATCCGACTGCTTGGTTGCCTCCAATTCTACAAAAAAAACAAAGGTTCTCCCACATTTAGAATAGCTAACCCATACGTGCTTATGTGTCTCATATAAGGCAAATAACGACTCAATTATTTGTCAGTAAGCCTCCAATAAAGTTACCAGTAGTCATTCGAAGGCCTAAACGTGTGGACACAGACCATACAATTGTAAATTAAGCCTTAAATAAATATCATCAACTTCACACATTCAACAAAAACATTCTGCCTATTTTTTAGTTCATACATTCGTGTCACCACAAAAACCATAGTGCATGACACATAGGTTTTTAAATTATTGCTGTGTAGCCACGCAAAGGATATATTGCATTCAGCCTTGTATATTAACATTAAACTATGGTTCGCTCAAACGAAAATGAATTATGTAATAAATGTTGGAAGAAAACTCTTAGGATTTTCTCACATAATATTATAGATGGTCACATTATCTGTCTATAAGTGCTCACTGCTGAGCAAAGGCGTCTTCTTACACAGAGGTTTAAACATTAATTACCATGCTTACTTAAGCCAGATTGGCAATTAACGGATTGACGACGAAATATAACAACTTTTTCCGGGATTATTCACGATATTTTCCTTTACTGTAAGCCTGTGTTGATTAAATTAACTAAACTACTTATATCAAATCACATATAACTCGAAAAATGTCAGCTGGTACGTACCAATTTTGGACCTGCAGTGTGATTCTGTAAGACTTAATTCTAAACTTCGAATCTGAACGACTACGGGTAGATTTAATACAATAAACTAAAAGTTTATATCTCCTATCTAAACTAATGTAAGCTTAATTAAAATGGGTGCGTGTTTATGGCCCAGGAAAGTGGCAAGTGTGAGTGGTATTATTTAACGATGCTGGTATAAATTACGACGGGAGAATGAGTGCCACGCCCCCTGCGCAGCCGCCGCCGGCGTTACAGGCGGGGTCGTGTCGATACATGCAGTGTCGATAGTAATTATCGATAATTTGTTTGCTTTATTTATGTTTAGTTTTGTTAATATTTTACTGCGTAGGATGTTGTAAAGTTGTGACTGTATGAATTACTAATGTATATATTTTATTTTATTTGAAATAATTGCAAAGTTATTAAACTATGAAAGTTATTAATATTTGCAATTATTGAATGTTTAGGAAACATCTCATTTTAAGTATACCTAATAACCATGAGTGTCGTAATGAATGAACCTAACATCAAGTATTTCACAATATATTTTTCATACCTCACATAAATTTACAAGTATTATGTGAAGCAAAGCATAGTGTTAATTAAAAGTAATAAACAAAACGATTGCAATTACAGTTTTCTCCAGTACAATAACAATTTTATCGATAAACCAATAAAAGAGTGCACCACATCCCTAGTGCTCTCAGTAACAAGGCAGCATCGGACGATGCATTCTGGTGATTAACCATTATTATATAAAGTAAATTCAATAATGGCCCGGTGCTAACTCGATGTTTACTGATGGCCAGCAATCTTTAATAAACCATTTTCAACCCTGTAACTTACCGATTTAAGTACAAAATCATAACGGCACGATCTCATCGAATTTTGACTTCGACAAAATTGTATTTGCAGCCAAAAAAGTATTTAAGCCGTTGTGTTTTGAAGGGATGTTTGTCTGTGGGCCGCATGTGGGGAATATCAGATCGTTATGCAGTAATACCAACCAGTGTTGCCAGTATATCGCAAATTACCCGCATAAAGGGTAATTGTGCCAAATTTTAGGGGTTGTCTTGAGAAGTGTTCGTGAGTTAATGGGTATAAGTGCAGACATTTTGCAGTAAACTTTTGTATATGAGCGTGTGTGTTTACTTATGTGCATATTTTCACGCCATCCTCCTTTTTGTGTAGGCAGAGATTGCTTTGTCGGATGCTTTGTAAGCAACTATGGTGGTTGATTAACACAATTATTATTAGATTCGTTTTATTAAAGAAAATGTAACACAATTTTATATCTCCATTTTAACATATGTGTTAACTATCTTTTGCCCGCGACTCCTTTCGCGTGGAATAGTCACTACCTGCATTGGTTTAAAAACTCCTAATCAATAATCCTATTTCCTTTCTCACGTTCCAAACTGTGTCTGTACCAAATTACACAGAAATCGGTTCAATGATTAAGGCGTGAAGAAAAGACAGACAGACAGAGTTACTTTCGCGTGTATTTATTATAGTTTGGATTTAAAATCGCAAAGTTACCCCTTTTTAAATCTTTTTTCAATATTATGACTGTATTACTGATTTTTTACATTTTTTTTATTATAATCTAGAAACTAATTAGTTACAGACGAATTCGCAGAATTGATAAAATTATTTTCTGAATTACTAATACAGTTAATAAGAATTAAAAGCGGTCGCAGCGGCTCGGCTCGTGCAACTTTTGGTAGCGTTTAATACCTATTTCATATCACTTGGCCTACCCCCTTAATATGTTTCACGATAGTAACTATCTATTTAAAAATATCAAGGTAATATATTATCAAATATATTATCATAAAAGGCAAAGATTTGATTGTTTGTTTGTTTGGAATTAATATGCTCCCAAAATACTTGATAAAAATGAAAAATTATTTCACTATTTGGAAGTTAATGACGGAGTTTTTCGCTCATACTTCTCCATTCGAATCTACAATTTGGAACGAGCACCTAGCTTCACTGACGAACAGACTTAAAGGGTACTATTCTATTTTGACGTTTCAAAAGTACTTATTATTTATGGTTTAGTTGGAATAAATGATTTTAAATTTGACCTTGACTTTGCTACACTGTCCCCGGTGAGCCTTTAATCCCAGGGCACGTAGGATATACACATATAATTTTAAAAAAATACTCCAATTCCTAAATTAATATATATTTTTTAAGAAACCTTTGCTTCACACTAGGATTTTCTCCTGTGTCGTAGGTGCGTTTACAAACATACAAATTCGTATACACAAGCCACCCAGACCCGAAACAATAATTTGCGGTTCACACAAAGTGTTGCTCCGCGGGAATCGAACCCGCGGTACGTTGCACGGCAGCCAGTTGCCCAGCCACTGCGCTAACCGTGCAGTCATATAATTTGTTAAAGTATTGCTACAACTATATCACCAGAACCACACATAATCAAAGTCTGCACATAAAATATACGAAAATAAATACACAAACTAAAATCGTGAGAGAACTTCAAATGATATTAACTCATAAAGTTTTTAATCCACACCAAAGCTGCCACAGTCACAAGATCATAAACCAAACGTTAACAGAATTCATTAAAGACCTGATAATTACAAATAAAGCAAACGAAACGCCATTAATATAGGAACGAACGTCGGGACAAAATATATAATTTAAAATATTAATATTAACTAATTATACGTTTAAAAGAAATATTTTATGCATAATGATATGATATAAATCTCGTTTCGGTTTAGGGTTGAGATGTGCTCGATTATTTTTTTGTCGATATCGTAAGTTGATATCGATATTAGTGACTTTTTGGGATAAGAATTAATCAATGTCAAAGACAATTTTATTAAAAGTAAACTAAAATAATTTTTAATAAGAATAAGATTCATAATTTCATTTGAAATAATTTTAAAACTTCTATATTGTGTATGGGTCTACGAATATCAATTTAAAAAATACCCAATTTTGCTAGATATTTTACATTGTGGTGTTTTTAGTATTTTACTGTATCATGTTCCAATATTCCTTTCCTCCCAATATTATCTCATGTGATATTTAAAATGACACCATTGGAAATACGACTTTAATAACACTAGAACATACAGTCTCACTACCAAAGAGTGTTGTGTTCACCACCCCGCCATCAGATCCAATTCATAACCAATTCTATCGACGTTCGCATTCAATAAAACACGCCCGGACGCCCATCGACGCAATCAATGCACATAATAAACAGCTGGACGACCACGGGCGTAACTTTAAAACAAATAGTTCTCAGAAACGAAAACTTTCATAACTTTACCAAATTGACACCTTGTTGAGACGATGCAATTCTTGGCGATTTGCGCTGCTCGTAAGTGGCCTATTATAAAAATACAAACTTACTTCCAACACTAAAACATTGGATTATATATCTTGTCGTTTACAACATAAGGTAGTTTGTTAACGTAAATATAAATTGGCAGAATTGTTCTCAGAATATCGAGCCAGAACACATCTCATCGACAACTCGTTTTGTGTTTTTTTCCCATCACGGAATATCAATGAAATTTGTTCGAGCCCCAATTATGTGGGCATGCCTTTATTTTCGTATTGGAAAGGGTTCCGTAATGATTTTTTAGTTAACGCGTTTATTATTGGTCGTTTATATTGTATTGGTGATTAATCAACTTTTTTGGGGTGGTTCGGTGATTAAATGGTGTGGTAGGTGCAAATGTGGTTCTTAGAATTACTGAGACGTTTTTGTTTAAATCGATACTTTATTAACGCGCTTAGAGTGTATCAACTTGTTAGTTTGAGCTGCGCTGAATCTTAAGTAGCGTCTTTTTCGAAATGATTATGTTAAATCCAATAAGAAAATTATGTTTTATACGAAATTTTTTTGTCAATATTTTGCTACTAACATAGATTCTAACGTTCACTTTGAGTTTTTTCTTTACAAAGGCCAACGTGCAGTGTAAGACAATACCTAATATTTGCATTCCTGTACAAAATTAGTCTTTCAACAATTAATCATGTGTGCGTGACGTCACAATAACCACTTAATTTTAAACGAGTGATCGTAGTTTGTATATTCTAATTTTAAAACTTTGACATATCTTCCAAACACTGAGGAAGTTCACTTAGTAAAAGAAAAAAATAAGTTTCCATTTTTAAACGGGCCGTTACGTCACAAGGGGCTGCGCGCGCACGTTTTTTGCTCGTGTATAATATGTTTAAATATTTGTTAATGCTGTGGAGCGGTAATAGCCTGTGAATTATATGTAGACACGCCCCGTATCGATAGCAGCGCAACACTAGCCGAAGTAAATATTATAATGTCGATACTTTCTTTTGAAATGTAAATTATTTTAACTAATTTTATATTTTCGTAGTTCTATAAACCTGCAAAAATAATATTTTAATTAAACTTGGGCTGTTGATAATTTAAATTTATCGAATATTTTATTTATATGGTTTAATATAACTACCAATTTACATAAATTATATGACTATTACATTAATATTAATATATTTTTTACTTTGACATAATATATTATCTAGTGGAATATTATTTTGATTGATAGATTTGTCATCGGAACTGCAATGTAGGTTTCACTTTTTTATTAATTCGACCTTTAAGTACTTAAAAAAACTAAGTGAACGTTGCATAATTTTGTGCATTGGCATGCATAATTAATGTAGCAGGAAATAATGCAGTGATAATTGCATAGGCACTTATTATCAAGTTTAAAATAATTATAAACAGATTACAGTTTAAGGTTGTCTGGACTATTTTTGGATCTATCTAGAAAAATCTTACTGAATCAATCACACGACAAAACAATTCAAATGTCACGTCCTGGTGGCCCAGAGGTCGAAGCGCCTGTTTCTCAAGCATGAGGCTGCAGATTCGAAATCTGGCAAGTACCAATGTGACTTTTTCCATGTTAAACGTACTTTCTATGATTAATTAGACACCACTGACAAACGGTGAAGGCAAACATCGTGAGGAAACCTGAACTTATAATTTCTAATTATAAATAAGTTTGAAATCGGCAATCCGCCTTGGGCAAGCGTGGTGATTAATGCTCAAACCTTCTCCTTGTGGGAAGAGGTCTTTGCTCAGCAGTGGGTTCTTATAGGCTGATGATGATGATGCGTGTGTTTTATTACTTGTCGGTAAAATGAAATATTGTGACGTGGCCCCAGGCTGGAGCAGAAGAAAGAACGGGATGGTGTTTAGTCAGTAAGAGTCTGACACTCCCTGACCACACACAGGGCAAGAGAGAAAGTTATTTGCCAAAAGTCAAAAAAGTCAATAATCATTTATTTCAATTAAACCCTTACAAGCACTTTTGAACGTCAAACATAATTTTGAAGATATCGTGTCAGTCAGTCGGTCAGTCCTCTTAGTGAAGCTAAGTATTTGCTCGTTCCAAAAGTGTAGATTCCGATTGAGAAGAACGACCAAGAAACCCCATGGTTACTCTCAACCATATTATAGGGAATCGAGCAATCCAGCACCTGTGCCACCGCCAGTGTGACCTTTGAGTGAGTATGACAACTCCAATCTAATATAAGGACCGACATTCTGCTAGTCTAAACAATTGTTATAGGTTACAATTTTCGACTATAAAAAAAAGGTTTTTGTAATAAATCCGTTCCGTAGTATTGTTTCTTTTCCTATCTGTACTTAAACCGGCGCGGGCGCAGAACGATGTTCAGCTCTACACAGGGCTAATTACTGTCTGTAGCCGCCATACTCTTGTTGTTCTTATCCCTGCCTACATGTTTGCCTGGCTGTTTTGTTCTCAAGAACATCATATAACATCACGCCTTATATTCTTTGTCGTGTAGATGCTAGAGAGGTATACTTATATGTTATACATTTTTTTAAATAAAAGTTTTGATTTTAAAATTTTTTTTCACCTGTGAGCAAAGGTCTCATGCGGAGAATTTTGGCTTGTCGAGTAGTACCTATAAAGTGGACTTCTAGGATATTATTCCAGAATGTGAAATTAATACTGTTTCAATATTTTTTTGTAGTATTGTAGTTATTCGTAAAAAGTTACAATTCTTGCTAATTAGAAATGCGACAGTTGTTGTTTCTTTGACTTTTATTTTGTTTTAAATATTTAGTTAAAAAACGAGTTAGTGATAAACAAGCCTATTTTATTTCTTTTTTATTTCTTCAGTATGTATTTGTATGAGTGAACTGTTTGTGTTTACAATCTCAACATAAGTATATCAAAAATAGTTTAATAACGACGTCCACAAAAATCACCTTTCACATCTAATATTTTCATATTTTTTGCCACCGTCTCACGCCTCGAAGTAAACTAGTTAACAAAATCGCATACCTACCCGATACAAATCATCAACATTCCGAGAAGGTCCATAATTAGCCTTATATTGGCCCAAATAATAGCCTTTAATGCCCAAATTTGGGGCCCATAAAATAATGATCTAATGAAATATCATAATATGAGTTATTTTCGAGTTGTTAACAATTTTGTAGCTCGTATGTTGGGTAAGGAAATGTTAGTTGGATGGCCGTGAGTGCCGCTTTTTTTTGAGCGGAGGGCGGAGGGGAATCGTCATATGATTTCTTCCCTTGCCCAGAGTCAGCCGAGTCAAATACAGGGAGTGTTAGACTCTTACTGACTAAAAATAGCTACGACCTTTTTTTGCTGCCCATGGACATCCGCATCATCATAGGAGTTACGAATGCGTTGCCGACCTTTTAGGGATAAGGGTTTCGGATATGTAAGGATTGGGAAGGGATGGGAAGGGATGGGGGGAGAGAATGAGCCTCCGTAAATCTCACTCAAACGAAAAACAGTGCTATGGTTGCTTCACGCCAGTTTTCTATGAGGTCGTGGTATCAGTCCTTCTCCTGCTCCGGCCGGGGGGCGGCCCTTACCTACCTTACTGCACTTGACCGGCGGACTCCGGCTGCCGAGAGCGCCGCTGTCAAACATATTGTGCCAGGTTCATTCCCTCAGAATGAAAGCGCTCAATGCAAAAGAAAACACAGAAAACTGTCAATTCAGACAATACGAAAAACGTTTTAAATAGAAGTCTAGTTGTCAATTATAAAATTGCCCATTAATTCAATGCTAGCGTAAATAAATAATATAGCAAATCGTAACATGTAAACTAATTTGAAAACAAAAGCGTAATAATTTACTGGCGTTACAAATTAAACCAATACAAGAGTAAGTTATGGTGGTCGGCCATATTTATTGAAATTATTGACAGGCCGGCCTCGCATTTATCCTATATCTTTAATTTTAATGTCAGTTCACTCGATGCACGATTGTTTGTGACTGTACCCAGTTGATTTCTGTACTGTTGCGTTGAAAAGTGTTGTGGTAATTTATTTTTTTTTTTTCATATTTTTTGCATTCTTTTTTTAGCAATTTCTCTCGTGGAGTGGGTGATGTAAAACTGTTTATAGTTGTTCCTGTGTCGAAGAGATTACTAATAGACAATTTTGCGTTCCTACATATCACACATTGAACAAATTGACGACTGCACGGTTGGCGCGGTGGCTGGGCAACTGGCTGCCGTGCAACGTGTTGCGGGTTCGATTCCCGCACGGAACAACTCTTTGTGTGATCCACAAATTGTTGTTCCGGGTCTGGGTGTGATGTGATTGTGAAATTGTATGTTTGTAAACGCACCCACGACACAGGAGAAAATCCTAATGTGGGGCAACGTTTTTTTTAAGAAGAAGAAAAAAAAAACTAGCCACATCGTCGACTGTGCCTTAAATAATCATACTAATATTATGAACTAAATCTTCCCCCATCTTCAATCCTCAAATCCCTAATAATCAACATGAGTCCAGAAACGCAATTTTACCCTTTGGTATGACGAGTGTCCATGACCGGCGCCGATTGCTTACCATCAGGTAATCCGTCCGCTCGTTTGCCGAGCTATGCCATCAAAAAATTACAATTTATAAAATAATATTAACATTACATTAATACTTCATTGAAAAATATGTAAAAAATAAATTAATAAATAAAAATTTATAATTTTGTCCCGTACTGACTTGTCTATACATACATGTTTACCCACACTCACACAAAGTGTGTACGTGTGCAATGGTGTTGAGTTGAAATTGGCTCCCACTTTGCCTCTGCGCCAGAGTTGAAGTTCTAGTGGGAGGAGCGATACTTAGGGCTGGTGAAAATATGTTATTGGTTTCTTATTTATTTGTAATAATTACATTTAATATAAATATAATTTGAATAAGGAAATAATGAATTAATTTTCTTTTATACTTAGGCTAAAATCAGCAATTTTACAATTGAAAATTATGTAACATCGAGGTAATAACAGTTGTAAAGATTTAATAAATCTGTTACAGCGTTAAGATTTTAACATTAAAACCTTTTTTATTTGATACAGCGGAAAGCGAGTACACGGTACAAATTGGTGCCGATTGTTTACCATCAGGTTATCTTGATTGTGAAAGAATAATGAAGAATTTTATTTCGTGGTGATTGGGACAAAAGGGAATGTCTGACTCTTACTGTCTAAAAGCCCCGTTCCTGCGGCAGGCGGAGACCACGGTACTTTATTGAACTCGCAGAAAACATATTAATATATCATTCTTCATTTGTCGAATAAATGTGTTTTCTTTCTTTCTTTCTTTCTTCATCTTTTTAGTGGAAATCAACCTGAGATGCCCAAAAATTCAAAAATTTTTTCCAATATTTTTTTAGCAACATGAATTCGCCAACCCTGTCCACGACCGCGGGCCCATCAGTATAACAATTTAAGAGAACGCTTTGAACACTAATAAATTAAACCAAGTAACAAACAACAAATACCCACAACCTGTTCACCATTAACTTTAATATATTGAACATTTTTTTACCAATTTGAGTCTTCAAGCGGGTGTGAAAAATCCCCAAATCTTCGGCTGTAGTGATTACACTACAGCCGGATGCGGCTAAAAAGGGGGTGACGTACGGGGACGTACTCAAAAAGTTGAAGGGGGCGGTATCTCCTGCGGAGTTCGGGGCACCCGACGGGTTCGCAGTGAGGGTCACTGCCACTGGAGCCCGTCTCTTAGAGGTCCCCGGCGCGGCCAGCGGGTCGTCCGCTGACGCCCTAGCCGAGAGGCTCAGGACGTGCCTTGCAGCGGACGAGGCTCGCGTGTCCAGGCCCACTAAATGCCTGGAGCTACGTATTATGGGCCTGGACGACTCTGTGACGGAGAATGAGGTGGCGGCCGCTGTCGCCAGGATGGGGGAGTGTCCTGTGGACCAGGTGAAGGCAGGCACCATCCGCCCGGACAGCACGGGGCTGCGGACTGTGGTAGTCAGCTGCCCCGTCACAGCGGCAAAAAAATTGTCGGAGGGCAAAAGACTCCTGGTGGGCTGGGTCTCGGCGCAGGTGAAGCTGCTTGAGCCCCGGCCTCTGAGGTGCTATCGTTGCCTTATTGGTCACCATGTGGGTGCCAAATGCACCTCGGAGGTAGACCGTAGCGACCGCTGCTTCCGCTGCGGTCAGCCCGGTCACAGGGCCGGCACTTGCACCGCACCGCTACACTGCGTAGTATGTGCGGCGGCTGGTAAGCCGGCCGATCACCGGGTTGGGGGCAAAACCTGCTCCCCCCCCGCCAATCCCAGGGGTAAAGTTAGGCCCTCTGCCGCCTCTACCGCCCCCGCCGTTCCCGTCGATACAGACACAGTCGCCACCGCCTCCGCGACTGCTGCTGTCGCCGGTGCCAGAGAGGAGGTCGTGATGGACTGCCAATAATGGCTCCATTACGCCTCCTCCAGGCGAACATCAACCACTGCGCCGCTGCTCAGGATCTCCTGCTCCAGAGCATGGCGCAGTGGTCGATCAATGTTGCTGTGGTCTCCGAGCCGTACTTCGTTCCACCCAGGGAACACTGGTTGTCAGACCTGGACGGCTCGGTGACCATCATCTCGTCGGCCGCCGCTGGTACCCCAACCCCCGAAGGGCCTCAGCGAGGCAGGGGTTGCGTCGCGGCTCGGTTCGGAGAGATCGCCGTGGTGGGCGTGTACTTCTCTCCGAACCGAACTCTCGTCGAGTTCCACAACTCCCTCAGGGAATTAGTCACCGTCGTCGTCGGGTTCCGTCCCCTCCCCGTGCTGGTCCTCGGGGACTTCAATGCCAAGAATTTGGCTTGGGGTTCCCGGCTCACTGATGTCCGGGGAAGGATGGTCGAAGACTGGGCTCTGGAGACAGGCCTGGTCGTGCTGAACCGGGGTTCTGTCCCCACGTGCATACGGATGCGGGGCGAGTCAGTGGTGGACATTTCGTTTGCTAGCCCCGCTCTGTCATCGCGCGTTGGCGACTGGCGCGTCATGGAGGAGGTGGAGACGTTTTCGGACCACCGCTATATACGGTTCGACGTTTCCGCCGAGTCCGCAGACCCGCCAGTCAGACAGGCCCCGTGTGGCCCGCGTTGGGCGCTTAGGCAACTGGACCGGGAGCTTTTCCTGGAAGCCGCAGTCGTGCAGGCCTGGGTGATACCACCGGTCAGGCCTGCCGACGTTAACGAGGAGGCGAGATGGCTCCAGGACGCCATGTCCAGGATGTGCGACGTGGCGATGCCCCGGATCCGGGCGTGCCAACGCAAGCGCCAGGTGTATTGGTGGTCGCAGGAGCTGGCTGCTCTGCGTGGTGAGTGCACCGCAGCGCGACGCCGATACACCAGGCACCGCAGGCTCCGTATCCGCCCTCTGGACGCTGAAACCAGAGAGGCGGAGCTGTACGAGGAGTACAGGGCGGCGAAGGCCACCCTAAGGGTGGAGATCCGGCGGGCCAAAGATCGGGCCCGCGAGGAGATGTTGGAGACTCTGAACAGAGACCCGTGGGGACGCCCCTACCGCATGGTGCGTGATAAGCTCCGCACCTGGGCGCCCCCACTGACTCAGAGTCTCCGGCCGGAGGTCGTGGACGAAGTGGTTGGGGCGCTATTCCCCCGACCACAGATAGGTTACACGCCTCCCACTATGTCTCCGCCCCCTGCGGTGCCCAATGCGGGCTACAACGACGACGACGGTGAATCCGCTCCGGAAGTGACCGAGGTAGATTTGAGGGTGGCGGTGCGCCGGCTGAGCGGCAAGAACACCGCCCCAGGACCTGACGGGCTGCATGCCAAGGTTTGGGTCCTGGCCTCGGAGGCTCTCAGGCCTCGACTAATTGGTCTTTTCAGCGCATGCTTGGAGAGGGGCCAGTTTCCGCTGTCGTGGAAGACGGGTAAACTGGTCCTCGTGAAGAAGCCGGGGCGTCCTGCGGACTCTCCGTCCGCGTACCGGCCCATTGTGCTGCTCGACGAGGTGGGAAAACTGTTCGAGAGGATAATATCAGACCGCCTCGTCGGGCACCTGTCTGGAAGGGGGCCGGATTTAGCGGACGGCCAGTTCGGCTTCCGCAGAGGGCGCTCCACGGTGGACGCCATCATGCGCGTGAGGGACCTCACAACGGGGACTGCGTTGGCCAGGGGGCGAGTCGTCGTGGCGGTGTCTCTGGACATCGCCAACGCCTTCAATTCGTTGCCCTGGAGCTGCATTCTGGAGGCACTCCGGTATCACCGGGTGCCTGCCTATCTCCGTCGTGTAGTCGAGGCTTACTTGACGGACAGATGCGTCATCTACCCCGGTCACCGGGGCGTGTGGAATCGGCGAGAGGTGTCGCGCGGTGTTCCACAGGGATCGGTCCTGGGACCTCTCCTGTGGAACATCGGGTACGATTGGGTGCTACGCACCGACCTCCCGAGCGGCGTCAGCATTGTTTGTTATGCTGACGACACGCTGGTGCTGGCGAATGGGAGGTCACATCAGGCGGCGGCCGACCTGATGTCGCAAGCGGTCGCGACAGTCGTTGCAAGGATCCGGCAGTTGGGACTCGAGGTGGCGCTTCACAAATCCGAGGCCATGTGTTTTTATGGCCGTCGGAACGCGCCACCTCCAGATGGGTCCCAAATAATGGCAGGAGGAGTTACCATCGGCGTCGAGTCGGCGATGAAGTACCTGGGTCTCGTCCTCGACAGCCGATGGAATTTCACGGAGCATTTTCGTCGTTTGGCTCCTAAGTTGGAACGGTCTGGGGCCGCGCTCAAGCGGCTCCTTCCCAACCTCGGGGGGCCAAACGCCTCCTGCCGGAGGTTGTACATGGGGATTGTGCGATCCATGGCCCTCTACGGTGCCCCTGTGTGGGCGCCGGATTTGAAGCGGCGGCCGGCTCGTACGCTGGTCGCGTCCCAGAGGGTCATGGCTATCCGAATAATCCGCGGATATCGCACGATCTCCGGGGAGGCGGCGAACCTCCTTGCCGGATCACCGCCATGGGATCTGGAAGCGAAGGCGCTCGCGCGCGTCTACAGTTTGCGCGCAGACGCGCGTCGCCGGGGCGAGGATCCTCTGCCGCGCCAAATTAGTGCGTGGCGGAATGAGCTCCGGCGAGATCTCATGGCTGAGTGGAAGCAGCGACTGTCGCAACCGAGGGCCGGGCACGCTACTATAGCAGCGGTAAGACCCCTCTTTGAGGAGTGGCTTGAGAGACGCCACGGCGTCCTCACCTTCCGCCTGACGCAGGTGCTTACCGGGCACGGCAGCTTTGGTAGGTTCCTGTTTCGGATCCAGCGGGAGGAAACGCCCGAGTGTCGTCATTGTGAGGATCACCTGGAGGACACGGTGGAGCATACGGTGGCGGAGTGCCCTGCTTGGGCTGAGCACCGCCGTGTTCTCAGGGAAGTGATCGGCGGCGGCGACCTCTCGCGCCCGGCCTTAATCGAGGCCATGGTGCAGCGTGAGAGGAACTGGGAAGCTATCTCCTCCTTCTGCGAAGCAGTTATGCTCGCAAAGGAGGAGGCGGAGCGCGTGAGGGAACTATCCTCCTCGCGCCCCAGCCGCCGCAGAAGGCGACATTCCGGACGTCGGGGATCGAGGGATGATCTCCGGCCACCGTAAGCGCGGGTCTGCGGACGGCGAGTAAGGGTAGCTCGCCGCCCGACCAGAACTGGACCCGAGCGTACGGCGCGTAGCGTTCCGCGCGCGCCTCAAAGAGCCACTAGACCACCACAGTCGGGGCCCTAAAGGGCTGATGTTTAGCCGGGGCTGCGGGGTAAGCGCAATGAGGCACCGCGACCTCGGCCCAGAGCAGGAGAAGGAACGGGGGGGTTTTTAGTCAGTAAGAGTCTGACACTCTCTCTCGCCTTACCCTGGGCGGGAGAAGTCATTGGATGATTTTCCCCTGACAAAAAAAAAAAAAAAAAAAAAAAAAAAAAAAAAAAAAAAAAAAAAAAAAAAAAAAAACCGGGTGTGAAAAACCCAAGTAAATTTGTCAGAGCGCTTTCTTATAACCATGCATCTTTAGGACTGGGATTGTAGTTAGAAATTGATAACAGCTCGTCTGAGTCCACTGCTGGACTAATAGGCCTCGACCATCTCTATTTAAGAGGGGGGTATTTGCTTCACGTTCGGAAAATGGCGATTACAGTAATAAGATAAAATTTTGATGATGATCGTAACTGCCAGATTAAAAAAAAAAGTTCCTTTATGTTGTATGTCGTGGTAGCCCGAAAGTTAAGGCGCCCGCTTGTCATGCATGAGGGTGAGGGTTCAAAACCTGACAACCAATACCACCATAGTCCCAATGTTAATTTTTCAAAGTTATATGTAATTCGTTTGATTATTTAGAGACCACTGATATACGGTGAAGGAAAACATCCTGAGGAAACCTGGACTTATAATTTCAAATTATTTTCAATTCAAATTCAAATTATAGGTTTCAAAATCAATTGATTAATGCTCAAATCTTCTCTGTTTCAGAAGAGACCTTTGCTAAGCAGTGGGCATTTATAGGCTGATGATGTAATGTGAAGTTCCTTAGTCAGGGTATTACAAACCCACGGAAAGAGGAGGGTTACAAATATATTATACACACGGTAATGTTATGACGCAATACAAATCACTATTCAAAAAAGAACTAAAGGAAATACTAACCAGGTCTCCCAAAACGGAATCAATACTGACCATCGAGATATTGGGAGTGTTTACTATCAATATTGGAGCTCGCTTCCTGTCTGTCCGTCCGTATGTTGTTTTCTTATCAAATATTTTGGTTTTGTGCTGATTTAGTGGAGCGAGTGGGTGATGGGTTGCTTGTGTTCTTATGCTAAGGAGTTACTTTATTCTAGAGTTTTCTAACTCTAAGTGTGGGAGAGCCATGCTTCGGCACGAATGGGTCGGCTCGACCGTACTGATACCACGGCCTCACAGAATACCGGCGTGAAACAACTCACAGCGTTGTGTTTCGCCGTGTGAGTGAGGTTACCGGAGGCCCAATCCCGCCCCTTCCCCTATCCCTTCCCGATCCTTATATCCGCAACTCCTATCATTAAAAGGCCGGCAACGCACTCGTAACTCCTTTGGTGTTGCGGGTGTCTATGGGCGGCGCCGATTGCTTACCATCAGGTAATCCGCCTGCTCGTTTGCCGACTTATACCATAAAAAAACTCGCTGTCGGTAGTTCAAAGGTCCCAGGTTTTATCATCGGGTCAAAAAAGTGTGGAAGTGTGTTCTGTGCTTGGTCAAGCGATCAGCGGGCTCAACTTCTCGCGCCGGCTCTTGGTACTAGTGGGAGAATTCCTCTTTCTGCGAAACAGTCATGCTAGCTAAGGAGGAAACGGAGGATGTGAGGCATCGAATCCCTTATGCCCGTAGAAGATGCTTCTGGCGTCAGAGATTGAAAGACGATTTCCAACCATTGTACGCGCGAGTGGCGACGGCGAACATAGCAATTTTCCTTGCATCTATAAGCCATTGGACCATCACAGATGGAGCCTAATAATTCCGATATCCAGCTGTAGTAAGTTCACGGTGCAAGGAAGGATCGTCAGTAAGAGTCTGACACTCTCTTTCGCCTTACCTAGAGCGGGAGAAGAAATTAAATTGTTTTCCTCCTCAAAAAAGTATATCTATGCAAAGAGAAAAAAATCTTTTGTCAATAACATCGACAAAACTGAAAATTTTGCTACCTAGTTGGTTGAGTGGTTTGGTTGAGAACTACGAACGAGGGGTTTCAAAATTGATACTCGGGTCATGAAAAATAATCCTCGTTACGGAGTACGTGTTATGAAGGTATAAAAAACTAATAAACTGACTTTTGAGTATCAGACGGTTCGAAACCAATTTCCTTTATAAGTACTTCCTTCTTAAGTATGTGTGAAAATTGTTCTGTTTGTCTCCCTATTAAAATTCAGTGTGAACTACGGTTGTTTTCTTTACACGGAAACGTTCAAATTGATCTGATTTCCTAATTTACCTACAGCAGTTGTTTATTGATCAATAATTGCTGAAGAACGGGCCTTTAGTGTTAGGATGTTATGTGAAAGGACGGCAAACTTACCTGATGGTAAGCAATCAGCGTCAACCATGGATACCCAAAACAACAAAAGAGTTACGAGTGCGTTGCAGACCTTTTGTGGATTTGCGATTTGGATATTTAGGGATTGGGGAAGGATTTGAGGAGAAATGGCGAAACACAACGCTGTACTCGTTTCACGCCGGCTTTTTGTCAAGCCGTGGCATCACTCCGGTCGAGCCAGTTGTATTTGTAACCACTTGACTCAAATGAATAAATGTCAAATTAATTCCACCCGCTCTATACTGCATCAATATAAAAATCTAAATCATAAAAGGACAACGATAGTCATTGACAAAAGAAAATCATCATAATATACCAATTTCTATAAATACAACAATTTGTATGTATTGAAGAAACTAAAGGACCTACCTACACCTCTGCTGTCCCCAAATGACGCAGCACACTCGAGACACCGGTTAATATATTGATGTACAAACATACACACATCCGTTTCCGTCTACTATTGACATTTAAGTTTTGACCACCTACCTGATTGGGTATTATCGATGAAGTTTTTTGTGACTAGGATATGGTTGGTATTTTAACAAGAATTTTCTTACTATTTGCATTATAATAAAGGTGTTATATTTAGTTATTTCGTTCGTTCTAACACTAAATTAGTAGTGATCATGTAATTTTTACTTGAAACAGATATTAATAGGTGTGTTTTTCCTAGTCTTCAGCCTCGAGCAGGAGAAGGAACGGGGCGGTTTTTAATCAATAAATCTCTTTCTTGCCTCACTCTTGGTGTATAATTCATTATATCATTGGAACGTGAATATATACCTAATATTTAACTTTCTTTTCTTCTTCTTCGTGTGATGAGAGTACCTGTCTATAATTTTTTTTTTTATCAGAGCATATTCGTCTTTCGTCGGAACGCTATCAATTTTTTTCAATATTACTTTATTATGGTGTAAAAGCCTCTCAATGTCTTTATCTTTTATCACTTGACTACACATCACGTTTAACATTCTTTCACAAGACATTTTCATTAAGAAATTAGAGAAAGGGTAACACCGTACACCGACACATTTGCCGATAATACATTCTAAGTGTTATTCCTGAGTTCAACATTCCGATTTTAGATAAACATATTAATAAATAGTAGTTTTCTTCCATTAGGTGCAATAATATTGGCTGTCTCATCGTTTCTGAAGGCTTTTGACAGATGACTCGAGAAGGGATGGGGTTCGGATACATTTTATTTGGGTGTGGGTTACATTTTAAATTCATTAATCTTATTTATCTTTATTTTATATTGCCACTGTAGATTTATCTTAGTTTTTATGGGATAGGTTTACTAATGACCATGTGAATTACCTGATGGTAAGCAATACCCGCCTATGAACGCTGGGAATATCAAGGAGTAACTAATGCGTTGCCAACCTTTTGTGGATTACGAGTAAGGAATTCGCGGATTCGGGATAGAATTGAGGAAGGTTTTTTGACGTGTTAAAAGGGCCGTTTTATGGCCTATGGGCAAAAATAAATTCATTGTTTCATTGTTATCACTGAGGGAGCCGGCCAATTGACGACAACGAAGGGTGTATTGGTTTACGTTTAGGAGTTTGAGTTTAATCAGTGGTTCAGCCTATTATCATTCTTCATTTATCATTGTAGCGACCCGCCCCGGCTTCTCACGGGCACTATGCTGGTACTAAATTTTTCCACTATTTAATGGAACATCCATTCATCCATCTCATCACTCTATCTGTAAAAAAATCGCATCAAAATCTTTTCCGTAGTTTTAAAGATTTAAGCCTACATAAGGTCGTGGTGGCCCGGAGGTTAAGGAGCCCGCTTCTCATGCATAAGGGTGTTTTTTTTTTTTTTTTTTTTTTTTTTTTTTTTTTTTTTTGTGAGGGGAAAATCATCAAATGACTTCTCCCGCCCAGGGCCGGGCAGGAGGGAGTGTCAGACTCTTACTGACTAAAAACCCCCCTGTTCCTTCTCCTGCTCTGTGCCGAGGTCGCGGTACCTTATTGCGCTTACCCCGCAACCCCGGCTGAACATCAGCCCTTTAGGGCCCCGTCTGTGGTGGTCTATTGGCTCTTTGAGGCGCGCGCGGAACGCTACGCGCCGTACGCTCGGGCCTGGTTCTGGTCGGGCGGCGAGCTGCCCTTACTCGCCGACCGCAGGCCCGTACTTACGGTGGCCGGAGATCGTCCCTCGATCCCCGACGCCCGTAGTGTCGCCAGTTGCGGCTGCTGGGGCGTGAGGAGGAGGATTGCTCCCTCACGCGGGCCGCCTCTCTCTTTGCGAGCATGACTGCTTCACAAAAGGAGGAGACGGCGTCCCAGTTCCTCTCACTCCGCACCATGGCCTCGACTAAGGCCGGGCGCGAGAGGTCGCCGCCGCCGATCACTTCCCTGAGGATACGGCGGTGCTCAGCCCAGGCAGGGCATACCGCTACCGTATGCTCCACCGTATCCTCTAGGTGGTCCTCACAATGACGACACTCGGGCGTTTCCTCCCGCTGAATCCGAAACAGGAACCTACCGAAGCTGCCGTGCCCGGTAAGCACCTGCGTCAGACGGAAGGTGAGGACGCCGTGGCGTCTCTCAAGCCACTCCTCAAAGAGGGGTCTTACCGCTGCTATGGTAGCGTGCCCGGCCCTCGGTTGCGACAGTCGCTGTCTCCACTCTGCCATGAGATCTCGCCGGAGCTCATTCCGCCACGCGCTTATTTGGCGCGGCAAAGGATCTTCGCCCCGGCTACGCGCGTCTGCGCGCAAACTGTAGACGCGCGCGAGCGCCTTCGCTTCTAGATCCCACGGCGGTGATCCGGCAAGGAGGTTCGCCGCCTCCCCGGAGATCGTGCGATACCCGCGGATTACTCGTATAGCCATGACCCTCTGGGACGCGACCAGCGTACGAGCCGGCCGCCGCTTCAAGTCCGGCGCCCACACAGGGGCACCGTAGAGGGCCATGGATCGCACAATCCCCATATACAACCTTAAGGGTGTGGGTTCCAAACCTGGCAAGTACCAATGTGACTTTTTCCGAGTTATATACTTTCTATGATTATTTTACACACCACTGACATACAGTGAAGGTAAACATCGTGAGGAAACCTGGACTTATAATTTCTAATTAATAAGTTTGAAATCGCCAACCCGCATTGAGCAAGCGTGGTGATTAATGCTCAAATCTTCTCCGTGTGAGAAGAGGCCTTTGCTCAGCAGTGGAAGCGTATAGGCTGATGATGATGAAGCATACATAGAGATATACGGACAGAGGAAGTGACTTTGTTTTATATTGTGTAGTGATGCAGAGGAAAGAATTAACAATTTGTTTAAATTGTAAAGGCTTCCTACTATTGGGGAGCTATAATGCTATCCCCGGTGAACATATACTATTCATATACATATGTGGACTTCATGAGTGAAACCAGGCATAGCTATGTCAAAGTTATACTGGTACTGGTAACTCGACGTATTCCTTGCAGCATTGCTGGATGAAACCTTTCCATACCGATGGATAGGGCGCGGTGGGCCGATTCCGTGGCCTGCACGTAGCCCTGATCTTACGCCACTAGACTTTTACTTCTGGGGTCATATGAAAGACCTAGTTTATGTGAACCCAGTAAATTCATTGAAGAATTAAGGGAGAGAATAACAAATGTAGCGGACCAGATGAGGGCAACTATCACATCAAGAATCACAAAAACTGAAGTGAGGAAGCGAATAAGAACGTGTATTAGAAACCGAGGGCAGCACATCGAACAAGACGTGTGAAAGTTAAAGCTTTTAAACTGATATTGACTAAAAATAAATGCTAATATTCACGAAACTGTTTTCTTGATTTTCCGAATAATCACCTTTTTGTGAGACGCACATAATGTATTCCCTAACTTTGTACTAACTTTCATACCTTTTTGGATAGCTGATAAGACTACTATGTTATCCTAGTAATTTGTACATTTGGCATAGTAATTTTTTTTTTCACTTGACAACATTTTGTGTCAAGTTATAGCAATAATCACAAAAAAAAATGTTTATTTTGTGGTATTTGCCAAAGTTTTTGGCATTTTTAAACTTTTAATTATTAACAAAGATCTGCTACGGCATCAACTATGATATTAACTTAAATTTAAGTACTGTCGTGCCGTAAATAATTTTTGATATAAAAATACTAAATAACTCAAAAACTACTGAATTTCATTTTAGCCCTACTATGACGTCCTGCAAGGAATACGTCGAGTTACCAGTAACCCTATATTATGGTGATACAGCAAAATAGTTCAGCTTTTAAATCACACTGCTGTGATCATACACTTGTGGAGTCTATGTCCGTGGAAACATACAACGCTTTGTATTAATTGCCTAGATAATCTGTGAACATACAGTCTTATCCTAACTCGGAATAATTTAAATTAGGGCTATGGTGAAAAGTTAAATCATTTTTTTCTATTAGACTTTTGAACGCCAGCAAAGATGCAAAGTTTAAAACTGCCAGTCCGTCGGTCACTCCTCTTGTGATTTCATGCTGGGGTTGCGGGGCAAGCGCAATTAGGTACCGCGGCCTCGGCCCAGAGCAGGATAAGGAACTGGCGGTTTTTAGTCAGTAAGAGTCTGACACTCCCTCTCGCCTCACCCTGGGCGATAGCAGTAAATTTTTGATGAAACCCCTCACAAAATAATTTTACAATATAGTTAGAATCTTATGTCTAATGATGAATATGTTGATTTATTGCAGTAGCTTTTCACTAGTAGTTTTATTTGTCAAACTTAATTTGAAATTACTTTAAGCATAAAAAAAATCTCTTTCCTACTACTAGTAAAATTGTATAAAAACACATTCAGTAGTTTATAAGTTACTCATCAACAAATATATGTATACATAGCGAAGAAATTTTTCCTACAAATTGTAGTCGCAAATGATAAATTCCGACTTGGTAACAACCCTCCCTTGTTGGGGGCGTTTCTCTATTAAATATTGCTTTTAATTAGGTATCGGACGCCACCATTTTGTAACTAACTTAACTGATCGTAACTCAATGCTCACTGATTTTAATTATCAACTTCTCCGTTTAAATTGTGCTTGGTTGTAAACTATGTAGAAAGGCTTTGAAAGAGAGTTTTAGGAGAGGCTATAAGGGTTATTTTGGTGATTTCTCTTGTAGAATCTTTATTGTTATTTTATATGGGTTTGGGCTACTAAGTCCTAATTAAATTCAATTTTTCATTAAAGAATTCATTTTGATTCATTCTTATAATTCATTTTGTCTCTTGTACCAGGCATAATTTTGGATTTTCTTATTAGAAAAGCAGTTTCATGTTGCCGCGACGTGCACGCTGTATTACCGAATAAGAGTTCCGTTGCGACTTTAAAAACTAGTAGAGCTATTCTCAGTCACGTGAGTACGTTGTTATTTTTTTTAAATTTGGAAAAGCCGTACACATCTCGAAGTCAAAATAGACTAAGTACATAAAAGCACTATTGAACATCAAACAAAATATTTACATAAATATAGTTTAAAATTTGTCAGTCTGTCGATCAAACCTATCATGGTTAAACTATTTGCTCGTTCCAAGAAGTTTTGTCTTAATAACTCTTCTCCTTACTAAGAAATCATACCAAGAACTCCTTGCTCGCTTATTCAAAAAAATTCAGAGAAAAAATCATGAGGATAAACATTAATTGTGGTCGTCAATAAATTCTTATTGATATCGATAAATAAATGAGAAGTGTTTGTATAACGCGTCAGTAATTAATAACTGCAAGAGCAGTTATCTTTGCATATTAAAAAGAGTTTGTCTCACTTCGCCCTTCCAATTGTGGTCTAAGTTATAAGATGAAGAAGACGGTTACGCTTTACAATTTGAAGGAAAATGTACTTAGGAAAAGACATTAATATGCCCAGCCCAATTTAATTTTTGAGGTGGCGTATTCATCAAATGACTTTTTTTAAGAGAGAGAGTGTCAGACTCTTACTGACTAAAAAGCACCCCTTTACTTCTCCTTCTTCAGGCTAAGGCCACGGTACATTATTACGGTTGAACTGCAGCTCTGGTTGAATCATGTACAGCTGCCTGGATCTTAGTGGGAGAAGGACCGGGATGGTATTTAGTCAGTAAGAGCCTGATACTCCCTCACATTACTGTATGAGAGCCATGCTTCGGTCCAAATTATGTGATACCACGGCCTTACAGAAAACCGGCGTGAAACAACCACAGTATTGTGATTCGACGTGTAAGTGAGGCTACCAGAGGCCCATTTAGGTAAGTACTCCTCCCCCAATCCCTAATCCCCAAAACGGAAACTATCACATAAAAAAAAAAACAAATTACAAAAACCTATCTATATATGTGTTTTTAAGAATATTCCATTCGATACTAACGTTATTAACACTAGAAAGACCAGAGTGGTCAAATGACCCCAATGAAGTTTTTGATCATTCATATTATCAAAACCATAGCATTGAACTCATTGTCGTTTTATGACTTTTAACATTTCGTCATTGTTTACATTATTCTGATGTGTGTATATCGATAGCAAGATAAATACTATTTACAAATTCATCGCCTACCTAGAGAGACCGCAGTGGTCATTTGACACCACTGCGTGCTTGCTAGTTACATTTCGTGGAATATACTTGTGTTATGGGTAGTTGAAATAAAATATTATTTCTTGTTTTGTTCTTGTCAAAACAAAGACGTATCACGGCTCGCCATAATAATATAATGCCTCATTATCGTTCCCTTTGCCCTTCAAAAATACTGGAAGTGTTGCAAAATTTACCGGACGATCAATCAGACTGTGAATCGACTGAAGAAGTGAGGCACATTTTGCATTTAGATTCAGAAAGTGTTTACAATATTACACAAAATAGTGATTCTTTTAGGGATGATGATCACACTCATATTCTGATTCTGATAAAGTGTATATCATTTTATATATTGATGTAAATAAAATAATATTTTTACATTGCGAGTTTTACAGTAGCTCTCTCGATTTTACGTAGTGCAAACCTAAGAAGAGGTCGAGGTCGAGGTCTCATGTTTAGAAAGAAATGAAAGCCGTCGACAAAATCAGAGTTTAGGCGAGTGGGTCGTATTGCGACTAATGGTCCCATACTTGAACACTGGTCGAAATATAACTACTGATAATTTTTTCACCAGTGAAAGTTTACCAAAAAACCTAATTGAAAAGCGTACATCAATAGTTTGTACGGTCAACAAAACACGAAGAGATATTCCAGCTACTATAAAAAATGCATCCCTTAGTTTACATGAAACACTTATCATCAAGGAAAACCTTCAAAATCAGTTCAAAATGATTCTAGGCTTTCTTCACTCTAATGTATTTTTTGAAGGCGAACACGGTGAAGTTTTATAATGCTATGAAATTTAGAGTAGATATTACTGATCAAATGGCCAAGAAATATAGTGTCAAAGCACCCTCGTCGTTGGTGTGTTGGTCAAGTGTTTTATAATCATATTTTGGATTTGGCAGCAATTAATTCTTGGATTTTGTACAAAAAACTATCAAGATAAAAATCTGTAGAAAAAAGTTCATTCTTGACTTGGTCACTTGGCCAGGGAGTTAGTCAGCCAAGATACCCACTCCCTGATGACATCATCTACTTCACAGCCCGATTATAACTTACCCCCAGAGCCAGAAGAAGAACGAAGTGGAAAAAGAAAAAAGGTAGAAACAAAACCATTAAATCTTGTATTAGTTGTAAAAAGCCTTGTGTTGTGTGGCTCTTGTAATGTAAACAAGAAGCTAAAATGTCAAAAACTTTAAATTTTTTATTACTCTTAAGTTATTTTATTTACAATAAGATGTTAATCTATAACATTTAAAACCATAATACATGAATAAAACATTACAATCCACAAAAGAGTCATTTGACCCCACTTGGTCTTTATAGGTAGTTCAAAATTTCGGTCTTCCTAGTGTTAAAACTCACAGCTCATCGCTTACAACTGGTCCCACACGTTAATTCAAGCGATTAATTTGGTGAGAAATGTAATCGATTTTACGTTCAACTGCCTTTAACAAATAACTAACGAATATGGCTTACACATCACTGTTTCAATATAAGGATGAATGGAATTAAATGACACGCCTTTTATTCTTCGGAAGGGTAAACAGAGTATCATTGAATGATAATTTCCACAATTAGTAATGTTATAAGTTAAAATGTTACTAGTTATATTCTTAATTAGCTAACTAGCTACTCTTCGCCCTTTTACACGCTGCATAGCTCCTACAGATCGTAGCGTGATGTTATTCGGCCTATAGCCTTCTTGGACAAATGTACTACGTGACACTAAAAGAATTGTTGAATTCGGACCAGTAGTTTCTGAGATTAGCGCGTTAAAACAAACAAAGAAACTTTTCAGCTTTATAATATAATTAGGAAAAATTATAATTGCCATCAGGAATATAACAGTATGATCAACGTAAAACCTTTGACATGAGTTTTCTAAATTCTAACAATTTTTTTTTTTCACGAATTTAGAGTCGAAACTAGCTTACCCTTGTTCGATCTAGCGATCGCTTAGCCCGCAACGCAACAATTTTTACAACATAAATCTGTATGCTAAACACACATACACACACACACACACACACGCCTCGCTCAACTCCAGCGCATCGAGTTCATTCACCAATAAAAAAATATAATTAATTTTTCGCACTGTCTGTTCGTATCAGCATGCAACTCATCGCCTCTTTGACATTATGACCTTTCCACGTTAATTCAGAGGCAATTTATTAAAATAATACTTTAAACTAATGAAGAGTTGGTTAAGTAACCGTTTTTTAAGTGACCATAAAATGACCTTTTACTTGATGAAAATAGGGTCCAATGATTTCGCGATGACACGGATATAAAAGCACCCGCGTCAGCAAGGTTCTTTACCTGACAAGTACCATTGTGAATATATCCGACTTAAGTATAATGTGTACCTACTTTCTAAAATTAGTAAGACACCACTGACATATGTATGTATGATGAGGGAAAAAATGAGACCCAAAACCTTTATTTTTTTATCCGAAAAGTCATTAAATGACATCTCTTTCCCTGGTTGGGGCGAGAGAGAGTGTCAGACTCGTACTGTACCACTATTTTCCTTCTCCTGCTCCAAGCAGGCGCTGCGATAAATTTTTGCGCTTTTAGCCGAAACCTAGGCTGACACCCGGTTTCTGAAACGCTAAAATTAACTAATATCCTGTTAAATCTCTTGTCAAGTCATCTGATTGAGTGTTGATAATTCAGTCAACCAATCAGACGACTTGACGAGAGATTAAATTGATTTTAACATTGATCGGCATTTCGGAAACCGGGTGTGAATCTTGTCGAAAGCAGGTCATAATTTCTAATTTAAAAATTTAAAATCACCAATACGCGTTGAGGCCTAACCTCCTTTGTGTGAGAAGATGCCTTGGCTCAGTCGGCAATACGGTAGTTTCCAACTAGTCAAATTCAATACGTCGTTAATCCAAACGTCAAAAACGATACTTTTCTATGAAATTTGTATGAAAAACTGAGCTATGACGTCATAACTTTTTTGCGTCAAACAGATAACTTATTTCTTAATAATTATCTAAAAAATCTAAAATTTTATGTTTCGGACGATCGATGAATGAAAGTATAGTTATTTTTCAATATTTTATTGTATTGAAACGTCGAAATAATTTATTTTTGACCTAGGAAACTACCCAATTATAGGCTGATTACGATAATGAATTAGGTGAAATTGTTTTAAGAAGAGTACCCTGTTTTTATCCAGTTAAGTAAGTAAATAATCAATACCCATATTATTAAATTGAAGAGTTTTTTGTTCTATAGAATAGAACTTATTTGAATAATATTTACTTACATAAGAAACCTTACTACTTATAAAATATTGGATTTCGACTTTTCTTAAGTAGATTCCAAACTTTATAATTCTATAGTTGTTCACCATCTTAACTTTCATATTAAAATAAGATAAAACGTTAACTCATTTCTATAAAAAAAGAACAGCAACAAAAAAGAAACAAATTCGCTACCTACAAATACAAACCAAAACTTGATACCAAACTCTCTGTTTTTAGCTCGACAGATCAAAGTAACAAACAAACAAACAAACCTAATATATTTTTACAAGTTTCTCTTTAACCTGTGCACATAAAGCATTGTGATTTAAAAGTAAAATGGTGGCCGCGGAGACGAACCGTCGCCGACATTGACACACGACCATGTCCAAGGTCCAGGAATAAAAGAATTGTTTTGGACCCCGGACCCGCCGACGGATGCCGCGCATAGCTTGCTCCCCAATTAAGATCCCGTAAGATTGTCAACCCGTGTTTTTAGTGGAAAGTAGGGTGTGTATGATTTGTGCTTTGAAGATCAAGTCTTTCTCTGACCTTTGAGTTGGTTTCGGTAGTTATTCTCTGAGTAGTTAGATGTGAAATGTCGGCTTCATCTAGATGTTGTTTTTATATATTGTTGACGTCAATTTTATTTTTTTTATTCCTCAATTATATAGATTATCACACCATATTAAATTTGTACGCCTCCTGGCATAACATAGCGCTCTGTGTCAACAACATTATAATATCTGTATTTTATTCACCTATGTTAACAAATAAATGATTTGATTTGATTTGACGTGTAAAAGAGCCATCTCTATTTACAAAAATATTATTATTGATTGTTTAATTGTTGTTTCTGGGTATGGTAGTAAAAAGTTTCTTTTGGACCAAGGTTACTTGTAACATAAAACTTGTGATTAAAGTGAAAATTGTAAAAATGCCCTATTGTATTGATTTACACTTACTAGTGCGCATGATGTAATAATTTACCTAAAAAATCAGTCAGAAAACATAAAACCAATTCTGTAATCATTTTATTTGGTCGTTCTATTGTTTGAGTCTCCCCCAATGGGGGATTGGCATGTAAAATCACGTCGTAGTGGTATTTCATGCATGAGGATACGGCTTCCAAACCCGATAAGTGACTTTTTCCGAGTTATATGTACTTTCTATGATTATTTAGACACCACTGACATACGGTGAAGGACAACATCGTGAGGAAACCTGGACTTATAATTTATAAGTTTGAAATCGCCAATCCGACTTTAGCAAGCATGGTGATTAATGCTCAAACCTTCTCCGTGTAAGCAAGGACTTTGTTAAGCAGTAAGCACTTATAGGCCCACTAGCTTTTGCCCGCGACTCCGTTCGCGTGAGATAGTGACCTCCTGCAGATTTTTGGTGCAAAAACTAGCCTATGTCATTTCTCGAGTTTCAAACTATGTCTGTACCAAATTTTACAGAAATCAGTTCAGTAGTTTAGGCATGAAGAAAAGACAGACAGAGAGGCAGACAGAGTTACTTTCGCATTTACAATATTAGTTTGGATGATATGATTACAAAATAATTCGATAAAATAAAACAGGACAGTCCCGCTAAGACTGTTGAACACAGACCCAATACACAACCGTGTAGTTTTTTAAACATTTTTGTTTTGTCCCAATCTGTTTTTTAACACCTCCCGTGGTCGGAGCAGATCGCCCGATAATTACTACAAGCCGTATAATGAGTTCCTTACTGATTTTACTAATCGAGATTATGGTGATTCATAACTGAGACTGTTTTGTACTAATCACCACAGCTGCTAATGTTTTTTGGGGTTTAGTTTTAAGCAGAATAAAAAATAAACGTATCTCTCGTTTGTATTTATTCTACCTATACTAATATTATAAAGAGGTAGAATTTGTATGTTTGAATGTAGGGGGTAATCTTTGGAACCGCTAGTCGGTTTGCCAAAATTCTTTCACTGATGAATAGCTACAATGTTCCTGAGTGCTATAGGCTATAAAGATCACGCTACGATCAAATGGAGCTGAGCAGCGGGTGAAACCTCGCGAGAGTAGCTAGTCTGATAATAAAGGAAATGTGACGTGATATTTTTTATGTTTTACCTTTCGAAAGACATGTGAAATTGATTATCGTATTTAGCAGTTTATTCACATAACTATATGGAGAGCAGAGAACTCGACTAATTGAAGTCAAAATAACGGCTCATCTTGTGCGGCACACGATGCGATTAATTTTTTTGAGTTAACTTTAAGAATACTACTCTGTCAAGAAAGTACCGGGAAAAAGTCAATAATACACAAAATGTTTGTTATTCATCTAAATTTATTTAATCACCTTCAAAGTATGCTCCTTCAGAAACGATACACTTACGCCAACGAATAATCCAATCATCGAAACTTTTTTTAAACGCTGTTTCCGGAATTGAGTTCAGTGCTCGCCGCGAATTCTCCTTTATGTCTTCTAACGATTGAAAACGGGTGCCACGAAGGGGTAATTTGAGTGTGGGAAAAAGAAAGAAGTCGGCTGGAGCCATATCTGGTGAATATGGTGGCTGCTCGATGGTGTTTGTTGAGTGTTTGGACAAAAAATCGTTTACAATGATGGCCTTGTGCGAAGGCGCATTATCGTGATGCAAAATCCAAGAATTTTCTTTCCACATTTCTGACCTTTTTCGTCGAATTTGTTCTCTTAAACGCCGCATAACGCTCAAATAATATTCTTTATTTTTTTACCGTTTGACCTTCGGGCAAGAATTCTGAGTGCACAACACCGCGATAGTCAAAGAAAACAGTCAACATGACTTTGACTTTTGATCGACTTTGACGTGTTTTTTTCGGTTTTGGTTCAGTTGGAAGGCGCCATTCCGAAGCTTGTTGACTAGTTTGCATGTCAAACTCGTAAACCCACGTCTCGTCACCAGTAACAATGCATTTCATGAATGTTGGGTCGGTATTGACTCGTTCTAGCATGTCCTCAGCGACTTTCATGCGATTTAGTTTTTGAAGAAAATTCAGGTCTTTTGGGACTAGCCGAGCGGCAACACGTTTCATACCCAAATTATTTGTTAAAATGGTACGGATCGACTCGTGAGATACAGAAAGTTCGGCGGCCATCTCTCTCAAACTTGAATGAGGATTTTCAGTCACTATTTTCTTCACTTTTGCGATGTTAACTTCAGTTGCAGATGTTGATGGCCTACCAGAACGAGGCAAATCTTCCATTACATCTCGACCGCTTTTGAACGCTTTGTACCACTCATAAGCACGTGTTTTTGATAAAGTCGATTCACCGTAAGCCTTCTGTAACATTTTGAGTGCCTCCGAACACAAAATTTCATTGGCGATGCAAAATTTAAGACAAACTCCTTGTTCGATGTTTTTGTCCATTATGAAATTCGCAATACACACTAGATATTATAAAACTAAAAACAGCACTGTTTTTAATATAAATAACAGATGCAACTCAAATGCCGCGCCAAAATGAAAAACAGTTATGCCAATCTAACAACAATAAAAAAAAAATCGAATTTGGAACCATAAAAAAAACATTCAGTTTAATTATCTTATATTGTAAGGTATTAATTTTTCATGTATTTAATTTGATTGGTTCATTTTTGTTTTATTTTTTGTTATATTTAATTTTTAATTCCTATATTTTAATAATGTTATCCGCCTATACTTTTCACAAACATTTTTAATTAATATTTTTTTGTAGTACTTGTAAAAACATCAAATTTTACATGTATTTATTTAATCTAATTTATTCAATTCTCAAATTAATTCCTGAATTGTATCTGATTTATTGCTTTCTTAATAATTTTGTTGTTTGTTGTAAAAGTTTATTTTTTTTGTGATTATTTGAAATTGTCTACCGTTTATGTTTCTTGTGCATGTGGTGTTAGTCTATAAGTAATTGTTACACTTGGTAATATAAATATTGTTTGCTAATTGTCTAAGTAAAGTGTAAACAATTGTTGGCTAACCTAAATAAATAAATAAATAAATAAATAAATTCATTCCCGATACTTTGTTGACTGAATGTACAGTCACAATTCCGTAACTGCCATTATTTACTCACTCCTAAACATCCTTTAATATCCACATATCGTTATCAATCAGTAATCCCAAAATACCAAATCAAAATCTGTATCATTATTTAAGTTCATAGTTATAACACCTGATGCACAAAAGATTCTGCCACGGACTATCTACCAAATCAAAATTTTAACCCTTCTTTTTATAAATATCTTAATCTTACTTTAAACGCCACAACTAAAACTCAGCACGTAGCCAAAATAATTAGAAATACAAAAAGGCTGAACCAAAACTGATTTACTACAAGCAATACAAGAATAAAATAAAGCCATCAACCGTTTACTAAACAAGATAACTAAGCCATAAACATTACAACTACTACAATAAAATTCCTAATACTTTTCTTATAGGAATCTAAGAATTCTCAAAATGATCCTCGTTAATCAATCAATGGCCTTAATTAAACTATTGGTTAATGACCATATAGGTGTCTAATGAATTCCAAGTAGTTTATTTTAATGGTATTATGGCCATAGGTCGATTGTGTCCAATATTTCTTGTTGACTACTTATTTAGCCGGGGTTGGGTGAGGGTTACACCGAAGCGAATGATTTAGTATAATTGGGTGGTTTTGGTGCTAAAGTTTCGTGAAAATATAAATAAATATGTCATGGTCGTGGTGGCCTGGTGGTTAATGCGCCCGCTTCTCATGCATGAGGGTGCAGGTTCGAAACCTGGCAAGTACCAATGTGACTTTTTCCGAGTTATACGTACTTTCTATGATTATTTAGACACCACTGACATACGGTGAAGGTAAACATCGTGAGGAAACCTGGACTTATTATAATTTTGAATTATAAGTTTGAAATCGCCAACCCTCATTGAGCAAGCGTGGTGATTAATGTTCAAACCTTCTCCATGTGAGAAGAGGCCTTTGCTCAGCAGTGGGCTCTGGGCGGGAGAAGGAATGGAGGAGTTTTTATTTATTAAAAGTATGATACTCCCTCTTACACTCTCACCTTAGGCGAGAGAAGTTATTGGGTGATTTTCCCTTCCCAAAAAAATAATCCAAAAACATCATAAGTGTGGGAGAGGCTTAGTGCTTCGGCACGAATGGGTCGGCTCGACCGGAGTGATACCATGGCCTCACAGAAAACCAGCGTGAAGCAACCACAGCGTTGTGTTTCGCTGTGTGAGTGAGATTACCGGAGGCCCAATATTTATATTTATATTTATTTATTTATTTAAACTTTATGCAACAAAACGTTACATAGGCGGACTTAATGCCGTAGGCATTCTCACCAGTCAACCTTAGGGTGATACAGAGAGAGTATGGTAGGTGCAACAAGAAGAGAACTTTGAGACGATAAATCAAGATTTAAAAATACAATCCTTCCTCTCCCCCAATCCCTCCTCAATCCCTAAATCTAGAAATCCTTAGTCCCTAAAAGTTCGGCGACGCACTCGTAACTCCTCCGTTGCGGGTGTCCACGGGCGGCGCTGATTGCTTACCATCAGGTAATCCGTCTGCTCTTTTGCCGATCTATTACATTAGAAAAAATCTTAATACAAGCTTTACGGTTCGGTGTAAACGCAACCTATAGGAGTTTAACAAGAGCCCTAACAAGGTGACAATAAAACAATTAAAGCAGTAAACAGCAATCAGTCCCCACTGCTTCACACAAATAAAAACTTTAAACGCCACACTTAATACCATTATTTGCTGAATTTCCAAGAATTTTTTACATAGGAGATAAGTGTATAGTATCAATTCAGATGCAGATTTTTCTTTACTTTTTGCCTATCATAAGTATTTCTAAACTATACCTTTTGTTTGAGGGGTGATAGTCCCCCAGTTTTGGTCAGGAGACAGTGAATAAGTGGGTTTCTTACTGGCTAAAAACCACCCATTTCCCTACTAAGGGGCAGGGCCGCAGCACGTTTTTAGGCTTGCTCCTGCAATTCCTGCAGAGCATGGGCCGTACTAGGGTCATTATGAAAACTCAGCGAGAACAACACAACATTGAATTTGTGGGTTTATGAATGACACAAAGTGCTGTTCCATGCAGGAGTCGACTCGCAGAACCTTGCGGTACCACCGCGCCACCCTTGCAGTCTATCGGAATATACAGGTCATTGCATTTATTAACCGATGTATTTGTGACATAAGTTGTGTTTGTTTTAAGTTGTATTTTTGATGTTTGCTGTACTTTTATATTACTAATTGTTTAAGCAGTGCGTGCAGCAGCCGTGGTCGCAAGCAGACTAAAATGTTTAAGTGTGGGAGAGCCATGCTTCGGCACGAATGGGTCGGCTCGACCGGAGTGATACCACGGCCTCACAGAAAACCGGCGTGAAATAACCACAGCGTTGTGTTTCGCCGTGTGAGTGAGGTTACCGGAGGCCCAATCCTTCCCCTTCCCGGACCCTTCCCCAATCCCTAAATCTCCAAATCCCTAATCCCTAAAAGGTCGGAAACGCACTCGTAACTCCTCCGTAGCGGGTGTCCACGGGCGGCGTTGATTGCTTACCATCAGGTAATCTGTCTGCTCGTTTGCCGACTTATTACATTAAAAAAAACCAGGTCGAAACGTCCAGCCTTCCAAGGCATTTATATAATTGCTTTTCGCGTCAATACCCGCTCAATGATATCGATGCTTCCGGCAACAAATGTCGTAAACGCCATTTTGGCGAAAATGAGTTAAGAATGCAGCCCTACTTAATTTTTGGCGCTGCGTCGATCTAAAAATGTGAAAAAAATATTCGCCTAAAAAAACATACTTTTACACCCAAAATTTGTACTATTATAATCAAGATTTTTTTGAAAAGAGGGTATGTATAACTCATATTGCTTAGAACCGCATAACCGTGCTGGTCGTATAATACAACGTACAAACAGCTGTCGGTCGTACAAACATGAATACATAATTAATTGTAATTACACCCCACAATCATTTTGAAAACGTAAGCTCTGCTGAGAAACAATTGTCGTAATGTCACTTGGTCTTGGAGAATTTGTTTGAAAAATGAATTATGTAGGTCGTTTTTTTTATGTTCCGTCAGTCCGTCTGTTCGGCAAACGAGCAGACGGATTACCTGATGGTAAGCAATCAGCGCCGCCCATGGACACTCGCAACGGAGGAGTTACAGTGCGTTGCCGACCTTTTAGGGATTAGGGATTTGGAGATTTAGGGATTAAGGAGGGATTGGGGAAGGGCAAGGATTGGGCCTCCGGTAACCTCACTCACACAGCGAAACACAACGCAGTGGTTATTTCACGCCGGTTTTCTGTGAGGCCGTGGTATCACTCCGGTCGAGCCGACCCATTCGTGCCGAAGCATGGCTCTCCCACACTTAAACGTACAGCGTACTCCTAATTTTTTTTAATAGGGTCAGTCTCATATTGTCATTGATACTCTTCCTGAGACTGACGAGGAAGATGAAATTTCTGATTAATTATCTTCTATCAGAAAATGAGGTCTTCAAATTTTTGGTTAATAAGTAATCTTCTATCCAATGACAGAAAATTATTAATCAGAAATTTGAAGACCTGATTTTCTATAACTCGTCGTCGTATTATGTTTTGCATCTACTTTTTTAATATCTTGTCGATAACACTTTCCCATTTTCACCAACGACACTAAAAGTTAGGTTTAGACCATAGTCTTTCCGAACAAAAAAGATCTAGAAAGATGAACTACCTAATTTTTTAAAGGCGTTGGTGAAAATGGACATTGTTTATTAAAATTATTAGAGCATTACTGCTCTAATAATTTTAATAGCTTAGTAGAATATTTACTTATAATTTTTTTTAATTCATTATCAATACATTTTAAAAAAATGTCGTTATTATAAAATCTTCTTGAAATCCACGAAACATAATGATTACTTAACATTTTGAATTATGTCTGGCCGGTTAGGTACGTCGTTGGAGGTAGAACACTATAGGCATCTTGTGACAAACGCTTGATTAAACTATACACGGGAAGATGCCTATAATATACTTACTTAAGTGTATTTTTATACCTTTAGGACCTGCCAGTCGAAAGGACTATAGACTTTCGCTTCAGATATTTCCATGTTTGTTACATACCATCGCATCAGATCGTGGTGTTTACACTCATTTTTATTTCAGTATATGGTTTTTAAAACCAAACCCAGAACTATTGTATTTAAAAACTGGTGCATACTTCTAACTTCCGTTAGACAAATCGTTCTCCATTGATTTGTTAGTGGTCGTAAATACCAACTTCTTGAATTTTCGGGGGTGTATGTCCAAGCCAACTTTTAAAATAAGGCTTTGACATAAATAGCAATAATATATTATGAAACACCATCGTATTTTACGTATTTCTTGTATAGAACACAATTTTACAACTTTTAAAGTTAAAAAGATATAAGCCAAAAACGAAAATATTTTTTGTTTTTCGTTGATTACCAAAAGTGCTATTTTGGTGTTTACGACCTTTGTTGTCGGAAGCATCGATATGGTATTAGTTGTATTTTTGATATAAGCGTTTAGGAGTTTCTGCCAGAAGATAATGCCGTTGTGGCCTAGAAGTTAAAGGGTGAGGCTCTTAAAGTATGAGAGTATGACTTTATCTATGTTATATTGGTACTTTTTAAGTTTTTTACTCATATTTGAGGAAGGGAGTAATGGCTGGTAAACCAAACCTCCCCAAAACGCCGGCAATGGACTTGTAAGGCCTCTTGGTATTGGGATATCCATGGGCGGCGCTGATTGCTTACCATCAAGCGACCTTGTCTATCACCCATAGAAAAGCTACTGGCAAACTTAAACACCATGGACTCTATTTTATGGATCTATTTTGTCTGTTCAAAGTGTGGGAGACCCATGTTCAGCACAAATGGGTCGGCTCGACCGGAGTGATACCACGGCCTCACAGAAAACCGGCGTGAAACAACCACAGCGTTGTGTTTCACCATGTGATTCCCAATCTCTCTCTCCCCCAATCCCTCCTCAATCCCTAAATATCCATACTCCGAATCCTAAAAGGTCGGCAATGCACTCGTAACTCTTCTGTTGCGGGTGTCCATGGGCGGCGCTGATTGCTTACCATCAGGTAATCCGTCTGCTCGTTTGCCGAACTGTAACATAAAAAAATCAAGGTACTGTGAACACCTATCAATATCTACCTACAATAAAACTCTTACTATTAGGTAGGTATTATGAAAAAATGAATTTATAATCCAATTTCAACCTTATCTGCAGCTGAGTGCAATACTAATTAGCAGTTACAGGTGATTATAGGAACATGGTGCAGTTAATTAGTTTTCCCCATATAACAACCGTCGACAGTTGCATTAATTACTTCACCTTGCTAACTTGATTTATTTATTTATGTTTTCGTTTTCTCTTCGCGGGCATTTGGATTTTGAATTTAGTACGTTTTTTGTTTTTTTTTATGTGAAAGTTCGGCAATTGAGCACTCTGATTAGGTACCTGATGGTAAGCAATCAGCACCGCCAGTCAGGGAAGCATTTGATTAAGGCCTCCCTTAAAAAAAAAAACTTCATTCAGCAAGTGATACAGGATGTGGCTTTTTGAGAGAGGCATTTTGATAGCACGGCTGGCGCGTTGGCTGGGCAACTGGCTACTGCACAAAATGTCGATTTCCCCACGGAACAACTGTATGATCCACAAATTGTTGTTTCGGGTCCGGGTGTGATGTGTATGTAACATTGTATGTTTGTAAACGCATCCACATCACAGGAGAAAAGCCAAGTGTGGGGCAACGTCTTCATAAAAATATATGTATATTATTATTTTCTTCGTGTTATGGGAAGCTCCCACAGTACATAGCGATATGATATGAGAATAGCTAAAGGTGGTGCTAATTATATATATACGTAGACAGGCTGGTTGTTTGTTTGTTGGCGCACAACAATAAACAACGTTGTAATGCCGTGTGTTTCCGGTGGAAAATGTCTATCTAACTAGCCGGTTAATATCTTTCTGACATACTGATGTTAAGTCAGATTAACTATTTACAAAAAAAATATACATATTACAATTAGATATTAGTAAAAATATATTATTTCTAGTTTTTAAATGAAATAAAATACATAATTATCAAATAAATTTTATTTAAAATAGGTATATTTTTACGACAATCTTAAAATGGTTGGTCAATGAATCCGGTGATTAAGCACTATGGAGGCATTGTTGTTATTCTGAGCAAAGTCTTAGAGTTCAGTTATTATATGTAGTCATCTAAACTAAGCGTGTACAAATAATTTAATATAATTTATCGCCAAAAGGCCGGCAAAGTATTTGCTACTCTAGTGTTCCGAATGTCCAATCAGTGTAATCAGGTAATCTTTTTGTCTGTCATACATCAAAAATACTTTTGTTTTATTGAAATGTGGAAGAGCCATACGACGCGGCGACGGTACGAATGGACCAATGATACCACGTCCTTTGAAAACCGACGTGAAACAACAATTGCATTATTTCTGTGTAAATTAGTTTCCGGGTACTTAAATCCCTAATCCCAAAAGGTCAGCAACGCATTCCTAACTTCTTGTGTGACATTATGAATATCCATGGGCGGCGCCGATTGCTTACGATTAGGTGACAGGATCTGCACATTTGTCGACGTATTAAAAAAATCATATAGTTTTTCCCTCTCCTATAAATTAAAAGTGGTGGCCCGAAGGTTAAGGTGCCCGAAACCTAACAAGTATCGATGTGAGATTATCCGAGTTATTTGATTGTAACTTTCTATGATTATTTTGACACCAATGACATATTGTAAAGGAAGACATGGTGAGGAAAACTGGACTTATAAAAGACTTTAAGCAAGCGTAATGATAATGCTCAAACGTTCTCAGTGTGAGAAGCAAGAGTTCCGCTGCACAAACCTTTTCCGCGCGCCTTTGCTTAGCAGTGCACTTATATGGTGATGATGATTTTTAGTAACATTTTACCGATATTTTCTTCTACCACGGCTCTTCCATCTGTGTATCCGTATGTCACATCAGTGCTACGGAACGTTCTCGTTCATTTCATTAGCGATCGTGAGCAGATATCGTTACTGCGTGCCGAGTTCAGACCTGCAGTATATGTAACATTATCAGATTATTAACGATAAGTAATTGGTGTGAATGTTTGTATATTTCAATTAGGGATGGGATTATTTCGAAAGTTATTTTCTGTATATTAACAAAAATCGCGGGTTACTCACGTGTAAATGTTGAGAAAAGCTCTACTAGTTTCGAACCACAGAGGGGTTCTTCCTCATGAGCAGCGTGCGCGGACGCGGCGACGTCGCGCAGCCTACTGGTTAGCGTTGGCGCCTGCATCGATGTTGATGGTTGCGCTGCGGCGAGTCCATTAATTTTGTCGTTTCTCAAGATAGACACGTGAGTAACCCGCGATTTTTTGTTAATTTAGAAAAATAACTTTCGAAATAATCCCATCTCTAATTGAAATATACAAACATTCATTTAGTTAATTTAGTATGTCTCACGATAGTTATTTTAAAAACAGTTATTTTTCTATTTATTTTTAGGTTATATCATGGCACATTGTTCGTTGCACGTAATAATACATAGGAATCTGGTTCTAAAGGTAAGTGTAATTCTAGATAGAAAGATCTTTGAATTAAAGTTTAAGAAAACTTCTTTGCTGGTATAAGAGATATCGTATAGTAAATGGCTATAAAACCTAATTGCAAGTAATTAATTGTTGCGTAATTCCTTATATGCGGAACACAGACATATGCGAGACACAATGAATGCAATGTGTTTTCTATTGTGTCGCCTGCAGATAAAAGTTAATTAAAGAGTTAACGACAATTTTTTTACTAATACCAAAGTAACAAGTTTCGATTTTTGTATCGTGCCGTTCATTTTTCTTGTGATGGGATGGTAAATCAGCGGATCACCTGATGGTAAGCGTACATCTGCAACATCAGAGGAGTTACGGGTGCGTTACCGGAGCTTTGGGGATAATGGTGTCGGAGATTTTGAGATTGCGGGAGGAGTCAAAGGATTGGGTCTCTAGTAACTTCACTTACACGGCGAAACACAATGCTACTAGGTTAATTTTGACGTTTCAATTCAATTCCACTAATAAATTGACGTATCAATTTTATTCAACCATGTTGTTATCATTTTATTCAACGGGACAGGTGACATAAACTTATTTTCATCCTAATTCCTTACATATACTAGGTACAAAACCCACTCGAGTCTAAAACATAAATAAATAATTACATGATTATGTTGAATGAACCTTAATCACTTGCTAATCACAGCTCTTCATGTTCCAACCAGCCTAATAACGTAATGACGTGCGAGCGAGTGAGCGCTCTATGAGGAAGCGAGACAGATATAAGTTGCGCCATACCTGCCTCGATTAACGGAGCTGCGTACACGCAAATTTTAGAAAGCATTTTGTTATTGTTTTTTGATTGGAGTTTTACGGTCATTTATGGTTTAGGAAGTTCTTTTTTTATGTGATACTGATGGTTAGCAATCGGCACTAACCATGTGCCCATGGACACCAGCCACCAACACCAGGGGAGCTATAAGAGCATTGTGTGTCTTTTGGGGATGAGGGTTTCAGAGATTAACGGGTAAAGATGAGAGGGGAAGATGGATAGGGCCTTCTGGTTTGATGGCATTTGTAGCTTTTTCTGTCTAACACTCTTATTTTATCACCACCTTTCTGGTGACAGTAGTCTGGTATCATATCATATAAATAATATGAAGCATTTTATAACTGTGACGTCATCAATAAATTTTTCCGCTCACAGTTCTGTAACGATGGCGCCAAAAATCTTTAGAGTATTTTAATCAATGTTGTAAATGTCTTAGAGGTTTAAATATAATGAAACTTTATCTGGAAATTGTGATAGTTCGCAAGATGGCTTTAGTTGTTTTTTTTATTTGGAGAAGTATGAGAATAAGCTTCTTCTAGACGAGTGTGTAGTGTGTAAGCCGATCCTCCATACAACATGTACTTAGTATTAAGGTTAGGTTAATCAAACAGTATAATATACGCCTTAGTCAAGTCAACACGTCTCATCATTTCGGACCTATAACATTGCATGGCGGATGGAGGAAGAGTGTGCCAGTTATCAAACTGAGGTTATTAATTTGAAAAATGACTATAAAAAGTTTCCTGGTCGTAAATGAGTATGTAATATGGGGTCGTGCAGGTTCTTTCGCATTATTATATTAATTGGATAAAAATATTTTGCTACCATTATTTAGTTATTGGGAAAGGAAATAAAATATATAGTAACATATAGTTTGTTAGGTATTAATATTATTTTATTATATAATTCAACTAATTTACAATTAAAACTTTTAGGAATAATAAAACATTACATTTTAGGGCTAAGTACATCAAACACAGTATTGAACATTTTCAAACAATTATTTTATACAATAAAAAGTTATTACAAAGTATGACATAAAAACGTATTCGACCACAAAAAAAAAATTAATGCAGTAATATTGTTATTTAATACGATTTTAAAATGACAACGTACATTTTAGAGCTATATTAAAATTGAGATGTACATGCATTAAACTAGTAATAAAGATTTTCAGACATTCAATATTATATAGGAAAGTAATTACAAAATATAACATACAAACATTTTCAACTACAATACGATTATATGTATAATACAATACGATATATGATATAACCATAACAACTTTATTATCTACAATGTTACAAATTCTTTATTATTTTTTTATAATAATTTTAGTTTAATAATAGTATGTTATTTAATGTATTGTATTTCCAATTCAGTCTTTTGAAATGCATCCTTTGCTATGTGATCGTCATTTATTTTAGTTTCTTCAACTGTTGATCGTGGTCGTCATTCATTTCTTTGAATATAGTGACCATATGTGGCATCAAAGAGTCAGTCAGAGCCACGCGATTATCGCTGTTTGGTTTCCAGTCGTCTGTTTTTGCCCAAGGTCATCCAGTGCACTCGTTAAAAAAAAGTGAACTGCAAATTGTGGACCTTATTTAGATAATTTATTGGCGACCTCTGGTGTGGTTAAGAACCGTCTGCTTCTTTGACTTTGAATGATAATCCTTTTATTGACATAGTCTGTGGAGATTACACCCCAGAATTGGAGTACTGGTTCCAAAGTTAATGGATGGTCTTATAAAAACTCAGTGGATATCATTCATTCAGATTTGTCATAAATCTATGACCAAATTTTAATAATCTGACTGGCATCTTCAAACTTAATGAGAAGAATTTGATCAGCAGTTAATACATTCAAGCTGATAATGATATTTTGCTTGATGATTGTAGCAAGTCGTAAGAATCATAGTTTCAGGTAACAGCTGACAATAATACCAACGCTGATGAAGAAGGAGGTTTTAGTTCAGCATTGGAAGTGGTCCTATTGATAATAATGATGTTAATGTCCAGATCGCAGATAGGTCACGTAGACTGGTAGATAAAGGGTGCCTTGTGGATGTGACTGATGATGAAGGTGCTGCTGGTGATGGGATTGATGCTCTTGACGTGGTGGAAATCTTGCTGTTGGATTATATGATGATCTTTTTCTAGCGAAGTGGCCAATTGAGTGTGCTCAGGGATTTTGTGGTGGAGAAGGAAGAATTTGGATTGGGATTGGGAATGAATATGGCATTTGACTAGTGGATCATTCTGAATTATTTGTTAATATTTAAAATAAAATTGACGATCAGAGTAAATTGATATAGGTTAGTAAAGATGAAGAGTTTCAAAGAATTTTGTGGATTTTATCTTAAATATATAACCATTAAATGTTTTATTAGTTTCTTGTTTATTTAATAATAAAAGTTCACTGTAATTGTAAACAATCTCTTAAGGAATATAGTATGTGGATATTTGGTTTAAAATAATATTTTAAGAAAATTTACAACAATTGATACTTTAGAATCTATAGATATAAATCTAGATTTTCAGTTTTATAATCAACCATACGAATATGAATTATGTTTTAGAATAATTGTTCTAAAGTTTACACTTGATGAAATACCAAACTGATTTTTAAACAGCGCAGTGAGCGCTTACTAAGCATACTACCTAAAAAGGGGGAAAACATGTAAAGTGAAATCTTAAAAAAATAAATTGTCTTCAAGATCTCTTATAACGAACAAATAGTTAAACAATCTGAATCTCTACCCTCACCTCACATCTTGAACAATACTAATTTGTATTTTCCTAAAAACTAAACCTCGTAAATAATGATCTCTAGAAAAATTGATTTGGAATAAATGAAATGAACGTTCCCAGTGTTAACAAACGTGGGACAGAATGAGCTAAGCAACTAGTAAAAGATGTACATAAAGACAAATTAACAATATTGACCAGGTTTAATGGAGTAACAGATGTAAAACCTTAAGAAATAAAAATCTCTAGGGAAATATAAAGAAAATTTTTAACAAATGAACTGAACCTCCCCATTTTAAAACAGACACGGGACAGAGTGAGCTAAGCAACTAGTAAAAGATGTACATAAAGACAAATTAACAATATTGACCTGGTTCAATGAAGATACAGATTTAAACCTTAAGAAATAAAAATCACATAGGAAATCTAAAGATTTTTAATAAATGAAAACAATGTCCCCAGTGTAAAACAGACATTGGACATAATGAGCCACGCAACTAGTAAAAGATGTATATAAAGACAAATTAACAATATTGACCTGGTTTAATCCCATTTAAAACAGACACGGGACAGAATGAGCTAAGCAACAAGTAAAAGATGTACATAAAGACAAATTAACAATATTGACCTGGTTCAATGAAGATACAGATTTAAACCTTAAGAAATAAAAATCACATAGGAAATCTAAAGATTTTTAATAAATGAAAACAATGTCCCCAGTGTAAAACAGACATTGGACATAATGAGCCACGCAACTAGTAAAAGATGTATATAAAGACAAATTAACAATATTGACCTGGTTTAATGGAGTTACAGATGTAAAATATTGAGAGATAAAATTCTCTAAGGAAATCTAAAGATTTTCAATAAATGAAATGAACGTTCCCAGTTTAAGACAGACATGGGACAGAATGGGCTAAGCAACTAGTAAAAGATGTACATAAAGACAAATTAACAATATTGACCTGGTTTAATGGAGATACAGATTTAAACCTTAAGAAATAAAAATCTCTTAAGAAATCTAAAGATTTTTAATAAATGAAATGAACGTTCCCAGAGTAAAACAAACGTGGGACAGAATGAGCTAAGCAACTAGTAAAAGATGTACATAAAGACAAATTAACAATATTGACCTTGTTAAATGGAGATACAGATGTAAAACCTTAGGAAATAAAAATCTCTCCTATCGAATCGAAATTAAAAATATCTCCTGATAATCTCTTAGATCCACGAAATAAAAATGTATTTGTCCCCATATCTTGTCAACTCCCAGATAAGAATAATATTTTTAATGAAGCAATTGAATCTTGCTCTCAGACAAAACCTTATTTAGAAAAACCTAAATCTCTATACGCTGTCGATCTCCTTATTTCAGATAAAAATCAAAACTTATACTTCTGTCCTACAAGACCTACATTTTGATCCTTGGGATTCCGAAAGTTACTTCAAATCACTATTATCATGTCTACAACAGAACAAAATAGAATCTCTTTTGTACCTGATCTACAAAACGATCTCACCTGCAAAATGAAAGGTAACGAACAGTTACGCATTACATCATATTTAGCCGAAATGTATAATTGTGATATTACAATCTGTTAAAATAATATAAAATATCCAAAACCTGAGGAAATTCCTCAAATACTGAAGACCTACCATGACGGACCTCTCTCAGGACATCGCGGTATCTTAGAAACTAACAGAAAAATACGTGACAATTTCTTTTGGAAAGGCATGACAAACGATATCAAAACTTACATCGATTCATGTGTTACTTGCCAGCGTAATAAAATACAACGAAAAAACTTTCAAGCTCCTATGATAATTACATCACAATCAACTGAACCATTCGAACGAGTGTCTATGGACCTTGTCTCTTATTCAGACATTAGCGATAACAATAATAAATATGTTTTAACTCTTCAAGATGACCTAACTCGATTCGTACAAGCCTATCCTATTCCCGATAAAGAAGCCGTAACTGTGGCTAAAGAATTACTTTATTTTTGTCAACATTACGGTGTTCCTAAAAGATTTCGTTCCGATCAGGGCACTGAATTCGTGAATAATGTTTTAAAACAATTAACAAAATTTCTCGGTTCCAACCATACTTTCAATACTGCGTATCATCCCCAAACAAATGGCGCTCTCGAAAGATTCCACGCTACCCTTACGTGATCACATACGAATGTATCACAGTCGTCGACTTAAAAACTGGGACAAAATTATACCTTTTGCCATTATGTGTCATAATACCTCAGTTAATAATTCCACTAACTACCCACCTCATGAATTATTATCTGGTTATAAACCACGTCCATTTTATAATATTAAAACTATTCCCGACTATACAGCCTGTGATTATCTAAAAGATTTAAACGAACGAATGAGAATCGCTCGAGACTCAGCCCTTAAAAACTTGCAGGCTATGAAAGAAAAAGCTAAAGATCGATATGATAGTCAAATTAAAAACTTTGCGCAATATCAAATAGGTAGTAAAGTTATGTTAAAAGTTCCTAATCCAACCAATTTGGACCCTAAATGGGAAGGTCCTTACCAAGTTATACGTGTTGGTTTCAATCATAACTACGTAATTCAGAAAGCCAATCGTAACCAACTAGTGCATGCAAATAGGCTCAGACCATACCATTTGCATGAAACCTTAGTTTAGTATTAATAAGAATAAGCAGAAAAAATTGTTTTTTTTTTACTCTTACAGGGTCAGCTCTACAGCGGCTCAATCCCCTAACTCCTATAACTTTAACGACATTATACAGAATCCTTATACTAGTTTCATCATTTGCTCAATTCTAAAATTATTTTTATACATTCTTCTCTACAAGTTTTACATCTATATTAAGAACTACATTATAAGTAAACGCAAGGTTAATTCGCAATCTAACATAAATCAAATTCTGTCGCTTTCAGGGCAACCACGGGAATTGTTGCCAATCTAACTCAACCGCTGCCTACGCATGCCGGATTATTTTATAAAGAAGAAGGCTCTATCACCATATCTGATGACTCATGGAAACTCATCGTTTACCGTGATCTTAAACCACATTGCTCATAAATCCTTAAAACGTCTAGCTTCTAGATTCGAACAATTTTTTGTAAAATATCCCACTTTTCCCAACGTTCTATCCACTAAATCGTATCTTAAGATCGATAAAATAGATAACAGACTCTCCGAACTAAATATTTACTTAGGTAAGAATTCTAGACAGAAAAGAGAACTTTTAGATGGGCTTAGTTCGTTGTTGAAATACCTCATCGGCACTCCAGATGCCAAAGACGCGAAACATTATGACGAATGTATCGATATGCTTGAGAAACGTAAACTCGATCTCACCTCTTTAATGCAGAAACAAATCCAAATAACTTCTAGTACTATTAGGAATTTCAACGAAACGATATTTAAAATCTCTTATGATGAACAGGTCATAAACGAAAACATTGATCGTTTAAATCAATACCTTAACAGCACCTCTAAAACTATTTTCGATTTAAAAATTACGGAAGATATCTCATCAATCTGAATTTTAATACTAGAATCGGTTACCAATCTCGAAAACGAGATTGACGATTGCCTCTCGAGTATTTTATTTGCAAAATCAAACATAATTCATCATTCAATCATTCCCAATTCCTCTCTCTATACCACCATCCTACCAGGGCATAAGTATTTGGCCACAAACCCTAGTGGTGAACACTACGTATCCACGAGCTCCTTGGACAACTGCAAGACATACGCTGAAAGAAGAAGCGTGTGCCGAGATATCATCGTCTACAACTCTGATACACGCCCTGTTTGTGAGCTACAAATCCTACTCAGTGTCTCGAACGACATCCCCACCATCTGTACAACTACAACCTTCGCTGCACATATCAACACATTCCAACGCTTGGAAAACAACAGATGGCTCTACATCCTCAGTAACGCAACACAGTGCATCCTTCAATGCAACAATCAAGTCTCGCATCACAACATCTACGGATCAGGAATTATTACCCTTGAAACAAACTGTAAACTTCACACGGGATACAGTACGCTGTCAGCACACCAAATCAAGGAAGACAACATCACATTCCCGATTATAGTTCTCGACATCAGAACCGAAGATTGCTTCGAAGAAACTGAAGATCATCATTTTCCAAACCTTCTACCTATCTCAATCAACGAAAATCCACTAGACTCACTCAACAACCTCAAACATCAACTAGATAAACATAACGAGGAAATCCAGCAGATGAAACAGAAACCCTTCATCCAACGACACCAGAATAGATTTTCTTGGTTCTACTTCACAACGGGAACCCTCATGCTATCATTTTTGATGTATAAATTATTCAGAAGATGTCTAAGAGTTGCAAATAACTTTGATCAACAACTGCTTCGGACGAACATCACGACGACATCAATGGACAGGTCACATTCAGAACATCCCGATGACCACGTTGAACCAAACCACAACGTCATGTATGAAGATGACAGCGACGACAATTCCTCCACTCCAAAAAGATTCGGCGCTAACGCCCAATCTTTATTCTAGGAGGGGAGGTGTTATAAAATATAACATTCCTTCCTATGTGCTTATTTACCTTTACTTCTCATATACTTGTACTTTATTTTTACATTGTCAATATTGTTTACTTCATTTATCTTTCAATCTTTGAACTCTATTTCACTAACGATTTGTATAATGTGTTATTAATATCTAATGTACCTCATTTAGGTTACAACTATTTGCTGTTCTCAAAGGATGTTATTAAGTAATTAGCCAATAGTGATTATTTAAGTTGTTATTTACTTTTCCATTCATTTCTTCATATAAATACGTGCCCTTAAGTTAAAGTAAGGCAGTTCTATTCCTACATTCTATTGTTAAACTTATAATCAAATCTCAAATAAAATAATATTTTATTTTTAAAGTCGTTTTTGCCACTATCACATAACAAATTTAGCGTACATAAAGACAAATTAACAATATTGACCTGGTTTAATGGAGTTACAGATGTAAAAATTTAGGAAATAAAAATCTCTAAGTAAATGTAAAGATTTTTAATAAATGAAATGAACGTTCCCAGAGTAAAACAAACATGGGACAGAATGAGCTAAGCAACTAGCTAACTAAAAGAAGAACATAAAGACAAATTAACAATATTGACCTTGTTTAATTGAGTTACAGGTGTACAACGTTAAGGAATAAAAACCTGTAATGAAGATTTTTAATAAATGAAATGAACGTTCCCAGAGTAAAACAGACATGGGACAGAATGAGCTAAGCAACTAGTAAAAGATGTACATAAAGACAAATTAACAATATTGACCTGGTTTAATGGAGTTACAGGTGTAAAACCTTAAGAAATAAAAAACCTGTAAGGACCATTTTTAAATAAATGAAATTATCGTTCCCAGTGTAAAGAAAACGTGGGACTATGAAATACTTCAAGAAATGAATGTACTATGTACAATGTATTGAACTAGGCTCGAGCATGAAAATTATTATGTAGGCCAAAAATGTTGTGGAAATAAGAGACTGCCTTAAAAAAAGCTTGAAATCGAGAGTGTTCGTCGAGGGTACAGAACCGGAAGGTCCAAAAATCTTTGCAAACCTATGAAATAGATTTCGCACTTGATGAACTATACTAATCGGTTTTTTCGCTACAAATACTCAAATCCTCAACGAACCTCAAGGACAAAACAACTGGGAAACGGGGTAGTGAGATACAGTCAATGAATGCAATAGATATTTGAATTTTAAACATCTGTAATGCATGGATATAATAATGGCTTTCGGTGCATTTCTTAAATTTCAACGAATGAATGTCTAAATCGCATAGTGATGCTAATTACTAGCAACAAAGCTCATCAGGTTGAACCTATAGAACAATACTAAACTGTCGGTAAATATTTGAATATCAAACTTGTATGAATGTCTAAATCGCATAGTGATGCTAATTACTAGCAACAAAGCTCATCAGGTAGAACCTATAGAACAATACTAAACTGTCGGTAAATATTTGAATATCAAACTTGATTATTGAATATCAAACTTGTATGAATGTCTAAATCGCATAGTAATGCTAATTACTAGCAACAAAGCTCATCAGGTTGAACCTATAGAACAATACTAAACTGTCGGTAAATATTTGAATATCAAACTTGAGTATTGAATATCAAACTTGTATTTATGCCTATATCGCAATTACTAGCAACAAAGCTCATCAGGTTGAACCTATAGAACAATACTAAACTGTCGGTAAATATTTGAATATCAAACTTGATTATTGAATATCAAACTTGTATGAATGTCTAAATCGCATAGTAATGCTAATTACTAGCAACAAAGCTCATCAGGTTGAACCTATAGAACAATACTAAACTGTCGGTAAATATTTGAATATCAAACTTGATTATTGAATATCAAACTTGTATGAATGTCTAAATCGCATAGTAATGCTAATTACTAGCAACAAAGCTCATCAGGTTGAACCTATAGAACAATACTAAACTGTCGGTAAATATTTGAATATCAAACTTTAATGCAAGGAGTATGAATTTATCATGACATCTTTTCTTTAAATTAAAAATGTAAAACGAATAAAAAAATAAGATTTTTTATGAAACTGAAAATCTAGTAGGTATCTATAGAGATTTTACATATTAAACGAAATATCCAATTAATTTTACTCCTACATTTACAAAATTCCCAAATAATTCGATGGTGAACTTTTATCATTAGACAAAGTACAGAAAATAATAAAACTTATACCCCCTTATTACAAAACAAGGTTTATCTTTAGTCCAGGTTTAAACCATTGAGTCGGGTTTTGAAGTTTGAATCTTATTGTCATCTACCTTCAATTCGAAATACAAAAACTGGCTCAATGGTTTAGTCCTAGACTAAAGTAAAACCTTGTTTTGTAATAAGGCCGTTGGAGTTCAGTCCGTGACTGAAGATGTAATCTAGAAACTTTATAATTTATTGTAAATAACATTTAAACAAACAAAAGACTAACTATGATCGCCAAGAAATAAAAAGGAAGCCATATTAAGGAATGGGATATCATATTAAAGGAAATAGAAGGAACAGAGCACACAAGTTAGGCCACTTACCATATTTACATCAGCGTGTTCAGGATCCAGGAGCTGCATCTTCGGCAAGATGACCAAAGCCGTCGACGACCACAAAATAACTTGGCAATTCACTTTCAATCGGTTCAATTAAACTTAAAGAATTTTTCCGACTCCGCCATTATGAGACAGTAGGAAGAATGGCGTCTGCAATCAATCCTTATTACGACACTCAGAGTAGATACTACATGTTTGAATATTGAAGTAAGACTGACTCCCAAAAACATTGTAGAAGGGTTTATATAGTGACCGATAATGACTTTAGGGTTATTGTCAATACAATGATAAAGATAACGAGAAATGACCATTGTATTAACGAGTGTCATTGTTACAATAGGTACCAGGTAATAGGTACTTATGAATACAAAAGACAATTTCCGAATTTGCAAAGTTTGTCAACACAATGGTCTTTTGTCGGTCTTTATCTGAAGTGGTAACGACATCCGAGAAAAGACCATTAATTTACAATAGACCTAAAGTTATTTGTTAATAAAGTCTTTTTGGAATATGCGTTTTAGATAAGTTTCTTTTGTTCTTATGTATAATGGGGTATTATTATTATCATAATTTATTTAACCATGTGGTATTTGACAATGGGGTTAAAATCCTTGTAAACTTGCTAACTTGCTGAACACATTAAAGCTGTTAATATTATATATATGTATAGGTGTGGGTACGCCAAAATTCGGTAGGCTTTATAGAAACCGGCGCGAAATTATAGTCTTGTGTCTCGCCGTGTGAATGAAGTTACCAGCGGCCAATCTTTCTCAATCAGAGAATTATCGCTGGCTTCTGAAACTCCCTCTTGGTCCATACAAAGAGGATGAAGCCAATCAATGAATAATTTTTCTCGCTAAAGACCAGAGTTGGAGTCAAGTACTAAATGTTAACCTCACTCAATTGGCAAATATAACGCTGTGTTATTTTCCGTCGGTCAGTGAGGCCGTGATAAATTCGCACGCAATGTGCACCTAGGTGGTAGGGTACATAAGGATATATATTAAGTTTTGAATCATTGTGGGATGTCGGGCATAAGAATAATAATAAATTAGGATAGGTATTACCCCGATTGAGCTGACCTATTCATCCCAAAGCATGGCGCTCTTTTACTTGTATACACTGATGACGATATCGAGAAATGACCATTGTGTTATATTGACAATGGTCATTGTAATAGAGCTTAAAGATACAAAGGTTATAGGATTAGTTGTTTTAAGTTTGGTGTTTTTGTTATGTATTTTATATTTTATTATCGCATAAACAGGTCATGGTAATCCGCAGCTGAACTATGAAAGTACTCTACAAAAGAAAAGGTTACCGATATATCCATACCTGGAAGACAGCGTAGTGGCTTTGTCTTTCACCATGTGGTATTTGACCAACGACAGTCAAAGTTCTTGTAGAATTATTATTAGTTTTGGTGCTGAGTACATTACAGCTGTTATTATTATTTATTCATATTTAAGTGTGAGAGATCCAAGGTTGATGTTGCAGTGACCCAGAGGTGAAGAAGCCCGCTTCTCATGCATAAGGGTGCGGTATAAAAACCTAGCAAGTACCAATGTGACTTTTTCCAACACCATTGACTTACGGCAGAGGAAAAAAAAACAACGCAAGGAAACCTAGACCTAATTTCGAATTATAACTTTGAAATCAAGGAACGATTAGTGTTCAAATCTTTCTCCGTGTGAGAAGAGGCCTTTGCTTTGATGTGCTGTGATGGTGTGAGCCAAGCTTAGGCACAAATAGGTCGGCTCAACCAGGGTGATGCCACGGCCTTACCAGCGTGGAATTATAGCGTTTTTTTTCACCGTGTGAGTGATGTTCATCACCATCATCATCTTCATCATTATAATCAGCCTATAAGTGACCACTGCTGAGCAAAGGCCTCTTCTCATACGGAGAAGGTTAGAGCATTTATCACCACGCTTGCTCAATGCGGTTTGGCGATTTCAAACTTATAATTAGAAATTATAAGTCCAGATTTCCTCACGATGTTTACCTTCACCGTATGTCAGTGGAGTCTAAATAATTATAGAAAGTACATATATCTCAGAAAAAGTCACATTGGTACCTGCCAGGTTTCGAACCCACACCCTCATGCATGAGAAGCGGGCTTCTTACCTTCGAGCCACCACGACATTTTCACATGTGAGTGAGGTTACTGGATTCCTAACCCTTACCCTTCCCCATCTTGTTCTAGGACTAAAGATATTAAAGTATCCCGTTGCAACTTAATTAATTAAATTAGTATCCCGGATACAGACAAGTGTCTTAATGTATCAGTTGCTGGAAATGTCGTGATTGCTTCAATAATAAGCCCACCAAACACTTTCAAACACGCCTTTTGACGTTGGCATGGGGCCAGAGAGAGTGATGGTGGCGAAGCATGGTGATGAGATTGAGCAAGATTACTACGGTAATGATACATGTGGTATTTGTTTTTATTGTGCTCTATGAAAACTAAAACCATAGGTGCCAAGGATCCAAGCAAGGATTTTTATGCTTCGCCGCGAATGGGCGAGCTCGGTTGGAGTGATACAAAGGGCTCATAGAAAACCAATGTCACAAAGGTTCGAATGAGGATATACTTAGGATACATTGATGCCTAATTTCCCAATCCCATACAGGCTGACAGGGTACTTGTAACTCTTCTTCTAAGAAAATCCATGGGCGATGCGTATAACATGCATACAAAGACGTGTCTTATGTCGTAAACGATAAAATATTATTATTTGACAGCGAAAAGATTAATATAACATTAGATAAGTAAGTAAGCATTTTCTAGTAATTTGTAGTCAGATGGTAAGCAAATGGAAACCCATACAGGCTTTGCAAGTGCGTTGCCGGCCTTATGGGGGTAAGAATTTCAGTATTCCTCAGATATGGACATTTTGGGAAGGATTGGGTCTCCAGCGTCCTCTATCAAAGCGAAACAGAACGCTAGTATTCGAAACAAAACGGATTAAGTTTTTGGCAAAGCGTAGTGAAAGAATTTATATTTTGCAAATTTGATAGAGATATCAAACAATACTGTCTAACTTTCAACCTTATTCCTAAGCTAACATTCCCAGTGTCAATCTTGATGTTGAATCCAAGTATAATCGGTTGCATCACAATCAGGCCACGTACGATGACTTAACGACCATACATTAAGAGACAAGCACGCGTTCTGAGAATGCCTAATTATGTAAGGGGTGGACAGGGCTGGTAGGTTAGGTCGAGATTCCATTTCATAGTTAGATAAAGTTTTTGGGAAGGGAATGTGGTACCTACAGGGATTTTTCTCCTGTATCATATTTGCTTTACATATGTACAATTTGGCAACAATTTTTTTTTTACTTGTTAAAGGGATGCATAATCAGATCTATCTTGACAAGCCTCAATTGAGTCGTTTAGAGCTATTTTTTTTGAGCTGTTTAAATCATCGAATGTATTCTTTTACCCAGGGTATGGCGAGAATGAGTGTCTGACTCTTACTGATTTAAAACCCCCCAGTTCCATCTCCTGCTCCCACCTGGGGAATGACTGATTTATAATTTATGGACTTTCTAAGATTATTTAGACAAGCGAAGACAAGGGAATTTTTACTTTGAATTTGTGAATAAGCAAACGTGGCGATTAATGTTATTTTTTTTCAGTGGGCACTTATAAGGTGATCATGATGATGTAAAGATCTGCAACTTCGACTAAAGTTTCGAGAGCTTTAGTCCTGACAGATCTTGATGATGGTCTTAATGATAGAATAGTGTAAAAATATCGATTGAACAGTTTAAACGATATAGTATTATTATACTAATCAGAACTTACTCAGACGTTGTAAATCAAACTAAATGACCTCACTTTTTGCTGTAAGAAGCTGTTATAAGTGGCATGTCTTGCGGCTTTAATTGACAAAACAAAAAAAATGAATCAAATCAAAAATGTTTAACGGAATGATTCAAATTATTAGGAGTAATGTTTCCAAATACTGTTACTCACATACCTATATTATGACGATAAGTTTTAATGTCATTAAAATATTTCCATAAGAAAAATAACGAAATTACATTTTGTAAAGCGGCAACCCTGTCCGGAGAAACGTCAATGAGAGACAAATGAATGTTTCCCAATAATGTAGTTCAGGCGCGTATCTGATGCAACTGTTTATAGTGTACGTACTTCATATAGTCAGCCTATAATATACTAACGGCGGTACTCAGAGTCATTTTATTGTTACTTACTTAGCCCAGACCTTAGAAATCGGGTATTTGATAATTGACAACTACATACTACGCACCTAACGTACAGGAGAAAAATCATATAGGGCAACGTTTAAAAAAATACTCAAATTCAATATTGACTGCACGGTTGGTGCGGTGGCTGCCGTGCAACGTGTCGCAGGTTCGATGCCCGCACGGAACAGTTCCGGGCCTGGGTGTGATGTGTATGTGAAAATATATGTTTATAACAGCACCCACGACAAGGAGAAAATCCTTGTGTGGGGAAACGTTTAAAAAGAAAACTTTTTTGAAATACAAAAAAGGTTTTGACAGTTCAAAAAAGTTGTCTTCATGAATTTTACATGAGTTTTTGTGTGTACGTGACGTCAGAGCGTTTTTATTTTTCGTCAAATTACCTTTTTAGTGTTTTTTAAGAGGGTATTTCGACTGGGCCGACTCCGTCGTGATACACTCCGAAATAGGACATAGGTTACTTTTTATCAACATACCACGCGGGCGAAGCCGTGGGCGGAAGCTAGTTTTTATATGTAATCTTGGCTTACTTTGGTGTTGGCAAGCGGACAGTTTCTAAGTTCTTATATTCTTAAAGGTAGATGTAACGTTCTCCGGAGTTGCGGGTGCAAGAGCACTGATGTCAAACGGCCCCGGCCCTGAGCAGGAGAAGAAACGAAGAGGTTTTTAAGCCAGTTAGTAAGAGTCTGACACCCTTCCGCCCTAACTCAGTGATAGAAGTTATTTGATGATTTTCCACTCTATTTTACATAAAAACTCTCAGAAAACAAGCATAAAGCGTTGCTTGCGCAGTGTTTTGTCATGTAAGAGATGGTACATATCCACAAATCATGTAAGGCAACCCATCGCCGCCTGCACATTTGCCACCTTGTCTCATAGCAATTCTTTTTAAGTTCTATATAGTCTAAAATTCGACTATTACCTATATTTGCCATTATAGCCTTTATTTACCTAAGTGCATAATGTATTGCATACATATCTAACTCCTGATTATCGATAATTTATTTTAAAGTAGAGCTTTGTCCTAAATGGTATGATTGACACCTTATTTAACATAGAAAAATGTTTTAACAACTCCATCAAAACGTAAAACAACACGCAATAAAAAAGAAAGAATTAAAAAGTAAACTGTCAGCTGTCAAAACTTCCCGCCAACCGCACGTTTAGTTGCATCACTTGTATTCTATAACAAATTAAATTCTAAACGCATAATACGAATTAGTTATGTTTAAATGCGTCTCGTTGCGTTGTCATGCATAGTTATATGCAGTTGACCACACGTTGTGTTCCTGTGACGTTTTGAATTGAATGCAATGTTGTTTATTGACTTTATACGTATTGAATATCATATTTTGTAAGGCCATAGAGTAGTTTTTATTGTTTAAGTTTCTTGTTAAGGTTGATTGTTATCTGTGGACAGTAATGACTGAATATTAACATATTTAGTTGGAGTTCTGATGGATTTTTCGTTTGTCAAGTAGGCGCGTGGTGTTAAATTATTGAATTTGGTTGAGTTATTACTTTTATTTCAATCGATTTTGAGAACTGCGCAATATTTTACGCCTTAATTAAAAACAAAAATGATAACATAATGTAATATTTTAATTTTCGATCACTTTCGAATTTAAAAGAATTTCTAAGAAAAAACCAATTAGAATTCGAGTCCGAATTTTATTGATCGAATCAAATAAAATAAGAACGTTCCAATTCTAATTTGAATTTTTGAAGGAACCTAACGAATACTTTCCAATTCAATACAAGACGTTATTAAAAGAAAAAAAAGCATAGACACACCTCCATAGACGCTTTGTTTTTAAAATCTCACCGTGTACATTATTTTTACGATTACAAAAGACATGTTGCTTGCAAATATGATCGTTACCAGTCCATCATCAATATGCTAAGGTGATTAAAATTCTGTACATCGCGTCTGGCTATGCTCCTCCATTGTTCAGTCCCTGAGATGTAAGGAGGTGGTCTCCCATCAAACCCTCCACAGGTGGGGTATTTAGATAGAATTACTTTAAATATTTACAGCATATAATTAAGCAGGTATTAACGCGAAAAATAATTATTTAAATATCTTGGTAGGTTTGACGTTTCGACCTCGTTGCACAATTCGTGATCGCAAGCAGACTATTTGCGACCACGGCCTGTGCAATCTGTGCTTACTATTCTCGTTAATATCCGTGTAATTATATGCTGCAAGTAGGACACACGAAAGTATAAAAAATAGTACCTTCTATTTATATCTATGAAGATGTTAAAGTCTTGTTGTATCTATTTAAATAATAATGCAGATAACGTGTGTACTATGTACATATAATAATTAGTAGCCCTTATCATTAAGTGGAAATATTTCTTTGAAATAATAAACATATAAGAAATAATTTCATTCTAATCTGTATTGTAAATATGAAAACATTACTTAGTATTCTTGTGAATGTACTTAAATAGTTTATTTTTCCGGTTGGTAACATGTAGCATTTGTTTGGTTAAAGCCATCCAAATCTATCTTCCTCTACACACATAATTCTATACTAAAATATTATAAATGCGAAAGTAAGAGTTACTTTCTGTCTGTCTGTCTTTTCTTGACGCCAAAACTACTGAACTGATTCCTATGAAATAAGGTAGGCACTCAGACATATTTTGGAACTCGAGAAAGGATAGGAGTTTTTATACCAAAAATCTGCAGGAAGTCACTATATCACGCGAACGGAGTCGCAAGTAAAAGCTAGTGTCTTTATAAAAATAATCATCTATGATCATGTCATCACGCGTCAATGTACTTCAAACAGAGTCTGATACGGCAGAAAATCATGAAATGTTCTATTACAATCTCTTTTAAATAAAATTATAAAATAAATGGAAGGAACATCGGAAATTCGCAACCGTCTCGATGCCGTTGCTATTTCCACCGAAACATTTTGCCTTTAATTATAACAATAATACTGATTTCCACTACCTAGCTTTTCGTCACCTCGAAAGTATGAAAAAAAGGTTTTCTTTTTTGGTCAAAAGAGGACAAGTTTCGGTACGTCAGTCATCATTTCAGCCGTCGAGTGGTTGGAATTTATTATCTATAAGGATAGATAATAAAAAACTAAAAAGCTTAGAGAAGCAAAAAGAGTGATAGAAATACCATAATAGGGAATTATACTATACTAAAAACGTGGCTGAAATTTATGACCTTTCTAATAAGTAAAGATGGCAATCGAGCAGACAGATAGCCTGATGGTAAGCAATCAGCGCCCCATGGACACCTGCAACTGCGGAGGATTTTGAGGATTAAGGATTCCGAGATTTTGGAATTGGGATAAAAGAAGAAGGATATGGCCTCCGGTAATTTCACTATTTCGGCAAAACAAAACGCTGTGGTTGTTTCACGTCGGTTTTCTGTAAGACCTGGTGGTGGTATTACTTCAGTCGAGCAGACCCATCCGTGGCGAAGCATGGTCCTCCGACTCTTAAAGCTTAGCAGCTAAGAGATTAAAAGGGTGTTAGGAATACCATTTTTAGGATTAGAACTATATTAAACTCTACGCACATACAATTTATCAGTCAAGCACTGGTTTATTGCAAGCAAAAAAAAAAAGAACCTTTCGATTCATAATTCGAATCACCCAATAACCAGAAGTTAGCTACAAATCAAACTGAAATCATGGCGGCACTAACACACAAACCTATAACCAATAATAATCTCAATAGAATACAAAATACGCTGGCTCTTCCGGGTACTAACTTGCATTCCATTTTCAAATTCAAAATGACGCCATCATTGGTACATTTGATCTATTCTTCTATAGAATTGCGTCATGGCGCATCCTTTGACGCCGGCGCGAAGACTACTAGAAATTTTATTCCTTTTAATATCATACTTTGTGCACAGATCACATCCGTGTGTCTATTCTTTGCCAAGAGGTGCAAGGTTCTGGAAAAATATATAGCTGTTAAGAATGATTGGCATGTTGACACTATTTTGTAATGGTTTCCAATTGGGTCGAGTTGAAAGTGATGTAATAATATTAGACTTTTGTAAAGGGAAAGAGAAACGTAGTGAAGCTGAAGGCAACTAAAGAAAAGGTGATCTACAAGAAAGAAGAAAGAATATTAAAAAACAAATCGAGTACCTATCTTTTAGACTTTGACTACCTAAGATTCAGCTCATAGAATGTTTACAAGAATAATCATGGCAATAATATTATAAGAAAAATGGTATAGATAGGTAGGATAGGATATTCGATTTTCAAAAACGGCACACGTAGGCACACATGGATAAATCGGATGATACACGTTAAAGTGGCATTGTATGATTCAATAATCGCGAGTGAAAAAGAGACAAATATGAAAAAGTATGGCTAGTTAGCCACATTTTAATGTATCATTTGCTGAGCGCTTGTAACCTATCTACACCATTTTACTTATTATATCATTAAATAATAAATCGATACAAATCATTCTGGATGCCTAGTAAACAATTCTCCTTTGTCCTTCAAATCCTTTGTCCTTTTTGGATACTATTATTAAACAAAGGTTAACCTTGGACTAAATCACTTTTCCAAATTAACATAACCTACTAAAAAACAATAAGATTTTTATTCCTACTACAGAGTCACGTAATCCCGTCATAAATCCATCACATTGACCAACACGACGCCAGTTAAATATCTACTTCTCTATGCCCAAACATTTTATGGTATCCCAGAAATTTAGTGGCCAGTAATTCTAATGACACATTCTTCACACAACCCATATTTCACTATAACACCAATTTCAAAGTAAATTAGACAATTTAGTGTCAACGGGAGCTACAATTTTTAACAACATTGTCGTTTACACGTAGGACATATACGCGTGTCAGGAAAATCAGAATTCCTGTCGGGTATTATAGTTATAATTTAATGGGTACGTCAAACGTGCTGGTTTCCTGCGACTCGGGTGGGGTGCCTGCATTGTGATGCAGTCTGCCTCTTGACGTTTTTAATCTATGACGTGTGACGTTTTTGAATATAGAAGGTGATACTGGCTGGAGAGAAAATATTCAAAGACAATAGATGATGTTAGCCGTTCTTAATAGCTTGATAGTTAAAGTCTGTGTTTAGATAATTACGTAACTATCATATTAAGTTAAAAACTACTTTTTGAATAGCATTGTTTTTAATTTTAGTCATAATATTGTTGTATCCGAGTTGAGTATAGATTGTTTATATTTAGCTTATTAGGTAAACAACAGGCGGGCTATATTTATTTCTAGAATATTGTTGAATTTTATTCACATGACATGTATTTATAAAATTATTATTTTTCCTATTTTTCATTATAAAAAATATCTACTTACTGTTATTTTATTTAAATGCTAATATTACTACTATAATAAGCACCGTAAATACTAAAACCATCCAACCTATCAATTTTATTTTTTCTAATAATAACTTTTTCATCGATCTCCCTGACTATACAAATGAAATTTCGCAAAAACAACATAACCTATGATTAGCACAAACTATCCCTCATTTCAAATCGATCACTCAACAAGATGACAGATGCGTTCCTTTTTCAAACTTTTTGCGAGCGAACGTGTTTCGAAAATCGAATCCAAACATGTTTAAATGGCCAATTAAAATGGCAATTTGCCGCTCGCTCCCGACAGCGTTAGAACGCCCATTTTAATTCTTTAAAATAACAGTTTTTGTCCATAGAGTAGTAAACTTATGACGGTGTATCACTTTACAAAAGCTTTCGAAAGATTTTTTGTAATATTTCGTAGTAAATATATTTTATTTTTTGTTGGGAGCTTAATAAAAACGTTTTGTTCGATAATTGGTTATGGTCGTATAGTATTTGAATTTTAAAATTTGGTTTTTAAAAAAACAAATGTCAACTGTCAAATCTCCCGCCTAAAAAGGTCGTTTCTGGGGTCAAATTTAAAGCTGGATCTTTTTAATGTCTTCTTATTTTACAAACTCTATAAATACTGCTACTGTTGTGTTTTTATACTAATAAGTATTTGTGATATGGGTTTCCGATTTGAATAAAGGATTGTTATGTTATTATTTTTTGGTTGCATGCAATGAGGAGTCATGTATCATGCATGAAGGTGCGGGTCCGAAACCTAGCAAGTACCAATGTGACTTTCCGAGTAATCTAAGTATATGAAATTCTTCTTAGATTATTTAGAGAACGTGAAGGAAAACATCGTCAGTGAACCTGGATTTATATTTTCTGGTAACAAGTTTGAAATCGGCAATCCGTCTTGAGCAAGTGTGGTGATTAATGCTCAAACCTTCTGTAAGGGACGAGGATTTTCTGTAATGGACACTTATAAGCAAGATAAGTGACGTGAATTTCTGGTTCTCCTTGTACTAGTAAACTCTTATCACTTTTTTATATGGAAGAGTCCATATTTATTTTTCAATTTGCAACTGCCATTATGTAACGGTAGTCATTTGATTATTAAAATACATTACATTTTTATTATAGGTATTTATTTATTCTTATTACATAAAACCAATAAGAATTAAAAAAAGGATGTATATTATATAAGCACCCTTGCCTGCCTCTTGTAAGAAATTGTATAACGTGTAAGTGTGAGAGAGCCATTTTTCGACACGGCTCACTCACACGGCGGCACAACGCACGTTAGTGTTGTTTCACGCCGGTTTTCTGCGAGGTCGTGGTATCACTTAGGAAATACATTGTGTCTCGCGTGGATCCACGTTTAAGACATACGAAAGGTTAATGGTCAACTTTAGCCTTATTCCACTTCAACTTTTGTTTTTTAAAAAGAAACATAGCTCCAAATGAAATTAATTATACTTGCTTTCTACAAGACTTTTGTCAGTTCATTCGCGTGTTTTGTATTAACTAAGTAATAATCTATTTTGTGTTCCTCGTTTGATCAAATCAGCTCATTATTATTTATAACTCTTGAATGAATTCTCTCGCCCAAGACCCAAGGTAAGGCGAGAGAGAGAATCAGACTCTTACTGACTTAAATCCGCCGTTCCTTCTCCTGTTGCAGGGCGAAATCGCAGTACCTTATTGCGATTGGCCCAAATAGCTGAGTATAAAAATATTTCAACTAGTATTATAGCTTATTCCTGCTTCGCACGGGTGTCGAGCTACCACGGTGTCAGTCATTTGTGTTGTTGTTACCGATATTTTCAAAAACTTTCTTTCTTTTTTATATATAATAAGTCGGCCAATGAGTTGACGGGTTGCCTGATGGTAAGCAATCAGTGCCGCCCATGGATATCCGCAATAGAGAAATTACAAGTGCGTTGCCGGCCTTTTGGGGATTAGAGATTTGGAGATTTAGGGATTGGGGAGGAATTGGGGAGTAATCTCATTCACACGGCGAAACACTACGCTGTGGTTGTTATTTTACGCCGGTTTTCTGTAAGGCCGTGGTATCACTCCGGTCGAGCCGACCCATTCGTGCCGAAGCATGGCTCTCCAATACTTTTATAAAGTAGACAATAACAGAGTCGGTTTAGTTGTTCGCGAGATATGCGCATAGCAACACATTTGGCAATATTTTTTATGCTTTTCAAAGTTCCTTCCACCTTCAAATAAAATAAAAACAATTGAAGCTATAAAATTTGCTTCCAGCTAATATGAAGTTCCTATTCATTCATAAGCACACGCCCGCACTATTAACAATTTGTCGTAAAATAATGATTTACTATTAATCGCAACCTTTGTGGAGGTCTGTCTGTCGCCCCACACAAGGACGGCACTTGGTAAGGTAAGGTTGGTTACACACTTGCGTTTTTGCATATTTCCCAAATGTCTTAGATTAGATATGGGTTTAGTTAAATATTTTCAAAGATACATAAGTGCGGTTAATGAAATAAGCTGTTAAAGGATAACGGCCAATACTCTTTAAAAAAATAAGTGTGAGAGTCATGCTTCGGCGCGAATGGGTCAGCTCGACCGGGGTTATACCACGGCCTCTCTGTAAACCGGCGTAATATCAGGTAATACGTAAGCACGATTGCCATCCTATCACAGACAAAAAAAATGCAATCAAATGTCTCTAAATATGTATGTATTCTCTAGAAAACATGGACATACTTAGAGTCAAGTGATTTAATAAACTCATTCCTTAACAAATGGTTCGAAACAAAACTATCATTTTAAATTAACCTAATTAATCTTTGAATATGGTGGTTATTTGTTATTAAAGCGATCGATGCGTTACAAAATCAGTCGCACGACTAATCGCAAGTGTATACAAAACCTTCCTGTTCAAAATGTATCAGTGTAAGATCTACGGAACCGCCAAAATAATGCGCTACCAAGTTACTCTGAACTTTAATAAAAGAAAAATAAAGTTGTCTTTTGTTTAACTAAGTATTGATTAGAATTCACACCATCAATCTAATAAAGATCTCTTTGATAAGGTCCAATTGTCACAGTTTAAACTACTCGATTATTTAGAGATCGTGCCCTTTGTTTGAGATGAGGAATTATTTATTTATTTCTATTATAATACATTTATAAAAGTGGGGACTTTGGATTATTAAACTTTCTCATTGATCGAAGAAGTATGTGAATTTTTAACTTAGCTTTTGTCGTTACTAACTTTACTAACTTTAAGGCGGTACTAACTCCGTACCGCCTTAAAAATCACTATTATTTCAAACTTTATTAATAAGTGGCACTTTAATTCTTTGTCAAATATTAGTTACTAACTTTAAGGCGGTACTAACTCCGTACCGCCTTAAAAATCACTATTATTTCAAACTTTATTAATAAGTGGCACTTTAATTCTTTGTCAAATATTAGTTACTAACTTTAAGGCGGTACTAACTCCGTACCGCCTTAAAAATCACTATTATTTCAAACTTTATTAATAAGTGGCACTTTAATTCTTTGTCAAATATTAGTTACTAACTTTAAGGCGGTACTAACTCCGTACCGCCTTAAAAATCACTATTATTTCAAACTTTATTAATAAGTGGCACTTTAATTCTTTGTCAAATATTAGTTACTAACTTTAAGGCGGTACTAACTTCGTACCGCCTTAAAAATCACTATTATTTCAAGCTTTATTAATAAGTGGCAGTTTAATTCTTTGTCAAATATCACCGAATAGAACAATCTTTATGGTATTTTTTTAAGTCAATCTTATCAATTAGAAACTTCAGAGTGGGTTGTAGAAAGATGCTCTATACTTAAACCAAATATTATTAAAATAGTACTGAGCCTCTGACTTAGTGAGTCAAAAAAACTAAGTCACACATTAGAAAAGTCAAAAGTCAAAGTCTAAAATATTTTTTTTCCATAGGCCCTTACAGGCACTTTTGAACGTCAAACAGAATTTTAAAGATATAAATTGATAGTCATTTTATTAAAGCTATTTATGTCGTTTCAAAGTGTAGATTCCGATCGAGAAGAACGAGCAAGAAACTCCATGGTTAATCTTTTTAAAAAATAATCCGTAGCAGTCCACTCTTCTTGGAGTATTCATAGGCTTCCTCAACATAAGAGGGATTCGCTCTACTTTTCACACTATGTGGGCGTCCATCAAAGTCAAATAATTTATTTGAAATAGACCAATATGAGGCATACGGCACGATTGGTGCAGTGTACACAAAAAATGTTGTTCTGCGCGTGAGTCGGACCCGCGACACGTTGCACAGCAGCCGGTTGACCAGACACCACGACAACAATGTTGTCCTAATTTGAAAAAATAACAAAATATTCGAATGTAATGTTAAAAGCAACATTTATCGAAGAGCGGTAGCGGAGCCCATTGCCCGATCTCAATTCAGTACGTTGTACCAAAGTTGGGTCTTAATATTTTTATAGAAAAAGTAGGATTAGATATTCTATAAAAATATGTATTCTGCCATCCCCACGCGGTACACTAGCTACATAGTAACACGTATCACTTTATCAATCAATCAGTCATATTTATTTTTCCAAATCCCTAACACATTTCGCCATTCTGAGAACAATATTATACCTCTTGAATTTCACGCTCCTCGACTTTACGATTTCACGTGAAAATTATATTTGTCAAACATCTTTTGTCATATGGCAACATGTTTTTTTTTTGTTGGTGGCAAAAATATATTAATTTTATATTAACACGACCGTGAAAAGGGATTGACAGTATGATAGTATCGTTTTCCACTTCATAAACGTTATTATTGTATTGGCAACATTTAAAAGTGCGTTCCAAATTCGAAAATTTCGAATTATGAGGCTGAAATAAGATAGATTATTGCCTGGCAAGAATGATAGAGAAAAAGAATATGGGTAAGCGATCAATAAAGTTCGGAAAAAAAATCAGAAAGGGAACGTTTGATTTTTTTCCCAAACAACTGCCGGATTCTAAGAAGGTGTAAAGTGGCTCCATGGCTACTTATTTATTTTTATTGTATTGTTAATAAGCGTGGTAAGGGTAACTTCGTAAACTATTAAACGGTTATATCGAACTAAATAGAATATAATGACCGTGAATAATGAACAATGGTTGACGGCAATCATAGACCATTGTTAAACTCTGACTTGACGTCTTTATTCGCTGACAAAATTAATTTTGTCACTTCAAAACTGTCAAACTTTCTTTATAACAATAATGATAAGGTTGAAAATTATCTGCGCAGTGATTTTTGTAACTTGGCAATACTTTTAACGACATATGAATTTCGAATTTGGAAATAATTGTGTCATGGCGCCTTCTAAGAATAGTGTAGGACAATTTGTTGCAAATATTTCCGTTTTATTGTCGACATAGGTTGATATACAATGCAAGTATGTCTATTGAGTATCTATTGATGATTTCATGTTCTTGTTGTATAGGTTTTTGACACTTCTATTGGGAAAGATGGCTGTCAATTGGATAAAAATAAAGTCCTCATAAAAATGTTAAGATTGACTTTCGATTTTTTTTTCTACGATCTCTCTGGTAAGGTATTTGACTGTAGGTACTTACGTAGGTGATTTTATGTAGTTCATTGTGTAGCGGTTAAAATAAAGAATACGTAGACGTCATATTTAATGCGTATAAAGCTTTAATTTATTTTACAGGTTTAGTTAAATTACTGGCTGTATATTTTGCTTTCAGCGCTTAAACAACTTATGAGTTTTTCTATGAGAAAATGTTGAAATGACTTTCTTGTCTATGAGGGAATATGAGGGAGGGAAGGGAGGATACTAGAGGGAAAGTCAGATGTCTACTTACCAAAACCACCCCGATCCTTCTTCTGACAGACAGTGCTAAAAATAGGTCCCTTCAATTTGAAAACTCACTATACAATTACATACTTACCTACTTTACACTGACACTATAATCTAAAAAATATCTATATACTAAAACATCCCATTAAAATAACAACACAACATCATAAAACTGAAAAGCTAACAAAAATAACCACATAACATAAATAAGTCAATTAAAATAAAACCACTGGCAACTCGCAACTTTTGAATTTCGAATAAAATAGCCATTAACCGCATTAAACCCGACGAGGGTAGATCACATCATGTTCCTAATTCAATTTCGACCAATAAATAAGGAGCTGCGCAGAATTAATTGCGCACACGCATTATAAATGACTGCACAAGTCGTGGGGGAGTTTATTGCGAATTAAAGTGAACTTTGCAAACTTTAATTGTTATGATTTTGATTTTATTGTACGGTTTACGTAATGTGTTTGTGGTTTGGTAATTTTAATTGGTTTAATGTTAATTGTTAGAAATGCGATGTCAAATATTTAGGAATAAGAATTATATCTTAGCGTTTCTGTTTAGATTAGGAATAGTCATGAACGATAAAAGCTGTTGCAATTTTAGGAACAATTTCATTCTAAAATTGCAATAACATCGTTTCTCAAATTCCTTATCTTCTACAGACCTTGTAACTCCTCACGGTTTACGGTGCGTCTGTTAGGGGCGCTAATTGCTTACCATCAGGTTGTCTGCCTGCTCGATACCCGACCTATTCTATAAAAACCTAATATCATTATCAGTATCAATAGTCCGTGACAGTTCACTGCTGGACTTTACGATAGGTAAAAAGCATGGAGTACTTTGCAGGGTTTTTTTTGTGAAGGGAAAATCATCAAATGACTTGAATGAGTTTGACCGGGCGGGAGAGAGTGTCATACAAACTTTCAAACTCCCTACATACAAACTTAAAAATTTTACCTCTTTATAATATTAGTATAGATATAGAAAAACTACTCGTGACCTTTTAATGGGTTTGACATCAAGTCATAAAGTTGAGACATTTATGTCCAAGCTAACTAAATGCATATAAAAAGAACTTCAACTCAATCGACACAAAATGTGCTTCAAAATTTACTTGCAACTACACACACATACCTAATATTGCAAATTAAAATTAAATTAAAACCTATCAACAAAAACACAAGAACATCAGTCAACGACAATGCAAATCAAAGTACCTACTTCAGCAAATTTGATGAGTATATCACAAAGTACTTAATCAATACAAAGGACTGCCCATCCCTTATTGTACAAAACTCTGAACATCATCTGCTTACCCACAAACTGTGTGACCGTCATAATTGTGTAGATAAAATCTTATGAATATAGTACAATTGTAACTGACGGGCAGGCGTTATGGAGTTGCTCCCCGCTGTGTTGTCGGCGCAGGGACGGATTTAGAATAAACAATTCCAAGTTTAAAAGTTTGAAAATGTAAATAGGTTTGAAGGCTTGTAAGCATTCAAGTGTGGGAGAGCCAAGCTTCGGCACGAATGGGTCGGCTCGACCGGAGTGATACCACGACCTCACAGAATACCGACGTGAAACAACCACAGCGTTGTGTTTCGCCGTGTGAGTAAAGTTACCGGAGACCTAATATTTCCCCTCCCCCGATCCCTCCCAATCCCTAAATGTCCAAAACCCTAATCCCTAAAAGCTCGGCAACGCACTCGTTACTCCTCCGTTACGGGTGTTCATGGGCGGCGCTGAATACTTATAATCAGGTAATCCGTCTGCTCGTTTGCCGACCTGTTCAATAAACATGAGGGATATCTTTTTAATGAGCATACAAGAGCAATGAGTGCTAATTTTAGAATTGTTTAAGTATTTGCTAGACGATGAAAGTCAATTATTGCTTAAAGTAATTGAATGGTACAGGCAAGTTAATTTAATAATTATGTAAATGGGGCTTTATAGTCTACAATTGTGTTGTAAATTTGGCTGTGTTGTATTATTTAAGTAGCGAAATTTAAATCCACTTTCTGAAAAATTCAGCTCAGAATGTCTCCAAAGGTCGTTGTGCGATTTTTTTTTATTAGTCGTTAAAAATGTTCAAGGTTTGTACCCAGATGATGTATTGAATGAATCTCATAAATTTAAATATGAAAAATGGCTTAAGTATCTAAGTCATAATTATGACATTTCAGTCAGAGACAAAACACCTTGAAATAAATTAACATGCTAAACACCCCACCACCAAATCCATCCCTGTACTCAAGTTCACCCGAAACCGAAAAACACGGAATACCAGGATTCCGCTAATAATTAGGAGAATAATGGTCCAACCAATTTATGGTCAACAAAGATATATGGTCATTTAATGGCCTGTCGCTCCCACAAACGTTCTTTTGTCTTGAAGACCAAGTTTTTTGGTCTTTTGTGGTCTTTCGACCATTCAAATTGTGTTTGGGGTTATAATTGGCCGTGTACAATTTTATGAATTAGTCCTTTGTGTTAAAATCATTAGTTTTGTGGTTTGTTCTTGTATTGATAACAATGTGCTTGTTTCGGTTTTGTTTTATGACCATATTAGTGACGTTTGAACAGAACAAAGATGAGCTTTGTTTAGTTTTTTGACGTTGACTTAATGTGTTGTCTTTTTCGTCATTAACCTTATCCAGGTCTAAGATCCAGAGTCTATATTGTATAGGGTGTGTGTTTTAATGCTATTGAGTAAATATTGGCTCTAGTTTTGCAGTAACCTATACTAATATTATAAAGAGGTATTTGTAAGTTTGTATGTAGGGGGTAATCTTTGGAACCGCTGGTCCGATTTCAAATGTTCTAAGCTACAATATTTCTGAGTGCTATAGGCTATAAAACATCACGCTACGATCAAATGGAGCTGGGCAGCGGGTGAAACCGCGCGAGAGTATCTAGTTCAGGTTTAATTTTCTTATAATTAATCCATTTATTTTCTCCTCTTTATTGACAACAAAACATATATATTTAGTAACTACCTAATATAATGAATTCCCGATGCGATTTTAACGCACACGCTGCTCGTGAATAAGAAACTAGTAGAACTTTCTTCAGTTAATTCAAGTTAGTAAGTCGTTTATTTTCAATCTACTTATTTCCCACCAAAATTTACAGCTACAGCAAACAAAAAAAGAATTTATTCAATAAAATACTAAAACAAATGTTTAAAAATACCTAGTTCCAAAGACTATTCCATTCATGCATCGCCCACGTGAAAACAATATGGTTGACCATATAATAATATTAAATTGTAACTCGATTCTTGTTGAACGAGATTATTGTCAGTACTGACAATGATGCTCAGATACGTGTTTATATATAGTATCTATGTAATAAATACGGTTATGTAGTGGACCCATTTTCTATTTGTTGAAATAGCGTAGGATTGTAGGTTTTACTAGAACTTTTTTCTTAAATAGATTGGCAAGGTAAGCCAATGGGTCCATTAGGTACCTGATGGTAAGCAACCGGGACATGACCAGACTAGTTCAAGACCCGCTGCTGGCTTTTTGGGATAAGGGTTTCGGAGATTTAAGGATTGAGAAAGATAAAGGATAGGGCTTCCAGTAACCTCACTCACACGGCGAATAAAAACTTATAAGCAACTCCAGGCAAATGACGTCTTTAGTTGTGCCAAATTTAATTTAAATGCGTTCAGTAGTTTTTACGTAAAAGTGCAACAAACATTCATCCATCCACAAAGTTTTATGTTTCTAATATTAATAGGGTTTTTTTATATGTTTAGTCGGCAAACGAGTAGACAGATAACCTGATGGTAAGCAATCAACGCCACCCATGGACCACCGGCAACAACAGAGCAGTGACGAGTGCGTTGCCAACCTTTTGAGGATTAGGGTTTTGAAGATTTAGGGATTGGGGGAGGGGAAGGATTGGGCCTTCGGTAACCTCATTCATACGGCGAAATACAACGCTGTGGTTGTTTCACGCCGGTTTTCTGTGAGGCCGTGGTATCACTCCGGTCGAGCCGACCCATTCACTATCAGAAACCATCTACAGCTGTCTTGGTCAAAACTCAAATGAATTCCAAATCTAATCTCTAAGGAACAACTCCCTAAAAACGAACAAAGCGCCATCTACACTTGAAAAAACACTAACAAACATGTTAATCGCGACAAAAAAAGTAAAACATATCGTTGTATTGTCAAGATGGTTGTGTCCCTAAATAATAGAGACATCAGAGCAGGAGGCTATGGATGGCTATAACTTATTCAAATTAGCCGTAATACGATACTGTGGCTTGTTCTGTATGTTTGTACGTGCACCCAATATCTTGGATCTTTGTGTGTTTTTGAGTGGAGGGCTTTTAGGTTTGTTTCGCTGTGGGAGCTACAGTGAAAAAGATGTGTTTGTATTATTAAGGTAGTCATTTTTGAATTTTTCCCTAAATTACAGTATATTTGTAGTTGTAATTTATACACATTAATTGTTGTGCTAATTTATTCACAATTCAACCTTATTAATTAGGTATAGTCTATCTCGGATCACAAAATGTAAACAAACAATATTGGTGTGTCTTTTTCGAAAAAATTGTAACTTAAACGTTTAGAATCGAGTGACACTGAGAATTTAATCGTTAATTAGCTAAGAAACTTAAATTTGAAAAGGTAATCTTTTTATAAATAAATATTTATAATTAAATAAAAAGACATTTAATATAAAAGACATACCAAGATTGTTTACCTTTCGTTTACCGTAAAACGATAGACCATGTTTGCTTGCATACCAAACAAAACAATCTTATATTCTTAACTGTAAATGAGCCACTTCATAAGCATTAATTTTCCTCTACAACAATCACTCACTCTAAAAGACAACTATGAATTGATTGCAACCATTTATCGCACTTAATAGCTTTTCTCCCACTGTGTTCCCCACCCTATATTTCCCTTAATACCACAACACACAACACGTCGCTTCGCTTACAGTCACCTAATTTATATAAAACTTACTTTATCAAGAATTATATTATGAACGTGACTCCAAGCATAGTTAATGAGTTATGTCCGAAGAAGACGTGTAAACATCAGCCGACGTGATTGGTAGACCGTTTACAAATAAATTTTTCACGCCAACTCAAAAAAGTATGGATGTAACTGATATTTTAAATTATTGTTTTTGAATTGTTCAATTTTTTTTTTTTTTTTGGTATAGTGTAGGTGTTATTGTTTATGTGGGATTTTGAAAAGTGGTTGAAATATTATATCTGTTTTTAGTTTTATGTATTTATCTTTATTAACATCTAATAGTTATGAAAAATGTGTAAGTAAATTCAATACATCAAAGTATCCTTACATTTTCTTGGAGTACCAAAATTGTTTTGATATTTTTCGCCGTATCCTATTTGTTGACTGGTTGATTATGTCCGCCTTATGAACCATTATTCGCACGGTTTTCTGTACATTCAATTTTTTTTTATAAAATTACAAATTTAAATGCTATGGTTGTCGTGGTGGCAAGTACCAATGTGACTTTTTCCGAGTCATATTATGTACATACTTTCTATGTTCATTAAGACGCCACTGATTGACTGACTGAAGATGAAGGAAAACATAGTGAGGAAACCTGGGCATAAAATTTCTAACCAATCCGCCTTAAGAAAGCGTGGTAATTAATGCTCAATCCTTCTCCGTGTGAGAAGAGGCATTTGCTCAGCAGTAAGCACTTATAGGCTGATGATGTGTAAGCAATCGGCGCCCCCCATTCACACCCGTAACACCAAAGGGGTGCCTTTTGTGGCGTACTTTAATATGAAATGCTAAAGTCTTCCATTATAATAACAAAAATTGAAAACAAATCTCTATTTATTTGCGATACACGATGACGCCACCTCCAAGAGCCAAGATCTCCTATAACCCGAACTATCTTAAGGCAATTTAACAAAAACTAGCCCACACCTCCTTCAATACAAGATATCTATACAAAAATTCCACCTGTCTCAGTCAGGTACCAATCAAAATACTTTATGAGCGTTTATTAAAGTTTTTAACAAACTTCTGTAGACTCCAGTGTGTTATATTACAATGTATTAAATTATCTGAATGGGAGACATCCCGCGGCTTGATGGGCGCTTGTCCATTGTATGGTAGCTCAGGTGCTACCTATGTCACTAAGGAGATAGGACAGAAGGCCTTCTTAACGTTGATATTTCTTTTTAAATATGGACTTGATTTGATTATGAAAGGACATGGCCAACTTTTGTATGGGCGTTTGCATAGTTATTGAATTCAATGTACATCAATGATTTTTGGTGTTTACATTCGTGAATATTATTAAATTAAATTGCAAAAAATAAAACACATCAAGAACTCGTAATTATAACAAACAAGACGAAAATAGTTTCACTAAACCTTTAGTCAGATTACTGGCCATTATGGCCAGTATTATGGCCATAAGTGCACGAAATAAGATTTTGCTTTTAAAAACCATGGCGTTTTAATTATTTATTTATTTATTTATAAAATAAAACAAAAGAATATGTATAAAGAAAGATGATTTATTTATTAAGGAGAACAAATAAAATAAAACTACGTAATAATTCACTTTTATATTTTTATTATAAAGTGTATTTTATTATGTTTGTGTATGGAATGTACGTTTCTGTAATATATATTCTGTATAATTGGGTAATAATATGGTAGTACTTTCCATTTGAAGCGGCCTGCTTAAAACAGGTGGTAATGGTGGTGGCTCTGGTGGTCTAACCACTTGAATATAAGGAGCTGCTGCATTGTTGTCCGAACCCAATTCCTGCAAGTTTCGTGATAAGTCCTGCACTGCCTGTCTATTTGCCCGCATACAGCACACATGACAAACATAGTTGCTTCTTGAGGTCTGAAAATAAATCCCAGTTATTCTTGGGTCACACTAACGGGAAATGGCATTAATTATCGCGGTAACGGACGTTAGTCGTAGGTGTAATTTAATCACTTGTAGCGACATCTATCGCACAACCATAACAACAGCACCAATCACGTGCAAGATTCTACATCGCGCAAGTGAAGTTTACGCGCTAAATAGCACAATAGAAAAATCCCGACAACAACCGTCGGGCAGTAGCCCACCAGGCACGAACACCTCGCCTGGTCGGAGGATCCTCCCTTTTCAATGGAGGATGAGGAACTTTCCACCCTGTTCCTCATACCTCTAAACACTAAACAAATGAATTAAGGTGTATTTTTCATTGTTTAATATCATGAATTATCGCGATATTTATTGGCATTTCCCGTTAGTGTGGCCCAAGCATTAGAATAAACACATGTTTTCAAGTTTTATGTTATTGTACAGTGAGAAGTATTATGTTAAAACATGCCTACTTTAAAGAAGTCTATGCAAACATGGAAAATACATAAAGATAGGTATTATAATCACACATACCTACTATGAGTACTTTTTTTATAGATTAATATAGATGAATACAAGTACATATATAAAACAATGAATAAAAAACAAAATGCTTACCACATTAATAGTATTTTGTGATATTAGGCCAGCTAGCAATGGAGAGTCCATACTGACATTATGGTGTCTTATTTTTCGAACCGATTTTCCACAACCAAGGCAAGCCATGTTATGCCCCAGTAGTCTCTCATGTTCACCAGCCTAAGTATTCAATAATAAGAAGCGTGGTTGACAAATGAATGTCCCCAGAGGCAACTAAAAAACAGATGCACTATTTAAAATCGCATACCATTATAAAACATAAAAAAACAGACTAAGTATTATACTATTCCGACTTCATACCTGGGTTTGAGCTATGGTTAAAGTGAAAGTTTTGTTTGATGGGGTGCAGAAAGCGAGGATATAAGACGCCTCTGCAGCCTTTGTACGCCTATTCCGCAGTTGATGCACCTCATCGTAATCCACAAAACAAATCCAAAACGCAAAACAGTTACTCCAGTATTATTAGCAAGGTTAACAAAAACACGCTGTCAAAAGTGTCAAACACGTTCCGTTTCGTTTAAGTTTTTTTTTTGGTGTATTGGATAAAAGTAAAACATAATATTATTATAATATGACGTCACGTTTTCTACGAGTGTAGTTTAAGACACGTGGTTTGGAATTGGAACGTCTTTTTATTTATCTTTCTATATAGATAAGTTGATTTTGTTGCATTACTTCTACATTTTTTTAATAATAATTGTCAGGTCTGGAGAGGCTAAAAACTACGTAATAATTCATATTTCTATTTGTATTTTACAGTGTATTAATTTTGTTCGTGTACGTGGAATGTACTTTTTTGGCCATGTCCTTTGCAAATTATGACATGAAGCGAGAATTAATTATGAACGACTTAATCGGCTTGTTGATTTAGGGCTGATTTTTCAATGGTTAGATAAAATTTACTATCCGGCTCGAAGGACCATGTTAAGGTCTGTATTTTAAATAAAACATAGGTATATTTAAGTGGACTGTAAATTTATACTAGAAATACAGTTTTTTTTATTATTATTGTCCTGTGCGTCTTAAAATAAATGTTTTTTCTTTCTTTCTTTCTGATTAGGTACACAAAATATATAATAAGCTAGCGTCGGTAGTGAAGGTGCTGTGCGGAGTGCCGATGGCGGACACGCTATAATAATTACGATGCTGTTGCGTCAGAATGTTCAATAGTCAGATAACATTTATCTGACTATTGAAAAATCAGCGCTTAATGACTTAAATGAGTTAATTCATTCATTACTGATTCATGAATTCCGTTCTAAGTATAAGTTAATTAACGTCATAATAATTAGTAATATTTTTTTATGGGATAAGTCGGGAAACGGGCACACGGCTAACCTGATGGTAAGCAATCGGCGACGCCGCCCGTATACATCCGCAATGGAGTCACGGGTGCGTTGCCTTTTGCGGATTTCGGTTTCGGGTATTTAAGGATTGAGTAGCGATAGGGGAAGGAAGGAAGGAGGAAGGGCCTCCGGTAACCTCACTCACATGACGAATCATAGCGCTGTGGTTGTTTCACGCCAGTTTTCTGTGAGGCCATGTTTTCACTCAGAGCTGACCCATTCGTGCCAAAGCATGGTTCTCCCACTTTCTATTCGCCATGACTAAATGAAACGAACCTTCTGTATTACAACTTAACATGGCTCCCAGTTATGAAGATGTCTTAAGCTTTGAATAAAATTAAATTGAAATCGCTGTCTACTTTACACGATTTATGGACAATTTTGGATTTTTGCGTCCTTTGTTATGTAAAAATGTTAGTTTTCTTTGTCCCTGTGTGTGTTGTATTGAAAATAAATGGGTTTATTATGGACTTTGATTCCATTTGGTCATGAAGGAAGTTGATTCTTAGGCAAATGACTTGAGTCATTTATGAAGGTTTTAGGTAGTTACAATAAGAATATTTGATCGTTATGAGTTATTGCATGGCAAAATGGAATAAATCTGTGTTACAAATATTATAAGTGACCGTTTTTCTTATCTTAATAACTCTATGACTTGAACGAATGGCCTGCTCCACCGGAGTGATACCATGGTCTGACAGAACATATATAACACAACACTTACTTTGCGTTTCGCCATGTTACTGAGGTTACCGGAGGTCTAATTCTTCACCCTCATCCGCAATCCTTACATCCCTAATAACCCACAAGAGCCGGCAAGGCACTTATAGTAACTCCTTTCCATTACGAGTGTCCATGGGCGGTGCCGATTGCTTAACATCAGGTAATCCATGTGCACGGTTGGCGACGTATGCTTTTTCGCAGAGTGACGCAACTGCAGCGTATTTAAAAGTTTGTGTCGTCGTTAGTTTCACTTGTTTTTTTTTTGTTGCTTTTGCGTCTTTTGCGTTAATAAATGGTTTCTCTTTCTTTCGTTTTTTCTTCTTTCTGAAAAGAAAAATTATCTAAGAAAAGTGATTTTTATAATTTCAGAATTTTATTTCTAGAACTGGGGTGTAACATTTTGGAAACCTAGTATCTACCTTAATTAAAACAGTTGACATCTACAATTCCAGAAGTGTTACTAGTTTAAAACGATAAATGTAAATTTCAGAAGTCATTAAAATACATTTCTTAACTCACAGAAGGTTCCTAGTAATTAAAACTTTTATAGTCCTGCTTGCAATCCACATGACCAATGAAGGACACAAAAAATGACTAAAAACAGCAATATCACCCTCATAAAATATATCACAAATTGCCATTGTAACAAATCGAAATGACAACACTACTCTGGATAGGCAATCAATTGTAGATATACCACTACACCTATACAATACTAACACAATAAGCCTGAATAGTGTAAATTTAACGCAAAATTTGAACCCAATACGATGACCATTAATTCTTACATCACAAAGGCAACAGATGGTCAAAAATGAAGAAAGCAAAAGGTGTTCAAACATCCATAAATTATGTATAAAATGCCAGCTCATCAAAGTATACTAAACTACCTAATTTTGCTTAATAGATTTTTAACCTTACAATTTGGTCGTAGAGTTGAAAATTAGATAAAATATTTTGGTAGTTTGGGATAGTATGTTCTGCTGGTTGGTTGGTACACGTGGCCGTGACATCTTGTTTAGTTTATAATTATTATTGAATTATTTGTTACAGAAAAGTTATGGCATAGATAATATTGCGCTTTTGTTAACAAAGTTTTTTATGTGACCGAAAATAGTACGTAGTTCTTTAGTATCGAGTCAAATATGATATACATTTGTAACGCTCTTAAGTTGTCTTAAAATATTTTATAATAGCGTTCGTCTAACCAAGCGTGGAAGAACCAAACTTTGGCACGAATGGGCCAGCTCGACTGTAATGATACAACGTTGTGATTCGCCGTATGAATAAGGTTATCAGAGGCCCAATTCTTCCCCTTTTCCATCTCTCCCCAAAGTCCAAACCCTATATCCACGAAACCTTAATTCAAAAAGAGCCGAGATACATGCCCATCAGCGGCGCCGATTACTCACCATCAGGTAATCCATATGCTCGTTTTTCATTCTACCACATAACAAATACCTGAGTTATCATAGTCACTGCTGAACACGAATATAGACCTCTAGAACTCAAAGATCGGCTAATTACAAACGGCTAGCGTCAGCGTCCTGATGCAGCATGATCCAAACCAAACTTTAAGTCAAAAACAAAAGCAAGGAAAATATCAACTAGAAACAACCAAAAACCGACTCTTAATAACCATGTAATCAACAAATTTATACACGAACAACTCCCACTTAAATCACAATTACGTGATACAATAGAAAACTTCCGTCAAAGTGGCAAAAAAAAATAATATTTAACTGACATTTAAGAGGAGCAAAAAGCGCTACAAGTGACCGTGGATAATGAAAAGCCCACAATGTCACAATGGGTAGCTAATTGAAATCGACACCGGGACACAATGGGCGCCCAAAAGTCATGAACACAACAAGGGTGTGACAAAAAACTTGGGACATCTGGCGTCTTCAACGGTCTTGTGTGATGTGATGTGATTTCTGTAGAGGCTGGACCAATTGGTCGTTGGATAGTTGAGTTATTATGATAAATTGGTTGTAGATAATCTTGCAGTGTGTGAGTACTTATGTCTGTTATATAGCAATTCTTAGACATTGAGATAGAGTGTAAATTTGGGTCGGGGTGATTCTATTTATTTGCAACTAACTGGCCGGGCAAACTTCGTACCACCTCAAATACGTATAACTAATTTTATATATTATGTATTTTTTCTAACTTTTTAAACCTTCCTTGGACTCCCATTTCATCGGTCCATCCGATCTCGGGTTTTAACTAGACTAACGAACAGCAATTCATTTTTAATGGGAAGAAGAAGAGATGACTATTCCTGCCTTAGAAGGAGAAAGAGAGATTGTCAGACTCTTACTGACTAAAAACCACCCTTCTCCTTTGAGCCGGGTAAATTATTACGTTGGCATTCGCAACACTACTTACAGATTTATCATGGCAAAAAATAAAAGATTCAGATAGACATACCCGAATATAATTTGCAACAAATTCGGGCAGCATTCTTCAATTTTTTTTTAGTTATCGATTTCAAAATTCCACCCTCCACCTTATCGATTTCAAATGCTAAATTGCACTTTAGAAAACATATCACACGCCATACCACCACAAAATTGCGATTATCAAAACTCAAAACCGAAAGGGATGAAGTCCGTTCAGAAACGCTCCAACACAAGACCTTTTGAATCGACACACCCAGACGATTTGGAACGATCCCATTTGGAATCACCGAAAAGGCATTTTTTGCGCACTTGAAAAGGATACGCTTTTTCTAAACGTTTGTAAATTTAAACCAATTTGCTCTAGTGGATTAAGAGGCTTGAAATTTGAGTCAAAATTGTGTATTTTTCAAAATTTAAAAGGACACGCGATTATTCGCTATTTTACGAGTAACAAGAAATTTTCGGTTCCACTCCTTTCAAAAGGATGTAACGCGTTTTTGTTCGAAGCAAAGTCAATCTGTTGGTTGTAGGATTATGGCTAAATTAGTTATGTGTGTAATTAGTTGGTTTTTGTTACTGATTGGTTTATTAAGTTTGACCTTTTGGGCATAGCGTGACGGGTAAAGTTTTTGGGATTGAAATCAATTTATGTATGCTTCTTTGTTTTATCAGCCGTTATCGTCCCGCTGCAGGGCAAAGGCCTCTCTACCCTTCTTCCAATCTTCTCTGCACAAAGTTTTCTGTGGCCAATCCTCGTCGAAGACATCTAGTACGTCCTGCTATCTCCTTCTGAGACTGCCTCAGTGTCTGTGTGGGCTCCATTCTATGTATGCTTCTAATAACTTCAAATACCTGCGGTGGGTTTTTCGTTAAATTCCTTGATTTTTTTGTTGATATTTGTTTCCAACATCTTATTTTATTTATAGTAATTTTCGTGAACACGTTAAACCCCATGGGGGTCACCGGTGACCTCCAGTCAAAGGTTTAAGTAGTAAATTTTTTGGAAAGACCCCGACTACTTAGATATGTCACGTAAAGTCGCAATCATATTTGCTATTAAATTATCAACACATAAACCTCACTTTACGCCAAAAACAGTAAGATACTTATAAATTCCTAGTAGATAGGAGAAAAATAAGTCGAAACCATCTAACAACTACTGTTAAAACGTACGCGATCTTTAGACAAGAGACTGCACATCTACATCATATCAGAGCCGTAACTGCAGCGGTGTCACGTAGACCATATGAGGTCGAACGAACATACGTACGGACATACAGACATTTGCCGCTCATTTGTTCCTATCATATATCTCGATTTACTCAGAAACTGTGTAGATAACAACCGTTGTTTGTTGTTTTCCATTTGTCCCGGATAAGGATTTGGTACTTAGCTTTTATACTGTGGATTTGCACAGAGTTGTTCTGTGCGGGAGCTGCCCAGCCACCGCGCCAACCAATATTATTTTAATGATAATTATACATTATAACGATTAATTTGTCTATAGAGCTCTGATGGGGATGTCGAATCAATTTCTGGATAAATTACCATCAAAGAGCTAATCTGTTATAAGTGTGTAGATAATAATAGATTAGCTTTTGCCCGTGACTTTGTTCGCGTGGAGTAGTGACTTCCTGAAGATTTTTGGTTTAAAATCTATCCTATGCCCTTTCTCGAGTTCTAAACCAAATTTCGTGTATGTACCAAATTTCACACAAATAGGTTCCTTAGTTTAGGCTTGAAGAAAAGACAGACAAAGTTACTTTTGTATTTACGAAAGTTGATCACACAAGAGGAACAAGGAATGAACCGAAATATATCAAGTAGCAGAAATATTCTTAAATAGAAAATCTAGTAATTAAATGTAGGATCGTCTGATAGTAGAAAAAATCTCAAAATTAATAAATAAGCCATCTTGCTTGACGAGCAATCGACACGTTAAGTATTGGACAAGCACATCAAGGATTGTGTGGCGTGTGACAACTTTTGCCGGAATTCAGTCAATTCTGCAACAGACTGGGCTTACATGGACGGATAATAGACAAGTTATGTCATGGGTTTATATTTGAAATTATTTGGAACAAAAAGAAATATGTACTCATTATTATTTTTTTTAGTTTTTCGCCACCTTGTGATGGCTCTTAGCCTATTCTTATTCTGCATCAGCTGTGAATTCAAATAGCAGCTGTGTGATTATAATTTTAAGTCCGTGGATTACGATTAAACCAAAGATTTTGGACGAATAAAATACGTATTTAACAGAGAAGGGTCAGCAATAAAACTGTTTTTTTTAAACTTAGATCTCCTTGCGGAGGACGCTCATTTTCCAGCAGAAAACTAACATGAAGTACTATTGTATAAAGTTGAACTTTTTGATGTTAACTTATTTATTGTTTGACGTTCAAAAGTGCTTATAGTGGTCTATGTAAAATAATGATTTGACTTTGTCATTCTTCTTTATTTTTTTTTCACATTTTATTGCGACTGAAATGTACGAATAATGCAAATTTCTAAATATTTATTTCACATAGACCACTGTTAACACTTTGAACGTCATATAAAAAAGTCAAAGTGTAATTAATCATTTATTTTAAAATGCCCTACCTATAATGGTCTTCGAAAATGACTTTTACTTTGAAATTGTTCTAGCAAGTCTTTCGCATATTTCAGACGCCATATAATACCAACACAATAGGTCATAAGTCACCTCATTGACGTTGCAGGAACACGTTACTGTATCACAGCACACATTACGCGAGACATCAACTGCTATTATGTGGAATATAACGAATAAACGTACTATTAGCGACTTAGTACCACTGGGAACTATATGGAGTAGGGTAGCCATGATACAGGGGCTTGAGAGATTTTCCCATTTTTTTTATTTATTCACATACAGTATAGTATAGTTATAGAGTGTACAATGGGCGGTCTTATCACGCAGGGTGATATCTTGTAGACAAACTTTTGATGGATACAAGAAACCTGAGAATGAACAGTCTAATGAACAATTTATAAATTACTGAACGAGATTGTCAGACTCTTGGGTGCTGGATTTATTAGTAAGTCCGAAAACCTATATCTGATCGTTTGAACCGGTATCTAACAGAGCCCACGTCTATACTTCTATACTTATATTATAAAGAGGTAAAATTTGTAAGTTTCTATGTAAGGGGTAATCTTTGGAACCGCTGGTCGGATTGCCAAAATTCTTTCACTAACAGATAGCTACAATGTTCCTGAGTGCTATTGGCTATAAAACATCACGCTACGATCAAATGGAGCAGCGGGTGAAAACGCGCGAGAGTACCTAGTATATTATAATGAGGTAAAATTTGTAAGTTTGTAAGCAGGGGCTAATCCTTGGAACCGCTGGTAAGATGTTCAAAATTCTTTCACTGATGGATAGCGACAATGTTCCTATATAATGTGCTATAAGCTTAAAATAATACGATTTGCGTATTTTAGTCGAGCTATCTCATTAAACGCTGCTGTTTTAAAATCTCGGGATACATTAATTTTATACGCGAAGCTTTAAGCCGCGGGTGAAAGCTAGTATCTATTTTTTTATGTGATATGTCGGCAAACGAGCAAACGGATTACCTGATGGTAAGCTGGTGGTAGTGGTAGGGATTTGGAAATTTTGGAAAAGGGAACGAAGGCCCAATCCTTCCTCTACCCCAGAGGAAGGATTGGACCTCCGGTAACCCCACTCACACGGCGAAATACAACTCTTTGGTTATTTCACGCTCGTTTTCTGTGAGGCCGTGGTACTATCACTCCGGTCGAGCCGACCTATTTGTGCCGAAGCATGGCTTTCCCACACTTGATATTCATTAAAAATGTACTTACCTTATATACCAAAGAAATTTAAAAGTACGTACGAATTCAAAGTTAGGAAAACCTAGAAATAACAACAAATGTTGGTCACCCGACCACCACGTACAACTTATGACGTTTTTTTAGGAAATCGGAACACAAAATGGTCGTTTTGAGAACGGGTTGAGAGACAAATGCCGTTGTTATACGGTAATGCAAGTATTATAGTTAGTTTATTGTTGATTTTATTATGATAAAAATGACGCATTGTCTTCTTAGAAACACGGGTTCAAACCTGAGTTATGCAGGTCCTGCAATTAGATTCTTTTATGGGAATCGGAGCAAAGAAACTCGGTAGCTACCAGGGATTTTGTAACGGTATATAGGTACTGTAAATGTTATGAGTATTTTGTTAGCTAAGGTGTATTCTGAGGTAAAGTAACTGATTCATAAGTGTGGGCGAGCCATGCTTTGGCACGAATGAAGTGATACCACGGCCTTACAGAAAACCGGCATGAAACTCACCAATCCCAAAATCTTCAAATCCCTAATCCCCAAAAGGTTGTCAACGCACTCGTAACTCCTCCATTGTTGCGGGTGTCTATGGGCGGTGCTGATTACGCCTATCTTTCACATATAAAAAAGTTAATTGGAATAAGTTCAGTTAGTCATTTTTACATTTATTTTGCTAAAACAAAGAACCAATTCTTTACAAAGTAGACACCATATTAACTTATAATCAATTCACTTCTCGATCCAAAAAGACGTAAATATTTGCGTAAAACACATAAACAAGTTAACTAATGTCATATAAATGACACGTTTATAACTAAACGCGTAGTATAAACATAACTCAATGGTCACATAACATAAATTTCATTATAAAAAGCTATAAATTATATAGAAACTACAATTTGACATTTCAAAACGACAATTTCTTTGTTTAGTTACATTTTTTTTTATGAATACTAACTAAAACTTATTGATACTTATATTGAATAATAAGTTTGGAATGAATTATTCCGTAGTTTTGTTAGGTTTAGTGTAATTTTTTTTTTTTGGTGTCGGGTTGGAAAATCCTCATGGAGACCCATCGCCCTCGGGGAAGGGCGAAGGGTACTGTCAGACTCTTACTGACTAAAAACCAACCCGGTGTTCCTCCACTTACCCATGTGTCGGAGGGGCGGGTATCGCCGAAGCATTCGTCGCAACCGTCCTAAGCAAACTTTTTTTTATGTAATAGGTCGGCAAACGAGCACGCGGATTACCTGATGGTAAGCAATCAGCGCTGCCCATGGACACCCGCAATGGAGGAGTTACGAGTGCGTTGCCGACCTTTTAGGGATTAGGGATTTGGAGATTCTGTCTGTCTGTCTGTCTTTTCTTCACGCCTAAACTACCGAACCGATTTACGTGACATTTAGTACAGACATAGTTTGGAACTCGAGAAAGGACATAGGATAGTTTTTATCCCAAAAAATCTGCAAGAAGTCACTATTCCACGCGAACGGAGTCGCGGGCAAAAGCTAGTATTTCAATATAAAAGCCACACACAGCAGATTATCCAGTGCCCACCCCAGTACCAAGTGATAAAATCAATTCAACTATTAGATAAAATAAAAACTTTTTTCTATGAATCGGTAAACGGTCAACCGTTGGAATAACAATACGAGCAAGTATTTAAATTGTTCATTCTAAACGCGATAGTAAAATCGTTTCTTTAAATAAGATACTTGTTTTTGGTATATTTTTTATTGTGATTTGTTTTAATGATTTTGACTACTTGAACTAGGGAGTTGAGACTTTGCCGTTAGAGAAGCCGTGGCAAGTGATTTCTGCTCAATATATTGAACTTATAGGTTAATATGATGAAAGTAGATAAAACTCTGGATAAAAATGTTTACCTAATAGTTATTTAGTTAGTTGCAGTAGTTTTTTTACATTATACATATATTTAGAATATTGACGTGGAAAAGTGTTATTTGTGCTTGTGTGAATTTCTGATTTTGCATTGTATATTGGCTTTTTATTCTAAGTTGGAAACCGATCAATAAATATGACAAACTGGTTTTTTAGCTATGAATAAATTTTATAAAACTACCTACATTTAGTAGGTAGTTTTATAAAATTAGTAGTAGTAGTAGTACATATTCTTTATCAGTGGTTCTTATATAGAGACTCCAAAATACCTGATAGAAAGGCAACAATTAATAAACTTTTATTAATTGTCCCTGCACATGTACAAAAAGTGCCAAGTTCGTAGTTTCATTAGTACCATTGTGTGTTTTAGGAACAAGTAATATTCAAACGAAATCAAATGCCCGAATTGTTCGTGTTTCTGAGAATGAAAGTTTGAAATTTAATTGCGTATCACAGTTGCCTGTTATCCTTTGAATTGGATAGTTGGGTGTGTGCTGTAGTGAGAGCTTAGCTATAGATTTAGAAAAGATGGAATTTCTCAAGAAAGGTTCCATATACAAATGATAATTGCATTATTGGCGTGGTGGCTGGGCAACTGGCTGCAGCGCAACGTACCGCGGCTTTGATTTCCGCACGGAACAACTCTTTGTGTGATCCACAAATCGTTGTTTCGAATCTAAGTGTCACGTGTAAAGGCGACACAGGACATATCCTAGTGGGCAAGGTTGTTAAAAAGACTGAGAAAGGATAGAAATGTAACTACATTTGTCTTCTGGTGTTGCAAAATTTTTAGAATCGTGATCAAACAATGCAATAAATGCCAGACGAATTCTACATAGTTTTGTGTGGTGAACTTAAAAAGCAAAAGTGGAAAAAATATCTTCTCAATACTGATTTTTCGAGAAGCAAGAAAAACGTGGCCCTTCATCATAATTTTGTCCCGTGTCATGGTTGCGTTTACAAACCTTATGTGTATACCATTTTAAATACACATCACACTCAGACCAACACTTTTTGGATATCACAAACAATTGTTACGAGCGGGAATCAAACCTGCGATATGTAGCACGCTAACTTTTCTCTTCTTCCTCAAAATCTACTCACTCAAAGGTTTCCACACGAAGAAAAACCAGGGTGAATAAAAATTTAATTTTAAAAATAGTCAACAATGTAGTTAAGAATGAAATAATACCTAAACCTATTATAACATATCTTCGCTGTTGTAACAACACAAGCACATCCCTTAATATGCTAGGCGTGATTCTTGATTGGCTGGCACTAAACGAACGCACGTGAATCGAATGCTACACACTAGGCAACGTAACGGTCGCCTAGGCGTCATCCACACTCACTTCCCAGTACCCAGTTTCGAGGAACCAACTGAGTTGGTTACTGACGTAAGTGAGTTGGTATGTTTGGATGAAAGTGTTACGCGTGAATGTGGATGTTTGTTGTGTTTTTTGTGACATTTTTCGTTTAGGAATGCGGGTATTAATTGAATGTAATTAATTTAGCAGTATTAATTACTTATTATTGTAGTTATTATTTTTTTTATTAATAGTATTAATTCTGCCATATTTCATATGAATTTTGGAATATTGGCCATATTTAAAAATAATAAATATTTAAGAATATTTGCCATATTTCATATGAATTTTGGAATTTTGGAAATTATAATTATGTCATATATTTATTTGTATATTGTATATTTTAAGCATCTTAAAAGCATTTAAAAACATTTTCCAATTATTCCAAAGCATGAGTAATAAATTCATACTACATAAGGGCTGATTTTTCAATAGTCTTAAAATATTATATGAGGAATAAAATTTGCTGTCACTGTCTTACACAAACATTTTGACGCGACAGAATCATATTTATTCCTCAGATAACTTTCATTTGACCATTGAAAAATCAGCCCTAAATTAAATTACGATATTGAAAAACAAAAAAGAAAATATTTTAAAACAATAAATTCAACTCGTTCTCACGAAAAATTCTAAATTCAAACCGTCAATGTGTCGCTACCCTAACATTAACCATAGAGGTCAACCAATAACGAATTTTATTGAGCTGTCAAAATTTATAGATAGTACAACACTATTGGTCGTAGGTTCGATTCAGGGAAATCAATGAGCACCCATTGTGGGCAAATCACATTCAACCAATAAGACCATCTTTAGCATCCTGTTACATACACTTTTTAGATTCTAAATCGTTTAATTAAAACCTATATTATAATTTGTATGTGTTGTGCTTATGTACTTTTTTGTATGTGTTCGTATGTACAGCCAATTTGTGTGACGTCACTGAGTTTATGTGGTAATAAATGCGTGTGTGAGTTAATGTATGTGCTGGTGTATGTATGTATGTCATTTTGTATGATAGCGTTTATTGGGAATTAAATAGGGTTCATTGTGGTCGTAGATATCATTGTTGAGGAATTTTAATAACATTGTTTTTGGTTGTGAAATTAAGTTCGTAGTTAGGTATATAATATGTGTGACTTCTGACTTAAGGTATTCGAGTTCATTTCGCAATTTCGTTTACATTTTCTAAAAGAGATGTTTTGTGAAGATATTAAAAAATACTTCAAAAATGACATCCACCCTAATTCTATGCAATACCTTGTCTTTTAAGAGGGAAAGTGACCAATGCTTTTTTTGTAAGGGGAAAATCATCATATGACTTCTCCCGCCCAGTGTAGGGCGGGAGGGAGTGTCAGACTGTTACTGACTAAAAACCCGCCCGTTCCTTCTCCTGCTCTGGGCCGAGGTCGCGGTGCCTCATTGCGTTTGCGCTCACCCCGCAACTCCGGCTAAACATCAGCCCTATAGGGTCCCGTCTGTGGTGGTCCATTGGCTCTTTGAAGCAACTGACCAAGGCTGCTTGGTGATTTCAAACTTGTTATTAGAAATTATAATTCCAGGTTTCCTCATTATGTTTTCTTACACCGCATGTCTGTGGTGTCTTAATACTACGGAAGAAGTCACATTGGTACTTGCCCAGTTTCGAATTCGACCTTGTTCTTTGGCGAGGATGACAAGCCACGATGGGTGGTTTTCATCATCATCTTCCTGCCCTTGTCCCGTTTTATTTGGGGTCGGCGCAATATGTTTTTTTCTTCCATTCTGTCCTGTCACCCGTCACGCTATCGCTAACTCCTCTGTCTTCCATATCATTTCTCACACAATCCATCCATATTTTCTTTGGTCTCTCTCTCCCTCTACATCCATCCACATTTATACTCATGGTTTTTTTTTGTAACATGGCGGCTGGTGTTAACAAATCAAAATATATTTTTTTCACTTATTAACAAAAAATGTCTCGTTTTGTCTTTTATTTTATGCCTTCTGTTATCTAGATTGGTGTGCAGATGGCCGTATAGGCGTAAAATAATTAAGTCACATATCAATAAAGAAATATTTATGTCCACAATTATTTAAAGAAGAAGAATTCGTTAATTCATACATATTATAATAATATGAATTTAATTCAATACGCTACTGGGAAATGGTTTGATTGTAAAATATGTATAAATGCTTCATTTGTTTTTACATGTAGATGAAGACATTATCTTTGTAGGGTAGTGCAATGCAGAAGGTTAACATTTTCCGTTGCAGAGTAAACTGAGATTGAAAATGGTTTATCCGTATTTTAAATAGGTATCAAATGCGGCTTAGCCCGCGAGGTATGTTGATAAAAAACAGCTAATGTGTTAATCCCGGGTATCTACCTATCTGTAAGCGAAAGAAAGAAGAAAGAAAAGAAAGAAAAAAACATTTATTCTTGCGCAAGCGCACACACATAAAACAAAAATACAAAAAAAGAAGAAAATAAAATAATACAAAAAATCTAAACTAAATGACACATAAAAATAAAATGGTTTTTAGAAACAAACTAATAACAAAAGAAAAAACAAAAAGTTTTGTCTATGGTCCACAGTTATGCGCGAGGTCGCGTGATATTTTATTATCTGTGGACCATAAGGACAAGATAGTAACATTTGTGTTTAACAAACAATAACAAAGAACATTTAATAATTTATTTATATTGATAATTTCCTCCTTACTACTGTTATAACAATATAATGTGGTACGAGCGCAAAAAATGGACATGCTCAGCATTTGCTGAGACCCCAACCACAAGGGATTGGTGCCACAGCGCTGATTTTCAGCATATCCTTGGGTGACGTGATGGCGTCCCACCATATTTATGAACATTTTGAAGCGAAAAGCAGCGTGAGTACAGGCCATTCAAATAAACATACAATCGTGTAACAAAAGCGTATGTCGTGTATGATTGTACTGTGTAGGTGTGTGTAGTAAATGTGTGACTTGTTTCCAGCATGCAGCCAAGGGTTATTTGCAGAAACACGTGTGCTATACTAACAGGGGGAAAGGATGTAATCGCGGACATCTGTTGGATGCCTGTATCCCTTGCAGGAAGGCCGCGACCTTGAAGGTTAGTAATATATAATTTTTTAGGTTAGAAATATATACTAATTTTTGTAATTTGCGTAGATAAATATATTAATAAATATTGAAGAGAGTTAGGTTAGGTTGAGTTCTGTAGGTTTAGTAAATACTTTTTCATGTGTAGTAAAAAGTTACTTTTTGTTTTCAGGCCTCGCATTGGTGGTGGCAGGTTATTCCAACAGTGAGTCGCAGCATACCTGAAACTCCCCCTGAAGGCCGCAGTTCTGTGTTGAGGAATAGATAGTTAGTAGTAGTTCTGTGATAAGCGCAATGAAGCACCGCGGACTCGGCCCCAGAGCAGATGAAACACGAGGTAACTCATCAAATGTCTTTCCCGCACGACCCCGAGCGGGAGAAGACATTAGATGATTTACCCCTCATAAAGCCTACCTATCTACATACCAATACGGCCTTTTTTGCATTAAATATTCTTTCACGCAAAAAAGGTAAACATAAAAACATACATTCATACATTTTCACAAAGGAAGTATATCCCAAATCTCCAATCCTTAAAAGTTGTACAATCCATTAGGAACTCCTCACGTGTCACGGTCCTAATAGTCATAAGAATAGGATGTGATAGAAATAGGAGGTAAACGAGTAGACGGATTACCTCATGGTAAGCAATCAGCGCCGCCCATGGACACCTGCAATAATGGAGGAGTTACGTACGTTGCTGACGTTTTGGGGATTAGGGCTTTAAGTATTGGGGATTGGGGAAGAGAATTGGGCCTCCGGTAACCGCACTCACACGAAACACAACGCTGTGGTTATTTCACGACGGTTTTCTTTGAGGCCGTGGTATAGCGCCAGTCGAGCCGACCCATTCGTGCCGAAGCATGTCTCTCCCACACTTAAAATCACCTTCGTACACACTCGACCTTTTGATATCCCTGCCTCTGAAACTACTGTTCACAGTAGTCAACCATAGGACCCCATACAGCGCACCATAATATATAGACCACTAAAAATTCCACAGGCAACGTATAAAAATTGTAATTTTGTTGTTTTACGTTTATGAATAATCAATGATATGTGATTGGTAGCTTTATTAACGTTTTTAGTTAAACTGAGAAACTCAATAAGAACTCCTTCGTTTTCCCACATTCGATAAAAATGTAATCATACGATTCTTAATAATAGGTTATCATTATTTAATTCGGCAATCAATGTCAATCTCACATGCATAGGTAGTTGAATAGTGGACGATTTGAAACGGTCTTTTCAGTAACTTACATTCAAACTAATATTATAAATGCAAAAGTAACTCTGTCTACCTGTCTTTTCTTCACGCCTAAACTACTGAACCCTGTGATTTTTGGTACAGACATAGTTCGGAACTCGAGAAAGGACATCGGATAGTTTTTATACCAAAAATCTGCAGGAAGTCACTATTCCACGCGAACGAAGTCGTGCATATTTCTAAGTTTGAAATAGTCATTACTCCTTGAGCAAGCGTGGTTTAATTATCAAACCTTTTCCATGTGAGAGGCATTTGGTCAGCAGTGGGTACTTATAGGCTGATGATGATGATAATACCTAAAATACCTTTGATACAACAAAAACCTCCCAGACTGGATTTTTAGAACAAAATTGTTTTATAAATATATTGAGTTATGTTCTTGTTAGCTAAAATAAAAACGAATGAGACAACATTTTTATTATGACTGATTTAAATATTAATAATAATGTCATCTGCCGTCATAAAAATACAATCTTATTTATTGGTTCAATATTCCAAACATAGCGACTATAATCTAGTAATGAAAATTAAAATGAACGATTAAAACTGTAAATCTGTGAGGGGAAAATCATCAAATGATTTCTCTAGTCCAGGGTAAGGCGAGGGAGAGTGTCAAGGCCACGGTACCACATTGGACTTGCCCTGCAACCCTGAAAAACTGGAAATCTAGCTTCATCAATCATAGCCATTAGACCACCACAGACGAGGCCCTATAGGGCTGATGTAGGTACAGCAGGGGTTGCCGGGTAAGCGCAGTGAGGTACAGCAGCCTCGGCTCAGAGCAGGACATGGAATGGGGAGGTTTTTGTTCAGTAAGATTTTGACACCCCTTTTTGCCCCACCCTGGGTAAAATAAGACAACAATATACCTATATACCCCCTTAATAAAAAAAACTTCATTTATTGCTGATTTTTTCGATTCCTACGATATTTTTTTAATAACTAATTTCAGCCAGTTGCTTGACCCGCAGTACCATGGCAAAAAAGCAGCCAGAATTCCTTCTAATATTCCTAAAGTTAAAAAAAATGTAATGTGTAAAAATACAATAACATAAAATATTTTCTCTCTGAGATTCCCACAAACACTGTTTGAATAAGTACCTATAAATTATTAGAACTGATTATAATAAATTATTGATTTATAAAACTAATAAAGCTATAAACACGAATTTTATGTATAATTAACATCAAAACTTAGGAACAGACGGACAAGCAGACATGTTTTCTGTATCAATAAATCTTGTTCGAATGCTTTCAATTATAATTTGATTTCATATCTATTTCTCTATATTAACTTTTTATTCTAACTCTCCCATAACGGGCCTGCTGGAAGAGATTTCTGAAGAAATAAGCTGTGCCTTTGTACCTAATTGTTGTATTATTTTTCTTGTCCAACTTACTGTGTGTACAAAAATTATTAAATAAATAAATAAATTAATTAATTAATTAATTGGAGTCTCGATTGTTGTGATATTTTGTAGCTTTCTCTTGATTTGGTAGATAAAGATTGTACTTTCTGTAAAAAATGTGAAATCAAGGCACGGGCTTCCCTTCTTATGAAGAAGAAGAAGAAGAAGAAATAGCAAGTAACACACTTTTTTCTAAGTTAATTTCGAGACCATTGACAAATGGTAAAGTGAAAAATCACGAGAAAACCTACTTTTGTTTGAGGTATCACAAATTTACCTCTCTAGCCCAGGGTTGAGGCGAGATAGAGTGTCAGACTTTTACTAATTCTAAACTCTCCCGTTCCTTCTTTTACTATAGACCGTGACCGTGGTACCTAATGCGCTTGCCCTGCAACCTCGGTTGGGGCAAACTTGCACTTATAATAACCCATTTTAGGTTTACAAGACCCATGTAAAAGAGCTATATACCTACACCAGTAGTAGTTCCAGACTAAGTTTTTATTTTCGAAAAATTGATAAAGTCCCAATAACTATTTTCACGACCCGAAAACCGAATTAAAGTGCCTTTGCACGGCAGTCGTATTTACTCGACAAAGAACCAATGTATAAGTAGGTATTATGTTATTAAGTCTCTTTCACAATAAAAATGGACACCTGGCCAGTTACAGACACAAAAAAATTTAAATTCTAGGAATATGTTTAAAATTTCGAATGTGACTTTTAATAACAGAATTGAAGTAAAACAAAGATAAAAACAAAATAATAAGTCATTAATACCTAGACCTTGATTAGTTTATGATTGATCCATGGACTGTGGACTGATGTAGACGTTACTACTCCACTCGGACTGATTGATTTGACGTTATCAGTGATGCAGTGTTTAGTTTAAAATACAATAATTATGTTATTTTATAGTCAAATCTTCCTAAACCGCAACTCCTGTAAGCCAGGATAAAATTTCGAATGTGACTTTTAATAGACCAAAGAACCAAAGTATAAGTAGGTGTTATGTTATTAAGTCTCTTTCACAATAAAAATGGACACCTGGCCAGTTACAGATACTAAAAATTAAATTCTAGAAATATGTTTAAAATTTCGAATGTGACTTTTAATATTTATACTTACCTAAAAAATAGACAAGTTATATTGAAATGAAAATGCGTAATACTAGTAGGCAAAAATATCGAATATAGAATTATTGGTTCTGGCTGTTTTATTGAATTCATTATAATTTGTTTAATAAAACAATATTGTAAGTAATCAGTTCAGATATCCCACTGGGGTTTGTGATTGCACGCTGTGAGCTAACGACCGTGGTATAGGCTTGTATTCTGTGTTGGTTAGACACGTGTATTCTAAAGACTACATAATATCAATATTATATAGGTATATAAATAAGTATAGGTCGGCAAACGAGCTGACGGATTACCTGATGGTAAGCAATCAGCGCCACCCATGGACATCCGTAACACCTAAGAAGTTACGATGGCGTTACCGAACTTTTAAGGATAAGGGTTTTGGATATTTAGGGATTGTGAAGGGTTTTTTTTGTCAGGGAACATCAAATCAAATGACTTCTTCCGCCCAGGGTAAGGCGAGAGAGAGTGTTAGACTCTTACTGACTAAAAACCCCCGTTCCTTCTCCTACTCTAGGCCGAGGCCGCGGTGCCTCATTGCGATTATCCCGCAACCACGCTGTACTCGGTCTATTGAATCTTTGAGATGCGCGAAACGCTACGCGCCGTACGATCGAGTCTCGTTCTTTTCGGGCAGCGAGCTACCCTTACTCGCTGTCCGCAGACCCGCGCTTACGGTAGCCGGAGATCGTCTCTCTTGAAAGCTGTACGATACCTCTCTATGCTCAAGCAGATTTACCCAAGTATGATACCTCAAAGTCATCAAATGCCAGCGGCCATTTAGGGGATCCCATTAATTGAGTTTGCCAGTCTAGCCTGCCTGTTTATCAATATTGGTCAGGGTAAGGGGTCGTATTTAAATAATTATCAAGTCCCTCATTTCAAAGCTACACTGCCATACATCATCAGCCTATAAGTGCCTACTGCTGACCAAAGGCCTCTGCTCACACGGAGAAAGTTTGAGCATTAATCACCCTGCTTGTTCAAGGCGGATTGCGATTCCAAACTTATAATTATAAGTCCAGTTTTCCTCACCATTTTTTCCTTCACCGTACGTCAGTGGTGTCTTTATAATCAAAGAAAGTAGCTACAAATAACTCGGAAAAGTGACAAGCACCTTAAGCTCCCTATATCCGTATCAAATTCTTCCACTAAATAGTTAAAAGTGGGAGATTTGTAGGAATTATTGAATAAAGCAAGTATTAGCTTTAAATATTGTATAATTTATTTCTTAAAGCGTAAGCGTTACAGAACACATATTGTGTGAAACGTGAAAAAAAAACAAAAGAAGTGAAACCACACAGCGGAAAAAATGCGAACTGCTTATTTGATTGCGTTCCATTTCTAACAAGATTCACCGAAGGAACAAGTAGAAATTTAGTAAAGTATTAAGTTATTTTTAAAGTTAACCATAAGGCAACTATTATCACAAACCTAGATACTAGAACCTAAATATTTTCCAAATAAATAAGTGCATTGTCATAAAAATAACATCCGACTCACACACTTAACACCTAAACCATCCGGTTCCAAACACCAACGGTATAAAAAACCAAAATCGCTAAAAAAACATTATTAATCTTTTTTCCCAAAAAATCTAACATCCCACTCGGGTCTTGTGGCCACTAAATACCTTTAAAATGTCACTAATACTATACATCTACTTTAAACGGCTATAAAATCCTATAATACACATTAATAAGCTATAAAAAGACATTTATTACTAAATAGCCGTTGAGGAGACATTTAGACATGTCACCTGGTTTCGGAGTCTATCATAAATTGAAGGTGAAAAGGTCTATTTGGAACAAAACCACTTCAAATAAACGACTGTTCCTTCTTCTTTCTTTATATATTTAGTAACTAGCTTTTGCCCCCGACTCCGTTCGTTTAGAATAGTGACTTCCTATAGATTTTTGATATAAAAACTAACCTCATGAGGAATATCTTCATTCATGAGGAAGAACCCCTCTGTGGTTCGAAAATAGTAGAGTTTTTCTCAATTTATACACGTGAGTAACCCGCGATTTTTAGTTAAAAACTATCCTATGTCCTTTCTCGAGTTCCAAACAGTGTCTGTACCAAATTTCACAGAAATCGGTTCAGTAGTTTAGGCGTGAAGAAAAGACAGACAGACATACAGAGTTACTTTCGCATTTATAATATTAGTTTGGATAGGGGGCAAACGAGCAGACGGATCACCTGAAGTGATCAGCGCCTCCCATGGACACCTGCAGCACCAGAGGGGTCAGCCAGTTGCAGGGCTTTTAATAAGGTGTCTGTTTCTTTCCATTAAATTTGAAAGTTAGATGGGTTCAGATATATCACTGCTGAAAGACCATTCCAAAGATTTTGATTTCGAGGTAGAATGTTTTGCAATTATTGTGAACTTTCATGTGGTTTTAAATGCCTTTAATTTTTCACTCAATAATAGGGCGGAAAAATAACGAACATGACATCATACGTTTTTGCATTAAGAATTTAGTAAGTAACTATCTCCCTTACTTTCTAGATTACAAAGCACATTTTTTATGTTTTAGGCTGGCAAACGACTTGCTTCGCCACGAATGGGAATGAAACGGCCTCGTAGGAAACCGGCGTGAAGCAACTACAGCGTTGTGTTTCACCGTGTGATTGAGGTTACCCGAGGGTTTCTTTCTCCTCCCCCAAACCCTCTCCAATCCCTAATCCCCAAAAGATCGGCAACGCACTCGTAATTCCTCTGTTATTTCGAAAATAAGAAAGATTAAATAGGTAAGCAATCGACTAAACCTAGTGGTCTTTCTGTACTTTCTTGTATACTGTCCGTCTCCAATAAGTTAAGCCGTGATGTATGTGTGTTGTAGAAAAACTCTCGTGAGAATTAGGTTCACCATAAATAGCTAAGTTAAACTTAAGTTAGAGTTAAGTTTATTGATTAGACAACTTGTTGGTCTGGTAGTGTATAACTTGTAGACTTTATTCTGACACGAATGTGTAAATAAGTGTTATAAAGTTTTATTTCAGTTCAACCATTTTTTGAATTGTTTGTGTGGGTCTGTCTAAGTGTTTTGACTAAGGCCTTTATAGGGCTAAAAATCTATTTGTGAGAGAGCCATGCTCCGGAACCAAAGGGTCGGCTCGACTGGAGTGATACTACAGACTTATAGGCAACCGGTGTGAAACAATACTTGTGTTGTGTTTCGCTGGAAGAGCGAGGTTATCGGAGGCTCTTGCCCTTCTCCCTCCTGTCCTCTCATCCTCATCTCACAAGCTCCAAAGACCACCCAAGCGTACGGCGCAAAGAGCCAATAGACCACCACAGACGGGGCGCTATAGGGCTGATGTTCAGCCGGAGTTGTGAGGTAAGCGCAATAAGTCACCGCTACCTTAGCCAGAGCAGGAGAAGGAACGAGGGGTTTTTAGTCAGTAAGAGTCTGACACTCACTCTCGCCTTACCCTGAGCGGGAGAAGTCATTTGATGATTTTCCCCTAACAAAAAAAAATTCTTAAGAACGGCAACGTACTTATGATTCTTTTGGTTTTACGGGTGTCCATTCGATCATAAAGAAAACTTATATTCCGGTAACAACCAACGATTTTTATAACAGTTCCTTCTTCCTTCTAGTCAAAGAGTACCTAAGTCAGGAGTTCAGCCATTCAATCAAATGCCTAGTTCGTTAATTAAAGGGCTAGCATAGGTACTAACGTCTTTTCGTTATCAAACCAGTTTCTACATACTGTAACTAAAAACTAATATCAAGTTATAATATACGGCTATACTAGTGATCCACCACGGCTTTACACGGATGCGATGCTGATACTAAATTTATTCACTAAATAATGGATGTTATCTACCTATATCTATACTAATATTATAAAGAAGTAAAAGTTAGTTTGTATGTAGGGAGTAATCTTTGAAACCGCTGGTCTGATTTGCAAAATGTTTCACTGATAGATAGCTACAATGTTCCTGAGTGCTATAGGCTATAAAACAACACGCTACGATTAAATGGAGCCGAGCAGCGGATGAAACCGCGCGCGAATAGCTAGTTATACATATAAACCCGACTCTTCAATCACTCTATCTATTAAAAATCGCATCAAAATCCGTCGCGTAGTTTTAAAGATTTAAGCATACATAGGGATATAGGGACAGAGAAAGCGACTTTGTTTTATACAATGTAGTTGATACTTACATTGTATAATGTCTTCTATGGCTTCGCAAATCAATGTGAATATAAACAACAATATTGTAAGTAATAGTCATCACTTCTGAGAATTTGTTGTTTATTATAATGTAATAAAGTGGACATTCCAACTTAAATGCCTTATTCAAGGTATCAGGTGACACTCTTGGGTAAAGATGTAAGAAGGTTTGGATGAGGTATCACTACGAAGTATAAAACAGCTCAAAACAGTCGCTTTTTATGTCCCGATATCCCTATGTACGCTTAAATTGTTAAAGCTATGCAACGGATTTTGATTCAGTTATTTTAAAAGATAGAGTGACTGAAAATATATTATTGTTATACGTATAAACCATACACAATATTCGTATGTACATATGTATATATATTCATTAAACAGTAGAGAAATTTGTATTAACATTGCACCCGTGCGGTTCTGTCCTGACTAAACCTGACCTGTCTGAAATCAAAATCAAAATCCTGACACCTAAACGATAGTTTTGATCTTTAAATAACTTTGTATCATGAGCGTCCATGGGCGGCGCTGATTGCTTACCATCAGGTAATCCGTCTGCTCGTTTGCCGACTTTATGACATAAAAAAATCTTCTTTTCCCAATAAATGCCGCATCATCCAAGCACAGATATCATCATCATCTCATCCAAGTTTACATTGTGTACAATAGCAGAACCATTTCGCTGCCCACACATTATCTCTGGTCCTCAAATGCAAGCAAAAAAACACTATCTTTCTTAAAAGATAGAGTTCATTGTTATATGCATCTTTATGTATAACATAAGACCTTATTTAAACTGTGTAAGTTAATTTTAGATTTTACGATCTTTAAATGCAATGCAAATTACATCATCCTACTTATAAGATAAAGTTCATTGTTATGTGTATCTTTATTTAGTACATAAGCCCTTTTATGTATGGTGTGAGTTACTTTTAGATTTTACCAACGGTGATTTCAATAATATTGAGAGATAATGGAATTGTTTTGTTTGTATGAGACAGATCATTGATGTCCTTAAAGGTTTATTTCATACAAATAACTTTATTTTTAATAAATTTGATTAGAATTTTTCCCATATCATGGTGTCCATCTCATTGTAAAAAGGACCTTATACATCAGCAAATACAGCTCTCAAAGAATCTACGGTCGTAGTAATAGAGCTTTTTCCAAGTCTTCTAATTATGTTCCAATACAGAGTTTAAAATTCAATTTTGTTATGAAACTTGGAAAATATTTCAAATACTATATAAAAACTAAGCGAAATCTTTCACATCCTAGAAACACCCAAAGAAAATAATCATGTTGCACTCTACAAATTTTAAAATGACCAAAATTCATTTGTAGAATCGAGTCAATGGTTGAGCACTGCTTTAATTTATAGCGTAGAATCTAAATTATTGTCTGTGAACCATTGAACTTGTACTACAAAGAAATTTTTGTCTTTTTACAATTGGTAGAGTGTAATTGCATTTTTGACCCCTGACTGTACATTTATTTCAACTACACTTGAGCTCAATATTATAAGTAATTTTTAGACATACCGACACACTTCGGCACGAATGGGCCGGCTTGTCAGGAGTGATAGCAGGGCATCACAGAAAACCGCTGGACCGATATTTCTAGGTCTACGTAAGGTCACCGGATACCTACCCAACCATCTTTATTCCTAATCCCCAAAACCAAGAAAGCCAAGCTTCGGCACGAATGGGTCGGCTCGACCGGAACGACTCCCCAAAAGGCCGGCAACGCACTCGTAACTCCTTTGGTGTTGCGGGTGTCCATGGGCGTCGCCGATTGCTTACCATCAGGTAATCCGCCAGCTCGTTTGCCGACTTATACCATGAAAAAAACCCTTATCATCTTAAAGACCAGCAACGCACCCAAAATTCCTCTGGATTGCCCTGTTGCCCTCAATTAGGTAATCCGTCAGCTCATCGACGCCATACTATCCAAAAAACGCAATAACACATAATTTAAAAGAAAAATAAATAAAAATTTTAACACTTAATCAAACCCTTAGCACGTTACATTGGATTTATGGCATTCTTTACATTGGATTAACACATAACCGAGGTATTAAAGCTTATAATAAATACGGACATATTGAATGTGCGTCGTAAGTCTTCACAATTATCATGTAAAACAAACAGTGACTTGTGAGGGGATAAATGGAGAGACACGGTGACGTCATACTTGTGTGGATATGCCTTCGGTATTGTACCATCTTACGCTGCCGATTCTATAAAATTTGTTTGATTTTGAATCGTGTTCGAGTGCGAAGTGAGCGTCAAAATGACGGGGAAATTAAATTTTAGAATGCCACTTTTAACGTCATCTCATACTATATCTATCAATGTGTTGCTGTCAATTTAGTTCAACTCGCAAGTGTAGCGCTAGTGTACTACTACTCACAGCGGATTCAGATTCGAAGTTTAGAATGAAGTCTTACAGAATCACACTGCAGATTCCAGAAATGTTTTCGTATCCTATCCTTTCCTCCGCTTCTTATACAATATTTTAATGGGAGCACATCATCCAATGGCTTTTTTCGCCATAGGGGGAGAGACAGACTCCAACTGACTTAAATTAAAATCTACCCTGGTTCTTCACCAACTCTGAGTGCTCCATCATTGTGCTTACATCTGCAACACAAGGAAAATTCACGGTTTTTTTGAGGTGAAGAAATTTATCTCCTTATAATTTCTCTGGTCATGGAGGAGACGAGGAAGAGTGTCAGACTCTTACTGACTAAAACTGAAATCCTCATTGTTAGTGAGCCTCCCAGTGAGCAGTGGTTCGTGCTTTCAACATTTGTGAAAGTGTGAGGTTACAGGAGGCCCAATCCTTCCCCTACCCCAATCCCTTCCCAATCCCAAAATCCCCAAAATCCCAATCCTTAAAAGGTCGGCAACGCACTCGTAACTCCTTCTTTGCTGCGGGTGTCCATGGGCGACGCCGATTGCTTACCAACGGTAATCCGTCTGCTCGTTTGCCGTCCTATCAAATAAAAAAATAAAATAGTTTTAACTAACGAACAATACTCATCATTAGCTATAATATTACAAGAAAGTTTATTAATTGCATTATAATTGAATTTTCTTTTTCACCTATGTATATTTTATATAGGTAATACTAGGAACCCGGCCCAAAATTCTTCACAGTGAAATGGGTGTTGTTATACTCATGAAAATTCCTTTTTTATCATTTTAACTATTAACAAATACCGCTGCAAAATCCATAATATAAGCATACAAAGGGACAGAAAAAGGGACTTTGCTTTGTACTATGTAGTGATTAACAACCTATTTAAAAATTACGTGACTTTCTAACGACCAACTTTTAATTCCCTATTAGCTTAACAAAACTTAAGAAAATCTTTACTATGACAACATACATAATACATATTTATAACTTAATTCAACTTATTCCCATCTAAAAACTAATCCCCAAGTTAAGTTGGGACTAAGTCACCTCCACACTAAGATGTACGAACAAACGTTTATATTAAGTTGGAATAAGTTATCTCACTTATCATAATCTAACAAAAGATCACAATGGACTGTTACAGCATCATCAATATATTACTGTGGAGTCAGGACTGAACAGTTTTGATACTTGAATGATCAACTCAACAGGGAAACATTTCGTAATTGTTTCTTTTTCCTAACTAGTTTCTGGCAGCGGTTTCTCCCTCAGTATCAGGGTAAAAAGCCTCTCTCTTGTTCTAGACTATCATCTCTATATGTGCAAAATTTCATTCAAATCCGTTCAGTGTGTTTTAATTATGACATTAATAAAAATATGAAGTGCGCCTTAACCTAAATCTTTGGCTAATAAAACTTACTTCCAAAAGAAAGCGATTATAAATCCATTATAAAAACTAAAAGTAAGTTTAAAGCATTTTTTAACAACATTACTATACTTACTATAAAATAATAATTTTCAAAGCTCAACTTATATACCTTTTTTTAGTCAGTAAGAGTCTGACACTCTCTCTTCTTCTCTCACCTTACCCTGGCTGGGAGAAGTCATTTGATGATTTTCGCCTGACAATAAAAAAGAGAGTTATATAATTTTTTTATAGCCTATCGTGTGTCCTTCTGCTGAGCAAAGGCCTCCCCTTTTTCCTTCCAAATTTCTCTGTCTAGAGCGATCTCCGGCCAAGTTTGCAAACTTGGCCGGAGTTATACAATATTATTTAAAAAAAAAGTATCAACATCATACGGTCCAAGTTGACACCCAGCAATCGCGCTAGGTGTGAGTGGCGTGAATTACCGTCACAGCGGGGAATCGAATCCCGCGACCCTGAGTCGAGGGGTTCCGAGAAACGGCGCTGATGGTAGATGCCCAACTCTTGATGATGTTCCGTGATCTACGAACTATTGGGATACAAATATTCTATTTGATTCTACGACTTTAATTTTAAGTGTGAAAATAATTGTATCACAGTACCATAATGGTTATAGTTCGTTCGTTATTTTTTTGAGGACCGAAATTTAATAAATGTTTTTTTTTTTGTTATCGGACGAAAAACGAGCAGACGGATTGTTTGGCGGTGGACACCTGCAATACCGGGGGTCTAACGAGTGCGTTGTCGACCTTTCGGGAATTTGGGATTTGGAAATTTTGAGATTGTGGAGGGATTAGAAGAGGAGAACCTCACTCACATTGCAAAACACAATTCTATGGTTGTTTCACGCCGGTTTTCGGTGCGGCCGTGGTATTACCCCGGTCGGGCCGACCCAATTGACCATGGCTCTCCCATAAAAGAAATTTCCTTTTGCGGTTTCTGCCGTCCTGGGCGAAGCTGCAGCCCGAAGCTAGTATGTAATATGCCATAACGAGTCTGTTTCTCCCTTAGACAGTATTTGTTTTATATATATTATGTGTCCTTACCAAATAACAAGAACAAAATAAATTACATAAAGCCGTAAAGTTTTGTTTAAACCGAAAACTTAAGACAACTTGGTACAACTCAGTAATATAGACAAATTTAACATTACAAATACATGTTCTTAAAAACAAAACAAAAAACTTTCTCAATAAAAACATATTTTAAATCGACAACAACTTACAATTCTCAGTATTCATTGATTAACAAAACAACAAGACATTTCTCTCGTCTTAAATAATAGAGAGACATAACAATAACTCAGCCGGGAACGAACCCCGATACGATCGATCGTTTAACTACAAACATTTAACATAAACATAATGTAAAAAATAAAGATGTAACTTAACGCCTTGTTGGGACATTAATAAAATAAATAACCTTATTATATTTTATATATAAATGGCTTTTTATTAATGTATACCTTTTTGGCCAAGGTAAAAACTTGGTTTTTGACACGACTTTGCTCGCGAGAAACAGTAAAATAGCAGTGATGGTGTGAAATCCAAATCCAAACTAATATTGTTAATGCGAAAGTAACTCTGTCTGTCTTTTTGTCTGTTTTTTCTTCACGCCTAAACTACTGAACCTATTTGTGTGAAATTTGCTACAGCCACAGTTTGGAACTCGAGAAAGGACGAATAGAGTTTTTAACCAAAAATTCTGCAGGAAGTCACTATTCCACGCGAACAAAGTCGCGGGCAAAAACTAGTTTGTTTTTATTTAAGCATTATATTAAAATGTACATATCATATATTATTCCTTTTCTGAGTATTCAGATGAGATGAACCGGCTGTTTCCTAGGCTACTAACAAAACAAACTTTCTTTTATTATTCTATATTAATTAATTTTATATTATTATATTAATATATTTTTCCAGTTCTTGCTTGTTTAGTTAAGATTCACAGACATCGATACGCGACAAATACAATTTAGAGGAACGAAAAAGTTATGTATGTCAAAGTTAATTAGATTAATCTTACTAGGTAATATTATAAATGCGAAAATTACGATGTTTGGATGTTTGTTACTCAATCACTCCAAAACAGCTGGACGGATCTGGATCAAAGGCACAGGCATAGAATATACTCTGGAATAGGACATGGGCTACTTTTTATCAAAGCCGCGGGCTGTAGCTAGTTTAAGATGATTTTTTTTTTTTTTTTTTAATAGCAATTGACGCGCATGATCGCGCCGCCGATCAACTATGCAAGTTGAATGGAGAATTAAAGTGGAGTTGAAGACAAATATTCTAATGATAAATTAGTTAAGTCCAAGCAAGGAGCGCTCCACGGTGGACGCGATCATGCGCGTAAAGGTCCTGGCGGAGGAGGCAGTCGCCCGGGGTGAGGTGGTCTTGGCGGTGTCGCTCGACATCGCCAACGCTTTCAACACCTTGCCCTGGAGTACCATCCGAGAGGCGCTCCGATATCACGGGGTGCCGCGCTACCTCCAATGCATTGTCGGGGCCTATTTGTCGGACAGGTCAGTGGTGTACCCGGGTCGAGAAGGATGGGGTCGGCGAGAGACGTCGTGCGGCGTTCCGCAGGGATCGGTGTTGGGTCCGCTCTTGTGGAACGTTGGCTACGACTGGGCTCTGCGCGGTGCTCTACTCCACGGCGTCGGCGTCATTTGTTACGCCGACGATACGCTAGTTACAGCGCGTGGAAAGTCGTACCGGCAGGCGGCCATACGCGCGACTGCTGGTGTCGCGCACGTCGTGGGTAGGATCCGGCGGCTGGGCTTAGAGGTGGCATTGCACAAATCGGAGGCCCTGTGTTTTCATGGGCCAAGGATGAAGCCGCCTCAAGGATCCAGCATCATAGTAGGAGGGGTTTCCATCGCTGTTGAGTCCACGATGAAGTACCTCGGACTCGTTCTCGACAGTCGGTGGAATTTCGGGCCGCACTTTACACGGCTCGCCCCCCGGTTGATGAGCGCCGCTTCTGCGCTGTCGCGCTTGCTGCCCAACCAGGGGGGGCCCATCTCCTCCTGCCGGAGGCTCTACATGGGGGTCGTACGGTCGATGGCGTTATACGCCGCGCCAGTATGGGCGGACGCCCTGACGGCCCGTAACATCGCTGCGCTGCGAAGGCCACAGCGCGCGATGGCCGTCAGGATAATAAGGGGATACCGTACGATCTCCTTTGAGGCAGCGAGCCTCCTAGCCGGATCCCCGCCCTGGGACCTCGACGCAAAACTCCTCGCGTCGCTCTATTGGTGGCGCGTTGAAGCAGTCGAGCGAGGCGAACGCCTGGTGCCTCGACAGGTTGAGGCACGCAGGGTAGAGCTCCGTCAGGCCTTAGTGGCGGAGTGGCAGACGCGTTTAGCGCAACCCACGGCGGGGCACGCCGCTATAGCGGCTGTAAGGCCCTTTCTAGAGGAGTGGCTCAATAGGAGCCACGGCGCCCTCAGTTTCCGGCTGACGCAGGTTCTTACTGGACACGGGTGTTTTGGGAAGTACCTGTGTCGCATAGGTCGGGAGCCGACGTCTCAGTGCCACCATTGTGGTGATTGCCGCGATGATACGGCGCTGCATACCTTGGTGGAGTGCCCAGCTTGGGCCGAGCAGCGCCGTGACGTGGTCGCGGCCGTAGGTGCTGCGGGAAATCTCTCGCTTCCGGCTGTAGTGTCTACTATGGTCGGGAGCGAGTCAGGGTGGAGTGCCGTCGCTACCTTCTGCGAAGCCGTGATGCTCGCAAAGGAGGCGGCGGAAAGGGAGAGAGAGGCTGCCTCCTCTCTCCCCTCCCGCAGCAGACGCACTAGACGTCGTAGGGTGGCCGACCTGCGGCCACCGTAGGGTGCGGCCTGCGGACGACAGACTCGGGGCGTCTTGTCGTCCGACCAGCAGCAGGCCTCGAGGCGGCGGCGCCGTGTTCCGCGCGCGCCTCATAATGGAGTCCTGCGGTCGGGGTGACGGCCGCAGTGGGTGACGGGGCCCGCCTAACCATCTGGCGGGCCAATACCCGTCGGGGGGATGCGACGAATGCTTCGGCGATACCCGCCCCTCCGACACATGGGTAAGTGGAGGAACACCGGGTTGGTTTTTAGTCAGTATGAGTCTGACAGTACCCTTCGCCCTTTCCCCGAGGGTGGTGGGTCTCCATGAGGATTTTCCAACCCAACACCAAAAAAAAAAAAAAAAAAAAAAAGTCCAAGCAAGGAGTCCCGTGTTTCTTTACTAGCTATAATTTAAGGTATATTCAAAAATCGAATTATAAATGGAACACGCCAGCCAAACACCGTTACCATGGAAACATTCAAACAAAAAAGGTACCACAGATAATTATTTTCCCTTTTATTTGACAAAGGAATGTGTAAGACCCACAAAATATTTCCCAACAAACCAACACGACGGACCCCAAAACCGCACGTACACAATGAAAAATCACGTTGAACATTTCAATTCAGAAACTAAATGGCTCTTACCACGTATAAAAGTCTTGCGTTCATTGTAAAAGTATCAAGTTACTGATAAACTGGCCAGGCGCGGTATAAAATGCTCACAACGATGCCTCGATTACGATCGGGAGCGTTCGGCTAAGATCGGGTGATGTCGGCTTGATTCGTTTTGTTTCAGTGATTATTCTGTTTGGTGCATTTGATTAGGTTGTCAAATTATTTGTTCCAATTAGGAAGGTGATTTTGAAACAATAATAAAAGCTAATCACCATCATTAGCCTATAAGTGCCCACTACTGAGTAAAGGCCTCTTCTCAAACGTAGAAGGTTTCAGTTCTAACCACCACGCTTGCTCAAAACGGATTGGCGATTTCAAACTTTTAATTAGAAATTATAAGTCCAGTTTTCGACGAAGGAGGAGCATAGGGCCTCGAAACACAATGCAAGTGTTGCTTCACGCTGGTTTTCTGTGAGGCCGTGGTATCACACCAGTCGAGCCGGCCGATTCGTGGCGAAGCATGGCTCTCCCACACTTAGCTCTTGATTGATATCCTCAAATACTCAAACATTGGATCCCTTCCCATACCAACACGTAAAGTGAGATACAACACACATAGCTACTGTGGTTTCAAATCAATGCGTCCGTCAATCGTACCGCCCACTGTTTTCGATAAAGCGACTGACAAACGAACGTACATTATTGACGATATGTACGCTTCGAACCGACATCCCATTACTTCTGAGTAAAATATTTGAATGAGGATTTGTATGAAAGAATGTTTATATTTTTGGAAAAATGTATTTGTTTGATGATGCATCCAAAATTGCCTTTAGTTGTCGCGAATGTGACAGCTTTTTGGTCATTCAAATTAAGTTGATAACAGTTATGAGAATAAGACGCCATTATAATGAGAATAAGTAACGTAAATCAAGTTAAATTTAGAACACCCAAATAAAATATCATATGTTTAGGTACCTAATAGAATTTATTTAAGAAGTATTTTAATTAAACATGTTAAGATCAGATAAATATAAAAGTTTTAAAGTTAATAATCAAATGGTTTATCTTTATAGACATTGTACAAAATAAAAATCACATCATGTCAAACGTTTGACACTTAAAATCCAAAATGGCCGATAACTTTGACAGCCCAGTGTAACCTAAACCGCCATTACGGAGCACAGATAAAAAATTAAAAGAAAAACCTCCAAATTTTATAGTAAACACTAATGGCGGCGATAAAATACAATAACATGTTTATCCGTATGTCTGTTTCAAGTACAGAACCATTCATTCTCATCAAATGTCGGATTCTTACACCTCTGCTTACATTGTATCAGGTTACATGGTGTAATGATAATGGCTCTATCCAATGTCGGGAAAATATTAGTAAATGTTTTCGTATTGAAGAATATAATGGTCGAATAAATTTTGTATCTGTCTTGTAAGTTTGGGTGGAAAGAGAAATAAAAAAAGAGGTTGGATTTTGTGTCAGTAATTGGTGATTGAAGTTGACAGGTGTTTTAAAAAAACCTTTATACTTACAAGCTGTGAGCTAGTAACAAAAGCAAAAAATGCACCTGTTTGGTATAAGGCGGCTCAGAGTTTTCTAGATAGAAAGACTATGCAAAGAAGGTCTCATCACCCTGGACCACCATAAAATCTATAAGACTCCTCCTCTAAACAGAAGAGTTTGAGCACCTATCGTGCAAGCTGTAACGGCCACCTCACATCATCCCTTGAGATATATACTCCTAAAGTATCGCTATCCATCGGTCATGGAGGCCCGGAGGTTAAGGAGCCCGCTTCTCATGCATGAGGGTGTGGGTTCGAAACCTGACAAGTATCAATATGACTTTTTCCGAGTTATATGTACGTTTAAGGCTTGAGGCTTGAGCATTAATCACCACGCTTGTTCAATGCAGGTAGGCGATTTCAAACTTATAATTAGAAATTATAAGTCCAGGTTTCCTCACGATGCTTACTTTCACCGTATGTCAGTGTTGTCTAAATAATCATAGAAAGTACATGTAACTCGGGAAAAACTCACGAAGCCTGGCAACTTCAAATCCTCATGCATGAGAAGCGGGCGCCTTAGCCTTCGGGCAACTAAGACATTGAATTTAGCTTATACAAGTCCTGAATATGCAAAAACAAGGTTGAACGACCTAATGAAATGCTTAAAATCCTCTCAATAACATTTTAGTAAACAATTACGAGCACAATAATTCAACACACACACAAATGTTTAGCAGGTAATATAGATCCCGAGGTGCGCGCGACCAGACGGACAGACAGACAAATTTATAAGCAGGCGTTAACGAGATGTATAGAGGTGCGGTCTATAGAGGTAAGGGATTATGTGCACTTATCCATTTTTTTCTGATTGTAATTGTCTACTGATTTTGAATTGTCTTTTGATTATGATTTTAATTGTAAATGACTGCACGGTTGGTGCGGTGGCTGGGCAACTGGCTGCCGTGCAACGTGTCGCAGAATCGCTTCCCGCACGGAACAACTCTTTGTGTGATCCATAAATTGTTATTCCGGGTCTGGATGACACCATTGACGTGCGGTGACTGAAAACATCCTGAGGAAATTGGAACTAACAATTTCTAAAAAAGTTTGAAATCGCCAATCTGCCTTTGCAAGCGTGGTGATTAAGGCTCAAACCTTCTCCGTGTGAGAAGAGGCCTTTGCTCAGCAGTGGGCACTTATAGGCTGATGATTTGTGTGACACATACTTATGTATAATTATCATTAATTATTCCATACAATACTTATACATAAATACAATAGCTTCTATCACAATCATACATCTGTTCATACAAACACACCAGTTAAGAGTTACAATTCTCATACAATTTTAATGGCAACATTTCACGAACGCCCTTATGCAAGTGTTGCCATATAAAATAAAACAGAATAAACAAACAAATAAACAAATATAATAATGTGCAGGTGTGAATAAGCTTCGGCTGCTGGTGAAACGAGACGTGAAATATGATTTTCGTAAGCGCGAAAGAGATAGCTGAGAAGGACATAGAACTGCGAAGATCTAGAATGAACTTGTATTTGCGAGGTCTAATTTTTGTAAGATTACATTGACGCAAGTTCTTTTTAATTTTTGGTTTGGATCATTTGATTTTGTATACCACGCAAAAGTATTTTGCGTTTTTATATAAAAAAAACCAAATACTTTTTGATTATTTATATTTTGTTAATTTATAATCGGTAAAATAAAAATTAAGTTATTGACGTTAGGTTGTGCTAATGTAAATGTATCTTTAAAATAAACTTATCTAAAATTCCTTTTTCAAATTTCAGAAATAAACTTGCAATAATAAAACGAACGCACAATACAAATTATCAAACTTATTTTTTAAACAGATATTATTATTTAATTATCGAACAAAATAACCTTTTTAGTGGGTTGTGATGACTATTTTAATCTCATAAATATTTGTAACCTCTTTTAAACCTAAGGACATAAACTTGGGAGTTATGGACTTATCTTTTTTGAGTGATGTTCGAATTTTTATTGGAACATAAACTTTTAGCAAGTTAGGATTGGAATTCCTTTTTAATAGAGAAACGAGCAGTCGGATTACTTGATGGTAAGCAGTTGGCACCGCCTATGGACATTCGAATTACCAGAGGAGTTACGAGTACGTTGCCGGCCTTTTTGGGGATGAGGGTCTTCGGCATTTAGGGATTGGGGAGGGGAAGAAGGCTTCTGGTAACCTCAAGCACATGGCGAAACCTAGCGCTATCACTGATAGATGGTATTACTCCGGTCGAGCAGACGCATTAATGTCGAAGCGTGGTTCTTACAAACTAAAATTTTTAGTGTTAATGCCTAAAAAAGACTTTAAATACGAGGAATAAACTAAACAGTTTACACCACAAATGATATGCAAAATAAAACTTCGATACTAATTATTTTATTACGAATGTAACAGTAAAATATGATCGTGAATACCTGCTTTATGTCCTCAGTAACCGTGTGATGTGTTTTAACGTACACTATTATAAGATTATTAGCATTCGCAAGCCTGTACCGGACTTTATTAGCTTTTTATTGCATCTCTTCAAGTGACAATCTGATTGAAACTTGTCACTGTCAAAATGACACATGTCAAAAATTACTAAGAGCGAATTTTTAATCTGTTGCGTTCGCAGTTAGGTTGGGATTTGATTGGTAGCGAATCGAGATACGGTTTTTACGTTTGCGCAAAACGCTAAGGCCAAAAGTGTCATATGAACACTTTGTTTAAAAGATCTTAATTTCAGTTTGTTAGTATCTACATAAAAATGTGTTTTATTTTATTGTTTATTGATATCCTTTTGAGATTGTCAATTTGTTACAACACCTACACGTTAATGTTCTCGGACCTAAATTAGGAAACAAAATATGATGAGGGTTCTAAATTCAAATTATTTTATAATATGCCAGTGTTTTATGAGACAATGATTAAGTAGAATAAATACTTTTTTGGTCCATTTGCGCGCCAACGTACTTTTTTATTTATTTTTTTTACTGCAATATAGATGGTGAGATAGAATGATATTTATTTCAGTATCAGCGTTTTATTTTGATCTGGTAACTTGAAGTATTATGCCAGCTGCACTATTGAGGTTTTATCTGTAAATAAATAATTGAAAGTCTCCATAGCTTTTTTTATTTTCGCTGTCAATAGTGAAAATACAAACCCAGTGAACACGTTAGGTATCAAAATGGATTAGGATACTTTATAAAATATGTAGATACACAAATAACACAAAACGTACTGTTCACACTAAAATAAAGAAAAACAAATAAAGTTATAAAACAACAAAACGACTCATTGAAACCCAAATCTTTTAAAATCGATTAATATTTAAAGAATGCTAACTCCGCAAAAAAGAATAATGAAATATGACGTACCTTTTGCGAAAATTACATCATTAAATACCATATAGTGTTGCCGTTTTAAAAACAAAAAGACTGTAAGGTTCTTTATTCAAATTTTAATAAAAACGTGTTCGCAAGGGCTCTAAATAACGAACAATCATTTAATCTCGATGCGAAACAGAGACAAAACGGTTAACCATTATAATGCGAAAATTAATTTTCTCCGCGATAAAAAGGAGTTAGGTTAAATATTTTATTCCTTGGGTTCTGTGAGTTTTTTTTATGTCATAGGTCGACAGACAGCAAAAAGTATTGTTCCGTGCGTATATCGAACCCGCGACACGTTCCACAGCAGCCAGTTTCACAACCACAGGTCCAACCGTGCGAAGACCACCTAGAGGATTCGGTGGAGCATACGGTAGCGGTATGCCCTGCCTGGGCTGAGCACCGCCGTGTCTTCAGGGAAGTGATCGGCGGCGGTGACCTCTCGCGCCCGGCCTTAATCGAGGCCATGGTTCATACCGAGAGGAACTGGGAAGCTATCTCCTCCTTCTGCGAAGCAGTTATGCTCGCAAAGGAGAAGGCGGAGCGCGCGAAGGAACTATCCTCCTCGAGCCCCAGCCGCCGCAGAAGGTGACATTCCGGGCGTCGGGGATCGAGAGATGATCTCCGGCCACCGTAAGCCGCCCGACCAGAACCAGACCCGAGCGTAGGGCGCGTAGCGTCCCGCGCGCGCCTCAAAGAACCAATAGACCACCACAGACGGGGCCCTATAGGGCTGATGTTCAGCCGGGGTTGCGGGGTAAGCGCAATGAGGCACCGCGACCTCGGCCTACAGCAGGAGAGTTTACAGTTTTACGGGGGGGTTTTTAGGCAGTAAGAGTCTGACACTCCCTCCCGCCCGGCCCTGGGCGGGAGAAGTAATTTGATGATTTTCCCCTCAAAAAAAAGGGCCAACCGTGCAGTGCGTAAGTATTGCTACGGGGATGCGTGATAAATTATTTCGAAATAATGTGATCAACTGCCAAGACAGGTTCGTAAGACGTTCACAGAGATCCCTAAAACAAGTGAACAATACGGCTCTGAGGGCCGCAGTTAAAGTCACTCGGAGCCATGTTTACGAGAACTGAGATATTTATTTATTTCGACACGGACCTATAGTGTGAATTGTTTGCAAAATCCACCTTGTTGACTTGCTCTCGATTTTGGTAGCACAAGAATTATGGAGCTCTGGAAGTGGTAAGCTTTTTTTTTTAGTTGACTTAAACTGTAACAGCTAATTATAAGTTTTAAATAGTACCTAAAGCGACTTTGAGGAAGCTTGGTGATTAATCTTCAGACACTCCCCGTTCAATAAAGAAGCAAAGGTTACCTTTGCTTGGCAGTGTACTTAGGAGAAATTTGACCCAACTTCTTATTACAAGTTTGAACTTTCAAAGCCGTCTTGAGGAAGATTGGTGATTAATGTTCAGACACTCTCCATACAAAAAGCAACCTTTGCTTCACAGTGAGCTTAGGGTTTGAGGGGGAAAAGTCATAAGTAATTTAATGACTTTTGACGCCCTGGGTGGGGCGTAAGAGAGTGTCAAAATCTTACTGACAAAAAACCCTCCTGTTCTTTCTCCTGACTCAGGAGCGCGGTACGTTATTTCACTTGTACGTTATTCAACTCTGAGCATCAGCTCTGATAGGCCCCATCTGAAGTGATCAATGGCTTTTGAATGTCGCAAGTTGAACAGTTTCACAAGCTATCAGATATGATTATTCTGCTCATTCAAATTTGCCCTTTCCATTATCTCTAACTCAATTTCGTTTAGCAAAATGTTTTATTTAAAATCGCCGATCAGATTTCGTTGTTTCATTTTGTGCGTGTATTTTATTTATATTATTACAATAAAATTGATTCCAATAAATATATATTTGCATTCGGTATAACAATACTGATTGCGGAATCCCGAAAAAATGTTTTGTTTAAGACTCTTTTCTGTATATATTTCTGTTTAAGGTTTTTTTGCAAGAAAATCATCAAATAACTTCCCCGCACAGGGTGGAGGTAGGGAATGTCAGGCTCTTACTGACTAAAAACCCCCCAGTCCTTCTCCTGCTCTGGGCCGAGGCCTCGGTGACTCATTGCGCTTATCCCGCAACCCCAGCTGAATTTCTGTTGAAGGTTTTATTTTGTTAATAAAAATACACAATAATTATACTCATTAACTAAATTTACGTTATACATAGTTAAGAAAAGTTAAAACCGCTTCTCATGAGGGTGCACATTCGAAAGTTGACAAGTGCCAATATGACTTTTTGCCAAGTTAGGTATATGTACTTTCTATTATTATTGAGACACCATTGACATACGGTGAAGGAAAACATCGCGAGCAAAACTGGACTTATTAATTTCCAATTATAAGTTTGAAATTACCAATCCACCTTGAGCCAGCGTGTTGGTAGATAATGCTCAAACCTTCTCCGTGTGAGAAGAGGCCTTTGCTCAGCAGTGAGCACTTATAGGATGATGATGTGTGATATGCCCCGCTCAGGCCAAGATAAGTGTTTTTATGATTGAAAAACTCCTATATTAAAATATTTTAAATAAATAATGTAGAGTTATTATTAAAATTATTATACATATACTAGCTTCTCTCGCGCGGTTTCACTCGCTGCTCAGCTCCATTTAATCGTAGCGTGATGTTTTATAGCCTATAGCACTCAGGAACATCGTAGCTATCTAGCAGTGAAAGAATTTTGGCAATCCGACCAGCGGTTCCAAAGATTACCCCCAACATACAAACTTACAAATTTTACCTCTTTATAATATTAGTAAAGATGTGGTAGAAAGTTATTTTTTTTAACATCTTTGAAGAATGACAAACTTAATTTGTAGTAGTTATGTGGACAGAGTAACAAAAGAAAGTAGGTACTGGGTACGTGTGTAAACAAACAGGAATTTATAATGGAAACAATAACATCTGAATGTCTCGTGTTCTGAGAGTGTGCATGAATATATTCTAGAAAAATTCCATGAATTTAAATGAATCTTCAGTCCCCCGCCCTTATATGTATGTATATGTATGTACCTAATATATATGTAATATATCTTTTATTTTATTGTAGTCTGTGTTACCTCGGGGTGGAAACGGATAAAGTATACAAAGATACTTATTTATTTATTTATTACTAGCTACTCTCACGCGGTTTCACCGGCTGCTCGGCTCCATTTGATCGTAGCGTGATGTTTTATAGCTTATAGCACTCAGGAATATTGTAACTACCTATCAGTGGAACAATTTTAGCAATCCGACCAGCAGTTCCAAAGATTACCCCTTACATACAAACTTAAAAATTTTACCTCTTTATAATATTAGTATACTCTTTATAAGGTAGTCTCACAGCTTATGTATACAAAGTGGTTTAAAGTATTGGTTATAGGCAGTAGGTCTTATAGATTAGCCAGTTACGAGCTAACCAACATTCTTAAAATTATGCATTTGTATAGACATTAAAACGAGAACTAATTAAATTAACATAAGTAGGACAACAGTATTAATACTTCTTCTATTCTGAATTTTACCTTTCAATCGTGGTAATCAGAGACACAATAGGTGCGCGAACGCCGGCGTTCGCTTGGGGTTTCATGGATCAAAAAACTTATTATCACTAACCAGTGGCTGTCTACTTCGGAATTACTCCTTATTTATATAATAATCTTCTTTTTTATTTCAGACAAGCCCGCCACAAACTCCTGTTAGCCAGGATCTACAGTAGATACAACCATGAAAACACCGAAACACTGAAGTCCGGAGCGTCTCAGGGATATGAATGACTGTCTTGGATCCCGCAACTCAACTAAATAAACCAGAAGATATTATTTGAAGTGAATTATAAACTAAATAGTGTCCACTTAACTCGATGAATATAATACAAGAGACAATTATTAATATTATTATTTTTTGTAAGGGGAAAATCATCAATTGACTTCTTCCGCCCAGGGTGAGGCGAGAGGGAGTGTCAGACTCTTACTGACTAAGAACCCCCCCGTTCCTGCTCTAGGCCGAAGCCACTTGCCTTAAGACAGAATGACTTCAGCCAAAGTCACAAAAGAGTGCGCCAAACACCTGGAACATGAGTAAAGAATAATTATGGATCCTATGGGTAAGCTGTTGAGATGTCGTGGTGGCCCGGAGGTTATGGAGCCCGCTTCTTATGCATGAGTGGGTTCGAAACCTGGCAAGTACCAATGTGACTTTTTCCGAGTCATATGTACCTACTTTCTATGATTATGTAGACACCACTGACATACGGTGAAGGTAAACATCGTGAGGAAACCTGGACTTATAATTTCTAATTATAAGTTAGAAATCGCCAACCCGCATTGAGCAAGCATGGTGATTAACGCTCTAACCTTCTCCGTGTGAGGAGAGGCCTTTGCTCACTAGTGGGCACTTATAGGCTGATGATGATGATGATGAAGTGTAAGCTGTTATGTTTGTTATTGATAACCAGTGTCAAGCAACATGTCTATACGTACGTAGACGTAGTATCGCTTCAGTATAGTTTTAATTGTTTTTTCCATGCTATTAGGTACATTATATTTGCATGCTGTGGCTTCTTATAAGTCGAGAAGCACAAGGTCATATTTTGTAATGTATATTATCTAGCCTTTAAGGTGTTTTCTCTGTTAGAAGTCCAAATTAAATAAATAAATTACAGGCATACATTTTTTTTTGGAATAGGTCGCAAATTAGCTGACGGCTTCTTTATTGCGCATGACCCGCAAACCTGGCTGAACGGTTTTTTTATGGAACGTTTATTGTGTGTTGTGTCACCAAGGGTAATAGTATCAAAAAGATTATAAGCACTGCGTTTATTGTTACAATTACAAATGAATGATGTTAATGTTATATGCAAAGAATATGTAATCACTGCGTTTATTATGTTTATTACTTCTAAAATCTAATAAGTTTAATGATGTTATGTTACTTTACTCTTTGGTTACATCCTTGTACTTATGGTCCACAGAGCCACAGATAATAAAAAGTTACAAGCGACCTCGCGCATAATGTCATACTCTGTCGACCATAGATAGATAAAAGTTTACCTACTATTTACTCTTTATTTTTTGTGCTTTTTGTTTATAATTTTATTTTAGTTAACAGTTACATTATTTTATCGTTTTGTTTATATAATTGGTATAGTTTTTCTTTTTCCTTTTTTTTTTTTTTTTTTTTTTTTGGTATTTTTGATTTTTATGTGTGTGCGCTTGCGCAGAAATAAATGTTTCTTTCTTTCTTTTCTTTTCTTATTTAATGACAAACGAGCAGACGGATTACCTGATGGTAAGCCATCAGCGCCGTCCATGGACACCTGTATCAATGGTAGAGTGATGAGTTCGTTGCGGACCTTTTGGGGACTAGAGAGGTATTGTTGGCCTTGTTGGGCTTATAAAGGCGCGGGGCTATGCGACGTGCCATACGGATTACCTGATGGTAAGTAATCAGCGACGCCCATGGACACCCGCAACGGAGGAGTAACGAGTGCGTTGCCGACCTTTTATGGATTACGGTTTAGAGATTTAGGGATTGGGTGGGATCGGGCTAGGGGAATGATTGGGCTTCCGGTAACCTCACTCACACGGCGATACACAACGCTGTGGTTGTTTCATGTCGGTTTTCTGTGAGGCAGTGGTAGCACTCCGGTCGAGTCGACCCATTCGTGCTGTAGCATGGCTCTCCCACACTTATACATAATTTACCAATTTTGCATCAACGAAGTCACTTCCAACAGCCGGTCTGAAAGCCATAAAGTCAATGTTTCATTATTATTTAGTTTTAATAAACCATTTTTAAATTACTTCAAAGCACGGAATGCAGTTGCATCCACAACGTGAATTCAGTCAGTAATAAAATAAAAGGAGGCGATCGTTGTGATCGTTAAAAACGCTTTCAAATTAATTGAGTTTGTTCAGATCTGCAGTGTAATTAAATTAATATAACTTCATTTGTGTTAAGATGATGACAGTACAAACTGTTATGTTATTAACAGCCTGTTATGTTATATAACACATAAGATAATGTTATGTTACGCTTTTTGTTTGAGTGTAATATTGAATGTTACCTAAGCCACTTATGATATAAATAGCTTTTTGCCCGCGACTTTGTTCGCGTGGAATAGGGACTTCCTGAAGATTTTTTGGTTTAAAAACTATCCTATGTCCTTTCTTGTGTTCCAAACTATGTCTGTACCAAATTTCATACAAATCGGGTCAGTAGTTTAGGCGTGAAGACAAGACAGACAGACAGAGTTACTTTTGCATTTATAATATTAGCATGGATACAACAATGGTAGTATTGATGTTTTCCTTATTTATTAGATCAACTATCTCATTCCGGATTCTAGAATTTAAGTGGTTGCTGCTTTATACTGCATCACGGCTTAGAGCAGCACGTCGATTCTATAAAATTTGTTTTTTCTTGTTCGAACAAGCGACGGGGAAATTACTTTCTAGAATGCCACTTTTAACGTCATCTCATAAGTACTTTATCTACCAACATGTTGCGGTCAATTTAGTTCAACTCGCAAGTGTAGCGCTAGTGTACTAATACTCACAGCGGATTCAGATTCGAAGTTTAGAATGAAGTCTTACAGAATCACACTGCAGGAGAAGGAACAGGCTTGTTTTTAGTCAGTAAGTGTGGTAGAGCCATGCTTCGGCACGAATGGGTCGGCTCGACAGGAGTGATACCACGGCCTCACAGAAAACCGGCGTGAAACAACCACAGCGTTGTGTTTCGCCGTGTGAGTGAGGTTACCGGAGGCCTAATCCTTTCCCTCCCCCAATCCCTCCTCAATCCCTAAATCTCCAAATCCCTGCCAAGGTCGGCAATGCACTCGGAACTACTCCGTTGCGGGTGTCCATCGGCGGCGCTACATAAAAAAAGCATCATGTAATTCGTCAAAACGATGTATTTTTTAAACATTCTTTACACGCTTTTACATTAATTAAAATATTGTCTTTACAACAGATAAAAACAGGATATACTTATCCGCGCCCAGCGGCTCAGCAATCCAGCAGTGTGATTCTGTGAGACTTAATTCTAAACTTCGAATCTGTATCCACTGTGAGTTGTTGTACACTAGCTCTACACTTGCGAGTTGAACTAAATTGACGGCAACATTTTGATAGATAAAGTATGAGATGACGTCAAAAGTGGCATTCTAAAATTTAATTTCCCCATCACTGCGACGCTTAATTCACACTCAAACAAAATTCAAAATAAAAAAAAATATAGAATCGACATGCTGCTCCAAGCTGTGCTGCAGTATAAAGCATAAAATATTAATTATAACTCCTCATATAATTCGTCAAAACGCTGTATGACAACACTTTCTTTACAAGCCTTTAGCCATTTATTAATATTGACTTTACAACAGAAAAAGACAGGATAACCTAATCCGCAGCCAGAGGCTAAACAACCCAACTATTCTCAGTGATAACTCTTAACAAGATAACGAATTAAATAAAAATAAAACACACACAAAACACCTCACCACCAACCATCACCATAAAAATCGAACCCCCAATAGGGCCATAATTATAAAAATTAACATTTTATTGATCAATTATAATAAATGATTTAGGAAAGCTCCGGGCTAACTCGATCGTTAAAACACAATGATTAAATGGTTTTAAACTAAAATAATCGACTTTAAAAAATAAATACTCGACTCTTTTTATTTTAGCCACTGTCTCGTTACTGCGTTGTCGATTTGAAGGTGGTAGTGCGAATTTGCTGCTTTCTCTTTCCTTCTTAAGTGTTTTGTCGTGTAGATGTTGTTCTGTCTCGGTCCCACGTCTGGGCAATTTGCCGACATGTTGTTATTCAGCAATCAATTGCCATGCGCAAACAGACATCTATGATATATCCAATTAAGTTGAACTCGTGAACAGGGGTGTAAGTGACTTTTTTATATCGTTTTTTGTATTTTTTTTATATTTTTTTGCATCTTATTTTAATTTTGTTTTATGAATGCTTTTCTTCATGGTGTGATATCATAGGTTTTGTGTTATAAATGTTTTTTGTTTGCTGTTAATTTAATATAAGTAGAGAGTAGTGGTTTGGAAAATTTAAATTATGTATTCTTTTCTTTTTTTGTTTTTTGGTATTTTATTACGTAACTACTAACTTAGATTGTTTGTTAATGTTTTATTTTTTACTTACCTTTTTTATAACAGCTTCGTTGATCAAATGCTCGCCAGTTCATCTCCCAAAAAGAGGTCTCGCGGTCGATTTCCCGAGTCAGGAGAAGAATTTCAGGGCGAGCAATTGTACGGCGTATTTTGAATTGGATTTTTCATATGTATTGTGCACGTATTCCACGTACGTCCTACGAAGTCACGTAAAGGAATAAAAAGAAGCAGAACTAGGAATAAGGTGGTTTTTAGGTTTTTAATCTGTAAGAGTCTGACACTCCCTCTCGTCTCACCCTGGGCGAGAGAAGTGACTTGATGATTTTCTGTTTTCAAAATGTATGTATATTTTTAAACAACGCTATAAACCTTTTTGTTTAAACGCTAAATGTAGTGTTTCATTACTGGGAAATATGTTAGCAAATATTTTCTATTAAAAAAATGTTTTTTTTAATATTTCATTTTGAGTGTTGAATCAGCCTATATTTCGAACTATTATTTTCTTAATTGGTCTATTGGTATGTAAATATGTATTACAGTTTGAACAAAATGATTTAATTAAGTTTTAAATTATAGAATCAAATTAAATGCATAGTTAGTTTGCAAAAATGATATATTTACGATTCTTCCTGGTAACATATCAATCAGGTAGTTCCTATATAGTAAGTAGATGATTATTAATCTGTTTTACTACTATTATTTTGCTTGTTGTGTATTTGTGTTCATATTTCATAGATTTTTTGTTCCTGTCTGATGCAGAATAACCCGATTTCCTTTCTTTCCTCCTTTCTTTCACCATTATAAGGTTATAATTATAATTATAATTTTATATTTTTTCATTTTTTTGCCTTTAAAAATTAATTTCTGAAGAAATTAATATTTTTTAGGTAGCTACACATTCCGAAAAAAATACTAGGTACAGTAAAAACATTCCGCAAAAATTTAACCATATTTTTCACAAAATGCATCACAATATATTTTTTAATTACATATTCATATTTATGCATACAAACATACACACGAACATAACATAACTACGTAAACAGCAAAATACAAAATGTGCACATCCACCTTTATACCCCTGGCTCGTCAGCCAGGTAAACTTAAAGAAATTTACTGAGTATTAAATCTTTGAACAAACAAGTTGTTCTTGCTTACACACACTAACTCACACCCACACACAGTCGTGTGGTGTGAACTGTGTGATTATGGTAGACACTCACACAGTGATGGAGAGCTTAAGGCAAAGTTCTACCGTTTATTGTAATATTTTTTGGTGTTAAGAGAGGATGGGATGGAATTTAATTTTATAAGTGTTTTTTTATTAGTTTTTCATTTTATAAGGAAATCCTGTAATATATTTGGTTAGATAAATATGTTAATAAAGAATATAGTTGCGTAGGTTTAATTAGATTTTCAGACTACTGTTACCGCAGTATTTAGTATAAACTAAAATCTAGCCTATAGGTGTATACCGTAACACGACTTTCAAGCTTTTCATCAAGTACTTACTTGTTAAAAAAGTTATGAAAAAGTTTTTTTGTGATAGGTCCGTAAAGGATCAAGCGTATTACCTGATGGTAAGCAATCGGTAACGCCCATGGATAGCTGTAACACCAGAGGATTTGCGAGCTGGTTTCCGGCCTTTCGGGGATTAGGATTCCGAAGACTAGGATTAGGGATTGGGAAGGGGAAGATTTGGGCCTCACTCACACGACGCTGTGGTTGTTTCACGCCGTTTTTCAGTAGGTATCAAAAATTGTAAACCAATTTTTATTTAATTAATTTTTATAATGTAAAATGTACCTTGTAAGCCATAATAAATAAATAAATAAATAAATAAATAAATAATAATAAATAATTCTCACTTAACATTAGTCCCATCATGTACTTACCTAGGAACGACACTCATCAAGCAACTTCTCCTTAACACACACACACGTACACCATCGACGCAGCTCTCACTCGAGACGTATTAGTTAGAGGGTGGTGCTCCCCCATTAGGTCAACCAGCCAACACAATTGGTTAATGGGGCGCATGATTTTACAACCCCCTGTACATATGTTAGTTGTTACTGTAAGCTAAGCGATGTGCTATGGAATTTATATTGTGTCTTGGAATGTTATACTGTCTAAGTGTAGGAGAGCCAAGCTTCGGCACGAATGGGTCGGCTCGACCGGAGTGATACCACGTCCACACAGAACACCAGTGTGAAAAAACCACAATGTTGTGTTTCACCGTGTGAGTGTACAGAGTAACGCGTAGCGTTCCGCCCTCGCCTAAAAGAGCCAATAGACCACCACAGACGGGGCCCTATAGAGCTAATGTTCAGACCGGGTTGCGGGGTAAGCGCTATGAGGCACCGCGACCTCGGCACAGAGCATGAGAAGGATTGGGGGTTTTTAGTCAGTAAGAGTCTGACACTCCCTCCCGCACTGCCCTGGGCGGGAGAAGTCATTTGATGACTTTCCCCTCACAAAAAAAATCCCATCCCAGTCGTCCAATATCCGTAACCTTTATCCCCAAAGGGGCTATCGTAACTCCTTTGTCGCCGATTGCTTACCATCAGGTAATCCGTATTCTCGTTTACTAACTTATCAACCAAATAAAAAAGTGATTAGTTAGTAAGATAGATAAAGTCAGTAAAATGTAATTTGAATATTAATAAGTAGAGAGAAAGAAAGAAAGAAAAAAACATTAATTTGACAAATAGGCACACAAATACAAGTATTTAAAAAAATATAATAAGAATACAGATATTTCATCATCTTCCTGCCCTTGTCCCGTTTTACTTGGGGTCGGCGCAATATGTTTTTTTCTTCCATTCTGTCCTGTCACCCGTCACGCTATCACTAACTCCTCTGTCTTCCATATCATTTCTCACACAATCCATCCATATTTTCTTTGGTCTCCCTCTCCCTCTCCATCCATCCACATTTATACTCATGGCTTTGATGATATAGTTATAAAATAAAATTAAAAATATAATAACAAAACATGAATTTATATAACAACAACAAAAGTATAGTCTGATTAACTACCTACATAATTTGTGTTTTGATAAAATTATTGACTTGATTTTGTCTCGTCGCTAATTGTCGCTATTTAGTCTATAAAAAAGTGACCTTACAAAAATGACAATTACTCTCTAAAAATACAAAGACACGTGTAATAATAAAATAAAATAAAAGCTTTAACCAAAAAGTTTACTACTGAAAAACAAAAACATTTTGTCTGTTTATATGTCATTAAATATAATAAAGAATCCCTTTCCTAAACCGTTTATACCCTGATTAATCTCTAAATCACCTTATTATGCAGCTATCAAAGAAAAAGGTGCAAAAACATGCACAGGCACAACCCCCAACCAAATCGGTTCAATTTGAACCAAATTTTGACCGAAAACATCTGTCAGTTGAAACAATGGTTAAGGATATAATGGCTGTTAACTAATAAATTAACTTATAATGAAAGTTTTCGATGATACTTTGGTTAACGATATCCGTGTTTATAATAAATTGGTGAACGCCTCATTTTGTACGTGTCCATTGTTCTTTGGTAGCTAGTCACGGAATGGTATGACGTATCGTCATCAAATGTACAGAAAATTCATTAAAAGTTTTCAAAAAAACTTTGTACATTTTTTAATGGGTCTAATAATATCGTACAGTTATTAAATAAATCTGTTATTTATTAATGTTTAGTAATAAAGGATTTAAATGTGTAATAATTGTGAACTGGGTACCAAACAGACAATCATCGGTTATGATGTAGATACTTTTGATTTACTGTTAGGGCTTATTTTTTTTAATAACGTTACCCCACTCTATGATCGGGAATCGAGAGACGATCTCCGGCCACACCAAGCGTACGGCGCGTAGCGTTCCGCGCGCGCCTCGAAGAGCCAATAAACCACAACAGACGGGGCCCTATAGGGCTGATGTTCAGCCGGGATTGCGGGGTAAGCGCAACGAGGCACCACGACCTCGGCCCAGGGCAGGAGAAAGAACGGGGGTTTTTAGTCAGTAAGAGTCTGACACTCCCTCCCGCCCTACACTGGGCGGGAGAAGCCATTTGACGATTTTCCTCACAAAAAAAACCCACACTAGGACTTTGTCCTAGTGTCACACATACCTACACATTACACACAGAACCGCAGCAATAATTTGTGACAACAAAGAGCTGGTTCGTGCGGGAATCGAAAACGCGACACGTTGCGCAGTCAAGTCAAACTTAGTCAATTATCACCAAAAATAGTTCGTATGTCAATGGCAACACTCACGCGGCGCTATCCCATTTTCGGGGCAGCCCTCGTTGATGGGATAAGTGGGTGTTTAAATCCCCATTTTTGGGGTAATTTCCCATACACACGCCCCTTACCTGTCGAGACCCGCTTACCGACTATTAGTCATATATTTTAGAATCAACTATTAGAATATTATACCATTTAAGTGGGTATAAAAAAACGCTTATATTTTTCTGTTTGGGGTGAGTTTTTAAAGATAGTTAACAAAGTATTTGTTAATTAGGTAAGATTTTGTAATTTATTTAAGGACTGCCTTTTTTATTTTGATTTACACGAAAACCTGGATTTGTTTTTAGAGAGTTATGTTTCGGCACGAATGAGTTAATTCGACCGGAGTGATACCACGACATCATTGAAAACCGGCGTGATATAACATTACGTTGTATTACACTCTGAAAGTGAGGTCATTGGAGGCTTATAAACATTTCGATTCTTCACTATCCTAATTCTTAAATCTCTAAAAACACTACAAAAAAGTTTTTTTGTTATTTTTTCGATGTTTCAGGTGTCTTTTAGCGGCGCTAATTGCTTACTATCAGGTAATCCGTCTATTCGTTTGCCGATCTATCTACACTTACTTTAATTATGTAAAATCTTATTATTACCAATAATGGAGGCTTCAGGTCCGTGGATAAAGGAAAATCTTTCCGCTTTTAAAAACAAAAGAAACAGTATATCCCATTTATATTTTTAAAAGATGTGTTAACCGACCATGACTCTAAGTACAATTCCAAAATCACATGATACTTCTAACGAATGATAAATTAATAACGGCCAACAGCTTGATTACTACAAATTTGAACATTACTAAGTGAAATTTGATAATAGGGCTTCCCACATAAGAACCAAATACTGAAATCCAAAGTATCGATTACAGTTTAATTCTTCGAAAATATCGAGATTGAAGGTCATTGTCATCAGAACCGCTAGGGAGTGATGATATTGATAACCGGAGTCTGTGTTCTCCAAATGGTGGGTGTCTTCAAGGCCCGAGTGAATAGGTTGGTTATGGGTAAGCACGTTCCAACGAAGGTAGGTAGGTTACCAAACGCCGACCAATTACAAATAAAATAAATCGAATTTACAAATACACGATGTTCAAGTCAATCAATATTTATTGTGATAGGTCAAAGTTTAAATCATTTATTCCAACTAAATCATAAAAAGTTACTTTGGAAACTTCAAAATAGAATAGTCGTCTGTCAGACTGTTCGTCAGTGGAGCTAGGTGCTCGTTCCAAATCGTAGATTCGAATGGAAAAGAACGAGCAAGAAACTCCATCGTTAGTTTAATAAAATTCATCATCATCATCCTATAAGTGCCCAGTGCTGAGCAAAGGCCTCTCCCCACACGGAGAAGGTTTGAGCATTAATCACCACGCTTGCTCAAGGCGGATTAGCGATTTCAAACTTATAATTAGAAATTATAAGTCCAGGTTTCCTCACGATGTTTTCCTTAACCGTGTGTCAGTGGTGTCTATTTAATCATAGAAAGTACATATGACTCTGAAAAAGTCACATTGGTACTTGCCAGGTTTCGAACCCGCACCCTCATTCATGAGAAGCAGGCGCCGTAACCTCTGGGCCACCATGACTTTTATTAATAAAATTAATATCTATTTATAATCACAAAGAAGTACTACCTAACATCACAAAAAATTGACCCCAAATATTGGCCAATCTGTTTAAATATCATCTAAAATGAGCATAAAAAAAACTTCACTGATTACTTACATAAAAAAAAAATAAAAAAAAATGCAACAAGCCAAACAGCTAATAATGCAAAAAAGAACAATACGGCATCAATACATCGTAACTGCCAATTTAATTTTCAAATAAAGAACCATAGACTCAATAACGGTGTGTAAGAGTTGCCACATCACAATAACAGTTTTGCCAGATATAATAATGTGCCATAATGTTGCTACATGCGTTCACGATCGCCAATCACACATAATGAGACTTATTTACAGTATATTGGTTTATTAAATGGCATAGTATATTATATATGATAACTTCATATGTTGAAGGTTGTAATAATTATAGTGTGATATTTACGTAGCTTGTTAGTAGTTGATCAATCAACGGGTTTGTCGCTTCACAAAGGAGTTTGGGTAGAACATTTTAATAGCCAATTAGATATGCGACCTTCATGAAGTCTTGAGTATTTCGTAAATGGACGCTTTGAATGTCCTAGCTATAATAACAGATGACTGCACGGTTGGTACGGTGGCTGGGCAACTGACTACCGTGCGACGTGTCGCGGTTTCGATTCCCGCACGGAACAACACTTTGTGTGATCCACAAATTGTTGTTTCGGGTCTGGGTGTCATGTGCATGTGAAATTGTGTGTTTGTCAACGCACCCACAACACAGGAGAAAATCCTAGTGTGGGGAAACGCTTTTTTAAAAAAAATAGACAGATCACCAAAGAAGATACTCAATTAAACGTTGCCGAGCTATTGGGGATTAGGGATTTGGAATTTAGGGATTGGAGTAGGGGAAGGATTGGGACTCCGGTAACCTTACATACACGGCGAAATACAACGCTGTAGTTGTTTCACGCCGGTTTTATATCAGGCCGTCTTATCACTCCGGTCGTGCCGTAACATGGCTCTCCCACACATATATTATTTCTTACCCATATACAGTTAGAACTTGTGATCTATAATTTGAACTTAGACTATATTTCCATCCCAGCCTCTGATTGGTAGATTGAAAATGACGTCACAAACACATCAACCGCTCATCTAGATAGCCTAATCAAATTATTAGAACAACTACAAAACCAATTTACATTTACACTTGCTTAGACAAAATATCACCTCTATTTATATGGTAATGACGAGGAGGCTTGATTTTCACGGTGGCATTATTAACTTTGTTTATTTGTTAGTTAAGTACTATCGCTTTATCTTTGAATGTTGACAGCAGATAAATATTAAGGGGAACAGTAATTTAGTTTAAGGAATATCTTTTAATGTTAATCTTTTAGTTATTGTGTACTTGTCATCTTTATTTGGCAGTGTATTTGAAGTGAGTTAACTTGTTAATTTGATAGATTATCATATCGTTTTGGTAAACTTTTGATCTATTACCGATTCATCCGCAAAACTCATCCGAATTATTTTAGTTCCCGATTCATCCGAAAAAATATTCCCGATTCATCCGAAATCCAAATTATAATTATATAATTACCAATTCATCCGAAAAAATATTCCCTTTTCATCCGGCATGAAAATATCCTTAAATAAGACAAGAAAAAGTATAGATAGCAGAAAAAATATTTTAAAATATATTAACTCATATTTTTAATATACTGTATTAGGTATTACAAATTATATGTATGTATAAATACAAGTACTCACTTTTTTACAATATTTTTTCACTTTTTAACTGACTTCCCAAAAAGGAGGAGGGTCTCAACTGCCGAGTTGTGTTTTTTTGTGTGTTTGTACATCGATAGCGCCCAAACGCGTTGACCGATTGATGTGATTCTTTTTACATTCGACCCGAAATATATTCCGAGTGGGCCCATTTCAAGAATATTTGAAATCGATCCTGTAGTTTCCAGGCGGAGACAATCGGTCGATTTCTCGAACTTGCGAGACGATGTACACTAACTTCTACTGCACGTATCGTGTTGTAACTTTGCATACGAATGTAGATAGAGACTAACCGACTTTTAAAAGAAGAAGAAGTACCTACATACGTAACGAATTCTCGCTTGAAATTTCGTGTTGTACCCTTCTTACAACACTAAAAAGTGAATTGAATATACCTGTCCGACTTCTAAGTACGTGTTAGAAGTCGGGAAGGTTTATTATTTTTACCTTTTGGAAGTCGGTTTTTTTTAAATTTATTTTTATAAGATAAACTGTACGAATCTATTCCTACATTATCTAAAATGCCCAAAAAAAAACTAAAAAGAAAAACATTACCTACTTACTACAAAAATAATATCTTCTAATATTCAAAATCTTTTATTTGTCGTCGGTCAGGTGACACGACCAACCTGTAAAAAAAAAATATATATATATATATATATATAGGTAGATACCATATTTTTATAATACCTTTTCCCTTCTTCCATTATATATTAACAAAAAAATGTTAATAAGTGTGCCTAACCAATTGTTCTTATTACGAGAATTTTGCAGTCGGCAACCGAACAAAAGGGCTACAGAGCGTCAGGTAGGTATTTAAAAATACGAGCTCTATATTGCATAAAAGGGGTTTTATGATGGGATAGATAACACTGGTGAGAGTTTTCGGAATGGATTAGTATTTGTTAAAATATTGTTATTTAAATGTAATTGTTAATTTTAAAAAGACAATGTAAAAAGTTTTTAACTTTGCTTTTGTCGGCATCATAACGCAAAACCACCCTTCTTTTTAAAAATTATGTCACATATTTTGCATAAATGAAAATTTAGTTGACTTTTCGCTCGCGATCAGGAAACATCTCTACTATCACTTACTGTAATCACTTTCTGAACATTTGACCCTTGCTCGTGATCGGATTTGTTGTTTTGCCTACGATTTGGATTAGTTTATCATGGATTCTACTTGTGAACCTAGTAGTTCCAGTCAGACTCAATTAGTTTTTGAGCAATCAGAACGAGGAGGACTTCTTTTATTGCGTGGTGGCTATCAGCATAACAAAAAACGCGAAAACAAAAACGGTACAACTGTTTGGTGTTGTGTGAAGTGGCAAACTCGGAAATGTCGTGGACGTGTAGTCACAAAAAACAATCTAGTTGTGAGTGATGATCCTCATACATGCCAACCAAATTTTGCTGCCAACATAATAAAGAAACAACTGAACCAATGCCGAAAATTAGCTGCAACGAAATCAGACCCAATACCAACGTTATTCAACAATGAGATGTCTTCGCTCGCTGATTTTGGCCTCGACCTAGTAGCAACAATACCGAAGTTTACATCAATAAAGAACAGTTTATACCATTCCAGAAATAAAGCACTGGGAGTGAAAAGAACCACATTTCAAACTGCTTCTGCCGTTGAAATCCCAGATGCATATAAAGACAAAATATTGCTGGCTGACTATACAGACCAAAGGAACAGAATCATAGTATTTGGAACACATAATGCGAAGCACTTACTAGCAACAGTTGAACATATTTTTGCAGATGGTACGTTTAAAATATGTCCTAAGCCCTTCTACCAACTTTACACAATCCATGGAGATTTGGGTAGTTCCGAAGAAACATCTAACGTTGTCCCGCTGGTATACGCGTTATTATTAAATAAGAAACAGGCTACTTATGAAATCCTTTTTCAAATAATAAAGTCGCAAGTGCCGGATTGGAATCCAAAAAAATTTCAATCTGATTACGAGGCAGCAGCTATGAACGCAATGCAAAAAATAATGCCTAATTGTAAAATTGTAGGTTGTTATTTTCATTTTAAAAGTGCTCTAAGAAAAAAAGCAAAAGAATTAAAATTAAATAAAAATCCCGTACATAAAGCTCACGTTGCAATCTGTGGCGCTTTATCACTTCTGCCACAACACTTAATCAGTGATGGTTATTTATATATAATGGAAGATTGTTCCAATAACGGGCAAATATTAGCTTTTAATGACTACTTTGTGAACGCCTGGATTGAATCTAGTTTTTTCGGAAAATGGTCATTCTACGGTGAAAGATTCAGGACCACAAATCATTTAGAAGGGTGGCATTCAAAGTTAAATAAAGGAATATCGAATGCAAAACCGTCATTTATTAAATTTTTAGATCTCCTATTGAAAAATATAAAAGAATTTGATCTCAAAATAAAACAATTTGAACAGGGTATTCCAATTTCATATAGAAACAAAAATGTCATAGATTTTGATAAACGTCTCGCTCATATAATTACGCAGCATCAAAACTGTGAAATTACCTTGGGTCATTGCTTAGAAAAAATTTGCAACTTAACGTAGTTATTAATATTAAAGTCTGAAATTTATACATCATAGGCTTTCGATTTATATGTATCAAACCTATACAGGAAGAATAATAGATAAGTCCTAAAGTTGATTTTTGTGTGTATTACTTAAAAAATATTATTATCCAAATCTGTATGTATCAAACCTATACAAAAAGGGTAATAGGCATTAAAGTTGATTTTGTAACACTTTATTACTAATGTAGTAATTTAAATATTGTATTTGTTACTGTTTACAGCTTAAAAAAGAATTAACAAATAGTTGTATATCCAGATTTATATGTATCAAACCTATGCAGGAAGAATAATAGATAAGTCCTAAAGTTGATTTTTGAGTGTATTAGTTAAAAAATATTATTATCCAAATCTGTATGTATCAAACCTATACTTACAAAAAGGGCAATAGGCATTAAAGTTGATTTTGTAACACTTTATTACTAATGTAGTAATTTAAATATTGTATTTGTTACTGTTTACAGCTTAAAAAAGAATTAACAAATAGTTGTATATCCAGATTTATATGTATCAAACCTATACAGGAAGAATAATAGATAAGTCCTAAAGTTGATTTTTATGGTACTGTATTACTGGTGTTATATTATATGTTACATCTTACTATTTAAAGTTTTACAAAGAAATAATATATATTTACATAATTAAAATATTTGTTTTATTTGTCAACCCTCCATCACTTTTTTTATTAATAACTATCTTTAAAACTCTCGGATGAATCGGACATACCATTTACTCTTCGGATGAATGGGGAAAATATCATAGGTATTTCAATATTTAATCAAATTTATCCGGATGAATCGGGAATAGATCAAACTTTTGACTGTTTGCAAATAAATAAGTACATTCAGTCAACAAAGTATCGGGAATGAATGTTTTTTTTTTATGGTTACAAATTCGAATTTAAATTTTTTTTGTTGTTGTTAGATTGGCATAACTGTTTTCCATTTTGGCGCGGAATTTGAGTTGCATCTGTTATTTATATTAAAAACAGTGCTGTTTTTAGTTTTATAATATCTAGTGTGTATTGCGAATTTCATAATGGACAAAAACATCGAACAAAGAGTTTGTCTTAAATTTTGCATCGCCAATGAAATTTCGTGTTCGGAGGCACTCAAAATGTTACAGAAGGCTTACGGTGAATCGACTTTATCAAAAACACGTGCTTATGAGTGGTACATAGCGTTCAAAAGCGGTCGAGATGTGATGGAAGATTTGCCTCGTTCTGGTAGGCCATCAACGTCTGCAACTGAAGTTAACATCGCAAAAGTGAAGGAAATAGTGACTGAAAATCCTCATTCAAGTTTGAGACAGATGGCCGCCGAACTTTCTGTATCTCACGAGTCGATCCGTACCATTTTAACAAATAATTTGGGTATGAAACGTGTTGCCGTTCGGCTAGTCCCAAAAGACCTGAATTTTCTTCAAAAACTAAATCGCATAAAAGTCGCTGAGGACATGAAACGCATTGTTACTGGTGACGAGACGTGGGTTTACGAGTTTGACATGCAAACTAGTCAACAAGCTTCGGAATGGCGCCTTCCAACTGAACCAAAACCGAAAAAACCACGTCAAAGTCGATCAAAAGTCAAAGTCATGTTGACTGTTTTCTTTGACTATCGCGGTGTTGTGCACTCAGAATTCTTGCGCGAAGGTCAAACGGTAAATAAAGAATATTATTTGAGCGTTTTGCGGCGTTTAAGAGAACAAATTCGACGAAAAAGGCCAGAAATGTGGAAAGAAAATTCTTGGATTTTGCATCACGATAATGCGCCTTCGCACAAGGCCATCATTGTAAACGATTTTTTGTCCAACCACTCAACAAACACCATCGAGCAGCCACCATATTCACCAGATATGGCTCCAGCCGACTTCTTTCTTTTTCCCACACTCAAATTACCCCTTCGTGGCACCCGTTTTCAATCGTTAGAAGACATAAAGGAGAATTCGCGGCGAGCACTGAACTCAATTCCGGAAACAGCGTTTAAAAAAAGTTTCGATGATTGGATTATTCGTTGGCGTAAGTGTATCGTTTCTGAAGGAGCATTCTTTGAAGGTGATAAAATAAATTTAGATGAATAACAAACATTTTGTGTATTATTGACTTTTTCCCGGTACTTTCTTGACACAGTAGTATTATTATTTTGAATGGTTCTTTTTTACGAAAGATAACATTAGTTGTTTGCTATTCATTGTACTAACTAGTGAATGTATACTCAATTTGTGCGGGTTGTTTAGATATTTTTTTTCTATCAAATTGCTTGTAATTTTGTTCGATAACTATCGTTAGACATACTAAGTTTATGGCAGTAAAATAACGAGTAACCAAAGTAAATTTATAAAAACTTAACTAGTTTCTTTTTTATTTTCTCTACATATAAACCTACTCTGGACTTCCACGAATAATTCAAAACCAAAATTAGCCAAATCGGTGAATACATTGTTGAGTTACATTACCACAAAAAGTCTCATTGATTTTTACATATATACATCGTTATAAACAAATAATTTATTTTATTTCATAAAATGAAAATATAAAAAGGATTTAAAGTTTTTGTCGCGTTAACTTATTCTTAATCCAAAAGTTCGAATCTTCTAGAAACAAATTTATCGAAGCAGTTTATTTTGCCCATTTGAAGAAAAAACAACGTGGTTTACCACACATAGCATGAATAAAGAAGTACCTAGGCGTAAAAGTTTCTAAATTAGCAACAATTAATTAGAATTAAGAAATCTTTAGCTTCGTTAAATCGAAATTTTCAAAAACTTATGACATAACCCTTAAATCTTGTCCCACATTGACGTTCAATGACCATAATTAATAAAAGCGCGGTCACTTTTGACACATGTCAAACATGTCACAGACCATCGACAAAATTATGACAGCGGCTGTCAAAATCATTTTGGACCCTAACTCTAATGTTGTAAGAGTAAAAAATTATTATCGAATTAGTAGATTTTATTTGGTCGCTTCTTCTGTGATGTGCGCCGAAATATAATGATTTTAATGTTATTAATTAGTGTATTAGCTTGTTTTGATTGGTCAATGTTACTTGATTGAAAGATACACATTGTTCGGTTGTTGTCGGTAGAGTTTTTTTTTGATGCATGCCTCTCTCTTTCTACAGTATTTATGCTAAAAAAATAATGTAGTAATCTAGATGTATTGTGTCTTTAAAATTATATATTAACGGTAAATTCATTTAAAACAAAGCCAAAATTTGGCGTAATTATGTGCGAACAACTTAACCTTGATACCTCTACAACATCAAAGACAATGAATGTGTGAGAGAGCCATCTTTCGGCACGAATGGGTCGACTCGACTGGAGTGATACCACGGCCTCACAGAAATACAGCGTTAAACAATCACAGCCTTGTATTTCGCCGTGTCATTAAGGTTAGCGAAGGCCCAATCCTTCTTCTCCCCCAATCCCAAGATCTCCAGACCCTAATCTCCTAAAGGTCGGCAACGCACTCGTAATTCCTGCGTTACTACGGGTGTCCATAGGCGGCCGTGATTGCTTACCATCCGGTAATCCACATTCTAGTTTGCAGTCTTAACACAATGTTTACCCTGTATCTATACACACACACACATAAAATAAACCTAGATAATAAATCGTTGCCATTATTTTTTAAAGTAGGTATATAGTAACACGAACTTGTAGGTTATATACCTATAGAGATAATGATAATAATCCGAGGTGCCAGCCAGTTACAATAATAGTGCTCAGACTGCTTTGTTGGACATCTATATTAATACAAGTCACAGGTCATCAGCACGATCTTAGTTGCACCGTTATTGTGTGGTTAAAGGGATAAACTTATCGCTGTTAAGGTTAGACTTGAAAAATGTCGTCGCATTTGTGTGGTAGAAATCCGGATTGAAACAACCGCAGCGTTGTTTTACTGTGTGAGTGAGGTTACCGGAGACGATCCTTCCCCTCCCTAATCCTTAAGTACCCCTAAAAGGCCGGCAACGACCTTGTAACTCCTTTGGTGTTGCGGATATCTATGAGCGGCGCCGATTGCTTACCATCAAGTCTCCATCCGCCAGATCGTTTGCCAAACAATTCCGTAAAAAAAAAATAAAGAAACTTAAATAGATTTATTAGGTATCTAGGTAACAATGTACCTACAACAGACAGCGAGACTCGCCACGTCAACCACTTCCTACCAACTCGCCATGGTCACACGGCTTCAATTACAAACTACATAAATAAACCATTGTTTTCATCCGCTACCGCTTGTAGCTTGCACCACACCCCTAGATACAAAGATAACTCAATAAGAGGTTGACGTGTAGATCTCATCATTTGTAACAATACTGACAGATAACTTAATACTCCGGCCCTCGGACTGACTTGCTAATTAATCGCTGCGTCTGTCTGTTTGTTTTGCGCTCATCTCATTAAGTCTACGCATGTCTTTTTTACACAACTGTTCTCTAAAAGCTGTCTTAAAATTGTATGTAACAATATTTGATCAGTGTAAGTAATCAGCAGTGTGATTCTGTAAGACTTCATTTTAAACTTCGAATCTGAATCCGCTGTGAGTAGTAGTACACTAGCGCTACACTTGCGAGTTGAACTAAATTGACCACAACATTTTGATAGATGAAGTATGAGATGACGTTAAAAGTGGCATTCTAAAATTTAATTTCCCCGTCACTTCGACGCTTACTTCGCACTCGAACACATTCAGATCAAACAAATTTTATAGAATCGACGTGCAGGTAATAAACTTAATTCAAAAAGGTATTCTTTGTATGTACCTATTTTATACATTCTCTTTTATATAAAAATATATAGGTATGTATTATGATTATTTATCTTTAAATTAGGGAACCACATAAACTGATAGATCATTAAGTATATCCTTTTTTTGTCAGGAGAAAATCATCCCATGACTTCTCCCGCCCAGGGTAAGGCGAGAGAGTGTGTCAGACTCTTACTGACTAAAAACCCCCCGTTCCTTCTCCTGCTCTGGGCCGAGGTCGCAGTGCCTCCTTGCGCTTACCCCGCAACCCCGGCTGATATCCTATTTCTATATTATAATTTTAATAATATGTAGTAGTAAACACTGGATAGTGACAGGCATGATTTTACCTTGATTCATTCTCTTGTGTAAAATTATGAATTAACTCTAATACATAAGACACTTCAGTCACCGCGGCCTCGGCCCAGAGCAGGAAAACGAATGGGGTGTTTATAGTCAATAAGAGTAAGGACACTGATTAACGATTATCACAACACAAAAAAAAACTACTTTTTTCAAAAGTAATAAGTACCTTAAGTAGTTTGTGTTAGCATATTTTTTCCTAGTAAATGCATAAAAACGGAAAAACATAAAGACAATAGGATAGAAAAGGATTACAATTTTTGTCTCCTATCTTCAACAAATGGGATTTTTCAAAACAAGGCGGCTTTCGTTGTTGCAAGTAGCTTCTAACAATGAGATAAAAAACTATTGTCAAATACTTTTGCTTATCTTAAAACTTTTTAATAACTTCATGTACCGCAATCGGCTTACAAGATTTTTATAAATTAAAATTAAACCTTTTTAGTTAGAAGTACTTAACTGTAAATTTTAACTGTTCTCAAAAAGATATATAATTGTTTGAGAAGTATTTTGATTTTAAAAGAGATCTAATTACCTACTTATCTCAAAATTAAATGGTAGATAGATATTTTATGCCATTAATGTCAAGTATATTTATAGTCCATTAATTAGGCTTTATGAATATAGGTAGTATGTTTCATTTTATGTGATAGGGCGCCAACAAGCATACGCATTACCTGATGGTAAGCAATCGCCGTCGCCCATGGACACGAGAGACGCCAGTGGAGTTACGAGAGAACTAATTTAGGGATTGTGCCCCCTGTAATCTCACTCACACGGCGAAACCTTAGTTCCACGTCGGTTTTCTATGCGGTACACCAGTCGATCTGATCTTTAAGGGCCGAACTATGACTCTCCTAAACTTAACATGTATGTAAGTCTATGTTTGTATGTATATGTTCAATTACATAGTATATTGATAAAAAGATTTATTTATCACTAATAGATTAATTTTATTCCTCAGATAACATTTACCTGACTATTGAAAATAAAGTGGTTTAAGTATGGGAGAGCCATGCTTCGGCACGAATGGGTCGGCGCGACCGGAGTGATACCACGGCCTCACAGAAAACCGGCGTGAAACAACCACAGCATTGTGTTTCGCCGTGTGAGTGAGGTTACCGGAGGCCCAATCCTTCCCATTCCCGGACCCTTACCCAATCCCTAAATCTCCAAATCCCTAATCCCTAAAAGGTCGGCAACGCACTCCTAACTCCTCCGTTGCGGGTGTCCATGGGCGGCGTTGATTGCTTACCATCAGGTAATCCGTCGGCTCGTTTGCCGACTTATTACATAAAAAAAAATTAGCTATAAGTCAAACAATTTATTCATTGTCGTCTGATAATACTATCTCCGTGTTAAATCACTACCAAAGTCCCATCCTCTGTTCCTATATCCCTATGTATGCTTAAATCTACAAAACTACGCAACGGATTTTGATGCAATTTTTTAAATAGATAAGAGTGATTGAAGAATAATGTTTATATGTATAATAACATCCATTAAATAGTGGAGGAATTTAGTATCAGCGTGGCACCCGTGCAAAGTCGGGGCGGGTCGCTAGTAGGTATATATTACACAGTAGGTAATTGTAATCTGTTTGTGTAATCTATTCAGAAATGCAAACAAAGACCTCCCTACTAGCAATTGCAATCGACCACCATTGTATAAAACTCATTTACTTAGTAATTAACAACCAAGTAATCATTACAATGTTCTTTTTCTAACAGCAATTACTAACTGAATGAGAAGCGGTTAAATCCGGTTTAAGAAAAGTTAATCTAATCACTGTGAAACCTACCGCCAAAAAAGGCGGCAAAATCTTTCAGAAATGTCCAAAAAAAAGCCTTATCTAAAGTTTGTTTGTGAAATCTTTAAGATCCTCATAATGTGCCACCCGCATCGCTTCGGGGAAAATTGGCTTACATCATTCAGGACTCGAACCCACTTACCTGCTAAGTAATCCTTTTAACTATTTAACTTTTCGTGCGTCAGTGATCACCACAGTTTAAGAGGAATCAGAAAATAAATTGCATTATTTTTTTTTCTTTCATTTTCAAGTTAAAATTACTTTTATGTGTGAGAACTAAGATGGAAAAGATAAACTAAGCACTTGATGCGGGTTTTACACCTTTAGTTAAATATTAACTGGTGGTATTTGGTTTTGTCATTAATCTTTTAACATTATCCTCTAATATTAACCTAGTTTAGTGTGGGAGTGAATGTATCGATATTGAATTCGTTTTAGAAAATCATCGACATGATTTTTATTATTTATTAATAAAGATTATTCACAACACTACAACCAAAAATTATATCAATATTACTGATTTAGAAAATTGAGGATAAAGAATTATTTATTTATTTGACACTTACACAGGACTAAGATTGTTTGAATTATTTCATATAAGACATACGAGATAGATACGTATAAATGGATTTGTCACGTCTCATTTTTAATACCTTCCTGATGCCTCGGCTCTAATGAGTTAAATCCAAGGCTTTAAGGACGATAATCACATATCACACACAACTCTATTAAAAGGTATATACGGTTTTTCCATAAACAAAAATATTCTAAAAATGTATTAATCACACCACTTTTCCTTTCAACAACAACACGTTAGAATTGCGATAACAATCACCACGTTCGTCAATAAAATAACCACTGCTGACTACCATGTAGGTGATATTTATGCTCCTTGAAAAAGACCTCAAAACTTTTCCTTAACATAACATTCGACAATCCTATCACGACCGATTTCGACATAAAATCCAATCTGATATCTCTAAACGTAAATGTCACATCACAGGCCAAAAAGTTCAAAAAGATAATAAAAAAGTTTTACCAAAAAATATTCCAACATCGATAAGTTGATTAGGGAGGCGTGTCACGTCCCTACTCGGCATTCATCGCGGTGCGCTAGTGTTGTCATCATATCGATGCGTGACGTCACTTCTATTTGTGTGGTCGTTCGCCAATTTCTTTATGATACCAATGGTACTGTTTTAAATATTTAAATTTTAAGTATATCCCCTTTAGTTTCGTTTGTTAATATATTTTTTAACTAGCGACCTGACCGGCGTCGTTCATGAGCAATCCTAATACTAAATTTCTTTACTATTTAATACAATTTTTTTTTAATAATAATATAATATATAACTTCAATAACTCTATCTATTTAAAAAACCGCATCAAAATCCGTTGCGTAGTTTTAGAGATTTTGCATTCATTCGGACAAAGAAAGCAACTTTTTTTACTATGTAGTACCTATGTGATGTTGAGTTTCTTTTGAAAGTTATGTACACAAAATGCGTCCTATTTTCATAAGACTACGTAAGTATATGACATTAGATTGGTATGAAACCTAAAATAATCGAATTAAAAAAAAAGTATCCATTTAAATTACCTTCTATTAATCCGAAGTACTTAATGCATAGAAACAGGTTACTTCGTACATAAATAGTTTTAAATCATAAAGCTCTTTAATAATTACTTATTTAAAATCTAGACTAAACACTATTTCGAGTCTAATAATACCTAACTCTAATTTAAATCTGACGCAAATGGACGCGTAATAGGCAGGAGGCTTAGCCTCGTGACCTTTGATCTTAATTTAACCGTCAAACTATTTAGCCTCTTAAAGCGATAGCTATTTAAGTCTATTTTTATATGCCGTGACGCCTTTGATGCAATTCCATGTATGTATTTAAAGTACTTTTAAACATGTCATTTTTAAACCCCCAATTATAGGGGGTAAGCCTTTCGGAATCCCGGGGTTTCGGGGCAAGCGCAATAAGGAATTGGCCTCGGCCCAGAGCAGGAGAAGGAACGGGGAGTTTTAAGTCAGTAAGAGACTCTCTCGCATCACCTGGGCATCATCTGGGTGAGAGAAGTCATATGATGATTTTCCCCTCACAAAAAAACCTATCGATATGGTATATTTATCATACTAGACACAATTTTAAACACCGTTCTGGGATATTTTCGAAAAACAAAAATCTTCCTACCTGGGTTTTGAACACCTTTTTTGTAAAGTCGGGAAATCGTTCAATGACTTTTCCCGCCCTTGGGTGAGACTGTCAGATTCTTACTGTCTAAAAATCAACCCGTTTTTTTGCTGTTCCAAGGGTCATGATACATCATTGTAATTGCAACCCTAGCTAACCTGGTAGGCCTTATCTGTGGTAGTGTAATTTCAAAGTCAAAAACATTTAAGGTAGGTACTTTTAATAGAATTTAAAAACGTAAAAATATATTTATATTCCCGTTAGTCAGTTCGTCAGTAAATCTGTGCTCGTTCCAAAGTTTCAAATTCAACATTATAAAAATGTGTAGAGCAAAAAATCCAACATTACACTTTAAAAAATATAAGTTTAAAAATCTCACAAATACTTTATTTACTATACGCATTTGAGAACAATTCAGAGATGGAATTTCTTGCTCGTTTTATGGAGTTTCTTGCTCGTTCTTCTCCATTCGAATCTACATTTTGGAATGAGCACCTAGCTTCACTGACGAACAGACTGACAGACTACTTTTCTATTTTGGATTTATGTTTAGTTGGAATAAATGATTTTAAATTTAACTTTGACTTTGAGAAAAAGAAAAAAGACTTTGAAAAAACTCTTTGAGGTGCATACTTGACGTGACAAACCCTTAATCCATAGCTAGGCAATCGTGTTTTCAACCGCTCAACCGACGAGGCCCTCAATTTAAGCCTATCAACATTAAAATCTAGATTTTTCCTTAATAAGACTAACTAGGTCACCCGTCAGTCTAGTCTAGATTAAGCTAAATATCTAGCATTCATGTTAGAACTCCTAGTAATTATCTCTAATGCGTTCGTACGACTTGATTAAGCAACTGACATTTTATGTAAGTTATAATTAAGTAAGTACATAGCAACTTAAGTATAATTATATTGATGTAGGTATGTACATAAATATCTACAGTACAATTATAGGTAGTTTTATTACAAACTTTCCGCTTTGCTCCCGTCATGTGACTATCTATAAACTTTCCTACCGTAACCTACAGCTACACTACCTACCCTATCCTACCTACCCTACCCTATCCTATAGTTTTTATTCTAGTTCTAAACTAGGTACATCCCCACCAATTCTCAACGAAATCGGTTCAGCCGTTCTTGAGTTACAAATAGTGTTACCAACTTCACTTAACATTGGTGAGGGAGTGTCGAATCTTACTGACTAAAAACCATCCTGTCTGCAGCACGTTATTGAGCTTGCCCTGTAATTCCGGCTGACACAGTGAAGGATCTACAATAATGGTCCAGGCGTTGCCGCGTTGTTGAGTTATGCGCTCACCAACACATTTTGCGATCCATTTTTATATAATTATAAAGATAAACAAATATATACTTGAAAAAAAACGTGTTCCTGTATGCTGGTATGTGTGTGTGTTTTTGTTTAGTCGTGTGAATGAATTTATCAGACCATTCCTTCTCCCCCCAAAGGCCTCCAACTCTCGGCGACGTTGATTGCTTACCATCAGTTTAATCTCCAAGACAAAATCTACGTTTTCACAATTCCTCCACTGCAGAGCAAAATAATTACTACCTGACACTCCTTTATGCGTAAAGTTTTTAGTTATTTGATTAGGTAAAGTGAAATATTAATCTCAACATCATCAACCCATAAGTGCAGCAGTGGGCTGAGCAAAGGCCTCTTCTCGGAAAAGTCACATTGGTACTTGCCAGGTTTCGATATTACCTCAAGATTGTCTTCGAGAGAACCTCCAGGCCAAAAAGACGTTGAAACTTCAACAATGGTTAAAATAATACAAAGAAAGAAAACAACAAAAATTAAATGAGTAAAAACATATATTTTATATATCACTCGTTGATTTTAAATTACTACATTTCCGCATCGAATTGGAACCAAATATTAGAGGGTACTGTCATAAAGACTTGATATACACACAGATACACTTAAATCGTATTCTTTTATATCTAAACACACATATGTACAAGTTTACTATGCTTTTTTATTAAATAAAAAGAATGTACATCTAACCTAAATATTGTATGTTAGTTAATTTTATTTACAAACTGTTTTGTGGCATTAAGAAGAAGAAGGAACATTTTACATTTAATTAATAATAAAGACATTTACAATATCAAAAGGTTGGGCGTATAAGGTTGCTGAGAATCTGTAATAAATAAATGCTATAATTAAATAGGTAATAAGGATTATTAAGTATTAATGTGGCATAAGGTTTATAATGTCCAATCAAATATATGAAGCTATGTCAAGCAATTATTGTTTTTTGATAGTAAGAATTATTTACTGCCCATGTTATATATGTATTAATTTGAAATACTGGTTATTGAGACATTATCTGTAATCAAATCTGATTCATAACTATTCATAATTTTGCATAATACGAATAAACCTAATACAATGTTCTATTTCCCATCCAAACCATACAATTTTAAGATGGCGTCTTTAAATACAAATTTGAAAATAAAATCCTTTAAAAAACATAAGTCCCAAATATGCCCAATCTTAAACACGAGTTCCTTATTAAGTACATTTTAAGAAATAAATAGTTTTATATACATTTTCTGAATTCCTTTCTTACCACAAAATAAAATAAATTGTATAAACGTCAAATTGTCACTTGTCACTTGTCAACCATCTGTCAACGTATGAATGAACTAAAAGATCGAATGAATAGGAATTCTTTAAGCGATCTCGCTCAACGGTCTTTATTGAAGGCTTCATTGCATTGAGTGCAGCCCTTAGGCAGACATGCATAAAATAATGTGCATTCAGAATTAGTTAAACTATATTTAAACTCTTTTTAAGTAATTTTCTTGTTAAAAATGATGATTCAATCTTCTATTTTACTCTGGTTATGACGCCACTGATTTGAATTTCGAATGAACAAGTGACAACCTCTCATGACTTAAGTAAATCCGTTAAAAAGATAAAATATTCGTCAAAGATTAAGTACCTACGTTGAGAACGAAATAATATTAAAAACATTTAGCCATTTCACTGAACACCAAATCGAAAATAAAATCAGAATAAATATTTCTATATTCTATTTATTTTAATCTCTCAATACGCTCTCCACATTCTGACGTCATCAAAGTCTACAAATTGACGTCACGTCATTCAGTCGGAAACTAACATCAGGGTGAAGAATTATTATAATACTGCATAGAGTTGTTAGATATTTTTATTCACATAACATATTACTCTAAAGGAACTGGCTTAATAAAACTACTATATTTGAGCGAATCTTTAACTTTAGGTATATTATGTACGCAACATTTAACTTTCATGTGTATTGCTACTCAATTTTGAGCTATAAATGTAAGTATACAGGACCGATTTCAACAAAACAGTCAAAAAAATCCGAGAGCAACATAAATAATAAACTATTAAATTCATTAACTTAAAATAAGTACACAATAATTATTGAGACAAGGACAATTATTTTGACTATATTTTTGATGATCATTCGTTAAAATCGGTCCTTATTTCTATAACAATAAGTCACAAAATCACCGGTATTGCTCAAAATTCACCTGTCAAAATCAATACTAAAATCTTGCAGCCTTATCTCAACATCCAATGACTCCAATAAACCTTATAATGTCACATAATCAGCGAATTAAAAGCAATCAATGCGAATGTAATTAAAAACGGACTTTTACGAAAGAATACATCGTAAAATATCGACATGCCCGCTAATCGCAAACACTTAATGAATGAAATCGCGATAATTAAAATCGACTAAGAGTTAATTGAGCTGAAAATGGAATCTAGATTTCAAATTACGAATGGCGTGGAGCCAAACGCTTTTGGTTCTTTGCCTCGGATGTTTTTTTTTTAATAGCGCGTTTGAACTGGATTGTGTAGTAGTTAGAGCATTCCATTGATCGATATTTTTTTTATTGGGCTAAAAAAATCGAATATCCAAAGAGAATTTATTTCTTAATCTTTATAAAGTTATTATGTGGAGTGTCTACTAGATGAATATAGTATAAAAGTGAAGTATAATGTAAAATCAAAAACTCGTATCTTTTTATCGAAACAAAATTCCACAAAACAGTATCAAGCAATTAAAAATATATTACCTTAGCATGTTTTTAAAAAACTACATTTTGAAACATGGCATAACCACACGGTTACAGAACAAAAACAAAAACAAAATAGTTTGTTTTGTAAAATCGATTCAGTCAGTAAATCGATTCGGCGAGAACTCGATACTCGTAATCGTAAATCATATGAACAAAAGACGGAAAGGAAAATACAAATTAGCCTTATAATCGCTCGTTTAAACTTGGGTTTAAGGCCACAGCCTATGAAGTAACATAGTCAACAATACAATGGGAAGTGATCCAGCACATTACAGTCTTAAATTTCGTCAAAAAACTCAAAGAAAACATAAAATTATAAGTTAAAGAGTCCAGTCACAATTTTCTCCCAACTAGTTCAAATTTAATTAAGCAGAATCTTAGTTGCTAATCGATTAATTGACCGTTAAAATTTTAGCGTTGAACTATAATCTGCCATAAAATGGGCAAACGCACGATTAGTGCGAATTCATTATTATTTTCGGTCGATCGAATGAATTCAAAACAGTCACTGGTCACATCACAATAAAAACTGGACTTCACAATTGATAATGGCCATAAAAATTCAAGCACAGAGTTGTAAAGAAATAAAAAACAAGTGACACATTAGAACAATAGTAAAGACACGTCGTTAGTCAAACTAAACAGTTAAGCAACGCGTCAAAGAAATCATCAACAACAGAAAGATCTATATCGTTAAATTCCTAACGCGTAGACAAATAGTGGCTGAGAACAATCGTCAACGGGTCGAGAAACAATTTGGTTACGTCGCGAGCAATTACGAAACGCGATTCGAGAACGCGATAGTTTACGAACGCATCTCTTAATAATAGGGCCCTGAACGCACCCATAATCGCCTTCATCTCTATATTACACCTATCTCACTCTAACACCCGTAACTCTCGTATTGTTATCCTTCTCCACCGTTGACAGCGCTCGTTGAGAAACCACATACCCTGCCTATCAACGTTTCAAATCTAAAATGTCTAATTATACCCACATCACTGGATGAACATCAAAAAAGAGCCATTTTTAATTAATTTAAACCCCGAAAACTATTATAATACGGCCAATTTTGTTATCTAATAAGCCGTGACGCTAACAAGACCCGGGAAGCCATTTTGAAACCGCTTTATAAAGTTGATTTAATGATATGGCCACAATAATGGCTTTAGAATTGATATAAATTATTGCAAACACCACCTAACGCCCACTTTTTGAAGATTGATCATGGTGTGCGTTGATAAACGAGGTTTGTTAATCACATAAATTTTAATTAAAACCTGCAAATTTGATTGCGACATGCCAAGTGCCAAAATTAATTGTTGAAATTAAGATTATTAATGACAATTTTGGGCTTGATTTGTAAAGCATGGCTTATTCTAATCACGATGAAATGTGTACATAATTCATTTCAATTTAGGAAACGCAAGTGCGTTATTGGAGTCAGTGTAGGTTGAGACAAGAGTACAGACATCACCAACGTTGCCAGTGCTAGAATCTCTAAAAAGAATCATAAATAAATAAAACTATACTCTAAACATCTAGATTACATTAATATTTACACAATTTTAACACTTAGTCCCACTGTCTTACGTTTCATTTTCACTTTCACTGAGTTCGTCCATGTCCATATCGATAAGTTCCTCGTCATCATCCTCGTAGGAGTTGTTGAGCTGGCTGCCATCGTCCGGCTTCATGTTCGAGGAACCTGACTTGCCTCCTGTCTTCGCTTCCTCCTCTTGTTGCATTCGTTTGTGTTTCGTTCTTCTATTTTGAAACCAAACTTTAACCTGTTGACAAAGATATTTTTTCATTAGTACCTAGGTATAATGTAATTCTAACAATTATTTTGATTGTACCTAAATCCATCCAGCGTCAAATAAATTTTCATGACGATAAATAAAGTTTCTGCTCAATTAAATGCAAATCTAAATAAATGCTAATTATATTTAAAAAATGCGTTACAGCAGCGATAAAAAATGGAAAGCACAAATCATAACATAATTTCATGGTCGACGAACAACAATAAAGGATTAAAGGAACTAGCTAATAAAAAACTATTCAATGCGACCCCTCCAATCATATATCACATGCTATTGAAAGAAAAATCCGTTGTCGAATTTTTCTGCGCGCCAACAACAGATTTCCCGCCCAAAAAACGTCGGCAGCCATTTTGTAAGACAATTTGTCACATGGTTAATGGCTTGCGAAATGTATTCACGTTGTATCCAGCCAGTAGCTTTTGAGATATTATAACTAATGCATAGAGTCTGTATATCTGTTATTCTGCCAAAAATGGATTTAAGGTTGTATATTACGCTTATTTAGGTTAGGAATTGAGTTACATTTGGCTTTGTCCACAGTGTTTATTGAGTGAGTCACACAATAAAGGGTAATTGCTCATAATAATTTTAGCTTGAATATTGTTTTGGAAGAAATACAAGGCCTTTAAGACAATTTAAGATCATTGCTTTTGTCAAATCATTATTTGTCGTGACAGTACTAGTAAAACCGTTGAATTAATCAAGTAAATGATATTGAAAGGGGTTTGAGTATTTAGAACTGTCCGCCATTAGATAGTGTTCTGTTTGTTAAATTAATATTTCTATTGTTAACAGGTAGGTATGGTATTGGAGTCAATAAATTCAGATTTACGCAACGCAACAACACAACATTTTCTATGAAAATTTTCCACGACATAAAATTACCAAGAATTAGGTAGAAACATATACATAGGTACGATTATATTTTTATTGTCGAAAGCAATAAGTTATCAGGATTTCCATTAAAATTGAATGCGACTATAAAACTGGTCAATCGATATGTTAGTTACAACGGATTGCCGTGAAATTGATGCAATCGTTTGGTTTATGGCTCCTTACAATTCCGTACATGTTATAAATCACATTTTTGTTTATTACTGATAAAAACTTTACAAGGGAATAAGGCAATAACATTGATTTTTCAACTATTTTCTATCAAAAACGTTTTATATTTTTATTGTTGCTTATATAAATGAGGTTTACTTGCTTGAAATAGGACTCTTATCTCGATTTGAAGTTATTATTCGAATGGTTTGATTTGAAAAATCTTTAGGAAATATGTTTTGCTTACCGTAGACTAAATAGAATTGCTAGGGGGCCTGATTCAGAATGTATAAAAAACTGTTTGGTACAAAATAAATTTATTTGTATAAAAAGACTTCTTTTTTTAGTGTTTTATTTGAGCCATGATTGATAACACTACCTTAACATTTAAAAAAAAAAAGAAGAAATAAATAAACTCCTTGATTTACTGTAAAAGACAAATCCGATACGCCAACAAATCCACAAGCGGCGATCGTGAGAGAATAATGATAAATACTAAAAGTTCATGGGTAATGGTGTGTGTCCTTCAATTATAGGGTCCCATACAACGACAGACACGCTACATTACCTCACATATATTGACATCAGAAATCAATCAACTTATATCCGAAACCACCCTTTTTGTAAAAGGTAATTGTGCGTGGAATAGGGGATGTGCTGAGTTAGTAAAATCTTTTATATACAAGTATACTTATTAATATATCTATTATCGTCTATGTAAACTGGTCGAAGGTTTTGGTAAAATAGATATACATAGGTAGAGACATACACTTAAATTATGTTGAAGCCTTTACGTTTAGGCCTCGGCCTAAAGCTGGAGAAGGAACGGGGGGTTTTAGTCAGTAAGAGTCTGAAACTCCTTCTTGCTTCACCGTGGGCGAGAGAAGTCATTTTATGGCTAAAAACCTCGTTCCTTATTCTGCATCAGGCCGAGGCTGCGACAAGGTTAAGGAGCCCGCTTCTCGTGCATGAGGTTGTGGGTTCGAAACCTGGCAAGTACCTACCTACTTTCTATGATTATTTAGACACCACTGACATACGGTGAAGGTAAACATCGTGAGGAAACCTGGACTTACAATTTCTAATTATAAGTTTGAAATCGCCAACCTGCATTGAGCAAGCGTGGTGATTAATGCTCAAACCTTCTTCGTGTGAGAAGAGGCCTTTGCTCAGCAGTGGGCGCTTATAGGCTGATGATGATGATGAAACTAGTAATCGCCGAGAAAAACTTAACTTCAAACTGCTAATTTTATCCAGATAAATATTGTGATTTATGCAATACTCCAAGTTGAAAAATATCTTGCAACAAACATAGGTATCCAACCAGCTTCTTGCAACTTGTAATTTTATGTGAAATTTAACGACATGTACTCATGTCTCAAAGTAACAAAAGGATTTTAACCTGTGTTTAGCAGTTGTAAATCAAAGTTAAGTTCATACAGAATGGATATTATGACCATCCTTTGTTGTTGGTAGTTTCTGAAGACGTCTTAAATATGATAATTGTAGTATTAACTTTGAGTTTTGCAAGTCCATTTGTTTGTTAAACAGAGACAAGTAACATTTACCTCACGTTACTCGGTTCTGTTCAACTTCTTGAGTGCCGTTTTCGACTGCTTTTTGTTTTTTTTGCTTTGTTTTGTTTTTGTTTTTGTTACTGTGTTTATCTTAATTATGGTGTTTTGAGTCAGATTTAGAGTTTTTAAGTTGAAAGGTAAAGTATTTATATTTAATATTTTCTGGAATTATCATTTATTAGTTTCTTTTTTATTCCATATAGTTTCATTACTAAATATTTATTAACATCTAGAAAGTGAATTGAGATGTTTGGATCGAGTTTTTAATTCGCGATTACAATTAAATTTTAAAAGTTCTTGAGACATATTCATTTTTAATTATGATTTAAACATAGGTAATTAGGTATAACTAGGTAGATTAATTACTGACTGAATTCAATAAGTGGGTGTCTCAATATATTTGATGCAAATACAAGATGCATAGTTTGAAACTAAAAAAAAAATCAATATTGTAAGTATCTATTTCTAACTTGAACCTCTCCTAAACAACCTCGTCAATTTAAACAAACGTCAAAATGTACCTACGTTTTTGGAAAAATAATGATCATCCATTTTATGACAATTACATAAATTCAAAGTCCCTATCAGAATGTTCCATTTCAACCCCACTGCCGTCGGTCCCATAGGCCCATTTGTTGGTTACGGGTTACACGCTGCCCATCGATCATACGGTCCTTTATACCCCTAGGGATGTGTGGCGTACCTACTATGTAATTTTGTATCATTTTACTATCATGTTGTAGGGTTAAGTTTTTGACTTTGTTTTTATTTTATTTATTGTTCTGTTTATTTTAAGATGAACTTTTTAGATTAATAGTCTCACATCTGTATAATTCTAGGAAGTGTGAGGTTTTTTAAATAAAATCTTATAACTATGTAATAATTTTTCAGATACAAAAACACGGCGTTGTGATTCGCCGTGTATGTGAGGTTTCCGGAGGCCCAATCTCTTTCTCTCCCCCAATCCCAAAATCCCTAATCCCCAAAAGGTCAACGACGCACGCGTAACTCCTCGGTTGTTGCGGATGTCTATAGGCGCATAATTGCTTACTATCAAGTAATCCGTCTGTTTGTTTAACGTCCTATCACAAAAAAATACTGTTCCCTTTACTTCTTACAAGCAAAAGACCACAACGCAACTAGAAAACATAGAACAAACATAAGTAGGTACATATGTATATGACATATATATACATAGTGTAAATTCACACCATCCCGAAACAAGAGTACGAAAATCCAAAAAACCTCGCAACGAGACGAGCCATCAAGCAATTATCGCATTCTGATGCAAATTTAATGTACTACCACTTCGCACTACAACAACAATAAAAGTTTAATTCGTTCCACACAACGCATCTGCTCATACGCACCAACTACCGTAAAATGAACCCTCATAAAACTCTATTATCCCAACAAAAGAGCTCTAACAACCCTGGTCGTTAAATAAAAGTTATAATTCTCCGCAAACAATCGTTTTAATAGGAAAAGGGATCCACACAATGATACCCGTACTAAATAAATAGGGGTGTCATTCAACATGGCCCGAAATGCGATTAAGTGCTTATGTACGCGATTATACCGTTCCCCTACGGATTAGTGAGCGAGACAGGCTAATACAAAACCCCACGCATCGGAGCGAGACAGCAACCGCTAGGGGAGATACGCAATTAAGAACGCCGCGCGAATTTGGAGGAAATTTTAAATGGATCGTCGTATTACTTTATTGTAGCTCCATTAGTGTTAGAAAGGGACAGATATAGTTTAGAAAAGGACATTATAGTGACAAATTGGGGTTGTTACATATTTGTAGGGTTGGCGAGCTTTAATTGGATGCTAATAAAGTGATTCAGTTAGGAATAAGTGAGTATTTTTTTTTTGGTAGCAAACCGTTTTATTTGAGCCCTTCAAATGAGGGTTGATAAAGAAATGAGACAGAAGATATGATTATTTTTAAAAGCACTGTTATAACTGTAAGGTATTGAGAAATAATATTCGCAGAAAATCAATTGTTAAATGTATTGATCACGTTTTGCTTAGTATGTAAGTTTGTTATAATGTAAGATTTTAGAGTATAATTATTCATTCAATAAACCGACATGTAACTGTCAACTTGTGTCCTTATTGAATCACCTCTACCCTACCAGCACCAAACTAAATACAACATTATATGGCGACCCTGCCATCTTCGACCAATATCAAGAAATAAGAGTTAATAGCAAGAATAAAGATTCAGAAACGAAAATCAAGAATCTAGAAGAAATTACTATGGGTAAAACCTACTCCAAAGAAGAAGTTGTAATCGCACAAAACGGAAACGGCGAAGCTTCGGCATCCACAACTCAGCATATGCCCAAAAGTACGAGTACCGAATTAATTTTGTTAATCACCATCGTCGTCTGCGCCTCCGTTGCCGTCGTATACTTTGTTTTGAAGAAGTGCCGCACCTACGCAGTTAACACGTTACGGCGAGAACTAAACGCAGCAAACCTCAACGACGTCGCCAGAATCCATTTGAACCCTTAAAGATGTGTTGCCGCAGAGGATCGGTGTCCAGGGTATAGCCCGGCCCACTAACCCGAGTCTACGTGCACTTCGGCATCGCCCAGCCGCCCAGCCGCCCAGCAGCAGCCCATCGGCATCGTGCAGCAAACAGATAAATGGCGTGAAAATATCGTATCTAATTTTGCTACAAGTAAGACAAATAACTATACATTAATCTAAGTACTTAAATTTAGCTTAGTATTGTTGTAATGAGTATATCAGAGTTGCAATCTATATACAATAAGTTAAAAGATATTAAGGATTATTTAGTGAAAGTCGGACCAGCACGCCGACAGAAGTCTGACACAGTTCAGAATAAAATTATAGAAGCGCAAGTTGTGTATAGTCGTTTGGAGTTTACTTCTTCAGATATTCGTAAAAAGATAGAAAATTCTGAGATAAGCGCCGATAGTTTACTAACGGTAAATAAGTTAATTAATGATATACATACATTATATAATAAAATTTTGAATTTAGTTATATGTAAAGACGATTCAGATTCCAAGGAATCAAATAAGTTATCGAAAATGGCTTCTGACAATTTTGATTTAAAATCTGCAATTGCCCTATTGCCTGTGATGACAGGTCAAGAGCATGTTACTCTACAGATTATAGACAGCATTCAGTTATATAGTAGTATGCTTAATGAAAATGGTAAGAAGCAACTAATTGAGTTTGTGCTCAAAACAAGATTAACGTCTAGTGCTAAACTACGCTTGAAGTCAAGTTACAGTAGTGTTGACGTTTTAATTGCAGACATGCGAAAGTATTTAGTACCAAAGAAATCGTCTGTTGCTATACAGTCGCAAATGTTTAATACTAAACAAGGTCACAGATCCATAGAAAAATATGGTGCAGAATTAGAGCGTTTATTCGTCGATTTAACTATCGCACAGGCTGATGGTAACGACGAAATGTACCAAGTATTGCTTCCGTTAAATGAAAAAATTGCCATCAAGCGATTTGCAGATGGATTGTCCAATTCTCGACTTAGTACGATAATTGCGTCTCGCTCATGTAATTCGCTTTCTGAAACTATTAGGACAGCTATAGATGAGCAGTTATTACGTCCTGATGATGAACAATCCGTTATGAGAATGAAGCAGAATAATTATAAAAAGTATAATAATAATTTTTCTCGAAATAATTTCCGACCCAATAATAGGAATTTCCAACCGCAACACGTACAAAGTAGCTATAAGTCGCGAGTTTATTACAATAACGGAGCGTCACGTGGCCCCCAACATCGCGGATGTCGCACTAGGGGACCGAGCAGTAATCGCGGTACATACAATCGCGATTCTTATAAAAGTGTAGCGCATGCATCGCAACAACAACATGATGATATAGAAGATAAACTTAACAGTGAGTTTTTTCGTCCCGAAAATGAATAGTTCGTTTATATTAAACTATAACAGTAGCAACGTAGTGTCATTAAATATTGGTAGTAAATCAATAGATTTATTGGTAGACAGTGGTGCAAATTTATGTGCTTTGAAATACGAATCCTTACAAAATTATACCGAATATATGAGTCAGCTTCATGAAGATAAAATAACAATTAAAGGTATAAGCGGAAAGTTAATTTCTGAAGGATTTGTTTACATACATTTAGAGTATAATAGTGTTATTTTTAGACAAAAGTTTTATGTATTTAAAAATTTGTCATGCTCAGCAGATGGTATATTAGGTGAAGATTTTTTTAGACAATACAATGCTGTTATTGATTATAGGGAAAATATTTTACAGTTATCAAAAAATAACGAAACTATTTACGTGCACATAAACAAGAACATTTGTTACATCCATTCAATACCACCTCGTTGCGAAACAATTAAATACGTACCTTGTCAATCGTGTCATGATGTTGTAATTTTAGCTGATGAGATCGAGAAAGGAGTATTTATTGCCGGAATGATAACAAAACCGAATAAAGGTCGAATTCCGATTAAAATATTAAATACTTTGAATACAAAGATAAATTTAGACTTATCTAAAGTAAAAACTTTTTCAGTCAATGAGTTTGAGATATGCTGTTTTCAAAAGAAAAACACGTCAGTAGCACGCGTTAAAACTTTGTTTGATTTACTAGATATAAATTATTTGAATAAAGACGAGAGAATTCATATTGAGAAAATTTGTGCTAAATACGCAGATGTCTTCCATTTACCCGGTGATAAGTTATCTGTAACTAACTTAATGGAACATAATATCGTATTAAAAAATGATGCGACACCTGTTTACGTAAAACCGTATAGAATACCCCATTCATTAAAACAGGAGGTAGAAAAACAGGTCCAGGAGATGTTAGACAACGACATCATAGAGGAAACCGTTTCCGAGTGGTCTAGTCCTGTCCTATTAGTTCCGAAAAAAGCCGATAAATCTAATGAGAAAAAGTGGAGACTTGTTGTAGATTACAGGCAATTAAACAATAAAATTCAGGATGACAAGTTTCCTTTGCCAAATATTACAGATATTTTGGATTCTCTTTCTGGCAGTATTTATTTTTCCAAATTAGACCTATCGCAATCATATTACCAATTATCATTAAATCAAAATTCACGTAAATATACAGCATTTAATTTGGATAAAATATACCAACTTTCTTTAGACAAGGACTCACGTAAATGTACTGCTTTCTCAGCGGGAAAGCAATATCAAATGAAGCGTTGCCCAATGGGATTAAAAACAAGTCCTAGTGTTTTTTCTAGACTGATGACTATTGCAATGTCAGGCCTAAATTATAAGAAATGTTTCCAATATTTAGATGATTGCGTAGTAATAGGAAAATCAATGGAACAACATAACTCAAATCTTATCAGTGTTTTGAATCGGTTAAGAGAAGTTAATTTAAAGTTAAATCCCATGAAATGTGAGTTTTTGAGAAAGGAAATTGTTTACTTAGGCCATAAAATTACATCGGAAGGTATATTCCCAGACCCAAACAAAATAAACATAATGACTAATTTTCCGAGACCCACTTGTGCTGACGAAGTAAAACGATTGGTTGCATTTGCCAATTATTACCGGCGATTCATACCTAAATTTGCCGACATTGTATTTCCATTGAATCAATTGTGCAAAAAGGGTATTGTATTTAGATGGACAAACGATTGTGAAACCGCTTTTCAAAACTTAAAGTTAACTTTAACGAGACCACCCATATTAGACTACCCAGATTTTTCCGAGTCAAATATTTTTCAATTACAAACTGATGCTTCAAAAATAGGTCTAGGTGCAGTATTAAGTAATAGCAATGGAAGAGTTATCGCTTATGCAAGTAGAAGTTTAAAGCCAGCCGAGTCTAGATACCCGATAATAGAGCTAGAACTATTAGCTATCGTTTGGGCTGTTCGCCACTTTAGACCCTATTTATATGGAAGGAAATTTAAGATTTTCACAGACCATAGGCCACTTGTATACCTATTTAGTTTAAATGACCCATCAAGTAGATTAACAAAGTTTCGATTATATCTAGAAGAATATGACTTTGACGTGGAATATGTCCCTGGTCGTAATAATGCAGCTGCAGATGCATTAAGCCGAATCACGGTGACATCTTCTGATTTTAAGAATATGCGTGACAAAACAATTTCAGTATTAACTAGAGCTCAAAAGAAGAAATTAGAACAAGAACGTTTAAATGATAGACAAGTAGTAGAGAATTCTTCTTCAGTGGATAGGCCTGATCAACCTGTCGCTGTCGAGGTTCTCAAAAAACCTGACGAAATAGTGGAGCTAGTATTTTGTGATGAATGTAGGGAATCGAATTTGTCGTTTTCCGATATTGTGACTTGCACTTATGTTCCCACACAGTCTGCAATACAGCTAAATACCCGATCGTTATCTACTCCGGAAGTGTTAGCGAGGGATTTAGAAAACTTATGCAGAAATTTAGGGATTAAAGAATTATTAATAATTAAAAACAAACGTAATGCATTACACATAAAAGTTTTATTAAGGGTAATGAAAGAATTTCAAATTCTTATCCCACGATTTTTAATTGTGAGAGACGTTGTTCGCGTCGTAGACAAAGACCATATAAAGGTCATATTAAATGATTTTCACCTCTTGCCCACGAGTGGACATGCAGGCATTAATCGAATGATTAATAATATAAAGAAAAGTTATTACTGGCCAGGATTAAACAGTGACGTTACGGATTATGTCCGAAAGTGCAAAAGCTGTCAAATACAGAAGCACTGTAATAAAAGAATAAAAGAACCGATGGTTGTTACATCAACACCAGATACGGCATTTGATAGTATAAGTTTAGATTTAATGGGCCCACTAGAGATAGATAATCATAATAATAAATATATCTTAACGTTACAATGTAATTTAACTAAATTCGTAGAAGCATACCCTTTGTCTCGAAAAGATGCAGAATCTGTCGCTAGAACTTTTGTTAATAATTTTATATTACGTTATGGCATACCAAAACAAATTTTAACAGATAAAGGAACCGAGTTTACGTCAAGTGTACTAGTTGAAATATGTAAATTGTTAAAAATTGAAAAATTAACTTCTACTCCATATCACCACGAAACATTAGGATCGCTGGAAAACAGTCATAAACACTTAGGAGCATTTCTCAGAATACAATGTGAAAACAATAAGACAAATTGGAGCGATTGGGTACCTTTCTGGTGCTTTTCATATAATACATCAGTGCATACTGAAACGAAGTACACTCCATACGAATTGGTTTATGGAAAAATGTGTAACATTCCTAGCAATGTATTTTTAGAAATAGAACCTTTATATAACTATGAGGATTACCCTAAGGAACTAAAATATAGATTAAGCAAAGCCCTAGCTGAGGCTAAACAAAATTTAATTAAGAGTAAGATTTTAAGAAAAAATGTATATGATAAAAATATGAATAGTATTAAATATGAAAAAGGGGATTTAATTTTATTGAAAAACCAAACAGGTACTAAACTTGATCCTGTGTATAATGGTCCATTTGAGGTCTTAGAAGATCTTTCCCCAAATGTTAAGATTTTAAAAAATAATAAGGTTGTTGTGGTACATAAAAATAATACTATAAAATTTGTATCTTAATTTAAGATTCTTTTATACTTTGTGTTTTTGTATATGATTTTTTTTTCCCTAAGGGGAAGGGGTAGTAGCCCTTTACTTTTCAGGGGAGCTGTAAGGTATTGAGAAATAATATTCGCAGAAAATCAATTGTTAAATGTATTGATCACGTTTTGCTTAGTATGTAAGTTTGTTATAATGTAAGATTTTAGAGTATAATTATTCATTCAATAAACCGACATGTAACTGTCAACTTGTGTCCTTATTGAATCACCTCTACCCTACCAGCACCAAACTAAATACAACATTATATAACCTTTTTCACATTTTAATGCGGAAATACTACATCAATTTTTTTTTTATAAATATTTCCCGTTAAATCTTTTTAAAATGACATTTAAACCAGCCAGTGTCAATTTGCTACACCAAAGATGGAGGCTAGTGCAAAAGAGACGGCATGACTCAAATTGCCAGTAATAACCGCGTGTGAACTGGTTTCACTCACTTTGATCCATTGATTAATGACCGAATTTTTAAATGGCTTTTGGTAATTTACTAAGTAATCATAACAGCGTTCGCACCTTATCATATTTAATTATTTTTATTGTATCAATCTGAACACGTTATTAATTCTAAACATTTTTTGTTACACAAACAATCCTATAAAAATGTGATTTGATAAAAAATTATATAACTACTAGCCGTTATCAAAAACTAATCAAGACTAAGTACATCACTATAACACGAAATAGTGATGTGGAGCTACACATAAAACCACAGACAGACATAGAATGATAAATCAAAGACAAAACCTATTAACTACATCGTTCCTAGCGTAGACCATAGACCACACTAATAGTCTAAAACAAACATGCTAAGAATTAACCCATCAATTTTACCTTCAGAAAACAACAAGGAGGCCTAACGCGAATTTCCTTAGCCTAAGTGATGGCATTGCACGATAAAACGCAAAAGTCGATAATCAAGCGCCGGCGGAAGTGGAAAAGCGCCCGCTTACGTAGCTTCCGCTCGCCATTAGTGAAGCACTGAATTGTTTGGCGTAGACGTTAAATTTGTTCTATTTTCTTTGTTTGAAACACGGTAAATAAGGTTCAAGTATCTAGTTTAAGTTTTACAGTTGAGATAAATGTTTAATTGAAAAAGTTATGTTTGTTTTAAGGTCTTTTGGTTGATTAAGAATGGGGCGTGGCTTGCCTGTTCTCAGCTTGATTAAGTAATATACTTTTGGGTATGCTTTAAGAGTGATGTGACGATTCTGAAGACAAAGATAACGTTTTTTAAATAAATACAAATTCGTCGACTATTAACGTAATCATTCAATTTAAAAACAATTAATACCAATTTTCACTAATTGACATTTGCATATCTAACGAATACCATAAACAAATTAGAATCGTTTCCAAGGAAATTCGCAGTCAAATAGATTATATTAATATGCAAATCTAACGAAAAGGATTTATGGTTGCATTTATCTTAATCCGATAAATCCTATCAAAAGTTTATTAACCTCAAAACCGTGCGTCAATGATAAAAACTTTGACACTACCGTCTTTTGCAGCCAAGACATAAGAGCTATAATACCATAACAAAATAAAAACTTCAATAAAAATTATTGCGTACTAATATCAAAATTACATTGTCGAATACCGGATATTTGAAAGTTTGGTAACACCGGAACGGTGGCAATAAAACCGCGCACGGTTCGGACGCGTGTCGATTTCCGACAATGCCGACATTAAATGTCGTAAGTGGACAACGGGACGGAGCGTACCGTTTTAATGGCGGGTGATTTGTCGTATATATTTCATTTTATGGTGTGTATGTACTTTATAGAATTGTAATGGTGAACCAGCTATGTGTTAGAGATACGTTAGAAGTCCTGAGTAGGTATACAAATCCAAACTAATATTATAAATGCGAAAGTAACTCTGTCTGTCTGTCTTTTCTTCACGCCTGAACTACTGAACCTATTTTTGTGAAATTTGGAACAGACATAGTTTGGAACTCGAGAAAGGACATAGGATAGTTTTTAAACCAAAAAAATTGAAGGATGTCACTATGGCAAAAGCTAGTCCTGCATAAAGACACTTTTGAGAACAATGTGTAAGAGGGAAAGCATCAAATGACTTCTATCGCCCAAGGTAAGGCGAGAGGGAGGGTCTAGCTCTTACTGACAAAAACCTCCTTTCCTTATCCTGTTTCAGGCCATGAACATATTACGTCAACTTTATTGGTTACCTACGCATTAATATATTATTTACAAATCTGAATACACATAAGTCACATATGCATTATATAGCATGAAAATATAACTTAGCAAAAATAGATCAATTTGACAATTAAACAATTTGCTACGAATTTCGTAGCATTCTCGTAGGCGCCGTAGTCACGAAATGAAGTTTTGTTAAAATGAGCAATTATTATTAATTTGAGACTTTGAAAATAAATAGAATAATGCCTTAAGCGTGTTATTTAGTGTATTTTTTTATATTACTGTAATTAATTTAAGTTAATCTGAATTACATATACCTAATCTTATTTTAGTACTTATAATATTATCTTTATGTGCTAAGAAAATGAAACGTTTTAATTTTTTTTATAAAATAACTTTACTGTTGTTCTGTAGGCAAAAGAGTTTCAATCACAATAGTTTCAAAACCAGTTCCAGTCTCAAATTTATTGAGACCAAAAACGAAACTAGCGCCACCACTTCAAGCAAAAACGAGATCATGTATTTTTTCTCATTCCTCAAAAGTATTAAATCGTGCCCCTAGCGCGGCCCCTATAGGGTCCGCGCGAACATCGCCGTAGGGCGCCGCCCCTCGGCCCGCGCATGCGTAGTGACACAATAAATATTTGCCACCATTTTTATTTGCACAACTTACGCGATAATCGAAATATGTATAGGTAGATATGTTTATCTACATTTTTCTATTGATTCGATAACTTAAGTAAACAGGTGCGAGAACGAAAAACAAATAAAACCGTTTTAGTGTTGAATTAGATCGGGTTTTTTGTAAAGAGAGAGACATAGACAGTGACAGATTTGAGCTAAAAGCTGCTGAAACGATTGTGATCTTGGGACCCGCTTAGTTGACTATTAAAAAATACATATCTTTTGTAATAAAAATGTTACAAAACAAAAATACAGGCTGAGTAAGTCAGTAAATTTATAAATAACGTAATCTTAAAATGCAGACCTCCAATAAAATATAAGTATGTATTTAAAAATATTTATGCGATGTATCGATACAACGTCATAACTGTTACATATACTTCGCTTAAAACAGCTTTACCTTGAGTACTTTGATATAATTTTGAAACGATAACGAAGGTGTGAAATTAAACTCACACCTGTACTAAAAATTACGTAAAAATTTAAATAAACGCAGCTGTATAATATGACAACAGATTTTAATAACAAAACGACAATCCCTGACAAAATATTATGATAATAGTTCCACAAACGCAATAAACAATCGAGAGCCAAGATCGTAACAAACCACGAGAATTAAATCATAAAAATAAAATAAAATATAAAAACATCGATAAAAACGTTCGAATTTAAATGGAGAACAAACATTTAAATCGAAATTCGAACGAGTTTACAACGCAACCACCATATGTGAGAAATTATGAGTAATTAAAAAAAATATCGACATAACGAGGCGAGGGTATAAAAGTTAAAAATCCAAGGAGCAATCCGTTTTCCCTCAAAAATTACGTTTTCACGACTTCCAATAATCGAATTAAGTATGGTAAACATTTTATCTTAATAGTCGACTATATACGAACATATGAACGGGCCAGCTGCATGTAATTTAGTTAATAATATAAAATTACTTGTATCGGGTATAACCTGTCCTGGCTGTACGTCATCGCAGTTCTGTTTAAAAAAAAAAAACATATTGGCGGTTGTCTGTTTACACTACTCTGTGTAGACATTAGTAAAAAAATATTCATTGTTTGTGGAATGCACTATTTTTTTTAAACTAATAAACATTTTTTTCTTATGATCGTGCAAAGTAATATTTTGTTTTTTATTGTAATTGATGCGTTTCTTGTTGCGGATAACACAGTTTAGAGTTTAATCAATCCACATTAATGTTAAATGTTGGCGGATTTCGCAAAAAGTTTAACACCTTGGGTGGGGCACTCGATACGCGTTTTTCGTCTGTTTGTTGTTATTCCAAATATAGACGCATAATTGACGTATCCGGGAAGGATTTAGTAAATGATTAATATTGTATGTATTTATGGAAATAAGAACTCTTCATTACTAAATTAAGCAAAGGAAACCGTAAAAACTCAACGCCTTTTAACCAAGCAGGTTCTAATAATTAGGTCGGAAGCCGCATTGTCTATGCTCTCCTAACTTTCTCCACAGACTATAACTAACGGCCTGGAACGATTATAAACAAGCAGCTGCTTAATTAAACCACACCTAATTACAAATAATTTTCATTTAACATGTAAATTCCGTTCAATTGAACTCAATATTTATCTATAACAGTTAGACAAAAAGTATGGTGTTCATCATCAAAGTAACATAAATTAGATCGACTTTCAAGCCTCATTACTCTATAATTCTCTATGGTAATGTGCAGTTGTGACGGGAGATAATGATTGCCACTTTGATGTTGATGTGAAGATGTTTTTTTCTTGGGTTCCGTGAGTTAGTTTGTGTTAATGAACACATGTTTGTAGCTATCCATAGGTTAAGCTTGCCTTTTAAGTATATTTTTTTATGCATATAACTTAGCGACCCGCCCGTCCACTCACGTATTACTCTTTCTCTTATTCTGATACTAAATTTCTCTACTATTTAATGGATTTTCCAATCATTCTTTTTACTTATTAAAAAAAACGTAACAAAATCCGTTGCGTAGTTTTAAAGATTTATGCATATACAAGGATATATGGACAGACAAAGCAAGAGAGAAAGAAAGGGGTATTAAGGGGTATATTGCATTAAAGATGCACTTTTTTAAAACGTAAGATTTTATACATTTGCGCATACATCCTTTTAAAAATCATACCTAAAGTTTTAAAATTGAAACTGAGTTGTCGCATTTTCATTAATTTTTAAGAGTTAAAAACAGAAAACAAAACTAAGGAACATTTTTAACGAATTTCAAATAAAATAAACCTTCGTATACAGAACCACAGAATACACGAAAGAGTCGCTCCATATTTTTTATTTCATCATCAGTGTTGCATGATGCGATTAGCCGCGGCGCTAATTTCCTACTGGCTGCTTTAATCAACTGTGTAGCCATGTCCATGTAGTTTTTTTCTACCAAATTGGTAGTTTCCAACATTTATCGAGTTAGAATGAGGTACGTTTTATAATAATTAGTTGGATGTTGAGTAATATTTGAGTTGTCCATGTCTTATGGAGGTATTAAATGAAACAGATGTAATTTCTAGGAATCTATTTTACAATATTTTTAAGGGCAATGTTTTGTTTAGTGTATACCTCTGCCTTGTTTTGCGAATGTGTATTTTTTATAGTTACGTATTAGTGGAATGGTTTTGTTTCTTTTTTATTGGGAGAAGAAATCAGATTTGTATTTTACAGATACTTATGAAGCACATAGTTTATATGAGTTTCCAATTTTTCTGGTGCAAATTGAGTATTTAGCTATGGTAAGAGAAGTAATTAACCAAACACATAGATAGGTATAGCGAAGACCACATAGAAATAAGGAATAAATCTACTTCCCATAATATAATAGCAATTTAGAAAACTGAATGGAGACATATAGCAGAATACTTACATAAGCTATTAATCATGCTTTCTTCAAGAGTCATAAGAGCTGATTGAGGAACTACACATCTGACAGAGACTCAACAACAACGCTCTAAGATACTTACCTACTAAAATACTCTAAGAAACTACGATCGTCATCCTGTCTGTATCATGGATAAATTTCTCAAATTCGGCAGTGGATTGACACTAACTAATTGATCATAGACGGATCTCAAAGTTAACCTAACCCCAAAAACAACCTAAAGATTTAAGCATCAAAAACTACCAAAACTCTCTCATCACTCAATTATTTACAAACCTATAATTTCGTCTATTTACTAATCGTCGACGTCCATCGTCATTGAAACAATTAATTTTCCCGTCGAATAATTAGACAGAACTGCTAAAAAATGTGAATAAATCATACAATTACATTTAACACGGTACCGACTTAATAGCTAAAGAAAAAACATTGCAAATGTGTTTAGAAACTAGGTTAAGCTATTAGTATTAGTAACTGACCACACCCGATTGCCAACACTGTGCACGGATAGCAAAATAATCAATTAACAAAGATTAAATAAATCAACAAAAATAATCCTCAATGCACTAGTAGTAGGTACATTCTAATTTACTAATGAATAGGATGTCATTCTCTTAGAGGACGTTAACAAAATTCTTAACGGAATATTTTAGCAGAACCCCCCAGTAATTTAAAATCACAAAACACAGAAGGACTATTTGTAAGACCCGGTTTACGCTAGTAAGGTTACATACGCGTGAACCTTTAGCCTTCCATCAAGCGCGTTACTAGATAGTAATCGATTGAAACAATGAAACAATGAATTTATTTTTGCAAATAGGTCATAAAACGGCACTTTTACACGTCAAATTATATGTGAAAAACTAGATGAAGCCGGCATTTCCTTTCTGACTACTCTGAGAAGAAATGCCGAAAAAATTTAAGAAAATTCATAAGCCCTATAATCTCTCCGACTTAGAAAACTCAGCTTCAACAACCATCGCTCTCAAGCTGAACGTTCAAACCACACAACCCCATACATAATGCAATTGACAACAAAAACCAAGATCGTCTCCAGATCATTAAACAGTCAATAAACGCGATAAAGAAATCATCGAACAGAGAAACAATACATGTATCTAGCAACCGCGTGTTGACTGTACCTGCGCACACGCACGCCAACGCCTAATGATCCAGTAATTAAAGCGGTTTTTTCGCTCAGTTTCGAACAATTAGACGCAACACTTGATACTCTTATCGCGATTGCATTGTTACGATAATGTCCGTTATTATTTCTTTTGATTCATTATGACTTTGATTTGTTTGGTATGAGGTGAGAAGGTTAAGGTGTGGGTGGTACTGGACCTCTTTATAAGGAACTAGCTAGTCTCACACGGTTTCACACTCTGCTCGGCTCCATTTGATAGTAGCGTGATATTTTATAGCCTATAGCACTCGGTAACATCGTAGCTATCAATTAGTGAAAGCATTTTGGTAATATTAGTAAGGATAGGTCAGCAAACGATCAGACTGATAAGGTAAGGAATCAGTGCAGCCCATGGACACCCGCGACACCAAAAGAGTACCGAGTGCGGCGCCGGCCTTTTAGGGATAAGAATTTCGAATACTTAAGAATTGGAAAGGGATGGGGGCAGGTGAGGGATTGGGCCTCCGGTAACTTCACTCATACGGTGAAACACAACGCTGTGGTTGTTTCACGCCGGTTTACTGTGAGGCCTTGTTATCACTCCGTGCCGAAGCTTGGCTCTTCCATACCTTTACTTTATCTTTACCTTGGGGTGACTCTTTAAATATATATATATCGTCATCATAATTTTTTACACATTATTCTACGTATGTTATGTCTGGACTTAAAAAGGCTGTGTCCTCAATCTATTACTATATTTCTAGCCTCTTTACAAAAAAATCGTTATTTTAAGACAGAAGTTTGCCGTCATCGCGTGCTCTGCGGTTTTACTGAATATCTTTCCGTTAGCCAAAGATATTCAGTTCATCATTGTTGGTGGTGAAAAAGCGAGGAAGCTTCCATAGATTTTTTAACTTTATCAATACTACTATTATATAGACAGAAATTGGGCCTTATTTGCGCTGTGTTAATCCCCAATTCACAACAACGCTGTTGTTGTAAATGTCTATAGGTGGCACTGATTGCTTACCATCAGGTAATCCGCCAACTGGATTGCCGCCATCACCAACAAAATAGTCAGTTTTAATAAAAACCTGTATCTAATTAATGTGTAAACTGTCCAGCCAGATTTCTCTTTCGTTTTCCGATCTTTCCGCGACAAGATTAATCAACATTGCCGTTATTACCCAGCAAACAAGTCATTTAATATAATTAAAACTTTCTCCATGTTACGTGTTAAATAAATAATTCACAATTCGCAAAAAAAATAATTAACAAATAAAAAACAAAAACGCACATTATTAATGTTGCCACACCGAAATAATTATAACAATTTCGTAGTTTTTGTGCAATAAAATATAAAAATAAAAACTACTAATTTAACGTTGATAAATAAATTCTCTTTTATATTTTAGTTTCGTTTGACTTTTATTAATAGCTAAAACTATTACAAGTGAAAAGCAGGACTTTAGACTAATTATCGTTTCAAAATTAATTAAATTTATGTTGTTGAATTATTTATTTTTAGTCATGATTTATAGAAAAACTGGGTTATTATTTAGATTTATTTTTGTAGGAGATACTAATTGTATACTTTTTTGGCATAAAATAGAATGTTATAAAAATAATATGCCTATGATAATAGCTCTGAATATTTTTGTAAAAAAACCACTTCGCCTGGTACCTTAATCTCATAGGGTGGATAGTTTAGATAGTTCCAACTAACTAAATAGTTTCTATCAGCACTTTTGCCGCAGTAGTACTACTACTAGTAAGTAGCCTATACGTTCCAGACTAAAATCTATCTCAGTACCAAATTTCATTCTGATTCATTCAGTAGTTAAAGAGTTACAAACATCCATCCATACTTACTAACCAACTGAAACGTTTTTATTATTGGTAGGATTTACCACACAATTCAAACGACTTGATTTTTTACAACAATACGTGATAAGGTGTGATCTTTGATGAGAAATTGTCAAAAATCCAACAATCTTCAAGCATTACCTGGAACGGCCAAGTAACTTCAACCTCTATGCTCAGCAGAAGAACAAGAGACCTTTTTTAAATGGCGGCTGCCCAGCCGCCATTTAAAAAAAATTGTTTTCGATATTCAATAATAAAGTTGATCTTATATTTTGATCCACGACGCAGGATAAAAAAATACATCTTGATATTTGAATAGTTATCGTTTTGTTGGATCAATATGGTTTGCATTACCCTTTGGAAATAATTATAGTATTTGTTGTAGTAGTAATTAATCATGAAATAAATTATTATGAGTTGATGCTATCTTTCTATCTTAATCTATTTTCTCTGTAGTAAACATTTCAACAGTCACCACACATCTGCCTATACCTTAAAGGAATAACTTCGGTGATGTGCACTAAATACATACATACTTACATACACTCGAAAAAAAGAGCAAAGGCCTTTGGTAATAAATACTTGTAAAGCAAAAGAGGTTTTATTTTTAATCGGAGAGATTAAAAAAAATAATAGAATACTTTTAAACAAACGAAATGGTAGACAATATTTTTTTTTAAGTATTGCCAGTATATTACACAACACGTACAATAAAGTCACGAAACCAAAAATAACAAAATATTATTGATCGTCAAAAGTATTATAAAAAAAAAACTGTGAGATAAAAGCAATTTTTTGACAATATCACGATATCTAATTAATACTAAATGTTTTATTGTTTACTTTAAGATAACATTGATACTTGGAAATTATTTTATAGCGTTATTTTTTTAATATATAGAGCAATATGTCAATTTTTAATGGGCAAAATCAGTGACGGAGTGACCTTTGACCGGTTTGATATTAATTATATTAAATTAAACAATGATCGTATTATTTTAAACTAATAAGTACGTTAATTACAACATTATTTTTTGATGTTACACTATCTTGTGTGTTTTATTATTAGCCTACAGATATAAATAATCAGTGGATGCGAGGCAAGAGTATTAGGTAAGGTAACGCGGCCTCGGCCTAGAGCAGGAGAAGGAATGAGGTGAATTTTTAATCTGTAATTAGTCTGTAAGAGTCTGACTCTCCCTCTTGCTTCACCCGAGAGGAGACTCATTTGATGATTTATACCTCACAAAAAATGGCCTAAAATGACCTAAAGAAAAAATTAAGAACCTACTAGAAAAAACACTAAACGTGAATGAACTGACAAAAGTCTTGAAGAAAACCAGTATACAATTATCGCTGCATATACCTATATAAATTTAGATCACAAATTTACTACCTACGTATATTTGTCACATTATCCAATTACAATTATTTTTCGATTTTTTTTTTTTTTTGAGAAAGTAGGAGCAACATAATTTTCCTTTTTAAAGAATTATGTAAAGCATTGGCAATTTTAATATTGTCTAGAACAAAAAATCTTTATTAAAAAATGAACTAACCTGTGTTTCTGTAAGGCTTAGCGCCTGCGCTAGCTGCTTTCTTTCAGCTCCAACAACGTAGTGGTTCTTCTCGAACGCATGTTCTAACTTCAGGAGCTGTGATGGGGAGAAGGCGGTTCTGATTCGCTTCGGCTTGCGGAACGGCTGGAGGAGGAAGCCGGGGATATCTGGACCTGGTGAAGAAAATTAAGACTTAAGTAAAAAGTGAAAATTTATACTATAACAGCTGAAGAGTACGTTGGAATGCATTATGCTCAGGAACTACTGAGTCGACAACTTATTTAAATAAGTCTAAATAAATTTAAACATGGACAAATTTATTATTGCAACTGGCAACTCATGATCGTCACCAGATTTCTATTGCTGTAATAGATCTCTAAGTTAGTTCTTAATATTGTTGCAAGTAGCAATTAATAAACATTATGTCAATTGCTAAAGTTTTAAATTTTTCGCAATACGTTATTTACACTAAATCTATCACTGTGTAGATAGAACAATTCGGCAATAAAAATTGCGCAAAAACTACTACAAAATGGCGGCAACAGTAAAAGTAATAGAATCTTTTTACAGGTTTTCTCGACTTACAAAAGTTGTTCAATGTACAAAGCCTTTGAATCTAAGTTATTCGTCAACCATAAGATCGAGCCATAAGTTTATTTATGAATTATAATATGGCTAATTCTATAATCCATTGGAACGAGATCTGAAAGGCTACTGTTTTTTTATTTAATCACAATTACACGGAAATTTACTGTCAACCAGAATAACTTGACACTCGACCACACATACCACTGTACTTAACCTCAAAAAATATTGAAATCGACCGTTCTAAGACGTTTAGTCTTCAATACAAAGTTTCAAGATAAAATGGTCGTTCTAAACATTTCTAAATACGCGTAAATAAAACATTGACAAGTTCGATTGATACAACATAACTTATATGGGCGCATTGACATGACAAGTAAGGTAATAAAATTGTCATTATACACACTTATTGAATGTTAAATATAAAATTCCTTAACATATCTCCATAAATAATTCATAAGTTTATAGAATGTAGGCAGCAGTACCTACCGGTGATTGTGGTTGATAATTCCATTATAATAATAAGCGTAGTGTTATTTAGTAGCATTTTCTATGTAAATTTTGTTCAATGAAAAATATATGACTAACAAAAGCATTCAGTAAATTTATTCTTGTACATCGTAGCAGTAAACAGTAGCAAGTTTAATTTAATAATACAATTTTGACATTTATTTAAAATTATACGTTTATTGACACGGAAGTTGGTAACACGAATCAACCGAAAACGATGACATAACCTATAAAAAATTCCCGCCTAAAATCAAATTTGAACGCGGAACATTATAAAAATCCACACGAACCAACGTTGCAGTGGCGTACGGACTATTAAAATTAAATTAAGCAAAGATTACCACTAAACGACGGTGCCCCAGGAGTGTAATCCATCATCCACTTATGTTATTTCTACGTAGTAAGAAATATGAAGTAATGAAACACTACAAATTATACAGTCAAGCGTTTCTCCTTTATACCATGTTTTGTGTTGAAATTTGACGTTTGTTAGATTTGCACAATAGTACTTTTAGTATTCGTCAAATGACTATTATTATACATTTCGCTAGTTAAGTATCGTAATCAACTAACCGGACGATAATGTAATTCGCATATTTACACGCTAATGAATGTAGACAAACGATCGGTTACACATTATTATGTATAGAAAAGAAAACCCACCTTTATTGTAATGGAATAAAGATCATGAATATTGACACGACAACTTGTACCATTCATATTGTGAAGACAAATAGGCGTTTGATTGGGTTAAATAATTCAATAACTTAATGAATACATCACGAGTAACTTGCCAAATTTCGAATGGCAAATATTTATTGAGAAATAAATTAACTGAGAAAAGCTCTACTAGTTTCAAATCACAGCGGCAACGTCGCGCAACCAAGCCAACTTTAGCAGCGCACCTCTAAGAGCCAATAGACTACCACAGAGAGGGCCCTTTAGGGCTTATGTTCGTCCAGGGTTGCGGGGTAAGAGCAGTCACCGTGGCCTCGGCCCAGAGCAGGTGAAGGAACGGGGACGTTTTTAGTCAGCAAGAGTCTGACAATCCTTCCCGCCCGAGTCATTTGATAATTTTCCTCTCACATAATAAAGCCATCTTTAGTAGCGCAGCCAATTCTCATTAATTTCATGTGATTAAGTCTTCATTTTCAATAAATTTTGTCTATATAACGATAGTTACTATACCAAAATGGCTGACTATAGTTAACAAGACAGCCTCTGACTCAACTTATTCAATCAAATTATCACAAAGGCTTATTACATTCCTTACGTGCCGTACCTTATACTTCATCAACGTTCTCACTCCCACAATAGGGCCATTTAGAACTCCACTACCGGTTTTGAAACTATACAAAAGAGCAATTATATAATTATAATTAAAAACTGACACGCCCATTCCAAACAATTACTTGTAGATTACCGAACCAATTTAGGGTGCTTATCAAAATAACAGCCAAGCTAAAGGCTTCGTCCAACTCGGAACTTTAATCGGCCATAAGTAGCAACGAATAATATTACCCGTGGGTGGTTGCATACGCGTTCTGCACGCAGTAACCTTGTAGCGACGTCCTGACATTTGCTAATGACATTATAATTGTACACTTAACCATTTTACGCAGACCTATCTTCAGTTCACACACAATTTGAATATGTGCCTTTTTATATTGGACTTGCAATTATAACGTATTATTTAAAGTACGATATCAATTACTCCCAACGTCATTGTTGGTCGAGACATTAAAATTGAGATGTTATCGTTTATTTTTATTTATTATTCGTCGTCGAGTTTTAATGAGGGGATTACTTTGTGGACGAGATAAAAGTGTCATAATCCAAGGCACTTCCACTTACATTGTCGTGCTTACAATACTATTAATGTCAATGATAAATACTTTACCTGAAATGAACGCCTGTTATTATAGGTACATATTTTTTTTAATAACTAACTATAAGGTTTATGAAAAAAGTCTTTAATTTCTTCACCGAGTTGAAATTTTGACAACTCTCTTGAGTTCGATTGCATTCTGCGATAATTGTGTCTGTGACAGCATGAATTACTACGTATTCATACTTAATAACTTTACTTTTGACCTTACGCAACGTGTAACAAGTTTTTAATTAGCTGTCGCGTGCAAATTGTTCGATAAAAAACAAACTCCGAACACGAAATTGAAATAAAGAACAAAGGGTTATTCAATAGAAAATGGAAGCTTCCAAAAAGGTTGTATTCTTTCAAAAAGGTTGTATTGTTTTCCGATACGCAAACGGTTATTGCTTGCAAAGGATGCAGGAAAATTGGTAAAAATACGAAACGAAAACATTATGTTAGCATACGAGAAAAAAGGCTCTCGAAACCGCTGTTTGGATAACAAAGTACAGAAAGTTATCACTTTATCAGATTTTCAACTTTATTTGAAAGCAATAAAGTAAAAATTAAATAAAAAACCTGCCCGCAAAACAAACGCACGCGAATTTAGTTTCGCACCGTTTCGCGGATACTTCCTAAAGATTCAACGTGTAATAGAATCGAGAAAGAAACACTTTAAATTTCGAATTGCAGACATGCTCTTGCACATCTTTCTGTTTTTTATATCTTACTAATAAATGCGAAAGTTACGATGTTTGGATGTTTGTTACTCAATTACGCCAAAACGACTGACGGATTTGGATGAAATTTGGCACAGGCATAGGACACATTCCGGAATAAGACATTGGCTACTTTTTATCAACATACCATGCGAGTGAAACCGCAGGAGGAAACTAGTACTTACATAAACTTGAATATATTGAAGATATTTCCAATAAATATAAGAAAAACTACCAATGAATAGTTATACAAATTAGCCTCATCACACAAGTTGACCTTTACCCAACAAAATGATGACTAAACCGTGGCAATGATTATAATTGGGCAAGATGGACAGCATTAGAATAATAATTAACAATAACGTGTCCCTTGTGATCGACAGTTTACCAATTTACAAACATATTTCGTATTATACAGTAATTCCATTACTTTAATTAAAATTCTTAATGACAACTGTTTAATATACTTTACTTCTACCCTTTTATATTCAACTAGCTACTCGCCCCGACTTCTCACGGATGCAATGCTGAAACGAAATCTCTACTACTTAATATATGTTAATATACATAAACCTTCTTCCTCGATTCTTCTATGAACAAAAATATCGCATCAAAATCTGTTGCGTAGTTTTAAAGATTTAAGCTTACATAGGGAGATAGGGACAGAGAAAGAGACCTTATTTTGTTAGTAATAGTCATATTTTATTTGCATACCATAATGTTATAAAGATGTTACAAAAGGCTTACAGCTATAGTTATGTAACGATAAACCGTAGGAAAAATAAACTAAGTAATCTATACTAATAAAAGAGGTAAAATTTCTAAGTTTGTATGTAGGAGGTAATCTTTGGAACGACTGGTCGGTTTGCCAAAATTCTTTCACTGACAGATAGCTACAATGTTCCTAAGTGCTATAAAACATCACGCTACGATCAAATGGAGTCGAGTAACGGGTGAAACCGCGCGAGAATAGCTAGTATTCTATATTTCGATAACTTGAATACTTTTTAGTTTACATGTAGCTATAGCAACAATATTAACCTTTATTAAAATTTAATGGGACGTCTTAAGACAACTAGTGAAATGCCAGCTACCCACATCAACACTATCTGCACTTTAAAACAAAGAATAAAAAAAACACCATTAAATAAAAAATATATTTCATTACGTCCACAATAAGTAAAATATATCGACATAAAACATTATATAAAACACCAACACAGGAATAAATAATGACAATTTAATTATTAACTACATTTATGTCAACGCAAATGTGCGTTTTGCGTGATAACACACAGGTTTTGCAAAAGTATCGCAATTTATTACAATAATATCTTTTCACACCAGTCTTTAAGTTGCTTGCATGTGACTTATTAGTAGCTATTAGTTGAGATCTGATATACACCCTATATAAGGTAAAATAGGGATCAAGGAATTGTTTCCAACATGCAATGATAACTAATGCAGTTCTTTCGATCGTTGGAAAATGTTTCTTAATTAAAATAGATTGAAAAAAGAAGGTTTTATGGTGTTATTTTATTATCTGTCCAATTTGGGAATATTTTTGATTTACGACTTCGTGTAAGCTTTGTAGGTAACATTTTTAAATGATTACAGTCTTTTGAAATTGTCAGTGATGACGTAGTATTTATACAAATATGGATATCAATTTAATGTAGATTTTATTACTTACATGATCTATAAAAAAAAACATTCCGAATGGAAAAATAATTTAGTATAGACATTATCTATTAGTTAAGTAATTGAAATCACAAACACCGTTATCTCACCGATAACCCGCCAGGGTGTCACAGAACAAATAAACTTTTTGTTTTACGACCACGACACGATAATAATGACGTTCATTCGAAAAGCTAATGATAAATTTATTAAAACTATATCACATTACATATGACATATCACATCATCAGCCTTAAAGTGCCCACTGCTGAGCAAAGGCCTCTTCTCACACGGAGAAGGTTTGAGCATTTAGCACGCTTGGTCTAGACGGATTGCTGATTTCAAACTTAAAATAAGTTTTTTTTTTATTTTTATATTTTTCAGTAGTTCAGGTTTCCTCACGATGTTATCCTTCACCGTATTTCAGTGGTGACAAAATATACTAATAATCATACCAATACTTACATATAACTCGGAAAAAGTCACATTAGTACTTGCCAGATTTCGTCCCTTAGCCTCCGACCACGACCAAAACTATATCACATAACTATAAACTGATTTATCCGAAAATAATGTACTAACAAAATATTAATCAGAGACGTCGCTTCGAGGTCACGTCGAGATGAACTCTTATAATGAATGATTTTTTCATCGATAACTAACACAATTAAACAGAAATTATGAATTGAAAATGCGCGTCATCAATTAAAATAAGATGCGAGATACGTGTTTATTATACTATTCGTATTAACAGGTGATGGACCGTGACATCATAAACGATTTCAGATACTACCGTCTGATATTTCGTTCCCGCCACACTCTTTTAATTAACCATCAACTTTTCAACATGGCGGCCGTCGAAAAGAAGTTGATAAAACTTTTAAAAATATTGCCCAAACAAATAAAACAGACCTCTAATAAGATTCCCATTATCTCGGCCGGGCAACAACAATAACTCAAGTTAATTAATCATAGTTTTCGTTGCTCTCCGGAGCCGTCGACATTGTAAATCATTTGTCTAACTACCGATCGCATCACTAACAAAATGGCTGCCCACTTAAACTTACCAACATAACAATCATTATAAATCGTTGCTTTTTAACGTCAGTTAATCGTCACAGTCGCCCGACAACAAAGTAAGCTCAAATTACAGCCAATTATAAGCTATTCAATCCTTTTAGTGGAAATATGGTTTGAATAAAAAAAACACGTGGTTTAACAATATGTGGTAATTAAGAAAAAAAGCGCGCGTAACGAAAGATGTGACGGGCAGTGCTACCAACATGTTTAACGAGGCTGCTAGTGATGCGCAAGTATCGATAAGTGGGACGATTGATAATGACATGCAAATAAGCATCTAATTAGCGTTGCGATTTAAACGAACCGTATACATGACGAACTTACGCGACCAGTAGTTCAAACATGAAGTTTTTATGAATCACGGATGACTATGTATCTATGTGATTATATGCGTCTGTTAATATGTCTATTAATCTTATTATTGGCGTAGAAAGTTTGGCGATAATTATGTTAAGTATTTTGAATGACCTTAACTTTCTAGATGCGTGTAGCTTGTTATCTGCATTGAAATGAAACAAATTAATTATGTACAGATTACTTTTATAGATAAAATAATTAATTGTTTAAGTATGACTTGTTACTATTAAAAAAATAACTATAGAAAATGAACTACCTAATCGACAAAAGAGCAACACTATAAAATAATCAAATTTCGAACAACAATGGCGTCAGTTGATAATCGGGAGCCGAGTCGCAGTCGCTCACATAAAACCTCCTTTGTCAAAACTCTTATTAGTTTTGTATGAAAAAATATTTTACTTTTATTATTTCCCCTTTTTTGTGACGAATTTTGACAGGCGTAGCGAGTGTGCGCGTTAAGCCAGTTTAATTAAAATCGAGTTCTTTACAATGTCGTTGAGTTCATTCAAACATTGGGTCACAGATAAAATAGGGATGATAAAGCAACTAATCCATAGAGTTTATTATGAATATTTACTCTACGGAAGGAGGGGCAAATTATGATGGCGGCCTTTGTTGACTTAAATAATGGTGTGGAATTGAGAAGGGTGGCTGGGAACGGTAGGGGCTACTGGTAACATGATAAATAACCTATTTAGTTTAGTATATAAGATTAAATTTTAGTCATTGAAATAATTTTATTATCCCTAATGTCTATTAAAAATAACTCCCAGTAACTGTATTAAACGTATAAGTACCTAAACCTAATTTACGATATAAGTATTAAGTATACCTACTAATGTTAAAAGAACTAAATACCCAATGTGAGTCACTTTTAAAATGAAAAAGTTTACTTAGCATTGTTAGCTTCTGTTCTGAGTTTAAGACTCTTTGGGTACCTAAGAACCCATATCTCATCATACAGCCTTTATTTAGAACAAAACATCAATATTTAATTAAAAAACACACCTGTCAAAACATTGACAACCAACAGCAACTGACATTGACAACGTCAAAAAAGATAAACGTCAAAATTAAAAAAAATAATACAACACAAATCCGGGACACAGAGTTAAAGATACAAGAAACTATAAATTGATGTCGTTATCATCATAATTATGTTATCAACGTTTTAATTGCAACTAATGGGTCGATAGTTACAATGTATTCGGGGTATAGGCTATCGGTATACAGTAATGAAACAGACCACGATTGGGTCAAACGGCCATGATATTGTTTCAAAATAGTTTTATTACTTGTAGCTTTAGCTCTGCCTGTGACTTCGCCCACATTATTATTTAGGAGCAAACTTAAAGCATTTGGCTCTGGTCCTTTTTTCGTAATGGATTAGCATTTCGCCGCTATTACGCCTGGTCGTAAGCGATGATGTGACCTACCTACTGTGATGCTACCTATTCACTTTGCCCTTGAAGACACCCAGGTTCCACCCATCCTTCGGGGAACACAGACTCCGGCAATTAGCCAAAGTAACGCTTTCGCGACATCACAAAATAATTAATTATCCTTGACCATCAGTCTATTTAGGTTCTAGGCGTATCTATCCTAACTGCTTAAGTTATTTTTAACAACTTACTAGAACATACTATTTTGTTCGTGTAATGTAAGGATGCTATATATTTAGTGAAGCTTGGATCTCATTTTATAATGAGCAAGAAACTCCATGGTTAGGTATTCTACGGTTATTTTAGATATAAAGTGAAACTTCACCGACCTTTGTACAGTAGTTTTTGCTATTGCTTTGTTATTCCTAAACAAATGCACAGACAGACATACGGATATTTTATTATTAGATTATAGTTAAGATTTGTTTTGATAATTAGTTACAATGTTAACTAACTCTAGTCACATTAAAGGCTATAATTGATCTAGATTAATGTCATTTAAAACTTGATCTTATATCTTAACTACTTGTTCTTAGAATGGTCGCTATCGACAATGCTAAACGAGATATCTATTTGCGTTCGATTTCCGGTATGAGCCAATTTCATTCCCTAATAAATCAGCGCGAAAGTTTGAAAATATGGATGGATGTCTGTAACTCTTTCACGTAAAAACTACTGAACGGATATGAATGAAATTTGGCACAAAGACAGGTTATAGTTTGACATATCATATAGGATAGGATTTTTCACCTATGTATTGCTGTCAAAGCCCCTAACAGAAGTCAGAAACTGGTAAATACGTAAGTAGATTTCAGAACCAATTCAACTTTATTAGCAAGTGTGGAAAGCCAAGCTTCGCACGAATGGGTCGGCTCGAAATGATACCACGGCCTGTCAAAGACCAGCGTGAAACAACCACATTGTTGTTTTGCGGTGTGGTTACAAAAGATCCAGTCTTGCCCCTCCCACCATCCCTTCCCAATCCCCATCTTTAAAAATCCGAAACCCTTATCCCCAATAGGCCGGCAACGTAACTCCTTTGGTGACGTGGTTGTCCATGGGCGACAGCCATCAGGTAATACCTACGTCTGCTCGTTTGCCGACCTATTTACCTAATAAAAAATACCATTAGTTTTGCTTAAGGTAATTCGAATATTCCAGAAAAGATCAAGTAGGTATGTTCATATGTAAATTAACTTGTTTTCAGTTTAACTACTGTTGGGGACAACGGTAGCGTGTCGACGACTTATTTAACTAATCGCAACGTACGAGAATCGTCGACCAAACGAATATAACTTGCATTATTATACTTATACATTTTCTCTCTCTTTCATTTTCATTTTCAATATAATTTAGCAAATTATACCTATTATCTGTGGGGTCAGTATAGAAGAATATTTTTGTCAGCAGCTCAGTACCTACTGCCCGCAGATTTCACACAACACGACTCTAATGATCTTCGAAATCCGACGGCTAATCGAAATAATGTAAAACTACAGAAGAGGTCCTAAGTTCTCTAGTATCAAGGGCTAGTTTCGAATGGTAACTATTGCATAACACACACAATTTTTGAAAATAACGACATACTCCCGTGACTTAACTGAGAATATCTCTACTAATTTCAAGTCACATCGGGACTCTTATTCAAGAGCAGTGTGGACTGTGGACTTCGCTTTCGGCTTATGTTCAATTTGAATTCACGTGAGTAATTGTTTATTTTTAATAGGTTAACTATTAAGGGCATTTGATCTCGATGATGCAGAAAAAACTTATAACAGAGAGAATAAAGAATATTATAAATGTGAAAGTAACTCTGTCTATCTGTCTGTCTGTTTGTCTGTTTTTTCGTCACGCCTAAACTACTGAACCTATTTGTGTAAAATTTGGTACCTACAGACATATTTTGGAACTCGAGAAAAGACATAGGGTAGTTTTCAAACCAAAAATCTGCAAGAAGGCACTATTCCACGCGAACAAAGTCGCGGGCAAAAGCTAGTACTTTAAAATGGTAGGTAAACCTATTTTTATGTCACTGACGCTTGCCTTTAGCATCAAAACGGACCTACCGTCTAGATAATATTATTAGTATTCTTCCTACAGATATACGTAGACACCTAGGTCATATGACAATCAAAAGAGATCAAAGATCAGTTATGTCTGGTCAATAAATTAATCTAATTGATTCTCAGTAACTGTAAGCATATTAGAAACTTACGTATTAATACGCAGGTATATTAAAACCATCGTCGTGGTGGCCCAGAGGTTAAGGCGCCCGCTTCTCAAGCATGAGGGTGCGGTCTCGAATCCTGGCAAGTACCAATGTGACTTTTTCCGAGTTATATGTACTTCCTATGATAATTGAGACACCACTGACATACGGCGAAGGAAGTCATCATGAGGTAACCTGGACTTATAATTTCTAATTATAAGTTTGAAATCGCCAATCCGCCTTGACCAAGCGAGGTGATTAATGCTCAAACCTCCGCCTGAGAACAGGCCTTTGCTCAGCAGTGGGCACTTATAGGCTGATGATGATGATATTATAATATTCATATAATCTTGCTTATTGTTTAAAATTTCCATTCTGCCGTGAATTCGCTAATCACATTGAACATTCAATTTTGAACAGCTACATTGACTGGACACACGTTATTTAGATTAACGCCATCTAGCGTTAAAAACGGTAATCCCTATTAAATATAAAATCTGTACTCTGAAGATAGATGGTAGAAAAATAAAAATTTTCTATTGGCGCCCAAACGTGGGACTAGAATAAAAATTAAGTTTCTCAAAAAAGGATTTTTCATTCAACAGAAGAAACTCTAAATAAACGCTTAAAGCGTCTAAGTAACAACTACAACTAATTATGAACGGAACGTTGTAATTAAATCATAAAATTTTAATTGCCTACATTAGATATGAGTTATAAAACATATTAATTGTAGGTAGGTATCTCTGACGCCATATATATGAACTGTTATGTATATACATAAATGTATATCTACATAAATAATAAATGCGATTAATAGTACAAGAAATTGAGGATAATGTATATGTAATAATAGGTGTAGTTTCACTTTGAAGTGTTTTTGTAAGATCTCGCCAGTTATGATTTTTTTATATACCTACTTATTCTGAATTTTGGTTTATGTTTGATTTTTATTCACGCTATATATTCAGATTTCACGCTTACAATTACACACAGACATGGACACACTGCATGGTTGGTTCGGTGGCTGGTTAACTCTTGGTTTTATCCACAAATTGTTGTTCCGGGTCTGGGTGTGACGTGTAGGTATGTGAAATTGTATATATGTAACCGCAGCCACGACACAGAAGAAAATCCTTGTGTGGGCCAATGATTTTTTTTTAATATTTTATATCCAATATAAGTAGCTAATAACGAATTCAGACTTATTTCTATTAGGTATTCAGCCTTCTAAATAATTTACAAGTAAGAACAAAAATTAACACGTTTTATTTGAAAGAAAAGAAAACCCTTATTTATCATATTTTTTTGCTTCCAAATGACAATAACTTTATGACCGACGGCTTTTCCAAAAAATTTAAAAATCAAACACGCGTCAACGCAAGCTTATCTAAATGGTCCAAAACAATAACAAAATACTTATCTACCTACCTAGAAAGACACGACAAAAAATAGTTTTTTAAAGCCAATATACTTAGTACACAAAAACACAAAGAACAACCGCTAAAATTAACTAAACTAACGGACAAATAACGGATTTTTTAACTAAGTTAGTTCAACGGTAAACTTGAAATAAGTAAAGAAGCTTAAATGCATAATCCGACTTCAACAAGACAATAGGAATAAACAAACTTATTAAAACCTCTTTTGTCTGACAAACAATTGCGGTACGAAAAAAAAACGCTCTATGGTCGCCCCCAATGATGGCTTGTGGTAGTTCTATTTATAAAAATTTCAATTTCAAACTGTCTGTCAATTATTTAGTTTTTACTTATTTATAAATCATTAAAGCATATAAAAAAGTACTCTGTGCATTAAAGAAAGGGGCAAATAGGTATCTTTATCTTGTCCGTCTAACCTTCAAATTGAAGATCATGATTGTTGTGATAAAAATGTCAAAATGACATAATTTAATCAACTTTTGCAAATCACATTCCAATTCTAATACTATTTATAGACATTATAAATACTGTTTTTCATATTAAATGTGTTAATGACACCTAAATATAAAAAAAGACAAAACAAAGACATTACAGTTTTATTTTCGCGCCAAACGGATTAATTTGTAACTTTCTTTTTTTACAACCAAAGACAACAATCTCAACGTACTCAGATAACGGGCTTTTTATCATAATGGCTGCGTGTACCGATAAGCTACTACTTTTTTTTAAACATTTTAATTCTGTCAACGACGTATCTTTACACGCGACGCGATGACCCGGGCGAAATCGATAAAGTTTTTTTTTTATTAAAAAAAAGAACTGTTTATGGCGGGATCGTGTCCTTTTGCCTGCTTATTGTATTGAAAAATAAAAGTGTTTGATACAAACACAAACATCTCATGATACGTGGATAACAAGCTGTTATAACTTGATGATTTATTGATCACGAGAGCGCATTACTAATGATAGGTTGCTACCCCATCGCATACATCCACTGCAACCTACAATTCAACCTTACAACAAGCCCGTATATTCAAAAACAAACGTACATTCTTTTACCCGAGTATAATGCCCCTTTTTATTCGTAATTAGCCGAATAAATACACCAAGTAATAAGATATTTGTAAGCAGGAAATGAAAATCACTTGAATGATTTAATGAAGTACCTATGCTGTATACTTCACAGTCTCAAGCAATTTCAGTGAGAGGTTGTTAAGTTTATATGTATAAATATTGTAGCTTCCGTTAGCTAAGTGTCTAATAGGCGTATTACTAATTATTATTGACGTAACTGTTATTTATTTGATAATATTTAATGTGAAACCTTATCTGAGATTGATTAAAAAATTCACGATGCATAATTACGGCGAAAAAAAAATCTTATAGAAAAATGTGAGTCATAAAAAAATATCGGCATAAATTCTCGCCAATATCACCTAATAAAAATTAATAAACTTATTTTGACAGTTGCCGACGGGAACTGAAAACCATTTCTAAATTTGAAAATAACAAAAAACAATGCTTCGTAAAACCAAATCCGTAGCAGAAAACCCAATTGATTAAAAGGACTTCGTATATATATTTAAAGAAAAAAGAAAAAAAGATCAAACACAAGCATTTGAAAAATGTCCAAACGGACCATTGACCCTGATGAAAAACAAAACGAGGTAAAAAGACAGAGCATCCTAAACTAATTTCTATTTCAATGAAATCTACGCACGATATTGATCACTGACATACTCCTTGACATTTTCCCGGTAGCCATTTTGAGGAAAAAGAAAATCAGATAGGTACTTAATCCGCTTTACCAAAAAAAACTAAACCAAAAATGGCCTATCAGTAAACATAATTGTTTACTAAATAATTAACTTCATAAATGCTCCCAAAATTAATAACATCTTTTAGATTAAAAAAAAAACAAATGAAATTGTTTTCAGTTCGAAATTTGATTTGAAATTGGCACAAAAAAAACGATCTAAGCTGGCACACGATTCGCTCAAATGTTACTTTTTTTTATGTATTAAGAGTTGTAAAGATTTTTTTCCGACGACATGACACGGCTCTAATAGCAACAAAAAAAATACCTAATAAAAAAGCTTTTTCTCATGAGATGAGGATCATAAATTACTGCATAATTGGCTAAATATTTGTGGGAATGTGTCTTTTTTTATTATAACTTTAACACGTTCCCTGTCCGCGTATAAAATCGTGATCATACCTACATGTCCACTTCAGATTTCGATTATAATAGCATATTATCGGTCCAAGTAATACAGTTTAGATGTTATTTATTTTTAATTTTTTTTTGTTTTTTTTTTTATTGGCCAAAAACTTAATGAGGTCAACCCCGACCTCACGGACGTGTCAGTATGAAATTAAGTGAGGTTAAGGTTGACCTCAGTAGTCGTATAGACCGAAAATTATTCTTATTTCTTAAAAATGTCTATAGTTTTTACATAAACTGTGGTAATTTCGGTTTTTAAAAATAGCAACACACTAATTCAATTATCTCTGTGACAAAAAACGGACGTTTTTGGGCATAACTTCTAAAAAAGTTTAAATTCAGTTTCATAGTTACGGTTTAAGTTGGATTTAACTTTCTAAACTAAGTTTTACTGTGTTACTGCAACATGGCTAAAGTGAAGGATGACAATATTATCAATATTTTAATGAACAGTTACAGTGAAACAGATGACGATATTTTTTGTTTTTCATACAATTAAAGTCTATTTATGATTTTTTTGTTTTATTTTAAAGGCCTAAAATCCAATTCAATTGATAAAAAAAACGAATGTTTTTGCTTATCTATGGTCCACAGACTATAAACTTTTGATTTTCATCCGTTAATACTAAATTCTACTCACACGTTCAGAAAAAAAAACTAATTTCTCTAACGGGGTGTCGTGAGGTAAGAGTGACCTCATGCACGTGTCAGTAGAAGCCCCCAATGAGGTCAGGGTTAACCTCATGGACAGTGAACGTGTTAATAAGTTTTTACCGTAAGCGTTCAATATAAAAAGTCGAGAACATTAATCAAGTGATTACCTACACTTTCAACGGAGTTATTAGCATAACATTTGTAATATGGGTGTTACAACTTTATTTGTCTTAATTTCATTTTATGGCCATCACGAGAGAAAAATACCTATGATAATTTTGAAAAAAGAATGCAAATTCAAGAACATCCTTTTTTGTTCAGAAAAGAAAAGACAGACAGAGGTTTTACTACATAGAGAAAAACACCTAAAAACTAGGATGAAACAAAAGATGTAGTAAAATATATCTTTATTCGGATTTTTCGGATAAAATTCCAGAAGTGCAAAACTTAGTAGGGAACCGAAATAATTGGATAACGCCAAGACACTAGTTCTATAGGTGTAAGTACTTAAGGAAAACGTAAAAAGGACCATAAAACTAAGTATATAAATGCAGTAATTCGAATATTTTAAAGATAAACCTACGCTTCTATCTCTCACTGTGCCCAGACAAATATTGATGTCTTGGTTGCAATAGAAAAAAATCAATACGTTTTTCCAAAAAACAAAGCGCTATTTGTTCCCGCTTCCAGAATAATGAGTAGATATAAACCATCTAGTCATATTAAAAAAAACTTTAGCATAAAATACAAATTTTTTTGACAGAGAACATAATTAAAACAAAATAATTTTCCAAAAAATTTAACTCAATTTTCCCACTTCCAACAGTAATAACTATAAGGCAACTAATTATAGCTAGGTACTTTACAAAATTTAATTTTGGCAGAAAATAACTAATATGGGTGAGAAAATAATCCAAACTTACCTCCAGGAAACCTGTGCGGGAATATTCTGCCGTGCCTGTTGATGAGCCAGGGGTACAGCGTGTAGGACTCCCGGGGTACAGGTGGCGCAGGATGCGGGGGTGGATGCGGCGGCAGAGGTCCTCCGAAGCCCTGCTGCTGGTGCGCCAAAGCCGCGGCAAGAGCAGCTCCTTGGAAGTGCGCCAGAAACTGGTGGTGATGACTTTGAGCGTCCAAGTAAGGTAGCCTCTTCAACTCAGGAGAAGGAAACACCGCAGGCAACGCACTCGGCCTCAATAAAGGTCTCGGTGAAGGACTCCTCGGGGACGCAACCGGCGATGGAGAGCCAGGACTCGCCAGCGGCGGCGAGGCCTGCTTCGGCCTCTCCGAGCCACCCACAATACTGTCTATACTAAATCCTATCTTCGGCTTCGATGGCACCGCCACCACAGGGGTCGGTGCGAGAGGCATCATGCTTTTACACACAACGGGTCCGTCACAAAAAAAATAATACACCAAATCAGAAGCACATGTCACACAGAACACAATCCATCGTGACGCGAGCGCGCGATACGAACGCCAAGGCGGCGCGCGGCCGAATGAGCCCTCCGCACTCGCGAGACGCCCGTCGACACGGAAAAAAAATAACGAACATGGACTCCTCACCTCCTATTGGACGGTATTTACCGAGGGGTGGGGACTGATCTCTGAGCTGAACTCTTTATTTGAATGGCTGCTGCGCGATTGGCCAGCAGGCATGTAGAGGTGTTATTTGAATTTGGAACGCTTTCCCAGTGGGCGGTTTGAGTTAAGAGCTTGTGATTTAGCCGGCCGTATGGCGTATTACATCAGATTTGTGGCGCGGAACGCGTCGAGTGGTGCTTTCGAATTTAGTTGGTTATGATTCAATTAAGGCGTCGATTGGGTGGGTAATCGCGGTCGACTTACTCGTTTTGGGCTAGTCGGCTCACGCGGCGCTCGCCCGCTCCGCTCGCCTCCGCACGGTGTAATACTTTTTAATTAAGTCCGATGCTTTATTAGCTTAATGTCGCGAGATAAACGTGGATTTTTCAACGATTCCCGCCAATAATTGATTCTTACAAAATGGCGGACGTTTATAGTCGCGTTCGGTTTAATTATTTTTATCGATAATAAAATAATTTGTTGCTGCTGCCGTACGATTGTTTTCTTATGTAGTTGAATTAAATTTTAATGAAACCCGATAAAGTTTGAATTTCACGGATATTTTCCACCATTACAAACTAAACAGTGTTTGGTAAATAGTTGATTTTTTAATTAAAAATGTTATGTTTTATAGTCGGTGGTGAGCTGTGATTGATTTTTGTTTATAAAATACAGATTGGTTACTTTATGATATTGTACCTATTCATTATGAAACATTCAAGTAGGTACAATTATTTTGATTAGCATCATTGCTTGGATTAATTTCAACCAATTTTAGAATAATAAAACATGGAGATATTCTAGATCCAAACAGCATACCATTTTATATTGTAGGTAAGTACACCTATAAGAACTAATAGAAAACCTTAGGTACAGTTCAAATCAGCCAGGGTTGCGGGGTAAGCGCAATGAGGCACCGCGACAGTTTTTTAGTCAGTAAGAGCTCACACTCCCTTCCGCCCAGCCCTGGGCCCGGGAGAAATCATTTGATGATTTTCCCCTCACAGAAAAAAGGTACAGTTCAAATACTCACGGGCTATGCTTGAATAGAATAAAAAATACTTAGATAAACTAGCGGAATTTAGGCTTCAAGTGGGCACATAAAACCTACCTAAGTAGGTAGGTATTTTTATCAAACTAATTGTTCAAATAGGTAAGTAGAAATTTAGGTATATTTGATTTAGGTGTAAGTAAAGGTTACCTGTTAGGGAAACCTTCCAATAGATACCTAGTGATGCCTATGGGAGGACTAAATCAAACAATTTTATACTTAGTTAGATGTAAATCGCATGTTTCAAATACCTATTTTTATTTAAAAACGTAGAATGAAAAAAGCTCTATGAACTAAATTTACTTGGGTAGGTATTTGTGTGGCTTAGGATATCTGCAATTCTTTTTATATATATACCTATCTACACTTTTTTTATTTGATAAAATTTTAGGTAAGCATAGGATAAAAAAAATAAATCAGAAATTGCCGCTTAGATAGTCACTATTGTGTAGCTGAGTACAATATTTTCCGACGGGATTTTCAGCAACGCTATTTTTCTAATGAACTGTTGTTGTATGTACCTAACTTATCTAGGTATAACTTATCTACTTAATATACCTAGTTTTAAGACATGTTTCTCTAGATATCTAACGGTAGCAAGATTAAAATCTGGTTAAATGTCAAAACTAAAACTCATTAGGCAGAAATATTGACTTAAGTAAGCAGCACGGGTCTGCGGTCGGCGAGTAAGGGCAGCTCGCCGCCCGACCAGAACCAGGCCCGAGCGTACGGCGCGTAGCGTTCCGCGCGCGCCTCACAGAGCCAATTGACCAATACCACAGACGGGGCCCTGAAGGGCTGATGTTCAGCCGGGGTTGCGGGGTAAGCGCAATGAGGCACCGCGACCTCAGCCCAGAGCAGGAGAAGGAACAGGGGGGTTTTTAGTCAGTAAGAGTCTGACACTCCCTCCCGCCCAGCCCTGGGCGGGAGAAGTCATTTGATGATATTCACCTCACAAAAAAAAGTTACGCAGGAAAAACGCGTTTCATAATAAAATCAAATCGAATTCTTTATTTCAAGTAGACCACGACAGGCACTTTTGTGGTCTACTTGAAATAAAAAAAGCCGAAGAAGAAAAAATATCAAACGGTTTAACTTTATGCGTGACAGTCTGTCCGTCTCAAGGCACATTGATGAGGCATAAGTTTAAAATTGTATACCTACTCCAACTTACTACTAATTGATTTAGGGTTTTCAATAAATAAACCACTGTGAAGTAAACAAAACAGATACCATCTCCCTAACTACCGTTACCAAAGTCGGCAGCAATGTCTAACCTATGACCTGATTCTTCTACATCATCCGCTGAACGTAATAGGAGATAGACAGGGACGTAATCAAATTTTATTAAAGATTATTTTAATGATTTTATTAATGATTAAGTGTGGGAGAGCCAAGCTTCGGCACGAATGGGTCGGCTCGACCGGAGTGATTCCACACAGAAGACCGGCGTGAAACAACCACAGCGTTGTGTTTCGCCGTGTGAGTGAGGTTACCGGAGGCCCAATCCTTCCCCGCCCCCAATCCCTCCTCAATTCCTAAATCTCCAAATCCCTAATCCCTAAAAGGCCGGCAACGCACTCGTAACTCCTCCGTTGCGGGTGTCCATGGGCGGCGCTGATGGCTTACCATCAGGTAATCCATCAGCTCGTTTGCCGATCAATTACATAAAAAAAAAGATTAGCAAAAGGCCCATATCACATCAAATCATCACCCTCTAAGTACCCACTGCTGAGCAAAAGATGATGACGGAGATGGTCTGAGCATTAATCACCATGCTTGCTCAAGGCGAATTGGCGATTTCAAACTTATAATAGAAATTTTAAGTCCAGGTTACTTCACGGTGTTTTTCTTCACCGTATGGCAGTGGTGTCTAAATAATTATAGAATGTACATTATACCTCGGGAAAAGTCATATTGGTACTTGCCAGATTTCGAGCCCGCACCCTCATGTGAAGAAGAAGCGTGAGGGCGCCTTAACCTCCGGGCCTCTTGCACCTTTCAATTTCTTCAGCTTTAGATAAAATTAGCGTAACGCAATTAACCTTACTTTACCCTGGAGCGCGAGACACAATGTGTTTTATATTGTGTCTTTTATACCGGCAGACAAGATCGGAGGCCCAATCCCTCCCCTTCCCCTATCCTTTCCCGATCCTTTTATCCGCAACCCCTATCCCCTAAAGGCCGGCAACGCACTCGTAACTCATTTGGTGTTGCGGGTGTCCATGGGCGGCGGCGATTGCTTACCATCAGGTAATCCGTCTGCTCGTTTGCCGACTTATACCAAAAAAAAGAGACTAAAGCTTAATACTTTTTCTTTATCTTTTCTTCTCTGTTCTTGTCTAATTTGTAATGGCTAAAAAATTGAAATTTGAAAGAAATACTAAATACTTCACCCAAATATGTAGGTAATCCTAGTCGCATCATATCCAGAAATACGTAGGGATGATTATTTCTAAATAGGTCATCAGCTAAGTTTTCATCTGCCAGGATTGTGGGTCAAGTGCGATATCTAATGTACCGCTGCCCACCGAGAGCAGGAGACGAAACGGGGTATTAATCAGTAGGAGTCTCACACTCCTCATAGCCTCGCCCAGAGCGGAAGAAGTAATAATGGGGTTTTCCCTTTAAAACAACTATGCCTACACATACCTTTAACATTTTGGAGTTTGACATACCTATTACTGCTAATGAAAAAAAATTACAAAAAATCGAATAAGTACCTACCAAGGTAGGTACCATTATTACCACAAGATTTATTTTCTCGAAAACCCTAAATCAATTGGTAGATAATTTGGAGTAGGTCCTATACAATTTACCTATGCTATGTTCATAAAAATATCGACAATACCTATAGAAAAAAAAAATAGAAAAATTAGCTGAGATTTTCTCAGTGTGGATCTTTCAATTTAAATTTCTGCTAGTTATTTAGATTTATTTATTTATTTATTTAATATCTTTATGCACAAAACAAATGTACAAAGGTGGGCTTAATGCCATGGGCATTCTCTGACAGCCAGACCTTTGGATGATGCAGAGATAAATATAAAGGTGCACAAAACAAGCATCATCAGAGATGTTATAAATACATATTATATACTGTAAATATACATACATATGCTTATATATATATATACATACTATATATTACATATACAACAATAATATAATTACAAATACTACTTAAAATTATACATATTTTGCTATTTGATGTCATGATCACGATACCTCTGCCAACCTCTTCAAAAGCAACTCCCGAACCTTTTGCTTGAACGCCCAACGATTCGACACCATCCTGACATCGAGGGGGAGCGCATTCCACAGAATAATAGATTGAATAAAAAAAGAAGCATGAAGAAATTTTGTGTGATGAGTTGGACATTGAAGAAGGCGGTTATTAGAAGAACGGAGATACTTGCTGTGGTTTGCGCATGTGTATTGGAAGTAAGGGGATAGATAAGTTGGCGAAGAAGGAGAATCAAGGAAAGAGAACAGAGTGGTTAGCGCCCTTTGCTCCCTGCGCTGGCGTATGGGCAACCACTTTAATTGCAGCCGATGTGCAGAAACATGATCATATTTACGCAGGTTGAAGACGAAACGAATGCAGTTATTCAGAAGTCGGTCGAGTTTATTGAGGAGATCTGCATTCAGGTCATAATAACACACATCAGCGTAATCAATTATGGGAAACAACAAGGCCTGCACCAGCATTGACTTGGTGATGGACGGGAGCAGGTTTTTGGCGCGATAAAGTGCCCGCAACGAACCGGTCACCTTATTGCACACACTGGTGACATGTGCATGCCAGTTTAAGTTACTATCAATAAGTAAGCCGAGATCTTTGACGTCACTACTATATGGAATGATCGCACCGTCGAAAAGGACAGCCGGTAAAGATGCAACGTCCACTCTACTCAGAGAACGAGAGCTCCCAATGACAATCGCCTGACACTTATTGGGGTTAACCACAATGCCAAATCTTGCCGACCAGTTATTAATTGCTGCTAAGTCGTTATTGATTTTTGAGATGGCAACGGGGATATTATCGTAGTTAGCCTGACAGTATAGCTGCAAGTCGTCGGCGTACAGATGATGCGCACACTGAAGATTAGAAGTAATAGAATTTATAAAGATAGAAAATAAAAGAGGTGATAGTATACCGCCTTGAGGAACGCCAGCTTTTAGTTGTCGCCAATTTGATGTGGTGTCACCATGCTTGACCATCTGCTGACGCTCCTGAAGATAAGAGGAGAACCATTCCAGAGACTCGCCAGAGACTGTAAGATGGGATAGGATGGCCAAAAGGATGTCGTGACTGACCATATTGAACGCATTCGAGAAATCAACTAGCACCAGGACTGTGGCACTAGTACCCTCGAGGCCAGCTCTAATATCGCCAGTCACTTTAAGTAGGGCGGAAGTAGTACTGTGGCCTGGTCTGAAACCAGATTGAAGAGGGCTGATAAGCGAGTTCCGGTATATGAAATCGGAAAGTTGTTTATGGACACAGGCTTCAAGAACTTTGGATAGGAAAGGAAGTATGGATATTGGACGGAATTGAGACGGAAGAGTAGGACTGGAGACCTTTGGGAGAGGGCGAACAAAAGCTCTTCGCCAAAGGGAGGGGAAGGAGCCGGAAAAAAGGGAAAAATTAATGATGTGGGTTATAGCTGGTAGGAGGTGATCAAGAATAGTCACAATCATGTTTCGAGAAATGTTGTCACAACCTACCGCTTTGGATTTGATGGAAAGGATAATCTTACCAACCTCTGCCGAATCAACCGGAGCTAAGTGGAAAGGATTAGCAATATCGGGGCGCGTCAGATCAGAGATGAATCTTAGCGTGTTCTGTTTCACTAGACGGTCCATGATTGGTACTGTAGCGAAATGCTTGTTGAGATCGTCTAGACACATTGTACTGGGAAGATCTGAATATTGCGTTTTGCCGATGCCTAGAGTTCTAAGGAACTTCCAGATATCGGCTGAAGAACAGGAAGAAATGCTTTCGAGAACGTGGCGGCGTTTAGCATTACGCACCATCTGGTTACACCTATTTCTCGCAAGTTTGAAGGCCGCCCAGTTTTCGTCAGTGCGATCCCTCCTGTGTTTGCGGAACGCCCGGTCCCTGCGGCGCATAGCCATCCTTATCCCAGGAGTCATCCATGGCGCCGGTGGCCGTTTCACCCTTAGTTTTCTAACAGGGGCGTGACGGTCATAAAGGCTGACCACATTCATGTTGAAAACCTCAACCTTTTCATCAACAGAAGTGGCTTCCATCAGAGGTCCCCAGTTGATCATCGATGCGTCCTCCTGCAATTTTGCTCCGTCCATCCGCGCAAAACAACGCCTATACAGGACCCTGGACCCCACCTTGGGTGGTTTAAGGATATAAGATAGGAAGATCAGGTCATGGTGAGAGAAGCCCGGAGCGTCATGTTGACCATGGCAGGACACGAGGGCGGGATTGGAGGTGAGGATAAGGTCAAGCCAGGAGTCATCACCGACAGTGTTATGATGAGTGGGATCAAGAGGTAATACATGTAAATTTGTCGACTCAATTATGTTTAGGAGTTTACGGGAACGGGGGGACTCATGGGAAAGGAGATTGGTGTTAAAATCACCCATGATTACGTGATGCATATATTCAGACCCCAAGGATTCTAAAACTGATTCGAATTCAGTGAAATAATCAACAGTAGGGGGACAGTAAACAACACCCAATACAGTTTTCCCCCCCCGGCTACAAACTTCGAGGAAGAGGTACTCCGCAGGACAGTTCAGAGGAGAAGTGAAGAGCACCTTATAAGAGTATTCGCTACGGAGGTATATAGCAACACCACCTCCTCTCCTGTCAGCTCGATCGTTCCGTATAAGAACATAACCAGGAAGGGGGTAGTTAGTAGAGGGTAATTGTGGTTTGAGCCAAGTTTCCGATATCAGGATGGCATGCACGTCGCTTTTGCCAAACACATCGAAAAGTTCATTGTGATGGCTGGGAATGCTTTGCGCGTTCAGATGGCACACATTCAATAACCGATTGCGGTTATTTTGAAATTGGTTACTGATAAAATCACTAAGAGTGTCGCCAAAAGAGCAGAAGCTACCATTATCAGAGAATTCATTCGCTGATTTAAAAGAATCATCATCAGACATCCTAGATAAAACGAATTATAAAAATATAAAACTACTATCAATATAAATAAAATAAAATAAATTTAAATATATATATATATATATATCACAATATAATGTTAGAATATTCGTTGATATATAATACGTATAATGCGTTTGCTAAACAACAAAATTATTGGTTAAAACTCTGCACCACCCGCCAGCTTACAAAAAAAAGAAAAAAGAAATAGCGAGACAAAAAAAAAAAAACATTAATATGAAATCGAAACATGAACAGAATGAAAAACCAAAATCGGAAACAACTCAAATGATTAAAAGACATATTATTTAAAATTAAGTTAAATTAAATGACCCCTGAACGTATCCAAACGTTACATACAAAGAAATGACAGTCCACGTCAACTTGACATTCATACTAACAATGACGTCTCTCTCGCAATATTTATATGTTTAGAAATTGACAGATGACAACAAGTAAACAGTAGTTAAAAATTAAATAGTCGTGTAATGAACGTTAAAAATTGAGATTCATTATAGTAGGAGGTAACATGGTAAAAAGTTATTTGATAGGATGCGACCACCGACTTAAATGTGTTATAAAATTGAGCAACTAACAAGACGGTAATTATATAAAATAATGTGAAACAATGAAATCGATTCTATGATAGTTATAAATTATATGGGGTATATAAATCGAAGAACTAAGTACAAAAACACGCAAGCAATAAGTGAGTAAACTCGTTAATAAATTTAGAAAAATAATTATAAATATTGAGTGTCCAATTATAAGTAAAGATTTTTAATAAAAATCATTTCTTTGTACCTTTCAGGCTTTCAACCGCCAAAGGCGCCGCAGGCCGCTTCACAATCGCAGGAGACGTGCCTTGCGTCTTCGGGTACCTGGTCATCAGTGGATTTAGCTCGTCCAAGGTTGTCATTTTATGTCGACCTCCCTCAGGATCCTTGATGTGGATGACACCATCATGAGTCCAACAAGCCCGCATGCCAAAGTGTTGACGCGCCTTCACAAATACACTCTGCCTGGACTTTGTAAGGAATTCCTTCACGGCAATCTTGGAGCCCCTCAAACCAGTCTTTGCTCTCCAGACCTTCATTTTGTCAGCTATGGAGGCAAACCTGACCAAAATAGGTCTATGATGGTCAGTGCTGGTCTGCTGCCCCAGCCTGTGACATACCTTAATAGAAGCTCCAGTGAGATTGAGGCCCAATTTTGCATTACATATGCCAAGGGTGACATCGGTACAGTCCTCGCTCGCCACCTCAGCAATGCCTTGAATGATTAGGGCTTTGCGTCGACTCCTTGCCTCAACATCATCAAGCCGCTGGGAATGCTCACCGATTTGGAGACGCAGCAGTTTCAGCATGTCGAAGACCAGTTCACGAAAAGTGCGAAATTCATCAGCCACCCTCGCAATTGTGTCCTTTGTTGGGCCTGCTGCCTGAATTTGAACCTCAACTGCTTTCATCTTCTTGTCTACGCGCTCCTCCCAGGAATTCAGCACTGACAGGATTGAGTACTGTTCGGCCATTGTGTGTGTAGTGATTCAAAATTTATGTTCACTTTAATAAAACTTCTATTGATGTGCTGGCAGGTGGTGTGCCAAATTTGTTTTATTTAAGCAGCTTACTGCACTGTAGCTACTCCGGATTAAGGTAAGTACTTTATATTTTATTTACTATTTAAAAAATATATAAAATCTAAAATATATAAGCAAAAATTAAATTAACAAAAGATAAGTGTGTTCACTTGCAACACCTGTAAGATTTAGGAGACCTTAAAGAAAAGCATTAGTCGTTTACCTAAGTACTAAACGCACAAAATTGTTTTTTTTCTCATTTTTTTTCTAACGAGCCGATCCCAGCCGATGAGTTGCCCGTGGGCCCCAAACAGCACCTAAATACGGCCCTGACTTAGATAGCCACAATCATTCCAATTACACAACACACTTTCTGTAATTGAAAATTTCCTGCCAAGTTTTCTTTTCTCACATTTCTTTCAACAAATTATATGAAGGTTAGGTATGGATAGTTAGGTAGGTACAAACACCTTTCACATCTATTATGAGTTCAAAGTTTAATTCAACAGTGCCTCGCTACTCATTTAGCTGCAAACTTGAACAAGTCACAAGAAAAAAAAATTCGCCGAATCTTGGATATTTAGAAGTTTTTTTTATGTATATCTTGTCTCCTTTTGGATAGAGGATTCCAGTGTTTTTTTTTTTTTGTTTAAATCCTTGCAATTAAGGTACTTGAAGTTTAGAACTGTACCTACCTACCTATGAGGCGATCAATAAGCTTGCTCCCTATATTAAAAGTAAAGTCCAATGCAAAAGGCGCAATAATGTAATAGGTAGGTCTTTACCTATGAAATTGCCGTTTTGAAAAAAATTAAAATAAAAGGAATTTTTTGATTTGAAATGCGATGAAAATGTAACACTAATCAATAAACAAATGACTTTTTTTGGAAAAGAATCCCATGTTTTTAAAACAAAATTAATTAGCCTTAGCCTAACAAAAACTATTTTGATTTGAAATGGCTACTTCAGAACGGCAATTTCATAGGTAAAGACCCTTTTATTATTAAAATGCGCAGTAAGTAAAAGGTAAGGGGTGGTTTTTAGTCAATAAGAGTCTGATGGCCCATTTCAATATTAACTATTTGCAGTAGGTATATAAGTATAGTAAGTAAATGCTTTAACTACAAAAGATGTATTCTATATTATTTAACTTCATAATAATATCTAGGTAAGACTGGACGAGCCAGTTAGTCATTCACGCTTGCTTGCTAAAAGGGCAACATTTTAAAAATTACGTAAGCTGGTACATCCGTCTCCACGGTATTGCGGGCCTTACATCTCAAACCAATCAAAATGCTACAAGAAACATTCCCATAACCTCAAAACAAATAATGGCGCGTAATTGCAGAACATTAGCGGCCATCTTGATTTCAGTTGCCAACATCAAGATAAAATCGATACGTTCATAACACCTCCAATTGTAAATAGGAACGTAGTGTTCAGTTATTCAAATGTGGTCACGACTCTGGCCGCTCCCTTGTGCTAAGGCGTGATAATACGCTGATTGTAATGCAGCCTCGGTGTAATTGTGTTTAGATTACTTTTGTAGGTAGGTACTTACCTAACTATTTGATTGTTCCTCGATATTAAAGAGGTCGCTGGTCGCTGGGTCTTTCTCCGAGTCGGGTAGCGTTATTGATAGGTACCTACTGCAATTTTTAAAACTTTAAGATAGAATGTAGTCTATTCCGTCTTGGTCGTGGTGGAGGTTAAGGCGCCCGCTTCTTATCCATGTTAGTGCGGGTTCAAAACCTTGCAAGTACCTACCAATGTCGCCAACGCACTCATAACAGTAACTTCTCGTTGTTGCGGATGTCCATGGGCGGCGCTGATTGCTTACCATCAGGTAATACGCGCTATCAAATAAAAATATCCGTTTTATTCCTCCCGAAGTACGACTTCTCCCGTTTCAACATTTCCTAGATTTGCTACCAATACTGACTGATGCACGGTTTGTGCGGTGGCTAGGCAACTGGCTGCCGCGCAACGTGTCGCGGGTTCGATTCCCGCACGGAAACACTCTTTGTGTGATCCACAAATTGTTGTTCCGGGTCTGGGTGTGATGAGTATCTGAAATTATATGTTTGTTAACGCACCCACAACTTAGCAGAAAATACTGTCTAATGTGGGGTAAAGTTTTATATACGAAGGGTTGATTTTTCAATAGTCAGATGAATTTTATCTGAGGAATAAAATTGTTGCTGTCACTGTCTTATACAAACATTCTGACGCGACAGTATCATAATTATTCCCTAGGTAACTTTTATCTATAACCATTGTAAAAATCTACATACAGACATCTAGTCCAGCAGACATCTAGTAGACTTTTTGTCTTAAGCACTTTAAAACCTTTGTTTTAACGGAAATTAATTCAATATTCTGTTCTGTCTGTTGTTGTTCTAATAGAAAAGAGGCCTAACTCAAAAAAGAAGGTATTTGAATTTTAAAAACTATGTGTCAATAACAGATTTCTTTTTGAAATACCCTCTTAAATGAGTTAGTTCCGTTTTCTATTAAACGAGCGAATTTTCTTTTGTTTTTTTTATTTAATAGGACGGCAAACGAACAGACGGATTACCTGATGGTAAGCAATCGGCGTCGCCCCTGGACACCCACGACAAAGAAGGAGTGCGTGCTTTTAGAGATTGGGGATTTTGGGGATTTAGGGATTGGGAAGGGAATTGGGCCTTCGGTAACCTCACTCACACGGCAAAACACAAATTTGTGGTTGTTTCACGCCGGTTTTCTGTGAGGCCGTGGTATAACTCCGGTCGAGCCGACCCATTCGCGCCGAAGCATGGCTCTCCCACACTTAAATTTGTTTGAATTGTTCTGCTTACACCCTAAACTTACCTACAGCGTTGTAATGAACGTTAAGCAGCGAAGCTCGGATAAAAGCGTATGAGCATAAAAGTGGTGTATAGTGTTGCGCTTCACTGGCTGCCGATTGTCGATGCAGTAGGGATGGGGTATTATCGATGTCGAGTTAAAAATATTGTTTTTATTTTCAACGTTTTTTGAATACTTTGGTAACAAAGATTTGTTTTGTAATATTGAAAGTACAAAGCTATCTACATAGCATAAAGAAAAAAAGTAAGAGTGGTAAAAATGAATTAATTAAATTAGGTATACGTTATTATGCGTAGAGTTTTTTCTTTAGAACGTACCTAAGTAGTAGGTATAATTTCACGTTACCTAATTTTTTTTTCAGATACAGGAAATTATTAAGTTTCAGTTTAGAGTTAAGTAGGTTAGAAAGTTTCACTTCTCATAAAGTTTTAAAATATATAAATAAAGATAAAAAAATGGATTGTAAATCACTACATAGTATAAACAAAGTAAAGTAATCTATACTAATATAGCGAAAGTAACTCTGTCTGTCTGTCTTTTCTTCACGCCTAAACTACTAAACCGATTTCTGTGAAATTTGGTACAGACATAGTTTGGAACTCAAGACAGGACATAGGATAGACAGGACATTTTTATACCAAAAATCTGCAGTAAGTCACTCTCACTATTCCACGCGAATGAAGTCGCGGGCAAAAGCTAGTCTGATTATAAATTCACACAATAACTTAGTATTTACAATTAACACAGTAAAAAGGTCTAAAGGTCCACCAGTAAAATAACATGAAATACATATCAACTTACCTATTTACATAAGTAATTTTATTTAATACATAAACTGTATACTTAGGTGCATACAACAGCAAATCAAGCTACCCGAATCAGTTAAAATCGTTTCATAGAATTTAAGACTTATTGTTAACTATTTAAAGTTTAAAATTTGTTTTAAAAATGCTGATGCTTTTGGGTTCTGAATCAATTTAGGAGATTTTTTATTTCCAAAAGGAATAAGTTTGATTAAAACGAGTAAAAACTAATTACGACCAAAAGGATATTAAAAAGATAATATCTACCTACATCTCGTCAATGTATTTATGTATAGAGCCATATTTTTTTAATGTAAGCAAGTAATAGGTCAGCAAACGAGCAGACCGATTACCTGCTGGTAAGCAATCAGCGCCGCCCATGGACAGTTAGTACAACGGAGGAGTTACCTACGAGTGCGTTGCCGACCTTTTAGGGATTAGGGATTGGGGGGAGAGGAAGGATTGGGCCTCCGGTAACCTCAGTCACACGGCGAAACACAACGCTGTGGTTGTTTCACGCCTGTTTTCTGTGAGGCCGTGGTATTCTCCGGTCGAGCCGAAGTATGGCTCTCCCATTGCGTTGATAAACTAGGTTTTAATTTCAACTTTATGTACTTGGTCTTAAGTAATCATTTTGTGTTACTTACAATATTAATTATCGACTTTCTTAAGCTAACTAGCCGTGGCTAATTATTTCTAGGTAATACTTATATATTATTTATGCCAAGTATATAAGGAGAAACTTGTTGTGTTTACATTGCATTAATAATTGCTTACAGCTAAAGATTTCTTCGTATCGATATATTAAATTTCCCGCCTTATAATGAGGATGATAATATTTAAAACGTAGGTACATTTACCCTTACTTTATGTAGGTGAAATGTACTTAAGTAAATATGTTTAAATTATAAAAACTTCGCTGATTTTTTGCGCTATTTTTCTATACTAATATTATAAAGAGTAAAATTTGTGGTGTCGTGGTGGCCCGGAGGTTAAGGATCCCGCTTCTCATGCATGAGGGTGTGGGTTCGAAACCTGGCAAGTACCAATGTGACTTTTCCCGAGTTTTCCTTCCTTCTATGATTATTTAGACACCACTGACATACGGTGAAGGTAAACATCGTGAGGAAACCTGGACTTATAATTTCTAATTGTAAGTTTGAAATCGCCAACCCGCATTGAACAAGCGTGGTGATTAATGCGGGTAATCAAACCTTAGTAACGGGTAATAATGGTGATTAAACCTTCTCCGTGTGAGAAGAGGCCTTTGCTCAGCAGTGGGCATTTATAGGCTGATGATTTCAAAATTCTTTCACTGATAGATAGTTATAATATTCCTGAGTGCTATAGCCTATAAAACATCACGCTACGATTAAATGGAGCCGAGCAGCGGATGAAACCGCGCGAGAGTAGCTATAATAAATAAAGTGATTAAAGAGGAGAGTTTATATGTATAATAATATCCATTAATAAAAGTAAAATGAATTAAGTTTCTTGTGGACATATCCTTTTTTTAAATTCAACGACTTTAGTGTCAAAGATTGTGATGCCATCTATTATCTATGATAGGTACTAAGTTTACAAAGGACATGGTAAAACAATAAATAGATATAATAACTATCGTGAGACATACTAAATTAACTAAAAATCGCGGGTTACTCGCGTGTATATATTGAGAAAAGCTCTACTAGTTTCGAACCACAGCGACGTCGCGCAGCCTACTACCTAGCTGCGCGACGTCGCCGCGTCCGCGCACGCTGCTCATGAGGAAGACCCTCTGTGGTTCGAAACTAGTAGAGCTTTTCTCAATATATAGGTACACGTGAGTAACCCGCGATTTTTATTTAATAAATAGATATTTTAAAATCAAAATAAGATTAAGATACGGTAGGATAAATCCTATTTGCTTATCCTATCTTCTTTGTTATCTACATAGTACTTAGATAAAAACATAACCTCAAAATTTATAACTCAAATATAATGTGAAAAGAATATTTTTTTACTCGTAAGTTATTTCTTAAATGCTTTCATTAATTTAAGACTATTTATTTTAGTATCTACAAAACATACCTAATTGATAACCTCGATGAAAAATTCAATAAATTATACTAGACACGAAAAGGTTAAGAAAGATAAAGACACGTCCTACCTGCCGCTGTAAGTATGTAAGTTCACTAAAGTAAAAGTTCTCACTATAATTTGTACCGCAATTTATATTACATACACAAAAACTCAAATACAAAGTTGCAAACATTATCTACAAACGTCACTTTTTTCTATAATCATCATACATAACCAAATAACCAACCAGCCAATCACAAATAACAATTATAAAAACATTAGTACATTTCGCTTTAGAATAAAAAACAAAAATAAATCTATCGACTTTTTATCGTTAGATTAATCACATCACTAATAGCATCAATCATAAAAACTTGGTTGGTAAACAATGGGTGCGGGTGGGCGCGACGACGCGGGCGGCCGACACTTTAGCGACACTTCGCTACGGTACGATTTACTATATCGATACGTGCGCAACACTAATTGAATCGATCGATTTCCGTTACCAAAATTGTTTAAGTACATTCATTATTGCAGTGGTAGTTGAGTTCATTGAAAATAAAGCGAAGGGCGAAGTGGCAATTGAGTATTTTTTAAATATTCATTTGTTTTCGGAACATCCTAATGTTCAATTATTGCTCACAAACTAATAAAGGAATATTTTGGAGTAAAAGGTTACTAAGTATATACAGGAAAAGCCTTTTTTGTGAGGGTAAAATCATCAAATGACTTCTCTCGCCCAGGGTGAGGCGAGAGGGAGTGTCAGACTCTTACTGACTTAAAAGCTCTCGTAACTTCTCCTGCTATAGGCCAAGGCCGCGACACCTTATTGCGCCCGCAACCCCTTCTGAACTTCAGCCCTATAGGGCCGCGTCTGTAATGGTCTATTGGCTCTTTAAGGCGCGCGCGGAACGCTACGCGCCGTACGCTCGGGTCTAGATCTGGTCGAGCGGCGAGCTACCCGTGCTCGCCGACCGCAGACCCGCGAGGTGTTGTCTACCATAGGTACACAATGATACCCTTATAGATATCTAAGTTCTATTAGGTACCTATAAGTAAGTGTAAAACATAACTACTTTTGTTTTTATTTCTTGTAACATAAAAATAAACGTTTTGACAAATGGCAATGTGACAAAATTCTATTTATTAAATGTTCATAGAAACCTTAGGTAGGTACTAAACTTGTTACATATTTTATTTCTGTCTGTGGTGTCTGATTATTTGAGTCAGATAAAGTAAAGTCCACAGTTTTATCTAAATAGCAATGAATGAAAGGGCGCAGACAACATTAACCTTTTTAGAGGGCTCGTTGTGTACCAATGTAATTAGATAATATCTAAGCACGCAATCCCTCTATCACATGACGTTGACCAGACAAAATAAATAAAGAATACGAAATATAAAGAATTTAATTTTAAAATACTCTGACTTGTCTCACTGTTATTAAGTACGTAGATATCCTTTTCAAATACTTGACACAGGTCGCCATTAATTGTTCTATGTTTAAATAAAACTTTTTTTTTCTTTGGTGTCACTAGTTCAACTATGGCGTTAAAGCTAAAAAAACTAAAGCTAAACTATGGCGGCTGTTAAACAATGTAGTTTACTGCTAAACGAATGCCAAATACCAATGGCAACACTTAACAAAGTGTGCGTAAGTTAGGTTTTTTCAACAAAATTAAAGAGGTGCTTGTTAATTTTGAGTTACGGCGCGTCTTACAAGGCTGAATAATGGATGCATTCAGTAGGGCCGAAAGTCGTTTTTTTACAACTAATTGTTCGAAAACTTACGTTTTACTGATAAATGAGCATTATTGTTTTTTTTTTTTTTGTTGGAACCTGTGGCAGACGTGCAAGCGTATCATATTGGCGTAGACCGTGGTCGGCTACACCAGAGTAGTTTAAAAAAAAAGTTGCTCCATACTAAGGTTTTCTCCTGTCGTAGGTTTGTTTACAGCCATAAAATTTCACTAAAATAATATTTCATGGATCACACAAAGATTTTTTCCGTGCGGGTATTGATGCCGGGACACGTCGTCGCATTGCCGCCGATTGCCCAGCTACTGCGTCAAATATGTTATCAAGGTTTATTAGGAATTTGAGAATTATGGATTAGTGATGGGAGGTCAAGGGAAGGATTGGGTGTCTAGTAATCTCACTCACACGGCGAAACACAACGATGTGGTTGGTTGATGCACGATTTTTCTATGAGGCCGTACTATCACTCCGATCGATACTGCCCATTCCTGCCGAAGCATGGCTCTTCCAGACTTAACATGACTTAACTAAAATTCAACAGCCTACGAGTAGGCTGCGCGACGTCGCCGCGTCCGCGCACGCTGCTCATGAGGAAGAACCCCTCTGTGGTTCGAAACTAGTAGAGCTTTTCTCAACATTTACACGTGAGTAACCCGCGAATTTTAGTTAATTTAGTATGTCTCACGATAGTTATTATAAAAACTTAACATGACTTTTCTGAAATTTTCTTTCGGAACAACTTCTCCTGATTATAACATAAGTATACCTACTTTAAAGAAATAATTGTTAAAATTGGTCTAGGCGTTCTTGAGTTATGCGCTTCACAACACATTCTACGTTTCTTTTTACATAATTAAGAAGGTTTAACCCATGTCCCACTCAGGGTGAGAGATATCATTTTATGATCCCTTCCCCCCTCCAATGAAATTACTTATAACTACACTAGACTATGTTAAATTTGGGATTTGGAGTACTTACCTACGGATGCTGAGGAAATCACGGGGACAAAACCGCAAGCCAAGTCTAGCTCACAAACAAATCAACCCAATAACTAGTGCTGCTCCCACGTTTATCGATATCGACATTTAAACAAGAACGCGAACTCGGTCGTCCATTTTGTAAAACATGACCATTTACGAGCGCGCCGCGCGTTGCGTTCAACAAATGCGTTCTGGATTAATTTAATAATACGTACGTAATTACTGTTTTTAACTTCCGTTCCAAATATAATGAGAAAATGTTTTGATTTTATTTTATTGTACTTTGTGGGCCTGAGTAATAGCGTTTTATGTTTTATGTGACTCTCCGTGTGGTCGCCATTGTAATTTGTAATTGGTACGTAGGTGTGAGCCAAGGAACGATCATTGGTATTTTATAGTATGTATGGATTAATGAAGTACAATGGAAAAATGAAGTCTTATGTAGATAGAGATTGTACCACGGCCCCGGTCTGAAAAGGAGAAGGAACGGGGTGATTTTTTTTCAGTAAGACTCTGACCTTCTATTGTCCCTCCCAAGGCTAGAGGCGTAATTTTATGACAGAAAAAAATTGATGTCACAAAAAATGCCATAGATAACTATGCGTCTGACATACCTACGTAGTCTAGGTCCTAGACTATGAAGGTATATCTAATGGAATCTAAATCTTTATATTTAAAAATGGATCGCAAAATGTGTCGGTAAGCGCATAACTCAACAACGCCTGGACCAATTTTGATAATTCTTTTTTTGTTGTGTTTGTTATTATCAGGAAAAGGTTCCTATCCAAGAAAATATTGGGGAAGTAGAGGGGAAGATGATGAAAACCTTCCCCTTTTTGCAAGATAGTTGGACCCGTGCGAAGCGGGGGAGGGCGGCTAGTCTTAAATATATATAAATGCGAAAGTAACTTTGTCTGTATGTCTATTCTTCACGCCAAAACTATTTAACCGATTTCTGTGAAATTTGGTACATAGTTTGGAACTCGAGAAAGGACATAGGATAGTTTTTATACTAAACATCTGCAAGAAATCACTATTCGACGTGAACGGAGTCGCGGGCAAAAGCTAGTCTTTATTAAATTAGCAATCGTAAGATATTTACATTAGGTACAGTTACAAAAGCGACCAGTGTGCCTAGCACGAACATTATCGAGAAAGTATTCGTATCGAGATCGAAAGCATTTTCTATGGGATTTGTACAGCGCCCCTACCGTGCGTAAAAGGAACTAAAAATCGCAAGCACGAATGATTTTGACAACTATCGTATAGTAATCGTATCGTGTTGCTATCGAAACTTAGAACATTTTGACACAAATTGGAAGCACGAACGATCTTTTGACGTATAGTAACGTAAGTTTCGAAGGCTGGCTATCGAAAACTGTCGAAACATTTGTCACTAAGAATTTGACGGTGAGAAAGGTTTCGAAATATTTCAATCGTGTTTTAAATAATATATTATAAGGTTTGTGAGTATTCTTTACGAGTATAACATCATGCAAAACCGCCGCTGTACGAACCAAGTTGGAGAAATAGTTTATTTGTGGCTATTTTACTTGGAGATGAAGAGTCAAGAGAAACTTCGTAAGTACCTAAGTACCTACCTATTCAAGTTATGTTTCACTTAATATACACATATGTATTCAAGAAAATAATACGAATTAACTGATTATTCTAAAGAAATCGTGTGCCGAGCTAAATTCATTAAGATATCTAATCCAATGGATATCACTGAAACGTAGTTTAGAAATACTAGGTACCGCCTAAATAAAGAAGCCTTCAAGTACTTCTGTGAGCAACTCCTACAAAAAACTCACCTTATAATGCTAAAATGAAATCAATAGGAGTCGAGCAGCGGGTGAAACCGCGAGGAAGTAGCTAGTATAAATTAGGTTTTCTAATAAGTATTTTTTTACAGGTGATTCTGGCTACCCACAGCGACCATGGCTAATGACGCCTACTCATTTTGGATGCGGTAGAGGGAACTCCGGGCCACAATATACTGCGGTAAAAGAAGAAGAGGTGATGCTTGTGCAAAGACCGCACTCTGAATTATGCTCCTGAAAAATGTGCTTGACAACGGCTTGCTGCGTGTTGCATAATTTGGTCATAAATTTCAATGTGCCTGAGCCACAGGTAGATACAATAACAGCTGCACATCAAGACTTGTCTCATACCTCATCTTCTGATATGAGACATGAAAATGATAGAAGCGATGATTTGATAAGTGAAAGGGCTTTAAGTAATATTCTGGTACAGCAAATAAATATACTACACAGATGACCCAAGTGTTTTATTATTATACATTTCCAAAACATCTTACACACTATAAACTTAAAAACTATTCTTACCTATGTTTTTATAATAGGTAACTATAGTGAGACATTTTAAATTCAATTCTAACATAATCTTTCCTCATTCCAAAATGTAGTAATATACATTAAAATTAAAATTAAAATAAAATATGTAAATATACATTAATCATCTTTTTAACTAGATTATATTTTAATACATTTATTGCCTCTCTCAAAAGTTCCAGCCACTGAGCCTGTAAAAGGAGCTCTGCATCTCTCCGTCTTACTCTTCATTCTTCTCGTCGTAATTCCAAACGCTCTTGTTCCATTATATCATATGTTTCCTCACGCTCCCTAGCAAACTCCCTAGGTTTCTTATCATTCTCTAAACACAATTTGATTAAACTCCCTTTACATTTTTCTTTTCGGTCGAGGCTTCCAGCATTCCTTTTCTAATGGAGGATTGGCGACTGGTCGGGACTGGTGGTGTCGGTGAACGGCTGGCTTCATGGGTACTGCGGAGTGGTCGGAACACTGAAGGCTCGCTGCTTGTCACTGGCATATTCCATGAAATCCACAATTCAATGAAATCCATTAATTCGTATTGGAGCCGAGTCCTCCTCATTTTAAAATAAATTTAAACTAACCGCTTAATAAGATAGCCGCATAATTACCTATCTTACATTCTTTGTTTTGTTTGTTAAAAAAAATACGTCAATAGCCGTCAAACGTCACCTTTGTCAAAAGAACGTTCGGAAATCGAAAATTATGTTACAAAATTTAAATAACCAAATAATATTTTTTTCATGGATAAAGTCATTTTATATACTTCTTGACTCGTTTTAAGAATTATTTCACGTAATTAATATTTTTTCATTTAAATATAATACCATAAAAGGTGTAGACGAAGGTTGAAATATGTTTAAAATTAATTTTAGTTTTCAGACGAAATCTTTATGTTAAATTATGTTCAAGAATTCATTCAATTCGTTCACTTGGGTGCTTCTCTAGCTTACATTAGCATGACGTCACTAACGAATTCGATTCGAGCTCTCGCTAGACGATACGATAGGCTTCATGCTGCGACATTCTGTTTTCGTCACATGAAGTATCGACGTCTCGATACGTTAACGTTACGATTACGATAGTCATTCGTGCTAGGCACTCAGTTACCTACTGCGCGACGTGAAGGAAGTTCTACTAGAGCTCATAACAATTGCTTATGTGATCTCTTTCAAAAAGAGTAGGTAACCATGGAGTTTCTTGCTCGTTCTTCTCCATTCGAATCTACTATTTGGAACTTGGAGCTTCACTGACGAACAGACTGACAGACTACTATTCTATTTTGACGTTTTAAAAGTACCTACCTATTTATGGTTTAGATGAAATAAATTATTTTGATTTTGACTACAAATTGTTGTTTACAATGAAAACAAGATGAATACAAAATATAAAAGGAAAATAGTTTGGATTTTACTACCTAATTATAATTTTCGTACAAAAAAAATATTTCATTCATATGAGTAAGTAGGTATCTATTTCCAAGAAAGCAAATCCAACTAATTACGCAAAATTAGGCATCAAGATAACAATCTATGTCGGCATTAAGTAAACGCCATGTGCCTACTTTATATTCCATACATTGGCAAAAGGAAACAAAATTAAAATACCTCATAAATAAACAAGCATAGATATTAACTTCTTATTAACATTTTTACCACATTTCAACATACAATAAACACAAAATATTGTCGTAGCTCATCGAATAATCGTTAATGTCATTCTAATTCGATAATTACGAACAAAAAAAAAGGTTATAAAATCGATTCCCGCCAATTTGAAGAAACCATTTTGACATCTGTCATGCAAAGAGTTCCGATACACGCGAGGCTTGATACCTGGTAGGTACTTATTTTAATGAACTTGGTTATGTCTACACCTGCTTCTAGAATGGATAATTGAATAAAAAAACGTGCTTATTCGATTAATACATACGTATTAAGCTCCTATTTATGTACCAACACGAAGTTCTTAGACATATTATTGCAGGTTTCAAGACATACCTATTTATCTCAGGGTAACTAAGTTGTGTTATTTTTTTTAAATAGATACCATTATATAACTACATAAGTATATCTATAATAAGTATATGGTGGTAAACATAACATTTCTGTCTTATTCGTATACCGTAGCCGACGGGAAAACACGCCATATTGACTGAAATGTAGGTAACCTCCATAACCTATATTCCACTTCCAGGAAGCCAGGCAGTTCGTTAATCGAAAAGTATTTTAATAGTGTTATCTAATTTCCATAACTTAGTGCGTTTACTCGCCCTATTGAACTGCATCATAGCTATAAGCTATCATTAGGTATCTCTGCTATGCGCTACACCGGCCGTAACTACATAAATACAATTTGCTACGATATCGCTACGTCTCTCTACGAACCATTTTTGTCATTTTACAATATTAATGTCATTGGATGTTTGTGAACATGAGCTTAAATAAATACGAGTCACCAAAAAGTTTTACAACTAGAAGCTCCTTAGACAGTCAGCAGCGTTGCTTCCTACTTTTAGCAGAGAACAAGTCGTGGCTGACATAAATTTAATGATCAACACTTAAAAGTAGCTATTCGTTTCTCTATACAGCATTGAAACAAAAGTAGCTGTGTATTAATGCTTGTACATTTATTATACCCGTCACAAAAACATAAAAATAAAAAAATCCGCAGTAATGTCAATTTATTGTCAAGACCTTTTCTGTATGTCATGGCGTAATTTGGCGCGCATCCAAGTGACATTTCCCGCCAATACTTATACTTGAAACCTCCATGTTATGTACTTATTATACATTTAAATTAGATACTTAAGTTATTTATTGGATAAATAACACGTTGTAAACGTACACTTGTTTATTGTTAACGTGTTTTGAAATTATATTGTTTTATTATGATTATTTACCTACCTGAAGGAGACGGTTTTGATGTTGTGAAACCTGTGCGATACGGTACCACCTACCTATATCTAAGTACCTAAGTATGTAATTTAGAAGTTAGGTATACATACCTATGTATTAGTTTATGTTACGTATGTTTTATCTATCGGATAAGTAGCGTCTTTAAGTAATTGTGTTTAACACGAGTAAGTAGGCACCTAAAATCAAAAGCCAGCGTAAAAAGCACACGTGAGCATTTGCATTGACGGTACATTTTCTAGAACCTGACATTCTTATGGCTCCAGGCTCGCAAACCCTTACGGGATGGAAAGAATTTAAAGGGTAAATAGATAGGTACACGAAAGGGGTCAATAGATGTGGGCGAATTTTCCTAGTATCTATTCACCCCTTTAGTAGGTACCTTGGTCTATCTACCTCTCGAATTCTTTACACCCCGTTTTACCTTGTCAAGTTTTGATAAGGATTTAGGAGGAGTTCTTACGCGCCCTTTTCCGTCGGATCGAATCACTAAAACAATCTTATGTAAATAAATACCTTATATCTAATAACTATTTCTAAATGCCATCCGTTACATTCACCTTTTAACAAGTTACGATCGAAAGTTCTATTAATAAAGAACAAACATATACATACATAACATATGCAATCTAAAAGCCTCTGATCATTAATAACAAATTCAAATCGCAAGCCATACTAAACTTTAACTATTCTAAAACAAATTGGATCTGTTTAATCAACACTATAAAATTACCAATAAAAATAATTAACAGTCTTGCCAGCGTTTAATTTCTTCGCGGGCTTTTTAAATGTGTTGACTTTTTTATTTTTTATGACGCTTGATCTCGTTCGGATACGAAAACCAAACAATAACACGGACGCACTCATTATAAAACGCCCGTACAACCGTACCTCTAGGCTGAATATAAATAACGCATTCAAAATCCCCTGCTCTCTGTCCGTTAATTACTCCAGCCAGTTCGAAACAGTCAATTATTATTTGAAATATAAACATAGAAACGCCATGGTACCAGTTCTTACTACTTATTCTTAATTACTTTTAACTAAGACGTAACTCACTCGTTGAAAGTAGGTATTTAGTGAACTTATCTTTCAACTAGGGACGTTGATGTATTGCTGGGTGAAACGGAGCATTATTTGTTTTTTTTTTTATATAATCGCCGCCCGCCGGCAATGGGCAAGGCCCATTCAGCGCGAGGGAAGTTTTACTGCAATGTTGGGAATATTTAAATAAAGTGACAGTTATTATTTATGGTGTGTTTGGCTCGTTATAAATTTTGTAGCAATAAATAGAAGGCGTTTCGAACGCTGATATTCATTAAACATAGTACAAGCACCAGTTACAATAAATATTATTTACTTTTCTTAAGATTATCCACATAAACCATCAAATACAAACGTATTACAAAAGAATAAGCGGCGCGGAAAACGTAAATAAATACTAAAACTTTATGTAATTGACACTAATTACTCTGTGGAAAACGTAATAAAGTACAACTAATATTTCAACCTTTTTATTGTACTTATTACAAAAATACAAACTTTTATTTTTATTAGTTAATTTCGGGGAGCTTAAGTTTTTGTGTTGGCAACTCGAGCGTGGCCGTTGGAGCGAACCATGTAATTAGGTGGTTATAAAAACTTTAGGTAATTAATTGTGTTGCTTTGTGTTGTTAGTGTGCATTAAATTGATATTTATTGTTGACATTTCGTGCCGTGAGCGAGGCTCGTATTTAATTGTTGTTAATTCGTACACACGACGTAAAATGGCGGTCGTTCTTCGTCGGTATGTATTTGTAATTAAAAAAAACTACAAAAGATACCGAATTCCTATCACAGCTTGTGGAAACAATAATTCTGTAATTATTTGCCTATCTTTTGTAATGAGATGAGCTTCAACTATTTTATTACTTACAGAAATAAAAATAAATGAGGTTTAGTCATGAATTCATTTTTAGTACAATGTTAATTTATTAATCTTTTATATATGAATTGGATTAGGCATCTGAGTTATTATTTTAATATTTATGATCTTAGTATAAGTATATATAGCAATTCATCTTGGTTCTTTTGTAAAAGAAGGTAATCACTTAAAAATTGGCAGTATTATAGTGAAACAACACTCAAGGCCGTGGGAAAATGTTGCGACAAAAAAGTTGACAGACTCATTAGTAGAACATCGATAAAATCCAACAGATACTGTCCCTATACTACAAATAATAGCGCGGGAAAATAGCCCGCCATCTTTAAAACGGTGCCTCACTGACCTAAAACATAAAATTATGGTTAGGAAAGCATTTAATTACACGTAAATGCGATCGAAACCAAGTTTAGACGTTGTTATTAAGCTAAATATGTTTGAATTGCTAATTAATCGTCTCCGAACGACCTCTACGCACGCCATTTGCACACCCACTAAATTAATCGTGGAAGGTGGACAGAATATGGCCGTGATTAACCATTGTTTTCATTTTAAAATGGTGGGGATTAATAATGTTGAGCTAATTGTTATTACAGGGTACTTATTGTAATAATATTTTGAGTACAAGGATGATTACTTTTGTACAAGTAGGTATCAACTATTGTTTCTAAACTTATTTAGTTTTCGAGTGTCCTAATAGAAACGGTAATTGCTAGTACTTACTGTACAATGGTCATACATTGTCAATAAGATTGTAATGATATTATTCTCTAAACTAACAACTATTGGTTCTTGACCACTGCCCAATATGGAAAAGATGGCATTGTCTAGCTTTATCAACGGTAGACATCATGGAGTCGCGATTTGATTACGTCATGTTGTAACATTTATGTATAATATAAGTAAGTGTTATGAAAAATCCCTTGGGATTTGTCTTAAGCGTTAAACTATAAGTGCTCCAGAAGCTGCTCTGTGAGTGTGGTCAGGTGTGTTTTTAATGAGGTAGGTCGTCTGTCGAGCCGACTGATAACCTGACGATAAGTACCTAATCGACGCCGCCCATTGATGGACACCCACAACACCAAAGGAGTTACGGGTGTGTTGCTGGCCATTTGAGAATTGGGGTTTGTAAGTATTTTTTTTTTATTGTACTTAACAGGTGCTTAGGGGGCCCTACGGGGTGGTTATTAAGAAGTTTTACTTTGCCGGCCCATAACTAACTGCCAAGACCCCTTACTCCACTATCGTACGTGCGAGAAGATGACCAAAAAGGTAACAATAAAAGGATATAAAATGCAATAATTCGTACCAATTAGAAGTTTATGTTATAGAAAAGCAATGCTTCAGCACGAATGGGTTGGTTCGACCGGATTCGCGCGCCTTACGCTTGGTTATATACTTGCAAACCCTCTTGGTCTGATGTTGCAGACGTCCACTACTAACCCCAATCATTTACTATGAATGTAGGTACTCCATAACACTTAAAAATGTGGGTGTCTATCTAGGGAGTAGTAGACTCAACCCGATTCTAAGCTGCATATCAATACCTATTTGTCATAAAAATAGACCTTATACACCTAACCTAGCAAGAAAGGTATACCTACATTTTGAGGCCATTTTTATCGCCGGTTGGACCGACCAAGGTGCGGAAATCATAATCGTTGCCGAATTCTTTGCCACATCTAAGACCTCTATTCTAACAACAGTGGGTTTTGGAAGAATCTGTAACTACTTTTTACTTTACATAGAAATCAAAATCATAAAGTCTATTTTCAGGTGGTTTAAAATTTTTAAACATTTTCTATTTTTATGAAACTCAAATGTAATCTGACTCATTGTCGCAAAGCAGATAAACTGTACCTACTGTAAATAGTGACAAACTCTGACTAACAAGTAAAATTGGATATGGAACACGTATACAGGAGTCAGTTATCTTATCTATAACAGTAAGTTACTTCCCCTTAACAAAATACCTACCAACTTAAAATGCGACAAATATTTTTTGAGACAGATAATATTAAATCTATCTATTAAAAAAAATCAACGTTGTCATCTTATCCTATTCGAATGAATTTTGTGTCAATAAACATAATAATTATGTCCCAGTTCCGTACCTCTTATTAAAGTTATTCAAAGGGCCTATGCGAGTTGACTTCGGCCGCTCGTACGCCTCCTACAGGTCCAGGTCCCTGGCCTGTGATAGAAAACATAAAAATTGGTTCAAATATAATCGCCATTAATCTTAAGGTCAACCTCCGTAAGGGTAACTGCGTAAGTTTTTATCCGAAAACTAAGGCCTATTGTTTCTGAACGTACACATTACGTCATTGTCGATGTGACGTTTTTGACAGAGACGTGTGTACCAATGTCAATGTCAGAGTGTCACAATTTTTAGTAGCAAACTAGCAAAACAGTGTTGAATTGGAAGAACTATTTATTAATTAAACTGTAATGTCCACGTGAATATAATGTGCTATTATAATATATCTGTAAATATTAGACATTAAGCATAAATGAATCGACGAATTAATTTCATGGGATACAGATTATCCGGTTCAAAATGTCTAGGTATATGCTTATTGTTGACTTTTCTAATGGGATGTTATTTAGCGGCTTTACCTATTCGATACGGTAAGTTTTACGTCCAAACGTTATCTATATTATATTAAGAGTCATTTTGAATGACTAACTAATTTCAAATTGTTAAAATATTTACAGAAAAAGAGGCCCTACCTAACCCCGTCCGACAACGAATAACATCGCTAGAAACGAAAACAAAGCGTCTTGCAGTGCTCGTCCCTTTCCGAGACCGCTTTGAAGAGCTCTTAGAATTCGTGCCTCACATGTACAGCTTCTTAAACCGCCAAAAAATACCATTTCACATATTCATAGTTCAGCAAAAAGACAACAATCGATTTAATAGAGCTTCCTTAATAAATGTTGGGTTTATTTACTCCAAGAAGGACTATGACTACATAGCAATGCATGATGTGGACTTATTGCCAATGAATGATAATTTAAAGTATGACTATCCTGCAACGGGACCAATGCATATCTCATCTCCAAAAACGCATCCTAAATATCACTATGATACATTTATCGGAGGCATTTTGTTAGTGACTAGAGAACAGTATGAGTTAGTCAATGGGATGTCTAACAACTACTGGGGATGGGGATTGGAGGATGATGAGTTTTATGTGAGATTAAAAGATGCAAACTTAACTGTGATGAGGCCAAGCAATATTACTACTGGGATAGACAATACTTTTAGGTGAGACCTCCTTTTATTTTAATATTTTTTAATTGCATTAACATGTAGTTTTTTTTTCTACTTCAAAATCTATAATTATGATTAAAAATGTAATCCATGCCATTGACTCAAAGGTTGGTTGGTGTAATCACTAGTAGCTGCTAGGCCACCCTTGTACCCTTCTTATCACTACATGTCTTTCTCTGTTCCTATATCCCTATGTATGCTTAAATCTTTAAGTCAATTCAAGTCAAAATCATTTAAGGTACTTTTGAGACGTCAAAATAGAATAGTAGTCTATCAATCTGTTCATCAGTTAAGTTAGGTGCTTAAATTTAATCCTTTGTTGTCTCAAATAGCATAATAGCATACAATATAATTATGCATTCTGACATTTAAAACTATACAACGGATTTTGTAGTTTGATAAAGTGAGTGATAAAGTTTGGTAGAGTGAGTTTAGATTTGCATGTATATAGATAGAGTAATTGAAGAGGAAGGTTTAAATGTATAATAACATCTATTGAATAGTAGTGTAATTTAGAATCCGCATTACACCCGTGTGAAGCTTGGCGGGTAATTAATATTTTCTATAAATGTTCTGTAAATTACTTACTTGGTGTATTATAAAGTTATCTACTATCTATCTATCTATATATTCTAATCAAGTTTTTATTCCATCTCTATCAAAGATAAAAAACCATTATTATTTCTTTATCATATCAACATTACTTGTCTATATCAATAGTTAAATAATAATATGGAAAATACATAGTTTTTCCTTAAGATTATCTAAACAAGTTACCAGCAAAAAGTTTATGACCATGAATTAGGTCATAATCTTTTATGTTTACAAATTTAATGGGGTAGAATATTGCTAAGACTGCACAGGTAATATGGTACAATATGCCTGTAGGTGGCAGTTCAGACAGAATAATTTTCTTTTGTGTGCTCCAGATGTATGTGTTAAATTATTTGTTACCGTGTTAGAAAAGAAAAATAATGCTATTCTTAAATATTTATATTTCAGTCTTGTGTTTAGCTGTAAACCCAAGCACAAGACAAAGTTATTTAAAATATTGACATACTCGTGTGAATCAACAACACGCGCACGCTGCTCGTCAATAAGAGTCCCGTTGTGTCTTGAAACTAGTAGAGCCTTTCTCAGTTGTTTCACGTGAATAAGTCGCTATTTTCAAATCTCAGTAAAATTTGTATATTTCACGATAGTCCATGTGTTATACATATTTTAATAAAAATCTATATTTCCAGACATATCCATGACAAAACATACCGAAAACGCGACATGCGGAAATGTTACAACCAGCGCGAGGTAACCCGTCGCCGCGATCGCCAAACGGGCATTCATGACGTGCTATACAAGTTGCACAACACACACACGGTGGCCGTCGACGGGTTAAACGTCACAGTTTTAAATGTGGAACTCATTTGTGATAAAAGCAGAACTCCTTGGTGTCAGTGCCCAGAACCTGTAAAGGCAGCTAAGAAAACTTAAATTTAGAATTGGAAAGAAAAATTGTTGATTTTTTTCTATAATATAGACAAAGAATACTCTACATTCATTTTTTTTAAAAAAAGCCTCTTTGGCTATTTGCTCATTAAAAGAAATGCTGAAGAAAAGAATGCATGTTAAGATATCGTTTTCTGAAAATTAACACTTATCTAAGTTTGCATTTAATATGTATAAAAATATATAATATATACCAATATCCAATGTATCTACATTATTGGTTTTCTCTTTCATTTGGAAAGTTTTCTTACGTAAGCTTTGTGTTGCAATAGCAAAATTCTTGGTTGTGTAAAAAGTATTGAACATTTTTTTTTAATATTTTATCTACATATAATATTTTATTCCGATAATTCTATACCAATAATTATTACAAACTTGTTTATTAAAAAAGTCGTGTAAAGACTCTTGATAACACATCAAGATACCCCAACCTAGCTCTTTAGTAGATTTTTAAGTTCGATAAATGTACAATGAGGTTGAAAATGTAATAAAGAACTTTAGGTTTGGCTCTAATGTAGAATTATCTTAATAAACTGTGTTATAATATTATAAAGGCACCAGTTAGGCCTACCATTAGCGTGAATCTTTCGGGCGAGAAAGAGGGAGCTATACTGTATAGTTCCATCCCTCTTTACACGTCATGGTAGGCGCTCTGTGCCTACTTCGTCAGGCAATAAAATGCACATTGTTATATATTGTGTGTGTCATGTACCTACCTATTATTTATATCTATAACTATATCATTGATATAAGACTGTATTTAGTTGGTATTATAAATTAATTATACTCGAAACCTAGTCTAGTAAATGTAATCCGCGTCGCCATTTTACTGAAAAAATATATTTATTTATCAAACCCCAAGTGAACACCTATTGTTATTCTAATGTGTCTCGCATTACCACGAGTGAAAGCATAAATTACTTACTGTTACTATATAAATGTCAAAAGTGAATTAATGACGACATATTTTGAGTTAAGACCAAATTTAAATGACCCTGTATTATTGTTTCTCAATAATAATTGACAATGCAAGTTCAGCAGACCAACCTACACCATATGCTGTGGATTTAAGACTATGAATGAAAACTTTGAAGTCGAATGTTTAAAAAAGAAAATAGAAAGGAGTAGGTTGACTAGCGTCAGTACATACGTATTGCGAGGATGCTCGAAAACCTTCGAACCTGAACGGAGCCGTTAGAAAATGTCATGAGAAGTACAGGACTTAAAACTCTTGAATACTTCGAAGTCTAGAAGTTGTTGTAAATTGAATGTGTAATGTTTTATGAGTAGGTTGTCAACATTATTATTGTTATTATCATAAAATTGTTTGTCCATTTATCATGATTCTTTATGTAGGTAATGTCAAATATTATCAATTGACCAAAATTTAAAAACTTACATATGTCATCGTTTTGTATTATTAAAATCCTTTATTTTCATACTTGGTGTATTTCCATTTATTTTACCTTCGACTATCGGCCATCCAAATCCAAATCATCTTGATCCATGAGATAGATTCCCATAGGTAATCGTTACGCTTTGCAAGCGGGCTAGGAAATTGTTAGGTTATAGTTAATCAGAGGGCGCTACTTCTTCTTCAGTGTGTGAGCCACGCTGCAGCCACGCTTCGGCTTGAACGTAGTGATAAGGCCAAGGCCTCACAAAATATTGTCGTTAAACATTGTTTTTTTACGGAATAGGAGGCCAAATGGTGAAGGAAATCATCGTGCTCAAAAACCAGCCTTGGGCAAACGTTTTGATTAATACACAAATCTTCTCCATGTGAGAAGAGGCCTTTGCGCAAACAAGAAGATCCATCTGTTGGTAAGTGATCACCGCCACCCATAGGCATCCGGAACACCAAAGGATCCTCAGGCGCGTTACCCTTCTTCATAGGAGTAGGTACGCTCGTTTCTTGAAGATTTGAAGATCGTATCAGTTTACTAAATCCTCCTATCCTCATATTCGAAAAAACTAGCTGGTCATTGCCGGTGCCGATTGCTTACCATCAAGTGATCTGTAACCTCATTTTCTAACAACCCCTTCCCCCCCTAAAACTTCTCTTGTGTCAAGTCTGTCCCTTAGTCGGATAATAATGACACCTGTGGAAATAGGTAGGGATAGTTACAAACTTAATCTATGAAATAAAACAATTAACATTAAATAAATAGAACTTTATTTTCGAGAAGCAATATTCGTAATGTTTCAACATTTTACAAAGCCTACTAGATATCAGATTATTTCGTGTTTATAAATACTCTACAAGGCGGTCCTATATCTTGATTTTAACTGTTTTTCTTTATCATGTAACTATGTAATATTGTGATAATTACCTATAGTTTATATAAGCTAAATAAAAGATGGCATTTAATTACTTAATAAAGAACATATGAACGGTTAAATTGTACTACATAATGATAACACAAAATAACTTTCCCAAAGGAAGTTGTGGGATTGCGAATGCAAACTCAATAATGTGCTCTAAACCCGGCCAAGAGCAGAAAAAGGAACGGGGTGACTCCCTCTCCTATGGTGAGACAATGGATAAGTTTGCCCCAAATAAAAACTCATTCGTTTAATTTGTATCATACATAATAACAACACGATACAGTTACTGGACGCAGTGCAGATGTTCCATTCGAGTACGAAACAAATTTTTATGTGAAATTATTCCGGGTCTGGGTGTGATGTGTATGTGAAACTATAAGCTTGTACACACAAAGAGAAAAATCTAATATGGGACAGTGTTTAACATATTTAGATGAATAAGGTAGCAAAAGCCAACGTTATTAGTAATAATTGATAAGTTAATTCTATATACAAATATAAAGAGGTAACATTTGTAAGTTTGTAGCTAGATAGGGGATATCTTTGGAATCGCTGATCGGATTTTCAAGATCCTTATCTGACTGATAGCTACAGTGATCCCGAGTGCTATATCCTATAAATTATACTTGATTTACGTATTTTATTCGAGCTTTTGAAGGTTGCTGTTTTTAATATACCTACTTAACACATTCAGTGCCCCCGACGCGTATGTGCGTTTCCTTACGCTACTCTGTGTGCCCTCGACGCACCTGTGCGTTCTATACATTAATGTATTGAACGCACATACGCGTCGGGGGCACTGGATGTGTTAATAATAAAAGTTGCCAAATCAATGAGTTTAGACAACACACAACTTTCTTTGGGAACTATCTTTGTAATCATAATAACTATCATGTGCTTTGTTGATTAATTAATAGTACCAACTTTAGCAATTAAATGCCACCTTATAAAGTGTGTATGGCGAAACGAGAAACAGATTGAAGGAGCCAATTTTGGTGCTAAATTACAACAACTTTATTTCCCCATAAAAATCACAACAGCTAACTGATCATTTTGCATGAAGAAGTAATTTTTTATTAACTTTCTCTATACTTTTACGGAATAGGAGGCAAATGAGCAAACGGATCACCTGATGGTAAGCGATCGGCGACGCCCATGGACACCTGCAACACCAGAAGAGTAACAGGGGCGTTGCCGGCCTTTTAAGAAGTAGTAGTATGGAGTTTCTTGCTCGTTCTTCTCCATTCGAAACTACAATTTGGAACGGGCACCTAGCTTCACTGACGAACAGACTGATAGACTACTATTCTATTTTGACGTTTCAATAGTACTTGTTTATGGTTAAGTTGGAGTAAATGATTTTGATATGATTTGTAGCACGCTCGTTTCTTGAAGGTTGGAAAGTCATATCGGTTCGGGAATAACGCCACCGAAAGATCATTCCAAAGTTTTGAAAATTGTATTCTCTATTCGTCTTTTAATTAGAAAAAGTTTTATTTGAGCACCAGAATGGGCTTCTTGAATATGTCCATCGCTTAACCAAATAAACTGTATTAACACTGGTATAAGTGTGATTGAAATGATAAATGTAATTTCTCATTAACTGGTAAGAAATCGGTGTCACATATACCTACACATTTGCAACATTCTAAGCTACAAGTGCACTGCCCTGTTGATTGATGAAACTAAACATCGTCAAATATATATTTTTAACAGTTCTTTATTGTATTTAGATAATGATATTGTTGTGATACAAACAGGCTATTTTATATTTTAATATTGACTAGAGAATTGTGCATGAAGAACTAAAGCATTTTTTATTGATACATTTTTAAATACTTACAAAAACAGAAATAATATATATTAGCAAAATATGTTGTAGTTAAAACAATTACTTTTAAGACTGGTATTTCAATAGTCAGATAAACGTTATTCGACGAATAAAATTGTTGCTGTCACTGTCTTATACAAAGACTCTGACGCGACAGCATCGAAATTATTCCCCAGGTAACTTTTGTCTAATCATTAAAAAATCAGCCCTTATACATAAATAATTATATCCTGATATACATATTTTGAAATAATAAAAATATTTCGATTATATCAAATTTATTAGGTATACATCAGACATGATATTATAAAAAAAAAATACGTGTCGAATAAGGAACCTCCTTTTTTATCGGTTAACAAATTATACATTTAAAAAAGTTTGTTCTGATAAAAAATAGACTTAAAAACAAATTCAGATCCCTAAAATTAAATAAGTACACATTTCATATGCATAACTATAAATAGGTAAAATTATAAATATTATATTTAAAAAACGAATAGGTACATTCTTATTATATAAAAAAACTAATATATAGTTTTACAAGATTATAAATATAATATAACAAAATGAGTACTTGACTTACTGCTTTAGGCATTCTCAAAATCGCATTATTAGTTTATTTTTTACCGCAAATGTAATAGTAGTTTCAAGTCGCAAAACTAGTAGAGCTTTTCTCTTTTGTAAATTCACGGAAGCAGTTATTTTCAAAAAAAAAGAATTATTTTATGGTATTGTAAAGTTTTAATTGTTTATTATTGACTAAATCAAGTATTCACTCACAGACAATATTATTACAACCTAAATAATTTAATAAATTTATGAATCTTGGAACTTTATGAAGTAATAAATGCAAATCTAAAAGTAAACTGCCTACATCTACAAGATTTCTATACAAGAATATTTATATCAACAAAACAAATATAGATATGAAAAATATCCACTTTATAAGTAACAATTTTATCGTTGTTTAGCAAATTACTTACTTAATTTAACAAGCACAACATTGAAATTAATAATATATTCGTAAGATTTTTTCTAAGCACAAAAAAAACAATAAAATTTGTAAAACTATAAACCAAAAGATTTTCATACTTGACATAACCAGGATAAATGCTATTAATATAGCATTTCATGCAAAAAAAGGCAAGTTCTCATAAACAAAAATCTTTTTAAAAGATTTAAACTGACCATAGAACTATGATCATAGAAAATGCTACTACTTAAATTAAAAATACGCATAATTCTATAATAAAAAAATTTAGACTTGATACCTTAGTTTTTAGAGAGTTATCACATTAGGCGTTTTTTAATCCAGTCAAATCAGCTGATGTAAGCGCAGTAATGTAGCAGGAGAAGGAACGGGGGGTGGGGGGGGGTTAGTCAGTTTAGTCAGAGCCTGACAGACCCTCTCACCGTACCCAGGGCAGGAGAACATATTTGATGATTTTTTCTCATAGCAAAAAAAGGTGTCTTACAATTGGATCACATAAGAACATAATGTAACACTGACTTTATACCAGGAAGGGGACCTAAATGCCCACTAGCGCCATCTACTGATCACAATAACGAATATACACGACGCCTTGTGTGACAACTCGCTAAATACCGGAAAACGTTGTCCAATTTTAAGATGTGACCTAAAGATTTTTGTTGTATTTCTTTCATTTTTAAACCTTCTTATAGTTTCACTTACTGGGGCTAAGAAATCACTTTTTTTAGAAACAGGGTACTTAAATTGTTAATTTCTAGTATTCCTTGTTACCGAATAACTGACACTTCTTGTTTCGTTTGATGTACAAAAGTGTTTTTTTACTTATTATATTCCTTATATTAACTTCATTTAAACGTATGTGTTAATCTCTGACACCTTGTTATAAAGGACATCTTTAAATTGAGCAACGCTTCGATATTCAAACATAAGACTGCAACTCTGAAAAAGCTATATAAATGTAACATTAACATCTAAAATTGTTTCTAAATACGCTTCGAGAACACCAATGCAGGGAAGTGCTCAAATATCGCAGTTTTAAAGTACACCTCAGAAATACAGATATCTACCCTTGATTATCCTTTTTTAATACATTTTGAACTTTATTGTTATAGCAGAGGATTTATAATTGTGTTGCCGAGCTTTTAAATATTTGGGATGGAGAGATTGGGCGTCCAATGCCCTTACTCACACAGCGAAACTGAAAGCAAGTTGACTCTTTGTGTGAACCCTCAGAATACAGAACAAACGTGAACCACAGATCGCTGTTCCTGGTCTGGGTGTGATGTGTATGTGAAATTGTATGTTTGTAAACGCACCCGAGACGTAAGAAAAAATCTAAGAGTAAGAATGTTTTAAAAAAAAAAGTAGTTTCACCTTAGTTTTTAGTAAGGTCGTGGTGTCACTACGGTCAAGTTGGCAGACGCATGTAAGTAGATATATCTCCTCCACACTGTTGAGTTTCATTGCCAACATCAAAAACTAATTGGCTGATAAATAATATCAAATATTAATAATGACAAAAAACGGTAGCTTAACACACAAATTACTTTAATTGATTTTCGACCTTATTCTTATTTTGAAAGTTGAACCAGGTGGATAAGCCAGAATTCCGTTTACTCATAAAGTTGGATACCACCTTTGTCTAGTAGTAATTATCTGAAACCTTCTTCCTTAGAGAAAGAACATTTAAGGTTCAAAATGTATTGAAAAATCTTGATGGATAAGGATAGACAACATGCTCGAGTCTGTACCTACATATTAAGTAATAGGGGCCTAAAGAAAGCTAAGTTCCTTTTCAAAAAGAACTTTAAGCGCGCTACATTGAGTTCAAAATTGCAGAGCTGCAGAATCAATATTTCGACCTAAGAGGCTTAACATTATTTTCTTATACAGCATGTAGAAAAAAATTATAATACTAGGAAGTCAAAATGTTCATATGTTTAAAAAATATATATGGAGATTTTACTACTCAAAATAACCATGTTTTAGTTAATATTCAACTTTATTACAAAAGCTTTTAAGTTGAAAATTTACATCTCTGTAAAAAGATTAGATATGAGAACAATGACCTTGTAAAATATCATATTTTTTGTTACATGCTGTATAAGTTATAAAAGCGTAGATTATTCAGCAGGAAAGCTAAATCAATGCTGAACTATAGCAAAGTGGCTGTTTGAAGCTTTGTGGAAAACATGCTACAGACTATCAAAAATAATAAAAAAAAGTTACCCATGATGATTAAAATCAGGAGCAAATTTGAACTTTTCTGCGATGAAGCAACGTTCAAAATTGCCTGGCAGGTAGTTCAATACTATTATACCCAATATTAACAGATCCAATATAATAATATAATTTTCAATAAACAAAGTCAGTTAATTGACCAACTGTAAGAAAAACCGAAATTTCACGGAAACTATTCGAACAAAATTAAATTATAATATCACTCGTGCACATTTCCCACAAAAAAGCTTCAAACTAAACCAAAAAAGTGTCCACTAGTTGATATAAAACATTCACTCCATCAACAAACCGACAAGCTTTGTAGAACAACAATATTTTTTGCATTTGCAACATTGAGCGATTTAAATATAACCCCTCTTATTACAAAACAAGATTTATCTTCAGTCTAGGTTGAAGCCATTGGGCCTGGTTTTGTATTTTGAATCTTATCTAACCTAACCTTCAAGCCATGCTTCGGCACGAATGGGTCGGCTAGACCGGAGTGATACTACGGCCTCACAGGAAACCGGCGTAAAATAACCACAGTGTTGTGTTTCGCCGTGTGAGTGAGGTTATCGAAGGCCCAATTCTTCCCCCTCCCTCCCCCTAATCCCTAAATCTCCAAATCCCTAAACCCAAAAACTTGTTACTTCTGTTGCCATCAGGTAATCTGTCGTTTGCCGATCTATCACATGGAAAAACCTACCTTCAATTTGTAATACAAAAACTGACTCAATAGTTTAGACCGAGACTAAAGAAAAACTTTGTTTTGTAATAAGAACGAATTTGTTTTTTTTATAACATTGTATACAACCTCCAAAAATATTTTTAATTTTGCCACAACTTGTATCACATTCCATTACCGTCCAATGACATATTTAAAGTTTTGATTATAACAATTATACATTAAAACTAGTGCTATCTGTTATAGCCGCGATTCCTCTCGCAACGTATGGTGAAACGGGGTACTTAAATAAAATTCGCCAACTTCCATTTACCCCTTTCGTGTTTTCGTGTATCTATTCACCCCGTTTTACGGTAAATGAAATTACAAAAATTTTTCATGACAAACTTTATAGGTTATGTTTGAAAAACCATGTCTATCCAAATTGTTGGAACTATATTCGTAGGAAAAAAAATAAAAACCATCAAACTAGTGGACACGCCAAGCAGAAGACGCAAAAGTAAAACTTATATTTAGGAATAGGGTTTGCGCGCTCTGTCTTTCCCCGCTACGAACTTGCTACGAACTCGCTACGTCCCTGCTACGGTGACGCCCCACTACGTAGTCGTCTCGTCGCGGCGCGCGCAACATGTCAGCTACAACGGGCACCCGCCTCCCTACACAACACAACACCCAAGTTAGGAGAAAAATAAAAAGGGGCGGGGTCAAACAATACATAATTTTGGACCTAGGAATCAAAACCGAATGACAAAAAGCTAATAATCATCATAAGTTCGCAACCAGTTAGGTTATTGTGAGCATTTGTTTTTCTTAATCTATATCTATGTATATATATAAAAATCAATGCCATTTTTCGTTGTAAAGTTATAACTCAACAATGCTTTTACCGATTTGGTTAATTTTGACCTTAAATTATTCGTGGAAGGCCGGAAGGTTTAGGTAAAAGGTGTAAAATCGACATCTACGCGGGCGGAGCCGCGGGCGACAGCTAGTATTTTAAAGGATATTTAATCTACAAAGAAGATGGTAATTGGCTGTAGTCATTTAATAGTAGACTTTATTGAATATAATCTATAATCATGAGTAGAAATTTGGTTTTCATTACTAGGTCCAGGGAGGCAAGACAAGGTACACGAAAAATGCAGAATTCGAAATAAATTCATCTATATAGGGGGCAGTACACAATAATACACAAAAAATACAAAATACTAAGAGAAGCCACGACATAAAAACATGCTTTTACAACAATAGAAATCTAAAAGGAAAATAGTTTAAAAAACAGCAAATCGAATATCATTTTACCTTACACAACAATAAGAAATAATATTCTAGAAATGTTTAAATACTTATATCCATTTATAATATTCGATTCTACACTTTAAAACATCTTCAGATTTAATTTTAATATTTACTCCATAATATCTGTATTAGTCATTTTTAATAAACTATTTTATGACTGTAAAATTAACACCATGTATAATGTCATTAACATAACCTCTATTTTAACCATTTTGTTTAATAATTTAATATACTACTTTTAAACTACACCAACAAACTATTTTTAAACATTTAAATCTATTTAATACTGTAACATTTAATACATTTTAATTAAATATAATAAACTCGTAATTAATTAATGCTAATAAAGAATTAATATTTTAACGTTTATACACATTTTAATTATTACATGCAATTAAATTTTAGAAATAACAACAATAGTATATTAAATTGGCACTATTTAGAAATATTTATTAGTATAAATAAGTTTAAAAAATTCTAAAGTGTCTAATAGAAAATATAAAGATATAAGAAACCTATTCTCATACATAGTACAAAGACTTCATGAAATACAGTTAATATCGCAAAAGAATTATATATAATGTTATTAATTCAATATTGTCATATTTTTGAGGTATGTCAATAGAAAGGTAAATAATATTAATAGTTTGAAGACTGTATTATCGTAAAACATTACATGTAAAAGGATCTCTAGGCCAGACGCAAATATATGTCTTTAGGGATCTAAGTCGACTAAAACAGCATACTTAACAAAAACATACCTTAAAAAAAGTTATTATTCTTAATGCATAAAGACCGCATCAAAGTTGTAGTCTTCCATACCATTGACTAACGTTTCAATTAAAATAAACTTTTTATTTTTTAAAGACTTATTTTTAAGTAACTCTTTGACGAGGAATTTGTCTAGTGTCGGTGCGCAGTTGGGTACGCGACGTTCGCATAATACATACTAGCCCCTTTCCTGGGTTGAAATTATTCGAGATCCTCATCAACCAGTTACTTAAAGCCTCATAATATACACGCCTTTTCTTACAGTCGTGTTAAATAACAACAGCCTGTATACAGGGTGACATTTTGAACGATGGATATATTCAATGAGCCGATTTTGGTGCTCAATTACAACAACGTTTTTCCATGGGACCAATATCGAAATCTCGAAAACAAATTTATTTTCCAAAAACAAATCGATGATTGATCTTTATAAACAGCTCGCTATTAAAACCATAATTTAAAGTAATTCGGAAACCGACTTACTAACTCGATTTGAAACTTAACTCTGTACAATTAACTATTACTTAAGGTTCTGTTTATTATTTTTTCTAAAACATAAGTTTTTGTAGTTTTTTTAATTTTAAGTCCGTTCACATTTTAATTTTAATTTCATTTCATTTTTTATTTAGTAAGTATTACCTATTGGCTGTATAGTACTGTCATTTGCATATTCTGTAATAACATGTAACGCTGTTGGTTTTCTAAATAAACAAAATAAAAAAAAGTTTTGCATGAAGAAGTTTTTTTTTTTTTTATATTGATCTTATGGAAAAGTTGTCTTATTTGAGTACAAAATCGGGTACTAGAATATAGCCCTAGTTCAAAGTTCCACCCTGTATATTTTGTTAATTTTTTTTTCGTCTGAATATTCTGGAGCGATGTCACCAGTTGTTCAGCCCGTATAGGTCGTAGCGTGACGTTTTATAGACTTTCTTGTTGGATAGGTGATCCAACATAAAAATTATTACATTCAAACCAGTAGTTCTGGAGACGAGAGCGTTTAAACAAACTCTTCAGATTTGTAATATAACAATTATATGTATATATAATATAAATATTGTTATTTAAAGTAAATGAAGTGTATAGCTATATATACATATATAGTTCATTATATATAATAGAAAAAAGTAGTAAAAATGTAATTGCACAATTTACAGGGCAGAGGCCACAGTTTTTTACTTAGGAACAATAAATTCTTTATCAAAAAACAATTCTAAATTCAATTGTTTAAGACTCAATTTTGTTTAAAGCATTTAACATTTGGCTGCACATAAATATGAGCTCTATCCAATACTGATAAGGTTTTAAATCGTTTAAATTGTAGATTTATTTAAAAATAAGATGAATTATATAATGAAGGTAAATTCATAAGTACGAGACAGCACATAAAGTTACCCAAAATTGTGTAATTTATTTAAGGGAAATTGAACTTTATAGGTCTTAGTTATAAAGTCGATAATTACGCGCTGGCGTTTAATACATACACAGAAATATAATATAGGTAAGTATCTTATGAATAGAATTCTCTCATAATAAGGGTAATTAGTATTTAAATTGTTAATGTATATTATAATACATGTATAGATAAGAAAGATGGTTATTATAAACTTACATGACTATAGGTATATATTCTCGAATATGGATAAATAGTTGTTGTGAATGATAAATTTCGCATCTAAATCTACATTAAAAAGGAATAAATTAAAATACAGAGCACATTGAAGTAAATTAACTCATGTCGTGGACGCTCGACTACTTTCATGAAACACCGGGATTCATAATCATGAGTATATATAGCGATTACGATTTAAGAGACAGGTATTAGCTATCTTTGTGCTGAAAATAACATGTTTTTAAGTACAAAATAAAATATAACAACAGCTATTTATCCGTACAATTATATACATACTAGTGATGTGCCGGATCGCTAAAAATGAAGATCCGCGGATACGGATCTGAATACGGATATTTAGTGTCAAGATCCGCGGATACGGATACGGATACGGATCTTCAATTTCTCATAAGATTAGTGTCGATAAAGATAGTTGACGTCTCGCTCGCCGCAACGTCAGACACGACATGTTTTGACTTGCATTGCGCGGGTGTGGTGTCATTCATTTAATTATAGAAAACAATAATTATGTTTTAGTTATTTCACTGTCCTAAAAGTAAAGTTTTAACTTGTTCTCATTATAAAAATCTATGTATCTAAATGTTTGCAATATATAGCCTATATAGGTGCAAAATATATGATTATTTAAAAAAACTAGCTGGATTTTTTTTTATTTCTACCTGATGATTAACTGAAAAAGATCCGTAAAAGATCCGCGTGTAAAGTAACGGATACGGATTTTTATTTTTCCTCGGATATCCGCGGATACGGATACGGATACGGATATTCGGAACATCACTAATACATACCAATAGATATATTTAACGTTTTATATTAATTATAGAAAAAGTTTTAACTTTAACTATTTACAAAGGTTATATTTTCAAAAAGGGTCTTATGTCCATAAATTTTCTAATCAAAATTGTATAATGCCTTTATCGATACAAGGTTCAAATTTGATTAAAAACCTTTTTCAGCTGAGTTAAATGTTTCATGAAACTCGAAATAGAGAAATAAATTCATATATTGGAAGACAATATTGAAAAAGAACTTGTTTTTCTTAGATTTTCAAGCTATATAGAAACCTTACAATTCCATATAAATTGACTGAATTATGAATTCAATGTTTTTATTTATTTCTTTGTGCGAAGTAGCAAAGGTTTTCAAATTGAAATTTCACTGAAAAAGACCAACATACTAAAAACTATAATTTAACCAAAATTAAATAAACATAAAATGTACAATATTATAAAAAAAATCACTCAGAATCAGTACTCAGAATTAATAATATAGTGCGTAAAGCTGGCGATTACCGCAGAGGCGCATTGAGGCCCCAACCGAGAGGCTACGACCTCAAGGAGTCGAGGAGCCACTTTAGCAAGACACGTCATTTCTCGTTTGAAGATATTTATTTAAGTATTATTTTATTCGGAAGTGTGTTGAAAAACGTCGTATGATACACGTGTAAATTGATGATTACCATCCTCGGCTCTTTAAGACCTCAATGGTCCTCACCGGTAATCAGTAATCACCAACTACTACTACTATTTTCACTTAAATTCAAAGACAAAAATAATACGGACTTAAAAAAATCTTCTTCTTCAGTGAAACCTCACTTTAAGTAAAATGTAAAAAAAAGAAATTCACACAATAGCCTCAGTATCACTAATGACGTGAATCCCATGCTTAGTAAGAATCAATCTGACTATATCATTACAGCTTCTTGTTTTATAATTCCTTCCAGAACTTTCTTTTATCTTAATACTTTTCACTTTGTCACACAACTTACTAACCTCAGACTTACTCTTCTTCATCTCATCGGGTTTCAACTTCCTTATAGTGGAAGAACAGCGTTTTTTCGCCGGTTCAACTTCGACCTTACCAACATTCCCTTCACTTACCCTCCTTTTGTAAATATCAAAGTCAGAATCTTTGCTTAAATAACTATCGAGGGAGCTGTAATTAGTGTCAAAAGTTACCTTATCTAACTTATGTTCAGAAGCATCGCTGACTATTTTAACAGCCTTCCCAGGGAGGTATGTTGAGGGGACTTTATCTATGTACGCCATTTTAGGCTTTAAAGTCTCACAAGCGGGGCTAACGGAGTCAGTATGTGAATTTGGCATCAGGAAGTTCGATTTTCGCGGGCGTTTCACTGTGATCGTCTCATCGACTATGGATGGTTTGTCTCGAATTGATATGAGAATGTTTTTGAAGCTGGTTTCTTCTGGTGATGTCATCGTTATGTCTTGTGGTGAGCGTTTGTCGTAGCTAGCTATTAGCTCGTTAAGAATTGTATACTCACTGTTCCAAGGCAGCGTGTAAAAGGATATTTGGGTTAGTATATTAAATATGTCACGGAAAAACATGCTGTATAGTTTGAACAACAAGATAACAAATGCAATATTGTAAAATTTAAGATGTATATAAGGCGACAGGTGACCGATATTTAAACACGTGATGTTACTCATGATAAAAAATAACTTTCCCAGAAAAACTATTTTGTCTATAGTCATTAGTTATATTTTACTACCAACTTTTTTTTTTTTTTTGATTTGACTAGAGATGAACCTCTACGTTTGTTTCGGCATTTCATCTCAAGTGTCAAATAAGAAATGCCGGCTTCATCTAATTTTTTAACATAAAATTTTGATGTGTAAAATTTCTGTTTTATGGCCTATTTACAAAAATAAATTCATTGTTTCATTGTTATAACAAACGTCACCTGCCAGCCTTACATCGCCCCATTAGCTGTGAGCGGCGAGGCCCCACGTGTCGTTTGAACGTTGCACAGTAATTTAGCTATTTTAATTAAGCCATTTTGATCATAAGTACGATCCCGTGTTTAAATATAGATCACTTATTGCCAGCCAGCCTATATAGATCTAAATACTAAATCATAAAAAGACAGAAAAACAATCATAAATATCAATTTATTAACTAAAACAATATTCCTATATGAACACAAAGATATAAATTCATCAAATGACTACATACTCAGTAGGGACACTTTATAATTAGTGTTACTTATCACAGACAATAAATTAATTAATTAAGATCCTAGACGAAGATAGTAGTATCTTGCGAGGTATTCAAAATTAAACTTTAAATTTACATCTTCAAAGTCCAATTTGGAATTAAACACTAAATAATAATTGAGCATTATGGCGAAGGTTCCCCAGACTTTTTCACACTGAAAATAAAAACGGAAATCGCTAAATTCGATGGGAATTTCTACACTTCTATGCGTTAATGTCAATCTTATCTACTGAACTTTTAAATTATGGCCCCATAATTTGGGTAAGATCGGTGTAAAACCAACCAACCAACCAAGATGCGAAAATACGATGTATGTAGTAGATACATATATAAATTCCCATTTAAAAAATACGAGTAATAGTCGGGTACAATGTATGACATGGTGTGACTAGGGGTGGAAAGGTTTAAGTTTTGTGACGTCACATTTCAAATTCTCGGAAATATAATTCGAATATAAGTAGAGGTATTACCTCTTTTTTCTGATTTTGAATTAACACCGTATTAATCAAAATAAAAAATATTTTCGACTCTAGGATAACACAGGACCGCCGACGAGCCCTCTGAAGAATGCCGCCAAACGCACTGAACCACGCGTGATTTTATTGTTTCTATTTAATGATTTTGCAAAACTTGTGACGTCACCCTACGATCTCAGAAATGTGACCAACTGTGACACGGACGGAGAGGGGCTCAAAAAATCATGAAATTCATGTGACTTACGTTATGAATGGCCCCTTATAATACCCGCCTTTAATTAATATTATTGTGATTAATGCTCTAACCTTGAGAAGAGAAGAGGCCTTTGCTGAGCAGTGGGTACTTATAGGCTGATGATAAATTAATATTATATTAAAATATACTCACGTATGTTCCCTGGGCGCCCCGTACAAGGAATGCTGGCGTACATAGGCCAACACTCCGTCATCTGTGAGGTACTTGGCGCTCTCCCCCCGACGGACTAAACGACGTAACTGCGTTGAACTAACTTCGTTCGCTATATAGTTCGTTACTAGGATCACGTTTTTCTGTAACAGATAATTGGGGGTTATTAATTTATTATATTATTTCACCAAACCCCACGCGAAAGCCGGCTTTCGCGCATCTATTGTGTCTAGAATAATATGTAGATATATATTTTTTATTGGGACAAGCCAAAAACAACCTCCCGAAACCGTTGCAACTCCTGTAAGCCAGGATTTACAGTAGATACTACCATGAAAACACCTGAACACTGTCCGGCGCGTCCCAGGGACATGAATGACTGTCTTGGATTCCGCAACGAAATAAATCAGAAAATGAAATTGTACCTGTGATTATAAACGCACTGACGACACAGAAAAAAAACCTTGAGCAGAGTACTTAAAGCTTTTGTTAAAAAAAAGATTATTGGTAAAAATTTGCTAACGCCAAATACACGGTAAGGAAGGGATCCTGAAATTGCAGTATATATATTATTACGAAGTTGTGACCTACTTTAAAAGTAAAAAACACACCTTATCGATACAATCTAAAAAACATTAACTCCAGACATATAATCGGTCAAGCATGACACATACTGATTTACTTTATCAAATCAATATACATTATCGCTATTCCATTCATGTTTTTGATAAAGTAATTAGTCATTACACCTACAATATCGATACCTTAATAAAATTTGCAAATCATCTAACTCCTAATGAACAAATTATTCAGAAGGCTGATACCATGGCCTCACAGAAAACCGGCGTGAAACAATCGTGTTTCGACGTGTGAGTGAGGTTACCGGAGGCCCAAATCTTCCCCTCCCCCGATTCCTAATCCCCAAAAAGTCGGCAACGCACTTGTAACTCTTCCGTTGCGGGTGCCCATGGGCGGCGCTGATTGCTTACAATCAGGTAATCCGAATGCTCGTTTGCCGACCTATTACATAAAAAAAGAAGAAACCTATTCGTAGACTACGCACTTATAAAGAAATCTAGAATATAGTAGAATTGAATAATAATGCACTAAATTCTTATTCGTAATACTGATACAGATCTTTTATAAATTTTCTTTTATTTTTAGGAGTCATCTGTTTTCTTACGAAATGTGGAGTTAGTAAGTCTGCTAATAAGGGTATCGATATGCAAAATGAAGATAGGCTTATCGGTAAATATGTCTATGATACAAAATACACACAAAATCAAAAATAAATCAAACACATACAAAATGAAATCTAGCTTGCTTCTTGCACCTACCCACCCTAAGGTAGATTGGAAGAGAATTCTCATCGCATTAAGTCCGCCTTATGCACAATTTTGGCTGTGCATGAAGAAGAAAATAAATAAAATACAATACTTTAATAACTTTTACTGTGCAAAAAACTTACCCTATATTTGTAGAGCATATCCGATTCGTATATAAACTTTCCGGGATCAGAGCCAGCCCTAGTTACCACCACAAGGCCATGACGACCTACTATATCCTCCAACTGAAAATCATAAAATACATCATCAGCCTATAAGTGCCCACTGCTGAGCAAAGGCCTTTTCTCACACGGAGAACTTGAGCATTAATCGCCACGCTTGCTCAAGGCGGATTGGCCATTTCTATCTTATAACTAGCGGCCCGCCCCCGCTTCGCACGGGTCCAACTATCTCTCTACCAAAAGGTCACTTTTTCCTAATCATCCCTTCTACTTTTCCAATATTTTCTTTGATAAGAACCTTCTCCTGACATTAACACACATAACAAAAAAAGAATTAGCAAAATTGGTTCAGGCGTTGTTGAGTTATGCGCTTACCAACACATTTTGCGATCCATTTTTATATATAAAGATAAAAAAGTTATAAGTCCAGGTTTCCTCATGATGGTTAGTGTTTCCTTCACAATTTGTCAGTGGTGTCTAAATAATCATAGAAAGCACATATTATAACTCGGAAAAAGTCACATTGGGACTTGCCAGGTTTCGAACCAGAACCCTCGTTTATAAGAAGCTGGCGTCTTAAACATCAAAACCACGACGTAGCGGATAAATGTACCAGGAATTAGGAGCATGAGAAGTAACTGGGTGATATTTAGTCAATAAGAGACTTCAGACACCCCCTCTCACCTCACCCACGGCGGGCGGCAACCAGGTGTTCATGGGCGACTACGATTGCTTACCATCAGGTATTTCGTCTTCTCGTTTGGCCACCTATATCATAAGAAAGTTGTATAATTTATTTTTGTTATAACTTAAGCTGGTTAATAAATAAAAAAGAAATGAACTCACGTCTTCATCAGACCACAACCCAGGAGTAGCGAAGGATTCCAAGAGATCAGCTCCGCATAACAACTTGACGGTGACTCCCTCTTGCGTGTTACCGTTGAACTTCTCCATTAGATTGTCCGGCTCATCCAAGCTGTTGAGGTTCAGAATATCGTCCGGCAGCCATGATGGAGGATCTGGGTCATTGACTCCTGTTAGGTAGTTGTTTATCGTATCCTGGGAAAAAAGTAGATTTTTAGTAACATTTAATAAGTCGCGACTGTGTCTCGTATGGGGTCGTTGCATAATGCTGAGCGCGGGCCATTTCGCGTGCTTGGACGCATATTTTTCTCCTACCCTCTACTTTTGTTATATTGTTTTTACAATGCTTTATGTATTTTTATTTTTAACTTTATTTTTATTATCTTGTTCGTTTTGTGTCTTTTATGCGTCCCAGATGCGAATAAATACTTTTTGTTTTTAGCTATACTTTGGCAAGAAAGGAAGAGCTAAAATGAATTGATACTACATCTGCACAGAAAACCGGCGTGAAATAACGATTGCGAATTTTTGCTGCGTGAGCGAGATCACCGACGGCCTAATCCCTTCCCCATTCCCAATCCCCAAATCCCCAATCGTCTAATTTCTGGTGTTGCAGCTCTCTATGCGCGGTGCCGATTCCTTACCATGAGGTAATAATCTGAACGCTCTTTTGCCGCCATATACCGTATTAAAAACATTGACAACATTTGAGACTTAGTCGTGGTGGCACAGAGGGTTCGAATCCTGCCAAATACCAATGTGACTTTTTCCGAGTCATATGTACTTTCTATGATTATTTAGACACCACTGACATACGGTGAAGGTAAACATCATGAGGAAACCTGGACTTATAATTTTGAAATCGCCAACCCGCATTGAGCAAGCGTTGTGATTAATGCTCTAACCTTGTCCGTATGAGAAGAAGCCATTGCTCAGCAGTGGGCACTTATGGGCTGATGATAAGACTTAGTTCAAGTTTTTTATTTCATTCCTCAACTTATAGATCTTTCAGTAACGTAAGTAGATTGAGGCGAGAGGGAGTGTCAGACTTTTACTGACTAAAAACCCCTCCGTTCCTTCTCCTGCTCCATCCAGAGTCCGTGGTACCTTATTGCGTAATAGAAGAAGGCTGGACTACTTTTTTTCTTTGCCTACGTAGGCTAACTCAAGGAGAAACGCTAGCTACATATACTTAGGTAAACTGTAAATGCCTCCGATCGATGTTAACATATTTTTTCCCATGCGGTCACTCATCCTTTTTACATTATCTTTTACCTATTTTCAACCGACACAATCGTCTGTGGTCAACCAAAATGATAATTTAACCATACTTAGTTTTATTTTTAAATATTTTTATTCTCAGACTAGCTGTCCTGTTGCACTTTTTACCGCCTCAAATATAACTATAGGTACATATTTTCTGACCCTAGCTGACCCGGCAAACTTCGTTCCGTCTCATAATTAACTAATGCTTTCTAACTTTTTAAACCTTCCCTGCACTTCCACGAGTATTTCAAGACAATAATTAGCCAAATCGGGCTAGTCGTTCTCGAGATTTAGTGAAACTAACGACCAGCATTTCAGTTTTGTATTAAGATATAGAGTTTGACTTCGATTGCTAGTTTATCGTCACTATTTATTTCTTAGTTCAAGCGTCCACATCACCGGCATAAGATTTTTGAAGGTTTTCCATTTATATTAGGATTAATTTCTGACTATTGAGTTTTGTTTCTGGGATAGGGCGGGAGACGAGTGGATGGACGCCCATCAGGTAAACAATTATGATTAAGGATTAAATTATTAGGAGAACGGTAACCTCACTTACACGCCGAAACACAACGCACGCGTTGTATCACGCCGGTTTTCTGTGAGACTGTCTCACGAAAAGTGGTCATGGTATCAGTTTGTTCGAGCCAGCCCATTCACGGTCGAGAATGGCTCTGCCACACTTTAGATATCTTATAAAAAATCACGACCGTCCCTCGATTGATCGATCTTAACATTAAGATATTCCTGTTTGGCTAAATTTATTGTCTTATGGCTATGACAGATCACCAAATACACAAGAAATAACGTAGGGATACATTTTTGAATAGTAACTATTATGAGACATTCGGAATTTATTGAAAATAAGGACTAATATAGTATTACTATTAACTTACAAAAGAGTTGGATGCGCGACGTCACCGCGACGCGCACGCTGCTTAAGAATAAGAGTCCCGTTGTGACTTGAAACTGGTACAACTTTTCTCAATTAATTCACGCGAATAAGTAATTATCTATACTTTAAATATTATAAAGCTGAAGAATTTTTTTGTTTGAACGAACTAATCTCCGAAACTACTGGTTCAAATCGCACAATTCTTTTTGTGCGTACACGGTGCTCATGAATAAGAGTCCCGCTGTGACTTGAAAGTATAGTATAAATTTATAGTATAGTATAAATTTACGTAGATTCATCTCCCCCCTTTTCTTACCTGATGATACTGCAGCGATACCCTGGTCCTCGTCCACCCTGACTGCTGCGTCTCCCACTCTGATACCTTGATCCATGATGAAGACCTCAGAGCTAACTTCAACATTGATATCCTGAAACCAATTTATTACGGGCTTCACTACATAGTTTATACAAAGTCGCTTTTTTTTTTTTTTTTTTGGTGTCGTGTTGGAAAATCCTCATGGAGACCCACCGCCCTCGGGGTAAGGGCGAAGGGTACTGTCAGACTCTTACTGACTAAAAACCAACCCGGTGTTCCTCCAATAAGCCATCAACCGGGGGGCGAGCCGTGTAAAGTGCGGCCCGAAATTCCACCGACTGTCGAGAACGAGTCACCGACTGTCGAGAACGAGTCATACAAAGTCGCTTTCTTTGTCCCTATATATCCCTATGTATGCTTCAATCTTTAAAACTATGGAACGGATTTTGATGCAACTTTTTTGATAGGTAGAGTTATTAAAGAGGTAGGTTTATGTATAATAACAAATAACATCCATTCAATAGTGCAGAAACTTAGTATAAGAATTGCACCCGTGCGAAGTCGGGGCGGATCGCTAGTTTTTCTACCAAAAAATCACTTCCAGATTCTGCTATAAATTGTATAATGGTTAGCAATTGACGGTAAAATAGAATACACTTTTCGCCCTCTCTAGAGTTCCCGCGAATGCCATAAAAATCTACTAGGACTATGTGGCAACAATCTCTGATAAAACTTAAGTTTTAATCTCAATTCATACAATATATATATATTTAGAGTTTACAAGTCGAGACTTGATCAACAAATATCTTGCACTAAAACAGTAGCTTATAACTGCCTATCCCTAAAATTTACTTTGTTTTTGGGGGTGCAATCAAATGACCTCTATTATATTTTTGTTTATTTTTCGACACCCACCAATCCCCGAATATAGCACCATAAACTGATTAGGTCCAAAAAAAATAAACAACAAAGTAATAAGAAAATAATCTTATTGGATTGTCCTTTATTCGATTTTAATTTTAATTGATACATTTGCATCGGATTAAGACTAAGTTCTTTTTAATTCCTTGTTTCTGATTCACAAACATAGACATATTAACACATGTAGAAATTTTATTTATAAATTATCATTAAACAGTTTTGTCTTTATATTAATGTGTTACAAATTTAAATAGAATCAGATATTGTATATTTATCGTAACCTTGAACTGTCTGCTGTGATAGCTATTATTGTTTCAGTGTGTCTACAAACGATATTATTTTATCTTTAGCAAAGATGCTACCATGATGTAATATGTTAAAACAGATTCATATTGTTTATTCCATTCCATAATGTACATTTATGGTGGGAAAGAATATTTAAAATTGTCACAATTATGGACCCTGATGGGCCCAGCAAGCCAATAATTTGAAAAGAGAAAGGTGTTTTTTGGTATAGTATTTAGTTAATACAAGAGTAGATAGTGTTTACAATATTTATTTTGATTATTCTATTGGTCTATAACACTCTTGTAATTTTAGGATAATAGTAGCAGACCCAGCCACACATTGCTGTAGGCTAAGGTTCTTGTCATATTACTTAAGTACAAATAATTTGCAATAAAATAATATTGTGACTATAAATTGAGATGTAATAATGTGCTATTCTATCTTTCAAGTTGGATCAAAATGCACACGGAATGAAAATCAAATTTAAAATCGGTTTTGTAGTTTAGGAGTCCATTGCGAACAAACATGTGACACGAAATGTTTATATATAAAGACAGGATAGGAAAGGAAGAAGGATCACAAATCCACATATAACAAAGACCCAGAACCAGTCCTATGAGCATTTCAATAAATAAAAATTGGAGATATAAATATGGCACCTTTTTTAATTCATCAAACACCAAGAGAATGCCAGTGTTCTAGCACCTCTTGTGACTTGAATTACCATGATTGAAGGATTAATAAGAAAAAGGTTGTATTGTATTGTTGGTGGCCTGTATTAAGATTTGTTTAGGAGCTCTCATTGTGTTGGCACCCTAATCAAGACCCAGCTCTCACATAACCCTGGGACTGGCCCAGAAGGGACCAGGGAACTGAATTATAAAATAAACTGAGCCTTTCAAATTGTTATTTAAAACTAGTCTATGTTGCTTGAAGTTATGGCAAACCCTCTCATTAGGGAGGGTTTTAGACATAGAAGAGGGTTGTAGTCCAGTATTGGGTTAGTAACTATTACTTAACTTAATTCTTTTTTATAGAGATCCTATCCTTTGATACTTATAATCTATTTATTGTATCAATCAATTAGTCTATGGCTGTCAAGTAAATTGTCTTAGGTTTAATGGTTTCTAGTGAACTTTTATAATAATAAGTCATTACTTAATTTTTGCTAATGAGTAAATGAACATCAGTTCAGCATTTAGAATGCAAGTATGTCTTTGCATTATAAAACAAAATCAAGTAGTTATTACAAAACTCAACTTATTATTTTTTCAGCCCATTCAATATTTTATTGATCAGACAGCATAGTACTAGCATGCTTTTTTAAATTTATCATTTGAATATTTATTTACTGACATCATGGTGATAAGCAAAACGAAAAATTGGTTTTGATAGTTACCTATGATGGGCAGGAACCAAGTCTTTCTTCCCATAGGCGTCATGCACAGGACAAACAAGACCTCCAACCACATTTCCTAAATTCAATGTGTGAATATAATCTCGTGCGATTTCTAGAAAAAACGGAAAACCGAAATAGAGCATCCGAAATTTGAAACATTTTTCAAGGATACATATTTCATAACATTACAACAAATTATAACATAAAAAGCTAACTATGTCATCAGGTTACGGGTATATAAAACACGGAAGGTCAATAGTTCAAGTTCACTGCATTAAAATTAATGAAAAATGCAAAACAATTGCGCATTTCGACTTCGATTTCCAATATTATTACATACCGAACATGCGAAGGTGCATGTAAGTAGGGGGGCTAAAGCTCCCACAAGCCATAATAACAATTTTGCCGTAAGACATTTTGCGTTAATCTCCACTCAACACTATTTTAAAATACTCCTATTTTTCAATTAAATACACATCACAACAAATTCGCACGTCCGCGATCTGTCCCTTCATTGATTCAACTTGATAATGCTGCTAAAATTGATGTGACGGAGTAGATAAGAACACTGCTGGAAATTCGGTGTCACTTTTCCTCGATCGTGTAAAGTCATGGAAAAAATTGCCATTCTACGCAGTATATTTATAGAACAGGCGCGTTATATTTTTTTTATTAACATATTTTCACCATATTTCCTTCGAAACAAATATTTGAATTAACGATGTTTCGCAATTATATTAACAAATATTTATATAGAGTAATTCGAACAATCAAAAATGCTTTTTTTATTTTTACGGCCGCTTGCCAGTTTTATCTGTGTTTTGACGTATAACGGAACAAGCATAATACTCCTAAATGAAAAAGACAGTTCTTTAAACAGGTAAAGAGTAAATATTGATACCTTTTAGAAAAAACATATTACAATTTGAAAGATGTAGTGACAGTTTAAGTTTAATGTCATTGATAGAATTGACATTATGCTGTCTTTCAAAATTTCATTCGGCTGCTACCTTGCAGATATTGTCACAATTCTATCAAGTTTATTTTATTAATTTACTTTAATGAAATGTAAATAAAAATGTTTGAATGAACCGCGTGAGTGCAACAAGTAAACAAGAGCTGACACTAACAGTCTAAGTTTGCAGTTGATATCATAACCTTCCTGATAAACAGCTGGGTAAACATTTAACGAGATCTAGCGGTAATTTTCCTAGAAAATGAGAATATCTTTACGTTTACTTTCATCTGCTGTGCAGAAAACGCCGTTTTATATTACTACGCCCATATTTTATGTCAATGCAGGTAAGTTGTACTAGAGAAAAAAAACTTTCTGTCGACTGACTACCTGCACAGCAAAAATACATTTCCTACTATCCTTGATCAAGTTCAAACTTTTTTAGTAGTGTAGTGAAAGTAAATTAAATTTTCCACAAAGTTGGCCTTCGAGATTGTCAATAGCTGTTTCTGAAGTTTTTTTATGAGAACATTGTTTTATTTTGTTTTCTTTTTAATAATATGAATATTGTGATTAACTACAGCACCGCATTTGGGTCACCTCTACACAGCTGTGGTAGCAGATGCGATACAAAGGTTTGAGAAGCTAACAAACCCGGATTGTCATGTAATTTTTAGCACAGGTAAGTTGTCATACTATATTTTTAAGAGCATGTCTGTTAGGCAAAGCATAAACTTTAGTATTTAAAATCAAATTGCCTATTTTCTCACAAAGCATAATGATTTTATGTCTAATTTAAACCTAGAAATATGTACTAGTTAAGACAAATAAAACAATAAAATCAGAATTGGTAAGTAAAAAAAACATAAACCTGCCTAATACTTCCTATAATTGATCATAAATGGCAAAAATCTTAAAATAATGACATTCTTTGAAAATAATTAAATTGAATGATAAAATAAATCTGTCATCAATATCTATATATTATAGGTGCCATATATTTTTTTATGACTTGATGACATAAAGGTTTGGCAGCTTATAGAATACTAGCTTCTGTTGCGCGGTTTCACTCGCTGCTCAGCTCCTACAAATCGTAGCGTGATGTTTTATAGCCTAAAGCCTTCCTTGACAAATGTACTAACAAACCACAAAAAGAATTATTCAATTTGAAACAGCACTTCTGAAGATTAGCTCATTCAAACAAACTCTCCAGCTTTATAATATTAGTATAGATTTCATACAAGATTCTGTGCCTAATTTTACTCTTAAGAATATGAAAGAAAAAACGGAAAATGTTTTTATAGACAGAAAAAGCGACTTTGTTTTATTCTAATAGGTATATTACCTATGAAATTGCCGAATTGCATGAAAAAATTAAAAAAAAAAAAATTATTTGAAGTGCGATGAAAATGTAACACCAATCAATAAACAAATGACTACTTTTGGAAAAAGAATCGCATGTTTTTAAAACAAAATTAATTAGCCTTAGCCTAACAAAAACTATTTTGATTTGCAATGGCCAGTACTGCAGAACGGCAATTTCATAGGTAAAGACCTATTATTTCGTGATTATAATAGTTATTTAACTTATTTAGCTACATCTAAGTAATACAAAAAAGAAATAATTCATAGAATCTCTTCAAGAACTCAATACATAATAACAACAAGACTATCAGTTGATATAGGAATGTCAATAGATTGTTATCAATTGCTACTGCAGTTGCAATGCTAATTAGTGCACTGCACGAGTTTATTTACGATTGTTGAGACTAAACATTACGGACTTTATACTTCTTGTTAGTAAAGTTGTTTTATTCTTCTCGCTAAAATTCTTAAGAACTATTTCCTTTCCTAGGCACAGATGAACACGGTACAAAGATACAGCAAGCGGCCGCTAAAGCCAAGCTGTCACTCCCGGAGTACTGTACTAGTGTATCCAATGAGTACAAGCAGTTGTTCCGAGACTTCAATGTTGAGTACACAGACTTTATACGAACGACGGAGGAGAGGCATAAGATCGCTGTTTCGCATTTTTGGGTAAGAGTTTGTGTAAAATGCAAAACGAATTTATAAATTGCACAGTGCATGACTGCATGGTTGGCGTGGTGGCTGCGCAACGTGTCGCTGGTTCGATTTCCGCACGGGATCTTTTTGTGAGATCTACAAATTGTCGTTACAGTTGTTGCTACGACCCACGACACAGGAGAAAATGCTAGTGTGGTGCAACGTTTTATTTAAAAAAAACCAAAACACCTTTTTTTTAGTAGTGAAAATCATGAAATGGCTTGTCCCGTCTTGCGTTAGAGGGAGTGCATCTCCTCTGTTTCTCCTCTTACTCGGAGCCAGCGCCGCGGTCAATTGTTTCACCCGCACCCCGGGCTTTCCCGATGTACCCTGTGTATTTGTAATTATTTTCTTTCATGCAAACCTTGCCCTTGTAACAAAGATCGAAAGAAAAAAATAAGACCTACATAATATAGGTCTTAAATAATAATAATATTTCTACATTACAAGATTAAAGTAGGTATATAAATGTTACAATTGTCCACTAATTAAAGTTCCTAACTTTATCATTGTACTGTGATAAACAAAGAAGCAATAATTAACATTTTTTTTACAGAAAAAGCTAGTGAAGAAGGATTATGTGTACAAGTCGAAGTACAGCGGCTGGTACAGCGTCAACGATGAGGCATTCGTACCGGAGACACATGTTAAGGATGAACTGAGGGACGGAGAGAATGTAAGTAACCTTTACATCAGCACTCAGTGATGGTACACTTAGCTGCAGAGAAAAGGTTTCCCCTATGCAGATAGCTGCATACATATTTGTACTTCAGGGGGGTCCATTTCGAGAAATGATCTCCGGCCACCGTAAGCGCGGTTCTGCGGACGGCGAGTAAGAGCAACTCGCCGCCCGACCAGAACCAGACCCGAGCGTACGCGCGTAGCGTTCCGCGCGCGCCTCTAAGAGCCAATAGACCACCACAGACGGGGCCCTAAAGGGCTGATGTTCAGCCGGGGTTGCGGGGTAAGCGCAATGAGGCACCGCGACCTCGGCCCAGAGCAGGAGAAGGAACGAGGGGCTTTTAGTCAGTAAGAGTCTGACACTCTCTCACGCCTTACCTTGGGCGGGAGAAGTCATTTGATGATTTTCCCCTGACAAAAAAAAGGGGGAGCGTCCATTTCTCTGCAGCCGACCGTACATTGCTTGCTGCCCTCATTTAATAGGAGGGCTGGAGACCTAAGTAAATCAAAGAGATCTACAGCGCAAACTCTGTTTGAACCCTTTGTTTTGTATAATTTGACTGTATTTACCATAGTCTTTTTGCATTTTGACTGCACGGTTGGGCAATCGGTTGCAGTGCAACGTGTCGCGGTTTCGATTCTCGCACGGAACAACTCTTTGTGTGAACCACAAATTGTTGTTCCGGGTCTGGGCGTGTGTATATGTTAAATTGTGTGTTTGTAAACGCACTCACGACACAGGAGGAAATCCAGGTGTTGGTTTTAGTCAGTTAAAGTCTAACACTACCTCTCGCCTTAGTTTAGGCGAGAGAAGTCATACGGAGCCAACGGATAACCTGATGGTAAGCAATCGGCGCCGCCCATGGTCACCCGCCACAACAGAGGAGTTACGATTGCGTTGCCGACCTTTTAGGGATTAGGGTTTTAGAGATTTAGGGATTGAGGAGGGATTGGGGGAGGGGAAGGATTTGGCCTCACTCACACGGCGAAACACAACGCTGTGGTTGTTTCCCGCCGGTTTTCAGAGAGGCCGTGGTATCACTCCCATCGAGCCGACCCATTCGTGCCGAAGCTTGACTCTCCCACACTTACCTCAAGTACCTTATAAAGAAAAATACTTAAGTTCATCATTATATTATTTCCATTTCAGGTGAAAGTATCAATAGAGTCTGGTCACAAGGTAGAATGGACGGAGGAAACCAACTACATGTTCCGACTGAGCGCTTTCAAGTCGCATCTACAGCAGTGGCTGCAGAACGGTATGTTTCATTTCATCTACAAAACTGCTGAACCGATCTTGATAATCATTTTATATCAATTATGTTAGATTTTGGAAATTTGGTGAATATAGATTTCAAACTTTCTATTACAAAAAAAGTAAGTTCAGGTTTCGACACAATAAAAAATATTACCTTGCGTACCTTGTATTTATAATTGACAAGCTTGCGCCCGCGGCTTGCGGTGATATGTTGATAAAAAGTAGTCTATGTTCTATTCCGGAATGTATGCTATGGCTGTGCCAAATTTCATTCACATCCGTCCTGCCGTTTTGGCGTAATTGAGTAACAAACATCCAAACATCGTAACTTTAGCATTTATAATATTACAGATGATATGTCGCATTTATATTATGTTTTTACAGATGGAGTGATAACTCCGTCCAAGTTTCAGAAGCAGCTACAGGAGATGTTGGCTAACGACGCTTACCTGCCCGATATATCGGTCAGCCGGCCGTCCGACCGAGTGCACTGGGCTATACGGGTATGTCATAATATAGTATATTCTCGAAACTTTTCGAAAATTCATAATCATGAGCCCCACGTTGCTCGAAATAAGTCGAGTGAACTCATCGAACAGTTAGACTTGTATCAAGGTGCTTGAGTACCATCATCATCATCAGCCGGGAAACGTCTACTGCTGGACAAATGCCTCCCCCTTTAAAGGGAGGGTGGGGGTGCCATAATCCCCACGCTTGGTAGGCGGTTTGGGGAACGCAGTTAGGTAACCGATATATGGATGAAATGCTGCTGCCCACACCTCGATGTCTGGTCGCAGTTTAAGGACATATCCGGGTCCAGAAGAAAAACGTTGTCCCATGCTAGGGTTATCTCCTGTGTATATGCCATCGTCGGACAAATCAGCAACATTGCGTGCCTTTCTTCAGAACGTGTCCGTTTCCTCTAAAGACCACAGCAGAATGAACTTGCATGGTTCTCATACATTACCCTTATTATATTTTACGTTGCCTTTTCTTTAAAAATGACTGACCTCTAAGTGTGTATTGGTATTTCTTTTCCAAGAAGTCAGTTAGGATATGCCGGATTCATCTAGTTTTTTATATATAATTTTCACGTGTGTGTAACAGAGCTTGTTTACGGTCCATATTTGCAAATAATAATTCTTTGTTTAATTGTTCCATCATTATGTTAGCTCGACTAGTTTCAAGCCACGACAGGGGCTTATAGTCATGAGCAGTAGTTTGCAATATTCACCCCGTTTATCTGTGGATGTGCCAAACTATGGCATGAATAGGTCGGCTCAACCGGAATGACACCACGGCCTCTCAGAAAACCGGCGTAAAACAACCAAGCAAATGTGTTTCGCCGTATGAGTGAGGTTACCGGAGGCCCATTCCTTCCACCTTCTTTCCCAATCCTTGAACACCCGAAACTCTTATCCCTAAAATACTGGCAACGCACTCGACAACTCCTTTAGTGTTCCCAATGTCCATGGGCAGTGCTGATTGCTTACCATCAGGTAATCCTTCAGCTTGTTTGCCGACCAATCGCATAAAAAATAACGTTGTTCCACTATTGCTCATGATAATGATGATGACAAATCACAGGTACCAGGTGATGAAGAACAGAGCATCTACGTGTGGTTGGACGCGTTAGTCAACTACCTGACGGTGGCCGGGTACCCTGACGAGGATATCATGATGCAACGCGGTAGACCCTGGCCTGCAGACGTACATGTCGTTGGCAAGGACATACTGAAGTAAGTGACAATTTTCAATGACATTTCATCAGCCTTTAAGTACTGCTTAGCAAAGGCCTCTTTTCACGCGGAGAAGGTTTGAGCATTAACCGCCACACTTGCTCACGGTTTTTTTTTTGAGGGGAAAATCATCAAATTGCTTCTCCCGCCCAGTGCCGGGCGGGAGGGAGTGTCAGACTCTTACTGACTAAAAACCCGAGGCCGAGGTCGCGGTGCCTCATTGCGCTTACCGCAACCCCGGCTGAACATCAGCCCTATAGGGCCCCGTCTGTTGTGGTCTATTGGCTCTTTGAGGCGCGCGCCGTACGCTCGGGTCTGATTCTGGTCGGGTGGCGAGCTGCTTTTACTCGCCGACCGCAGACCCGCGCTTACGGTGGCCGGAGATCGTCCCTTGATCTCCGACGCCCGTAGTGTCGCCTGTTGCGGCGGCTGAGGCGTGAGGAGGAGGATTGCTCCCTCACGCGGGCCGCCTCCCTCTTTGCGAGCATAACTGCTTCACAGAAGGAGGAGACGGCGTCCCAGTTCCTCTCACTCCGCACCATGGCCTCGACTAAGGCCGGGCGCGAGAGGTCGCCGCCGCCGATCACTTCCCTGAGGATACGGCGGTGCTCAGCCCAGGCAGGGCATACCGCTACCGTATGCTCCACCGTATCCTCTAGGTGGTCCTCACAATGACGGCACTCGGGCGTTTCCTCCCGCTGGATCCGAAACAGGAACCTACCGAAGCTGCCGTGCCCGGTAAGCACCTGCGTCAGACGGAAGGTGAGGACGCCGTGGCGTCTCTCAAGCCACTCCTCAAAGAGGGGTCTTACCGCTGATGTAATAGCGTGCCGGCACTTGCTCACGGTGGATTGGCGATTTCCAACTTAAACATAATTAGAAACTATTAGTTCAGATTTACTCACGATATTAACGATGTACAATTGGCACCACACTCACTTCAATAAAGGAAATATATGGTGTGTTTTGCGACCTCTCAAAAGCATTTGATTGCATTGATCATTTAACACTTGCTGAAATTAAATAATTCTGACAGGATAAGACACTGCGCTTAGTCTGTAAAATTATATTTAGAGGATCGGCAACTAAAGGTTCATGTAAATGGGTCTAACTCTAAAGGCTCAGAGATGAAAGTGGGCGTTCCGCAGGGTTTGATATTGGGTCCCTTTCCCTTTTTAGTTATTAAGGACATTTCAATTTCTAACTGAACCAGGAATGGTACTGTTTGCAGATGATACTTTGTTAGTTTTTATAATAGTTCGATGTACTGATAATTTAACGGTAATTTGACTATTTGATCTAGATTCCACGGCATCTACTGGCCAGCGTTCTTGATGGCCATCAAGTGGCACCCCCCGCGCCGCCTGGTTTGCCACTCGCACTGGACGGTGGACGGCAGCAAGATGTCCAAGTCGCTCGGCAACGTCGTCGCCCCGAGGGACACTCCCGTCGGGAACGAGGCTCTGCGCTATTTGTTGCTCAGGGAGGCTACTATGGCCAGTGATGCCAGTAAGTTTACATTCATTTCTACCATTTTTTGATAATAACTACAAAAACATAATTTGTGATAATCTTGATTAAAATTATTATAAAATCGAGGGCCATTACAATGTCCAGTAGTTTTTTTTACTCGCTATAGTCAATGTATAATGTTAATGTATTCAGTGCATATTTTTTACCTTTTTTATGTCGACAAACGAGCAGACGGTTTATGTGATGGTAGGCATTCGACGTCGCTCATGGACGTCTGCAACATCGAGGACTGGCCGTCACCGTGCCGAAGCATGGCTATTCCTTCCTTCTTACAAGTACCTTCGTGGCACACATTTCATGCAAATTAAAATCAATATTATAAATATTGATACATAGCTGTTGGCTATTCGGCTATTTGCCTGCACGTTTGGCTCACTGTATGATCCACAAATTATTTTTCCGGATCTGGGTGGATTTTGTATGTTTGTAAATACACCCACGACACAGGAGAAAATCCTAATGTAAGGCAAAAATTTTATGAAAAATAATGTAAAACAGGCACTTATTATTTCCTCACAGATTTCAGTCTCACAAAACTGATCAACGTGGCTAACTCGGAGCTAGCAGACAGCCTGGGTAACCTGGCGTCTAGATGCTGTGGCGCGGCCCTCAACCCTCGCCAGGAGTTCCCCGCGCTACAACCGACGGAGTTCTCGCAACTCTTGCAGGGAGAACACGCGGCTTTACTTATAGAATATGTCGAGGCACTGCCTGGTAAGAAAAACAATTGTTTTATCTTGATCTTTCAGCCTGGTTTACGGGTGTAAGCGCGATAATTAACCAGAGTCCCGACTTGAAGTAAGAAAAGGAACGGGGTAATTTTTAGCCCGAAGATTCTTTTTTTTTATGTAAACGATCGGCAAACGAGCAGACGGATTACCTGATGGTAAGCAATCAGCGCTGCCCATGGACACTCGCAACGGAGTAGTTACGAGTGCGTTGCTGACCTTTTAGGGATTAGGGATTTGGAGATTTTGGGATTGGGGGAGGGGAAGGATTGGACCTCCAGTAACCTCACTCACACGGCGAAACACAACGCTGTGGTTTTTTCACGCCGGTTTTCTGTGAGGCCGTGGTATCACTCCGGTCGAGCCGACCCATTCATGCCGAAGCATGTGGCTCTCCCACGCTTTAGCATGGCTCTCCCACACTCAATTCTGACACTCCCTCTAGATTCGAGTGAAATAAAGTAATTCGACGAATTTCCCCGCTCTTAAAAAAGTTCAATAACTTCGTCCATTGTGAATATCAAACATGTCACACCCAAATAGCTTAATCAGCCATTCACAAACCAACAAGATGATGTTTATCTTTAATAAATAGCTTTTGTTGAAAATGATTACCTTAAATGATATCGCTTTACGATTTTGGCAGCTCCTCATTAGTGATGGCAGTACAATTTCTGTGTCGGATCGCTGTTCTTTATTGTAGTGAATCAATTAATTGTAAAAAGTAATATGAAGATTACCGCTATCAAAAAAAATCGTATCAAATTATAATTTTACAACTATAAAACTTATAGTATAACACATCTTGTATCTCTTCCAGAAATGTGTTTCAACTACTATAAGAACTACCAATTCTACAAAGCAGTCGACTCCGTTATAAAAGTGTTGCACGTCGCCAACCTGTTCTTCGAAACCAGCAAGCCTTGGGAACTACGTAAAAACCCAGAAAAACAAAAAGAGCTAGACGTAATCTTACACGTTACCATGGAAACGCTCAGAATATGCGGCATCATACTCCAACCAATAATACCGGAGATGTCGAAAAAACTACTAGACAAACTACAAATTGGTAGCAATTGTAGAAGTTGGCAACACTGCGAGACGCCATCTTGGCGTTTGAAAGGCGCCATTTATGAAACTAAGCACATTCAGAGCGGGAAATTCGTTCTGTTTCAACGTATTTATGAGAAAAAACAGCAAGTTGAACGAAAACCTGCGGCCGATAAGAGCCAAGTGAAGAAAAAAGCTCAAAAGAAAAAAGTTTCTGTGTAGATGTGTATTTTAAATCACGTAGCTAGACACGGGTTTTAGAATTGATCATTATTATTATATTAAGTGGTGTCTTCTCAAAGGTCTCAGTTATAAATCGTTTTAGTAGTTTTCAATTTTGTGCCTTTTGCGTTTAAGGTTAGAAAATATAATTAGCCGGAGTTGCGGGGTAAGCGCAATGAGGCACTGACGCTCAGCCTACAGCAAGAGAAGGAACGGGGGAGTTAAAATCAGTAAGAGTGACACTCCCTCTCGCCTCACCTCGAAGGGAGAAGTCATTTTAATGATTTTCCCCTCACAAAACAGAAATACATTACCATGGCGTAAAACCTATCAATTTACTATAGTTTAGAGATACATTTATATGTCGTTATCGTGTTGCGTGCTCTTAGAAGTATAAAACAGCCTTGTTTTTGACACAACACGCCACGCCATGCATCGTAATGTGTTTCTGGCGGTATTGTCAAAAGTGTTGCCATTTTTAAAATACAATTTTATTTGGTAGGAATGTTTTGTTCTTGTATGAAATAGTCATATTATTGTAATTCGGGTGTAGAATGGTTGTATTGTTAATACATACATATCGGGGTATAAACTTTTTGTAATGCCTACCAGACAATATCTTGCTTATTTCCCCAAATGTATTTATGTTTTACTTGATTTTAATGAAAAATTATTTATCGTCATGCTAATATTTATTATTCAGTGTTGCAAAAGTAAGAAAGTTATTAAGAATATTTACACACTTTTGGTAGTTACTTGAGTACATAAACCTTTCTCAATATATACGCGAACGCCGGTGTACTATTGGGGTTTTATGAATAAAACGTTTAATTAATGTATCGAACGTTTTTGTGTTTATTTATAACCAGCGTGCAATCATAATAATATTATATTTTATTTAAATAACAGAAAAATTTATAATTTTTTCACACATGGGGATAATTTCATTGTTGCATTTCATATATTATAATTACCTACGACGAAATTTCAAATTGTTTTATCGATTTTTCTGTTGGGCGTGATTGTCTGTCTTCCAAAAGTTCGGAACCTAAAAAATGCACTTTTATAAATATTATTTCATTTATAATTGACATAAATTCGATGAGTACTATTCAATATTTGTATGTATGTATGTGTATAAATTGTAATATAAAATTAACGAAAAGACTGTTACAATTTCTTCTATTATAGATAAATAGTTGTAATAATTTGCTTCCTAACCTATATTTGAGATTATGATCTTGTTTAGTTTTAAGTAGTAATTGTATCTTGGTGCATTTGTTTAACCAATTATAGCTTTACCTAAACCGCTGTATTATGTACCCAAAGTATGCTAAGCATCGTCAAATCTATACTAATATTATAAAGAGGTAAAATTTTTAAGTTTGTATGTAGGGGGGTAAACTTTGGAATCGCTGGTCGGATTGCCAAAATTCTTTCACTCATAGATAGGTACAATGTTCCTGAGTGCTATAGGCTATAAAACATCACGCTAGGATCAAATGGAGCTGAGCAGCGGGTGAAACCACGCGAGAGTAGCTAGTCGTTTATATTTCAATAAAGGTAATCTCTTTTGAACGTCAAACTAAGACATAATACAGCGGTTTGGGTTAAACTATAGAATCATAATTAGTTTGTTGTGTTCAATGTCATTATTTTATCAGTTTGTGTTCATCTCTGTTATTTATATTTCATATAAATAAATGGTTAAATTTTATTTGTCTTTTTTTTTAAGTAATGTGAAGGGTCAATATGGACCTACTCGCGGTGCATCGTGCTGATAAGCGAAGGAAGCTCTGGACTTATGGCAATATAAAACCATACATCATGTTCCTGCCCTTGTCCCGTTTTATTTGGGTCGGCGCAATATGTTTTTTTCTTCCATTCTGTCCCGTCACCCGTCACGCTATCGCTAACTCCTCTGTCTTCCATATAACATCTCAATCCATCCATATTTTGTCTGGTCTTCCTCTCCATTCGATATAAATATAAAATGGCATGGCCTCTCATGGCGATACAAAACCATACAATGTACAAAAATTCCGCAGACTAGCATCGGGCAGCAGCTCCAATAATGCGAGAAGCTACGCACTCCAATCACCAACTCTCCTGCTTAGCTTGGTGATTATGGGCACTAATGGCACGCCTAATAAAAAAACGGCCTCAGTTCCCGGTCGCACCGCTAGTCCTGACCAAAGCGGCGGTCAGGGTAACGAAAGCTCGCTACGGTGCGATCTTCCTTGGACAGCGTTGTTATGTAGTCTCCAGTGTGTCGGAAAGGGTAGTGTATATTATGACGGATAAGAGACCGTAGAGTCGTCTCAGTGACCACTAGGTTTAATACCGGAAGTTTTACCGACTTCGCCCACGTGGTATGTTGATAAAAATTGCCTACGTCGTATTCCGGAGTATATCTTACCCATTCATGGAATTCTGAGTGCACAACATCGCGATAGTCAAAGAAAACAGTCAACATGACTTTGACTTTTGATCGACTTTGACGTGGTTTTTTCGGTTTTGGTTCAGTTGGAAGGCGCCATTCCGAAGCTTGTTGACTAGTTTGCATGTAAAACTCGTAAACCCACGTCTCGTCACCAGTAACAATGCGTTTCATGAATGTTGGGTCGGTATTGACTCGTTCTAGTATGTCCTCAGCGACTTTCATGCGATTTAGTTTTTGAAGAAAATTCAGGTCTTTTGGGACTAGCCGAGCGGCAACACGTTTCATACCCAAATTATTTGTTAAAATGGTACGGATCGACTCGTGAGATGCAGAAAGTTCGGCAGCCATCTCTCTCAAACTTGAATGAGGATTTTCAGTCACTATTTCCTTCAATTTTGCGATGTTAACTTCAGTTGCAGACGTTGATGGCCTACCAGAACGAGGCAAATCTTCCATCACATCTCGACCGCTTTGTACCACTCATAAGCACGTGTTTTTGATAAAGTCGATTCACCGTAAGCCTTCTGTAACATTTTGAGTGCCTCCGAACACGAAATTTCATTGGCGATGCAAAATTTAAGACAAACTCTTTGTTCGATATTTTTGTCCATTATGAAATTTGCAATACACACTAGATATTATAAAACTAAAAACAGCACTGTTTTTAATATAAATAACAGATGCAACTCAAATTCCGCGCCAAAATGGAAAACAGTTATGCCAATCTAACAACAACAAAAAAAAAAATAAAATTCGAATTTGGAACCATAAAAAAAACATTCATTCCTGATACTTTGTTGACTGAATGTATATCTCTTAAGAAGGAGTACGCTCGTTACTTGAAGGTTTGAAGGTCGTTTCGGTTCGGGAATACCGCCGCCGGAAGATCATTCCAAAGCTTTGCTGTGCGGGGCAGAAAGTTACGCGAGAATCGCACAGTTGCTGCCACTGCCAACCATCTATGTGATAGGGATGAACATTTTTTCGCGTGGAACGATGGCGAAATGATGCGGCGGGGATCAAACCGAACAATTCCTCAGAACACTCCCCGTGATAAATGCGATAGCAAGTACATAGCGAGGCTACATCCCTACGCAGTGCCAAAGAGTCCAGCCGGTTCGAGACAATAGAGCAGCTAACGATTCGGACAGCTCGTCGCTGAATGCGGTCCAGAGGGAGAAGCTGGAGCTACTGTATGGAGCGATGGAGCACATTCAACCGACTGGTTATGTCCCGCTGTTTAGTTCAGCGGTGGCTATAACCATGACGCTCATCTATTTAAGAGGAATTGTTATAATCTCCACACTCGCCAGATGGATTGAAAATCGATTTGCTGCTCGGTCTGTGCCAAATGTAGTCCATTGTTCTAATTTTGCTACACCCGTCACCTCTCACGTCTCAAAAGAAACACAGGATTCATTAAAAGGATAAAAAAGGAAACAAACATTCTATATCGGAGTCAATTTATTACGAATATGCTTATTAAATAATAATATTTGCATCAAAATACTGCAATAACGACTAACAGTATGAAGGAAAGCTAACCATAACACTATTAAGCTAAATACAGCAACGCTTTGCGGTTGCATTGCAACCGAGAGCGCAACGCGTTGCAGTAGCACGATCCGCAAAGATGCACAACAGATTATGGAGCCCTCCGAACATGAGGAGGCACAAATCCATTACCGATTATTACCTCCAAAAATACAGGACAACCGTTTTCACAAACCGTTTTGCGCATCGTCCCACTGCATTTTAATTTCAATACACTTAGTCGAAAATGCATCAAATGAGTATGATACAGGTATGTTTCTAATTTATAATAATAATTAATCATTATTATTATCATTATATATAAATTCTTACAAAAATTCGGTGACAACATACACATTTCTGCTTAAATGCTTATTCAAAAAATCTGTCGTCTGTGAACGCCGTATTAAAAACTTATTTCATTTATCCATCACATATTGTAGTGTTGTTGACACTATACTAATAATCATAAGAATATATTGGCATTCATATCATATCAATGTCTTTTATACATAATTTTATACTAGTATACAAATTGAAGTTACATTTTGACGTACATTGCCGTTTATGTATGAAAAATTCACAATGTATTAAGAGTAATAAAGTAAAAAATCGTTCAATGTACGTCGAAGTGTCACGTTTAAGCTTTACGAATGTTCACAGACAACACAGGTCAATGACTTTTGCCCTAAAAGTAAGGAATACTAAAAAAACCTGTACAATTGAGCTCCCGAGTTGAGCATCGTTGAGGCAACTCGTCAAGAGATTTATGCTCAACTTAAATATATTCCAATATTGACTTTACAACTTATTACATTAAAAAGTAACAACAACTTACATTTAAAAATGCATTTAGGATGGTAACACTAAGATTTAATTACTCGTAAATAATGAAAAGGAAAAATCGAGTCAGAACATCAACTCCTTGCTATTTTTTCATAATCATGTCTCAAAAAAATGTTTCAGTTTGGTTTAATTAATAATAATATTTAAAAAAGTAATTATAAATATAAAAAGGTAATTCCTACTACAAATGTAGAATTACTTGATATATCAAATATCAGTTGTAAAGTCAATATCAGAACGAATTGCTTATATCGAATAGGAGCGTCGAAGCATTGAACGGACCACTCGTTCAGTTCAATCATTCATTCATTCAGTCACTAGAAACAAAATGGCTGAACGTTTAAAAATATCTGGCCGAAGATTTTAATTTTATGCGTAGAAATGTATTAAGTATACTATTTGTGCATTCTTATAAAAATCGTTCAAAATTCCAAATGATTTTTAAACTTACAGCTAATCAATGTCCTATTTTTAATTTCAGTGTTGCAACATGAAATAAACAATTGAATGAACGAGTGAACCAATTACTTTGTGCGAATAAAAATTAACGAAAATTTGTAGCGTGATGACTTGCCTTACACAATTTATGAATTTACCCTTGCATGCCTAATCTCGACACTACACTTCGGCGATTTCCGTGAACATTCGTTTATTTCCGTTAAATTCAAGATGGCGACGAATGTTCAGGATACAAAGTGAAGCCTGAATGACGATTAAAAATATGAGGCAAATAGTGAAAGCGTGTGGCAGAGGCGGCGGGAGATTTACAAAAATATTACATTTCAAGACGAATGGATTCGATTTTATTATTATTACATGTCATAGGAATTTGTTTCCATTCACACGCGTTATTTAAAATTTTCGTCCGACTCTTATATTGATATCTATCTAAATTTTATCAAAAAGACTTCATACTCTATAGGCCCGTTCTCACATGAAGGACCGATATCCAATCAACCATATTTTTCAACAAATCGTCTCCTACATCTAACCTAATTTCTCAACCCGCAATCGCAGAGGCGGCCATCTATGCGCATACCATGTTCTAAATTTAGTATCGCAAGCATTTATAATAACAACTAATGTTAGTAAATAGCTCCTTAACAACTAATTCTTTTGTTACGGCTCACAAAAAGCCAAGTCTGGAACATTTATCAAAACCCGTAATAAATTGTCAATTATATTTTTAAGAATATCAGTTACTCGAGACTTCTAATATTTCTATTAGCCCTCCTTACGCTAAATGGCTCATAACAACCTTATTTTTAGAACGATAGAGCCGAAAATTGAATGAACCGTACCCTTCCACACGCGTTCAGCCTCCAAAAATGACAATAGGCATCGAAATATTCAATAACAATAAAAGTTATACATCAAAATGCATCAATACTTATACTAGTTTACATTGGAAGTGAATTGGCAATGTACAGTAAGACGAAAAAGTTTTTTCCAATAATTTGTGCGACGATTTAACATTCACAATCTTTGAAAGGTTTACAGAGTTCAATGAATTTGTCTCTTGTCGAAGGTAACTTCACTAGTACTCACTTTCACTTGCTTCATATATTTTTTTAAACATTACACTACAACGACAGACGAAGAACGAACTAATAAACACAGATTCCATAGATTTCCTTCTATTCGTTTCAATATTATTGCTTCATTACATAATCTAGCTTTAAGTGACTTAAGTGAGGCGGATGACTTGCTATCAAACTGTACGACTCATTGCGAAAACTTTGCATTTTAAAAATGTCTGTTTTCATATATTTTGTAAGAACATGAAGATATTTTAATAGGTAAGTTCTTAGCTTAGACTGGACATGATATCTGGTTACTAATGCTTATTTAAGCTTCACAGGTCACAATCTTAGCTGAACCGGGCATATGTACGCAATATTCCGTCATAATTCCATATAAAAACTTTTAATATCGTCTTAAGTTCAATAGAGTATTAATATAAAGTTTAAAAAATGTTCAAATGTCGAGTTCAACTAAGATTTGCTCCTAAACAATTCATGGCTCGACCCAAACATTAATAAAGCCATCAATAGGAAATATTATTATTATTCTTTTACATCAGCCATTTACAAAAGAATCTAAAAAAACTGCCCTATATAAGTGTTTTATAAAAATGTATAAGTTTTAATCTATATACATATTTCTACACAAAAAACAATGGGGGTATCCCTTCTAAAATGTTGGATTGGCATCGATATTACGTTACTTTTCAAAATCAAATATCGATATAAACTAGTTTCGACAATCGCGACCCAACACTAGTCTGATGTTCTAAAACACAAATAAATAAACAACTCTATGAAAAATAAATGTATAATATCAATACATAATAATAATAACAACATAATATTGGTTTGTTCGTGTAATACTCCAAGGTTTAACTATTGAGCTAAATGCATAATGGTTACAGAATAATATCAGTCATCCATGTCAAATATCTAAAAGGTTTACTTACAATATTTTGACATTTATCAGTATTGCCAATGAAAAATAAGATTTTTTTGAATCTCAACGCTAACGTAGAATAAAAAAATATACCAAAGAATCTGTCTGTCTGTGACTGTGAAACTGATTTAAAAAGAATAACCATGGCGTTTCTTGCTCGTTCTTTTCCATGGTAATCTACACTTTGGAACGAGCAAATAGCTTCACTAAGAGAACGGACCGACAGATTGACACTTTATATCTTTAAGCTTTGTTTGTCGCTCAAAAGTAAGGGTCTAACTGAAATGAATAATGACTTTTTTTTGAATATCCGAACTATATTTCTATTCGATTTTTGGTTTCTTTATTTTCAAAGTCAAAATATTGTAAGTATATCATCGTTAACAAAAACGTTAGCAATTGTAAGTTATTATCACTCAAATAATATCAAACCCAAAGACAATCTGTCTTTACTTACAAGTCACAGATTAAATAATCATCACAGCAAACCTTACAATTGCCAGCGCAAAAAATGAACTTAGGCTAAATTGTTCATATTTTTTTCTAACAGGCCACACTAAGATGTTTTTTACGTATCATTATTATAATAGTATAGGATTTTTAGTGAATGTTGTTTTTGTATCTATTTAAAGTTATTAAAAAATAGTTTGTATATAATAAGGGCTAAAGTCTAAAGAACTTATGCCTAGTCATAAGAGACTTAGCAAATTTTAAAATAAGAAATTATCTGGTGTATATATGTATACGCTTTTTGAGAAATTGAGAATCCAGTCTAGTTCGTAATTTAACCTTATATCCTTGAAATAAAATCTTCAAGCCCTCTTTGTACACTGTTATTATAATCAAAATAACTTTTACTTGCGTGCCAACTTTCCAAGAAAGTCACATGAGAATTTAAAAGCCATTAAATTGATACAAAAACAACATTCGCATTATAAACGTCACATAATATAAAATTTGAAGATAAAACACTAACCGACAGGTACTAGAACAAAGAAGAATGCATCATATTCCTAGGAGTACATGTTCCAATTTCATTTACACATAAGTTCTCACATACAACCTTTTGATAATTAATGGTTATTAGGAAGATTGGAAAATGATATTAATATCCCGTTTTCGCCTCTTTTCGCGTAAGTATAAAGTTCATTTTCGCGTAATTCATTTCCTTTTCGAAACTAGCTAAGCTTAAAATTACCACATTCGGCTAGTATTTTACTTTGATGCACGGTAGTGTATCGCCAAGTCAAATTAATTTCTATACAATTGACGCTACATTACGTTATACAGTTACGCCGTAAGGCAGTCGTTATAAAAACAACTTAAATAATAAAATAATTAAGTTTGTCACGACATTTTAAAATTATAATTACGTCAGGAACAAAATATTGCATACAATAATGTCTTTGAATTAAATGGACGATGAGTTTTCCAAACACGAGACTACGGTGGTCACGTGGGCATGTTAACATTAGCTATTTTTGTTATTTATTCGTTTCTATGATAATTCTATATCTTTGTATCATCATTGGTGTCAGCATGGGATCGCCTTACCTTAATCCATACTTTAGTTAAACGTCTCAAAGTGTGATAAGACTCTTTTAATCGGGGTTTAGCGTATAGGTAATGTGTTTGCTTACTTTTACGTGATGTTTTCACGTGTTCGGCAGTGCACCGCCAAGTCGGGCGTTACCTAGGGAGTGGGGCTGCGAGGGGGCTGCGCGGGCGGTCAGCTCAGTGCGGCAGGGGGCGCTACCGCCGCGGGGGGCGCAGCCTCCGCCGCCGGCGGGCAGGTCACCGCGGGCGGCGCGGGGGACGACGGCAGTAACAGGTGCTCCGGTACCGGCACGGCGCGGAGGCGCGCTGATACCTTCTTTTGTGGACATAATACCTGCAGGTAGGGAATGCTATGTTAAACTATCATCTTGTAACGTATAACAAGTACCTAAATTAGGCTCTACTACAATTTCAACATATTCTTTCGGTACCATCAATTTCTTGACGGCTGCTTTCTGAAATTCGCGAAAGGCCAGTTGGCAAAACAATTTCTTATCAGTTTAACAACAATCGGAAACAAGTTCAAGACAAGCATATAACATCATAGCAATATTAACACAACGTACCCTTCTGGCAAATAAGAAGCAGCCCTTCTCCTCCTCGGGCGTAGTGGTCGCCGGGACTAGTTGCAGGTCTACTGTAGCACACTCCTTGCCATCCTCACCTACATATGAAAAAAAAACTTACATACAATGCCTAAATAAAACTAGATTCACATTTGTATTTTTTGTTTGAACAATTACGATCATGCATATATGTCAATACTAGCTTTTGCCCCCGACTCCGTTCGCGTGGAATAATGACTTCCTGCAGATTTTAGTATAAAGCTATCCTATGTCCTTTCTCGAATTCCAAACTATGTTTGTACCAAATTGCACAGAAATAGTTTAGGCGTGAAGAAAAGACAGACAGACAGAGTTACTTTCATATTTATAATATTAGTTTGGATGGTATAGATATAGTTTAGACTAATATGTTTGAATTAGTCTCTACACACAGATAAACTCTGAGTTGTTTTAGTTATGGTTAGACGAAGAATTTTGTAAATAAACAATATCAACCCAAAACTTGGCATCGGGCTCAAACTTAAAGTATAAGTCAAAAAGTCAAAAACTCTAGAGAAAAGTTTATTTTGACTATATATAATCGTTATGATCATCCCATTGCTGACTCCATATAAATATTGTATTGTGGAGGCAATGATTCACTTCCCACCCTACATATTATTATATACATACATATGTAAAAGTCAATGCCACTTTTCATTGTAATGTTATAACTCAACAATGACATTACCAATTTATCTAATTTTGGTATTGAATTATTCGTGGAAGTCCAGAGAAGGTTTGTACGTGGAGAAAATTGAACTTCAGGGGCGGAAGCTAGTAAACTTATAAAAAATGGCGACTGACCTCTAGAAAAGACATTGAGTTCAGCGAAGCAGCCGGTCTCAATCATCTCAGTCTGCCAGGGGATGCTGACTGAGCCCGTGTTGAACTTGCCGTAGAAGGTATCGTCCGCGGCGTCCAGGTTCACGCCCTTCACCGTGCTGAACTGTTCTATGTCCAGCACGTCTTTGGCGTACACCGCGTGTGGCTGTGGGGGGAATGGTAGTATTATTAGGGGAATTAATATTCTGCTGCTTCGCTCATATTACTTGGAAAATTTGCACACCGTTGTTTTTACTCCATCATCAGCCTATAAGTGCCCACTGCTGAGCAAAGGCCTCTTCTCATACGGACAAGGTTAGAGCATTAATCACCACGCTTGCTCAATGCGGGTTGGCGATTTCAAACTTATAATTAGAAATTATAAGTCCCGGTTTCCTCACGATGTTTACCTTCACCGTATGTCAGTGGTGTTTATATATTCATAAAAAATACATATAACTCGGAAAAAGTCACATTGGTATTTGCCAGGTTTCGAACCTTCCGGGCCACCACGACACTCTTTGTTTTTTCTTAAAAGAGTAAAATTAAAATATATCTAAGTAAGATTGATGATTTGACATATTTATTTAAATAGGCAGAATACGTTTTATTTTTTAATTTTTATTCGCTATATTCAGAAACACAGGATCCTTGTTTAGAATTAGGTGTTGAAAAAATTGGTTGATTGATCACTCGATTTAGGATCTTTTCTAATTAATAAATAAAGTAGCAAAACAACAAATTGTGCAAAATGTAAACGTAATAAAGTTTTAAATGACTAATAGTTAAGGTTGAATAAAGTTGTAAGTCGAATATATTTATTTTCAATTCCAAATAATGTTGTTTAAGAATTTATACATTACGGTCGACCTGTATTTATGTTTTTGAATGTTAGATTTATAAATAAGATCGACAAAGTGTTTAGGAGGTGAGTGATACGTACGTCGGGCACGAATGGCGCGTCGACCATGCCGGCCTCGAGGCGCGCCCAGTTGAGCCTGGCGAAGAAGCGGTGCGCCTTGACGAGCGCGGCGCCGCGGCGGCCGGCCGAGCAGCCAATAAGGAAGTAAGTGATACGTACGTCGGGCACGAATGGCGCGTCGACCATGCCGGCCTCGAGGCGCGCCCAGTTGAGCCTGGCGAAGAAGCGGTGCGCCTTGACGAGCGCGGCGCCGCGGCGGCCGGCCGAGCAGCCAATAAGGAAGTAAGTGATACGTACGTCGGGCACGAATGGCGCGTCGACCATGCCGGCCTCGAGGCGCGCCCAGTTGAGCCTGGCGAAGAAGCGGTGCGCCTTGACGAGCGCGGCGCCGCGGCGGCCGGCCGAGCAGCCAATAAGGAAGTAAGTGATACGTACGTCGGGCACGAATGGCGCGTCGACCATGCCGGCCTCGAGGCGCGCCCAGTTGAGCCTGGCGAAGAAGCGGTGCGCCTTGACGAGCGCGGCGCCGCGGCGGCCGGCCGAGCAGCCAATAAGGAAGTAAGTGATACGTACGTCGGGCACGAATGGCGCGTCGACCATGCCGGCCTCGAGGCGCGCCCAGTTGAGCCTGGCGAAGAAGCGGTGCGCCTTGACGAGCGCGGCGCCGCGGCGGCCGGCCGAGCAGCCAATAAGGAAGTAAGTGATACGTACGTCGGGCACGAATGGCGCGTCGACCATGCCGGCCTCGAGGCGCGCCCAGTTGAGCCTGGCGAAGAAGCGGTGCGCCTTGACGAGCGCGGCGCCGCGGCGGCCGGCCGAGCAGCCAATAAGGAAGTAAGTGATACGTACGTCGGGCACGAATGGCGCGTCGACCATGCCGGCCTCGAGGCGCGCCCAGTTGAGCCTGGCGAAGAAGCGGTGCGCCTTGACGAGCGCGGCGCCGCGGCGGCCGGCCGAGCAGCCAATAAGGAAGTAAGTGATACGTACGTCGGGCACGAATGGCGCGTCGACCATGCCGGCCTCGAGGCGCGCCCAGTTGAGCCTGGCGAAGAAGCGGTGCGCCTTGACGAGCGCGGCGCCGCGGCGGCCGGCCGAGCAGCCGAGGCGCGCGCCGCACGACTTGGCCAGCAGCGCGCCGCATAGCGACCGCGCGCACTCGCTGAACTTCGACGAGTACTTCTCTTGCTCGTGCTGGTACCAAAAAAAACTCACACGTTATCTTTTGAGATCCCTTTTTTCCCGTCCTTTCTTACAGCATGTAACTTAAGTAGTGACCGACCGAAACTGGTTTCCCGACCGAAACCGAAACCGAATGTTCGGCCGTGGCTTCAGTTTCGGCCGAAACCGAAACTCACTATAAAATTTCTTCAAATACTGAAAATTGGTGCATTTTACCTACGATTTTTACACTATTATTTTTATATTTAAAAAAAAGAGGAGGTACTATGTTCGGCTGATTTTTTTTTGTATGTTCACCGATTACTCGGCCATTTATGAACCTATTCCCAAAATTCTTATTTTGTTTGAAAGCTTATACTTCCGAGAGGGTCCCATTTTTATGATAATGGAATCTTAGGGAAACCGAGGGGAACTTTCAAAAATTGTAGGGGCGAGTAGTGCTTTTGCATGTTGTTTTAGTAGACTTTTTACAACGCTACAACTTGCCGATGGTCGAATTTGATCTGATGATAGAACCGGAAGACAGTCGAAGGATCTTCTTGATTATTTGGAGTAGTTACCTTGTGTTTGGGCTTGAATGATTCGTATTGGTGAGCACTTTGCACCAAGATTGATCGTGACTGTCATTAGGGGTCTGATGATGAGAACGAAAGACAGCTCAGGGAACTCCTGAACCGTTCACAGTAACTACCTCGTGTTTGGACTTCATTCATTTATATCGATGAAAACTTCGCACCTATATGGATAACAATGAAGTTATGGAGTAAATCTGATGATGGAGCAGGAAGACTGTCGTGGGATCTTTTTGACTAATTGGAGTAATTATGTTGTGCTTGGACTTAATTCATTTACATTAATGAGAACTTTGCACCTATATGGATTATGTAAGTATATTGACAGTCGAGGGAGTTCCGTTCGTCTTCACATTCGAAAACCATTATACTTGCTTGCCTTGCCTATCACTTAAAATGGTGAAATACCTATTTTTTAACAAAAATATTCCGATTTCAAAAAGTAAACTAAAAAGCAAAAAATAAATTTTCTTTGTAGAAATTAATACATTATTTCATTTAGTTAAATAGAAAATAATATTAAAAACCATTTTATAGTCTTGAAGTCGGTGCCAAGTGAATCATCAAAATCGTGCCAAAACAACAAGAGTATTGGAAAAATATATTGATCGGCACCTCCTATAACTTACAATAGGTATATAGATAATCTTTAAACTATTTTTGTTTTACTTGGCCGAATGTATTAATTTCTACAAAGAAAATTTATTTTTTGCTTTTTAGTTTACTTTTTGAAGTCGGAATATTTTTCTTAAAGAATATTTTTCAAATTAAGTTCTCAGTCAAATCAGTCATCTAAATACTAACACCCGGTTTCTAAAAGGCTTGTCAACGCTAAAATTAACTAATCTCCTGTTAAATCTCTTGTCAAGTCATCTGATTGGTTGTTGATAATTCAGTCAACCAATCAGATGACTTGACAAGAGATTAAATTGATTTTATTTTAACATTGATCGGCCTTTCGGAAACCGGGGGTAAGTATTGGTATTTTGAGATCTTTCCCTTTAATACTTTGGATTGTATTTGTACTTAGAAGAATAATCAGTCTCTTTTAGGTACCTACCTCTTATATAAAAATTATAATTACTATCACACCCAATTCCAGTCTCAACATAGATAATAAGAAATCACATTTTTTTTTAAGTTTTATTTGCACAATCAGTAGGACAGTTATGCTTGCGTGAGTGCCAAATAAGTTTCGGTTTCGGCAAAAGTTTCGGCCGATTTTGGGCGAAACCGAAACTTAATTTTAAGCCGAAACTCGGCCGAAACCGAACCCGAACTTTCGGTCGGACACTAAACTTAAGTGAATATTAAAGATATTACTAATTTTAAATAAAAGGACGTAATTGTAGCAGTGGTATCGAGTGTTGCGTGCCTATTAAGCGACGAGTGTTATTTTCACATGGTCAATTATAAGTCACGCTGTTAAAAGGAATCTCTAAGCAAAACATGCTTATATTCTCTGATGACAATAAAACTATGAATGATATGTATAAAAACATTATATAGTAATCATATTTACGCAAGCATTACAATATTTACAACAGTGCAGGCCGAAGCGGGTCGCTAATATTCGATAGATTAACATTAATATAACAATTTCTTAACCCCATCAATTACCAATTTAAATGTGTGCCAAAACTTGGCTCTCCTACACTTTCGTTGTTAGACTCCCACAATAATTTAACTGTAAAAGAACCATGCTTCTACACCAATATGTCGGCTCAACCTGAGTGATACCACGGCCTCACAGAAAACCGGCTTAAAACCACAGCGTTTGGGCGGCGCTGATTGCTTACCATCAGGTAATCCGTCACATAAAAAAACAGAAATTTATACTAACTTTAACCCTCCTATCGACCTCTTCCCTCTTGACCTTCTCCTTGCGCGCTCGGAAGGGGGCGCGACCTTCAATCATCTCGTACACGAGGCAGCCGAAGGAGAACCAGTCGGGGCTGAAGGTATACCTCTCGTTGTCTATCACCTGGAGTTGAGAATAAGAACAGAATATAGCGTTTTGCACACATACATATAAGGATTGGAATAGCTTGTCTGCTATGGTCTTCCCGTCCAGTTATGATGTAGGTGTCTTCAAGGCTAGGGTGATAGACTCTTAACAAGCCAATACGCCTTAACATCAAAGATTGTATCACTGCTTACCATCAGATGAGATTGCAGTCAAACACTAGAGTATATAATTTTAAAAAAGCTATTTTCAACTTAATTAAACTGAGAAAAGACGCCTGCTATCTATGTCTTTCTAATCTCTTTAGTATAAAGTTTTAGGCCCCGTTCAGTCTCGAAACTCGTCAAGCATAATCATGACGACATCTTCTTGAGCTTAATAATACTTCGTGAAGACATACCTCGGGTGCCATATACCCAACGGTGCCGACCCTGCCCCTGACGCTGCCCCCCTCGGGCACGTCCACTGCCAGCCCGAGGTCCGATATACGCACGTGGCCCGCATCGTCCAACAAAATGTTCTCCGGCTTACAATCCCTAGAAAATAAAATGAAAACATTGAAAAACAATCAAAAATCAAAATAACTTATTTCAATTATTCCTACAGGTACTTTGGAACGTCAAACAAAATTTTAAAGATGAAAGTGTCAGTCTGTCGGTTAGTCCTCTTAGTGAAGCTATTTGCTCGTTCCAAAGTGTAGATTCCGATGGAGAAGAACGACCAAGAAACTCCATGGTTACTCTTATTACATCAGTTTCAGATAAAGATTCTTTGGTACATTATTTAGGTCGTTAGATTATGTGAGAAGTTGAGAACATTGTAACACTAATATTTATTTATCGAAACATAAAAAGAATTCAAATATCTTTTGTTTAGATTGGTCATAATAATTTATATAAATTTTGTTAAGGAAAAGGAGGCAAACTAGTTAACAAGAATAGAAAATCTCAATAAACAACTGTCGGGCAGCAGCCCGTTAGGCATGATCACCTAGGCTAGTGGATCCTCCTTTACCGATCTCTTTTTTATTTGGAATAAGTCGGCAAACGACGCCCATGGACATCCGCAACACAAAAGGAGTTACGAGTACGTTGCCGGCCTTTTGAGGAGAAGAGTTACGGATATACGGATTGGGAAAGGATAGTGGAGGGAGGGGATTGGGTCTCCGGTAACCTCACTTACACGGCGAAACACAACGCTGTGGTTGTTTCACGCCAGTTTTCTGTAAGACTGTGGTATCACTCTGGTCGAGCCGAAGCTTGGCTTTCCCGCATCTCAGAGGAGTTTTCTCAAAAAAATTTACATATACATATTTTTAGATACGAAAGTAGACATAGTGACTTTGAGTAGATGTTACCTGTAGACGATGCCCATCTTGTGTAAATGCTCGAGGCCGCAGGCGACCTGCGCGGCGTAGAAGCGCGCGCGCTCCAGGCCGAGCCCCGTGTCCGCCCCGCACATGTTGTAGATGTGGAACTTCAGGTCGCCGCCTGGACAACACAACACATTACAATCCTATGTTTTTATAATAACTATCGTGAGACATACTAAATTAGGCTGCGCGACGTCGCCGCGTCCGCGCACGCTGCTCATGAGGAAGAACCCCTCTGTGGTTCGAAACTAGTAGAGCTTTTCTCAACATTTACACGTGAGTAACCCGCGAATTTTAGTTAATTTACATTACAATCCTGTAGTTTCCAACTGGTCAAATTTAATACTTTTATTGAAATGTCAAAAAAAAACTTTCTATGAATTAAGTATGAAATCGCAACATATGACGTCATAATGTTAGGAAAAATTAAATAGAAAATCTCTAAAATTAAAGTATCAAGACAAATACGAATAAAAGTATCATTATTTTTTAATAATTAATTGCATATACTGTATAGTCAAAATAATTTATAAATAAATAATTAATGTTTGACTTAAGAAACTACTTAATTGCCTATCGATGAATGTTTTCGGGTCATCAGTCTAGAATAGCGCTCAATGTAAGGCACTAAGGCCGCCTCAAGGTAGTAAATAAACAGAAACAATGTGTATTTTAAAACCAAAACGTTGGTAGAACCCACTATCTGAAAGTCGGTTATAATGGTAATGTCCATTTGGTTCTTTTTTCAGTTTTCCAGGTAGACAAAGGTTTTGAAATTGTACACGATGTGTCCCCCAATCCCTTCCTTCCCCAATTACAAATTCTCCAAAACCCTGTTCCTCCAACAGGCCGGCAATGTCCTCGTAACTATATTGGTGTTGGGCCCATGGGCGGCGCCGATTGCTTACCATTAGGTAATCCGCCTCTTTGTTTGCCGACCTATCACATTAAAAGCGTCCTTTGGGCAATAAGACTTTGGAGGCAATATACTCAATCTTCATAGACTATACAAAATATTTTCTTACTAACCATTCATAATAGTGAGAACTAAACACAACGCGTCCTTGGTCTCATACGCGTACGCGAGGTTGACGACAAAACGCGAGTTGATCCGCTGGAGGATCTGCTTCTCGATCAGCACCATCGCTTCCCCCTTGCGTTTCTTTATGCGTTTCTTCTCCAACTTCTTGCAAGCGTACATCTTGCCCGTCGCTCGGACCTGGAAAGAGACATGTTAGTCTTAGTATATTTTATACTCTCTCGCGCGGTTTCACCCGCTGCTCGGCTCCTTTAACCGTAGCGTGATATTTTATAGCCTTTACGATCTTTTTCGGTTTGATGATTGTGTTTATGTAACTTTCGGGTATAATTTCCCTTGTTTAAACGATAATTTTCCATCGAAGTGAGCTAAATATTTAATTCTGAAGCTATAAATTAAGCATCAGAAAAAAATATATAGAATTAATCTATAAGTACTATAAAGAGATAAAATTTGTAAGTTTATATGAAGGGAAAGTGTGGAAGAGCCATGCTTTGGCACGAATAGATCGGCTCGACCGGAGCGATACCACGGCCTCACAGAAAACCGGCGTGAAACAACCACAGCGTTGTGTTTCGCCGTGTGAGTGAGGTTACCGGAGGCCCAGTCCTTCCCCTTCCCCAATCCCTCCCCAGTCCCTAAATCTCCAAATCCCTAATCCCTAAAAGGTCGGCAACGCACTCGTTACTCATCCGTTGCGGGTGTCCATGGGCGGCGCTGATTGCTTACCATCATAAAAAAGGGGGTAATCTTTGGAACCGCCGGTAGAATTTCCAAAATGCTTTCACTGATTGATAGCTACAATGTTCCTGAGAGCTACAGGCTACATTATACTTGGTTTGCGTATTTTAGTCGAGCTATCGCTTTGAATGTTGCTGTTTTTAAAATTTCGGGACACATTACTTTTATACACGTGCGACGACGCGGAAGTCATTCCATTATAATTGAAAGATATAAAACAATAAAACTTAAACGAACTCAGAGAATTATTTAAGGAATCTAAAATAATGACAGTTGCCTCTCAATATATTTATGAAAATGTAATTCACGCTCATAAAAACAAAAGCTTATTTAAGAAATATAGTGATATACATAATATCAACACGAGGGGGAAAAACAAATATGTTGTGCCTGCCTCCAGGCTTCAGAAAATAAGTAGTTCGTTTAGGTGTCAATGTATACGCTTTTACAATAAAATTCCTAGCGATATTCAAAATTTGAGCCTCAATAAATTTAAAAGTGTAATAAAGGCTAAACTTTGCTGTAAAGCATTTTATAAAATAAAAGACTACTTAGAGGATAGTCAGGCTTGGGAATGAGCCGCTGTAATGTCTGCACAGGTCATGTTGACATGTTTGTAACATAAGTTACACTTTTATATACAATTTGACATTACGTTTATTTTTTTTTTTATACAATGACATGATCACATAGTGTGACATTTTTATTTTTTATTTGACATTTTTTTTTATTTATTTGTTGACATTTTTATTATTTTATATTATTGTTAGTGTAAGGACCGTGTGAGACTTGTCGTGCTTTTTTATCACCAGTCATCTGCGTTCTGACAGTTTGAGTACTTGCGCGACCCACCCAAATGTTCTTTTGATCGGTATTGTTCGTCGGACAACTCAACAGCACTAGCTATATGGTTGCAAACTGACACTTGCGTGCCTGTCTTCAGAACGGGTCCACTTAAACTGGTGTGGTTCTTTCCTCAAAAGACCACTACAGAATGAACTTGCACGGTTCTCTCACATTATGTTATTTTATATTGTCTGGACTTGAAAAGAGACTGACCTCTGAGTTTGTTTCGGCATTTCTTCTCAGAGTAGTCAGATAGGAAATGCCGGCTTCATCTAGTTTTTCACATATAATTTGACGTGTAAAAGTGCCGTTTTAAGGCCTATTTGCAAAAATAAATTCATTGTTTCATTGTTTTGTTTCATTGAACCTTATTTCGGAAACTTTTACGTTTCCCGCTTCCTACATTGGCAAGGACCCAAGTCGGTGGACCTCATGTAAACAATAACCTACCTACTTACTTGGGTAGAGAGCTAGCTGCCATCACTCTTTGGTGACACGCTATTTACATGATGGATCGACGTCTTAAAGTCCTTGAAGGACGATGGAATAATTAAGAAACTCGCTTTTTAGGGGACTTTCAGAGGAACGATTGTCAATTGGCTTGTGTTTTTAGAGATACAGGACAAGACTTCTTTACTGTCACGTTTATTTTCTAGGATCTATACATACAGTAAGCCGATGTCTGTACGTCACAGACAATATAACAGAAAAAGTAACATGAACGGTTTTTGTCAGAGCAACAGACGCCAAAACAATAGTTGTTATAATTTCTATCTGTATATCTGTAATCGCAACAAACTCAAACTCATACGTTTATTGCATTACACAAACATTCAGATCTTTATAGACCCTGTCGGATACAAAAAACTACAAGGCTTTATAAATAATAGCTAAACCTACTTATCACCAAAATTAAATTATGTTAGTTAGGTATCTATATTTACGTACCATCACATACATGAGAGAAATACGTAGGTATATATGTAACTTCACTACATAGTTTAAACTCGCTTCCTCTGTCCCTATATCCTTATGTATGCTTAAATATTTAAAACTACGCAACGGATTTTTATTCATTTTTTTTAATAAAAGTGAGTGGTTTAAGAAGATCTTTTATATGTAAGTATAGTAACATTAATTAAACGTTGCACTCGTGTGAGTCGCTAGTACTCTAAAAACATTTACCAAGACAAAAACAAGTAAAAATAAACAAACCAGCGGTCAAACTAAACCTAACAACTAAGTATTTAAAAGGAGGAATCAAAAATAATCAACTCGGTATCTATAAACGGGAATCCATTAACCGCAGCATTGTCGTCTAGCAGAGCAGAACCGAGTATTACTTTGAAACCGACGGACAAGCAACCCACTTCACTTGAAACTTGGAAACTCGAGGGGAGAGGGTATAGGAAACACTCTGACAAGGAAATCTATTAACCAACTTAATAATTGTTCTCTAGGAGTTCAATACTCAATTTTGGAGTGCTGTTGTCGGACTTGTTGGTGGTATAGTGAAACGTTATATGGTGAGAACTATGTAGGCGTGTCTAGTGTAGACAAAACTTAGTGGAAATTTATGAAATTGGAAATGTAGTAAGGAATATTGGTGACTTCTAAACTTATATAATGCTATAATTGTATATTATATTTTACATAAAGTCTTAATTGTATAGGTAAACTAGCTCTTACCCGCGGCGTCGCTCCCGTCATTTGAGTACCTACCCTACCCTACTCTACCTACCTTAACTCTATCTACTCTACCTACCCTACCTACCCTACTCTACCTACCCTACTCTACCTACCCTACTCTACTTACCCTACTCTACCTACCCTATTCTACCTACCCTACTCTACCTACCCAACTCTACCTACCCTACTCTATCCTATGTCCTTCTCCTGGCTCTAAACTACCTCCCTGCCAATTTTCAGCTCAATCGGTTCAGCCGTTCTTGAGCTATAAGTGGTGTAACTAACACGACTTTCTTTTATATATATAGAAGATAAATATTTATTTAATCCGGACCTAAATATAATAAAGTCTACATTGATAATACAAAATAAGCCCATTCGTTACATCTCATAAAATAACCTCAAAATTTTTAATCCAAACAAATCTTCATAAAATAGATATGTTTGTAAACGTTAACGTGATTTCATAAATTCTTTTGTTTAATGCACTATCTTAATATCGGAATAATAATAGTCTACATAAATTGGATGAGAGAGAGAGAAAGAGAGAGAGAGAGAGAGAGAGAGAGAGAGAGAGAGAGACCAGTGACCGCTTGGCGATTAATATTTACACATCCTATAACTGTACTAATTATCCTTATATTCCAAACACAAATATGTATCTGCTTGTTTGCACAATGTCATACTACATCATAGCATTTTCTAGGTAAACTAAATTCTTTATTGTCCTAAAGACTCATCAAACAGTAAATAGTAGATATTAAAGTAATCTTAATAAAACAAAACTCAAGTTTGGACTAACCTGACAAGCGCAGACCTCTCCGAACCCGCCCTTGCCGAGGACCCGGTACATCCTGAAGGTGTGCTGGGTGACCGGTTGCGCCTCCAGCCACTTCCACTGCAGGTACCGGTGGAAGTACATGGAACGCTCGAACTCCGCGAACGGAGCACCAGCTAGGAAACTCTTCACGCATCGCACGCATTCTATGAATATGTCTTTAGAGCCGCCTGAAATAAGAAAATACCAATAATTAAAAACCAAATACAATGTTTCTTGGAAGAAAGAAAGAAAGAGAAAAAAAGGAGGAAAGAAAGAAAGACCGTTTATTTTTGCGCAGAACACACATAGGTAAACTTAACAACTACAAAAAATAATATTACAATAATATGAAAAGCGAAACACTACTAATTTCAAATCACAGAAGAAGACTCTTATTCTTCAGAAGAATGCTCGTCGTGGCGACGACGTCGCGGAGCCAACTAGCGAGTTGAAACTAGTTTTATTTAGACTTTTCTCAGTTAGTTCACGTAAGTAAATCGTTATTTTCAATATTTTTTATATATCTCATGATACCTTTCTATTCAAAAACAAACGAAAAGTATTGGCTATGGGCTCATGGCACTTAAAACTACATAATATTTCCAAGTGTGTATCATAGTTTAAGTTATAGTTTTTAGCGCATTCTACTCTGCATTGTTTGGTTTATACTTATAAAAATCCATTGACGACGATCTAACAACTCACTAACATAAACGGTTGGACGGGGTTGAGGATGCAAACGCAATTTCGGAGTAGAAAGAAGAGACGGAGTGGTGTTTAGTCAGTAAGAGTCTGACACTTCCTTTCAGATTACTCAGGGCGAGCAAAATAAATTGATGATTTTCCTTTTTAAAACCTTCAGAAAAATAGTTTTGTAATTTTAATCTAAATCATTTAACATGTAAACAGAATAGCTCCCAATTAGACAAACAAAACTAACGTCTACCTTTCCAGGTCATTACTCGAAATAAGAACTAATCCACGATCCATTTTATTTTTATTCATTTATAAACGAACATTAGAAATCACTTGCTACGGCAACAAATTTAGCTCCCTTTATAAGCGATCGGGAAACATGACAGCCTTTTAGAGATTTTATCAAAAAACGTTAATGGTCTCATCGATTATGAACCGACGGTCATTAGACACGTTCTTAGTAGACATCTTTATTGAGGACTGTTTAGGACTTATTTTTAACGCATATTGAGACCCATTTTTCTTTATACCGGTTAGATAATGGACCAGGAATTTACCTAGGATGGGAGTTTTCGAAATTGGGCCTTGTGCCCTTTCTTGTAGTTGGTAACATTTCTTTTCTTTTTTATTGCCCTACACCAGGATTTTCTCCTGTGTCGTGAGTGCGTTTACAAACATTCAATTTCACATACACATCACACACGTCCAGACCCGAAACAACAATTTGTGGATCACACAAAGTGTTGTTCCGTGCGGGTATCGAACCCGCGACACGTTGCACGGCAGCCAGTTGCCCAGCCACCGCGCCAACATGTCTTTTACATGTCGAATTCGGTTGAATTTTACCAACAGACGGGAATCAACGACGATTTTGTTGAATTAGGCATTAAGTTTTCTGGTCTTAGATGTGTGCAGTCTCCTACATCCCAACTACGAGTACAACTTTAAAATACCAATTTAGTAGCTGACCAATGAAGTAGAATGTTCAAAAATAATACTAGCCATGCCTAGCTGTTTCATCCGCATAGTTAATAATGTAAGTTCAACCGGATAGTGTAGCTTCCTAATAGTGACAGAATTATTCGGTCAATTTTCGAAGCTTATTTAATACAAACAATCAGATCTTCCCTATCTATAATACTAGTATTAACTTCATGACTTAGTCGAGTTATCCACCATCCGAGTATAGGCCTCGAGCAGTAAACGGAACGGGGTGTCTCACCATTTTTTTTTATGGTATAAGTCGGCAAACGAGCAGAAGGCTTACCACATGGTAAGCAATCGGCGCCGCCCATGGACACCCGCAACACCAAAGGAGTTACGAGTTGCGTTAGGAGTTGCGTTGCCGGCCTTTTGGGGATGGGGGTTGCGGATATAGGGATTGGGAAGGGATAGGGGAAGGGGAGAGATTGGGCCTCCGATAACCTCAGTCACACGGCGAAACACAACGCTGTGGGTTGTTTCACGCCGGTATTCTGTGAGGGCAGGCGAAGCCATATCCAGTGCAGGCGAAGTCACTTGATGACTTTCACCCTTAAAAAAATCACGAGACTATCCCCAATCACACTACACCAAAGTTCCTCAAACAACTCACCATCAATAGTAGCGCTGGCTTCATCGATGACCTGCCGGCTGACGACGTCGGTGACAGCCTCGCAGTCGTCAGTCTTCAGGTACCTGCCGAAGACCTCGGCCGCGAGCATCGCACGCGTCTCATCCACTTCCACCTCATACCTGTCTGTCTGCAAGCAAAACTATGGACCTTCGAACATTGATGTTTATCTTTATCATAAGGCATGTTAAAACAATAAAGGAAACAGATTGATAGGGCATTGAAACTTAAGAGTGTTTACGCGGAATGGATTTATTCTTTCTTTCAAGTCCAAAATTATATAAACTATAAAACTTTAATGAAACTTAGTACCCAAATCTCATACGCAATATATTTCCTTATTACTAATCTTACTAATCAAAAATGCGAAAGTTACGACTTTTTGATGTTTGTTACTCAATCACTCCAAAACGGCTTGACGGATCTGGATGAAATTTGGCACAGGCATAGGATACACTCCGGAATAGGACGTGACTACTTTTTATCAAAATACCACGCGGGCCAAGCCGCGGGCGGAAGCTAGGCTTAGGTATAAAACCAAAATCATGGACAAATTTTAAAAAATATTTCGTATGAGAACTTACAATTGTATTTTTCTATCTTTCCAACCTCTTCCGAAAATTTACTTTGTAAGTTTTTAGACCATAATGCGAAGTTTCATTAAAACCGGTAAAGAAGTTTTCAAAATTTGGGACTCGAGTTGGGTTGGGTAAGGATACCCGCGCCGCCTAAACGCACTTATGGGGCCTAAATTAATGGTATCGATCTCAATTCTAATATTTTTGTAGTGAGGATTATTGTTACTTGTCGGATGTATGAAGAAAAATCAATCTGATAAATGGAGAATATTCTTTGTAGGTATTTAAATAAAAATATCTTAACCAATCTTGTTTAAAAGCAGAGAGTTTATCATTTAATTATAAAAATTTTAAAAAATTCAATTCAATTTAATTTGAATCGGAGACATGACAAGAAATAAAGCAAAATAAAATATAAATATCGAAAGACCGGGAGGTGTGGAAGCGAGATGGGGAGGCCTTTGTCCAAGAGAGGAGCATTATAGGCTAGAAAAAAATACAAAGACTTGAAAGAAACAATAATTTCAATGTGAATTTGAACAAATTGTTCCACAGATATTCTATTCATTATGCAACAATTTTTACGAAACCGAAAGATCAATTTGATCAATTGCTGTATCACTAACATATTTAGCAATTTGAACTTTATGATTTCGAATTAACCTTTTAAGTAACTAAAAATTGCACAAAAACAACACAGCAATTACAAAAATCTTACCAAAAAAGCTTCTTAATTTTTTTATGAAACAATTGTAAGAGTAGTCAATGGACGACTCCCCGTGCTCAACAAATTTTCAAACAACGGAATAGCTAAATGTCTATGAAAAATGTATGTGCATAGCAGGATAGAAAAATTACAAAAATCTAAACTATTTTCATTCGAAAAGAAACGCCATCTGAAAAGCTCGACAAAATTCCGCTTGTGGAGAACGGGACAGTGTCGAACAATCAAACAATATGTGAATATTTCTCCTTTTACGGGAACGGCTTTCACGTTTTCGATATGTGGCGATTCGGGATTAACCACATCTGAATATAGCGTATCGATTCAATACCACAAACCGAATACGATCAAACATTCTTTTTAGGTCACTATTCGTATATATTTGTGTTATTCCTTGCTTTTCTTACCAATTTAGTTTTGATATTATGCAAAGATCGGCTTTCTGAGTTTTCCAATTTGGTTGGCGTGTGATAAATCGAGATTGGCGATACGATTGATCGCACTTGTTTAGTAGTTTTTACGACCTTAATCATCGATATAGGAAAGTGTGTATGGAATATACAAACGAATGATAATACTGGTAAAGTGAAACGGGAGTGAGAAATAACAGTCAATACAAAAAAGGTGCAAACTTCAAAGAAACAAGAAATCAGTTCAAAAAGGTAAAAGGAAGATGATTAATACAAATTGATAAAATAGACAAAATAACAAAAGCTTTAAGTACATTCTTGTATTTATGTATGTACTAAGTACGTACTAGGAGAATGAAAACCAAAGTAAGTCAACATCAAAAATCATTTATTTCAATTAGACCTTTACAGGCACTTTTGAACGTCAAACAAAGCGTAAAGGTAAAAAGTGTCAGTCTGTCAATCAGTCCTCTTATAAGCTCATACCAACGTATAGATTCCTTAATTATTATGTTTTCGGCTTACTCACGGGCCATATTCATGAGCGGCTCATGAATATGGGCCTCTAGCATGGCTTGAACGAAACTAGTCGAGTATCTCGTCAAATTATTACGTGAGTAAGCCGAAAACATAATAATTAATTAAGAATGTCTCACGAAAGTTATAATAAAAAAGTGTAGATTCCTATGGAGGAAAGCGAGCAAAATGAAATGAATGATGAGTGTGGTACTTACCGCATCTAGAAAGTTATTGTATTTGTGGTATTGAGGCCTGTTTCTCTCGCAGAACTGTCGGAACAGCAGCTTGCCTATCGGCTGCTGGTCTACTACGTAGTCGTAACCTACATCTGTAACAAGGAAAAATTATTATTAATACAATGCATGTAAAGGTTACTTTGATGTGGACTAAGATTCAGAAACGGTATTTGAAAGAATTCTTATAGGTGTCGTTGGCAGTAGAAAATATTATAGTAAAATTAAACTTTGTTAATAGTTTGTCAGACGACACGACACAAACTTCAATACGAAAAAGTCCTCAACAGACCTAAACTCAGACTAAGAATTTCTTTCCATTGTCAAAATATTTATAGTTATAAAATAATCACAAAGTAATACGATGTCTTCACAATCATACACACCCTCACGACACATTCAAAGCAAAAAAAGTCGTTTTAAAAACAAGTACTTAATTTGCCTACTAGTTAAAATCAAACCAATATTTATACGAAGACCATTTAAAGATCAAAAGTGTTAATCTGTCGGTCAGACTTCAAGTGAAGCTATTTGCTCGTTCCAAAAAGTAGATACCTATGGAGAAGAACGACAAAAAAACTCAATGGTTACTTCTTTTCAGCCAGTTGTAAAATCACGTCCTTTGTTATATAATTAAGCTGGTTGCATTATATGACAACAGTGTAATTACTTACACATATTTAGCTAAATAATAAGAAAAAGAATACAACGTATTTAAAAAGTTCAGAGCTCGCTCGATCCTCAGCAGTTAAGACTTACCCTTATAATCAATATAACCCTCTCCTTAGCAGAATCTCGAAAAAGAAACGTTAAAGCCTTCTGAGAATTGCGCACTAAGATCTCTAGTTATCATCAACTTGAAACTTGACTAGAGTAATCAAATTGATTCACCCGAGGGCTTTGATAACACAAGTACAAGACAACATATCTAAGCATAGCCCGAGGCAATGTCTGGGAGGTCGTCCCTAGACTCAGTTTTTGCGAAATCCTTTCAGCTATATACTTGATTACGCAGTATAATATGTAGGGTAGTTAGTAAAATTTTCTTATACGTGGGTACATAATAAAATTGTGACTGAAATTATAGAATGAGACTTAAAAAACAAAATACTACATGGACAAAACTATCTCTTTTACGGGATAGGTTGGAAAACGCGGACAGATTACCTGATGGCAACCAATTAGCGCCGCCGATGGATACTCGCTACATCAACATGGAGTTCAAGCGCGTTGCCGGTCATTTGAGGGTTGTTAGTAAGAATATGGGTTTGGGATGGGGGAGAAGAAGGATAAGGTCTCCAATAACCTTACTCATACCGTATAACAACGTAAATGTTGGTTCACGCCGGGTTTCTGTGACACCGTGGTATCACTCTCAGATGCGCTACTCATCACAAGCTTTTGATCTACACTATACTACATTATTTCACAACAGCCGACGCCATTGACTTCGTTTGCATGAATGGGGCAAAAATTACCCAGTATGTTATTGTAAACTAAAACTATTCAAAACATGAATCATGAAAATCAATCAATCAATCGTCAAATTCGTCAAACAATACGGTAAACTTGATTTCACCATTCATTCACCTACCGACAGTTTTCTAACGTCTCTAAAACTCTCACTGCCACTGTCTACAATAAAACCAATATCTTAATACGAACCAAAGATAGATTCCCTATTCCGAGAGAATCGATCGGATCCAAACTCTAATCCCTCGGTTATCATGAGACTGCAATATTCTCTTATCTAAAGACTTACCGATCGATTGGTCCATAATAACTTTGGATCCCAAATACTGATCTGATTAACGTGTTTTATTTCTATCTTGGATCTCAAATAGAGATCTCATTAATGGTGGTGATATTGGTTCATGTTAGCTTGGTAGATTAGGGTTAGGTCAAGTTGCGGATCTGTTGTTGTATTACGTCAGTATTAGGCATTAAGTCTATTTTCGTTGGGAAGATTATGTTCGTGTTGTTTGATGACTAAGTTATTGTTAAGTGAGTGATAATTTTTTTTTGTTTAGTTGTTTGATTGATGTTAAAGAGAAGTATTGTTGCTAGGTAAGATTTACTTTTTATTTAGGAGGCTATAATCGTTAACGTAATGATGGATGATGAGGATACAGGAATATAATATGTAGATATAGAGGTGGAACAAGACTATTAAGACAACATCAACATAATCAGCCTTCCAGTCATCCAAGTGCCAGTTGTTGAGAAGCGGCCTCCTCTTGTACAGAGAGGGTTTGACCATAATCGCAACGCTAGCTAAAGGCGGATTGGCAATTTTAAACTTAAAGCAAACAAGTCCAGGTCTTCTAACAATGTGTTCCTTTCCCGTATATTAGTGGTGACCGAATAATTTTAGAAAATATTGTGCATGAGAAGCGGGCTCTTTAACCTCCGAGACACGACATCAATTTAGACAAAGCAACAAGAGAGATCAGAAGTATTGTTAACGAAACCTTAAATAAGACAGGTAATATTATCTTTTAACGCTATTAAAGATAAACATGTATATCTATCATTAAGGTTTTTAACCTATCTATAATAAATACAGACACCATTAGCAACCTACACACACATAACCAAGCAAAATATCGAAGAACTATCAACATCACAAAAATATCGGGAAAAGAGAGAAATAATAAGAAAACACAGGAACAAACATACATACATAATGCAGAACGCCTCACAAGTATAGGGGGAAGGGTCCTAACAACAAAAGTAATATCTTGTAGCGTTAGGGAAGCGGGAGTTAGGCGCTGAAGGTCTAAGCCGTTATGAAGATTTGTGTTGGGTAAAGAAATTGGAATACATTCTGGCCATACCATTTGATTGTCTCTTTCTTATATTGGTTTAGTTTCGAAAGTGATCCTGCTAAGTTTTCGTAGAAGCTAGCAACTAGCTATCGGATTATAGTGAGGATTGGTGACAAGGCATTTTGCATAATTCCTTTTCTACCAAGAACAAAATCTTAAAAGCCATCAATTTTAACCTAATTCAATAAATTCACTAGGTAATAGTAGTGTAGGTATTTTTTTATGAAATCTACTGGCTTCACATAGATGCAATGGTAATACTAAATTCCTCCACTACATAATGGATGTTATTATACATATAAACCTTCCTCTTCAATTACTCTCTATTAAAAAAAGCTGCATCATAATCCATTGCGTAGTTTTAAAGATTTAAGCATACATAGGGGCAGAGAAAGCGACTTTGTTTTATATTTATACTATGTAGTGATTCAAATTTTCTCCGTCTTTCTGTCATCGTCGTTTTTGTGTTTCGTGGGTGCGTTTAGAAACATACACATCACACCCAGACACGGAACAATAATTTGTGTATTCACACTATGAGTAGTTGAGTGTGTCCAAGTCCCAACGAGTGCCCAAACTGGAACTTCACAATTCACATCACATACGTCATAAAAACAACATGCTACATCACAGGAGTCAACATCTTCAATCTTGTTAGCTCTTCTACTCGTATTTTCATTTCTAATGAACATATTGTTGTTGCATACGTAAATATGTACGCGCCATTTACAATCATAGTAGATATTCTTGCGAAACAATAAACAAATAAATACTCTGTTCACATTTATGTGCAATGTATTAAAATCTGACAAATGTGTTTTGAATTTTGTCGGTAACAGGATTGAGTTCTTTTGGATATCGCTTTATAATATGCCCTTTACTTAGGTATGTTAAACTTGTATAATAACTCAACTGCACGGTTTGCGCGGGCAACTGGCTGCCGTGCAATGTGTCTCGGGCTCGATTCCCGCACGGAAAAACTCTTTGTGTGATCGCAAAATTGTTGTTCCGGGTCTGGGTGTATGTGAAATTGTATGTTTGTTAAACGCAACCACGACACAGGAGCAAATCTTAGTGTAGGACGTTTTAATTTAAAACAATTGTAGGTATTTATCGAAAAATGCGATACAACGCATTCATAGACCCATTTTTGAGGGAGAAAATCACCTTATCACTTCTCTTGGCCTGGACAGGGAGACAGAGACTCGATGTACTGACTAAAAAACACCCCGTTCCTTCAACTGCTCCTGACCGGGACCGCGATACATTATCGCGCTTGCCCCGCAACCGGCATTGGGTCCCATATGTGGTGGTCTAATGGCTCTTTGAGGAACATTCATAGACCCCACTGTATCTACACATATTTTATTTAGGGCTGACTTTTCAGTAGCCAGATAAATGTAAAATTGTTGCTCGAACGCGACAAAAATTCGGACGCGACAGCATCATAATTATTTCCCTGATAACTTTTATCTAACCATTAAAAAATAAGCCCTTAGGACACTTTCTCACTACTTCTTAAGTGCCTGATAAATTTTTAAAGCTTATTCTTCGTATAAATTAAGTTCTTCTATCGAAAATAAAAACATTGTGCAACTTGAGCTAGTCTTCTACAAGTCAAGATAGCATTTAAGGCGACCAAAAATTGCTAATGGGTATATCAAATCTACCCTTACGAGAGACACCAACTAATGACAAGCAGAGACCATCTTCGCAGTCTCCAAAACTTCAATCCACATAAATCCTTGTAAAAAGAAAGTTAATCTTAAAGCCGCGCCCACAAGCGGACATTGTTTTACGAGCGCGTTAAGAAGTGAGGTTAAGAAAGGAACGCGGAATAATAAACAATGGTTAGGGCCGCCATCACTTACACCGGTCCCGCGTAGCACATCCATTGTGCGATTATCTTCCTTCATCCTATACTATATTGCAAGGAAAAGCTTAGAGATATAAATTAAGAAATGACCAACGCAATCGTGTGATAAAATTTACTCTTTTTGGTGCGTAAACAAGGAATTTCTTTACTATCCTTTGCAGCTAGGGTTGCCACCTTTTTTTGCAGTTAAAGTACATAGGTTATTATAGGTAAGAAAAAAAAGTTCATGGGATCAAGATAAAGTACAATTTATTTTTCTTCATTTTTATGTTTCAAAACATAGTTTTATTGCTTTTTGCGGTTTGCATTAAATAAGTATTTCTACTAAAACATCTTAACAGTCTTTATTAAATTCAGAGACGCTTTGTTTCTTTCATCTCGCCATCTCGCTGTTCATCACAGACTTTTCAAAATCCCAAAAAAATCAAATCATACAAAATAAAGTATTTTCGTGTACTTTACTGTTCTCATAAAGTAGAGTACAATTATATGAAATAGAGTACAATACTTTATTATAAAGTACGGGTGGCAACTCTATTTTCAGCAGTGAATACGCAAAACTCTTAATATTCTACTTAAAGGTATTATTAAGCTTATGCCGAAGAGTTGGTAACGCGGCTGACGCAGTGTGTTTATACAATCGACTATCATGGAAAGAACTGCATGTTTGAATCCAGGACGGAACTATTCTTTGTGTAATCCACAATGGGACATGTCCGTTTAAGAATTTAAAAAATATATATTTAAGTGTTTTAAAACGGACAAAGTTTTGGGCTACGTGCTAAATAAACAGTTTCAAAAACGTTATACTTTACCTAAAACAGATAGAAAACCAGATTAACCACCATCAGTCCACTCGTAACTTCAACGTAACATCGAGCAAAATCCAAAATGGCCGCCTGATTGAACAATAAACACGTCAGAGCAAACACACAAACACTAATCTTAATATTTCCCGATGAAAATACTCGGAACATTTCCTTTTACGTCTAAATAAACATACGAACGACTGTACATTGTATACAAGCGAATATATAAAAAAGTAATTGTTTCTTCAACAAATATTGAATGAACAAATATCAATTCATTAGGATTTTATTCATAAAATCTCGTGTAAAACTTGCCTGAGGGACATCATCTTTTTCTTATGTAATAGGTCGGCAAACGAGCAAACGGATTGCCTGATGGTAATCAATCAGCGCCGTCCATGGACAGCACTGGAAGGAGTTACGAGTGCGTTGCCGACCTTTTAGGGATAAGGGTTTTGGAGATTTAGGGAATGGGGAGGCATCGGGGGAGAGGAAGGATTGGGCCTCCCGTAACATCACTCACACGGTGAAACACAACGCTGTGGTTGTTTTACGCCGGTTTTCTGTGAGGCCGTGGTATTACTCCGGACGAGCCGACCCATTCGTTCCGAAGCATGGCTTTCCCACACTTAAATCTTCATGTTTTTTTCTTTGTTATCTGACTTCCTTAACCAAATGAAAGGTTTATTCTGTATGCTTAGTAGAACTTGTCAACTTGCTAGGCTATTTACATAAAACAGCTAATTCCAAATCACATTTTTTTCTATCCTCAATATTGAAGTAGATTACAGATTCGTGGAACCTTTTAGTATTCTATGACAACTTTTTATTAGAGAAATATTAGAGAACAAAGAACAATCGAATTATTTTTAATAATTGGATTGAGAATACTCTCTGGAAGTGTGAGGGAGGAAAGCTCTAGGGATTTCTGTTTACTAGGAGTGATTGTACATAGGTAGTTTTTCCACACAGCATAGCATGCTTTTTGTTTACTTAATTTATTTAGAAGTTGTGTTTTTCATATAAAAATTAATTGTTGTTCATTAGTCTCTCTAAAGCTCAAGAACGGTTGGTCCAATTTGGATAATTTTTCAAATAAATTCGCTGAAGTTTAGGTTAGGGTTTAAAAGGTCAGAACATACAGATATAGTTGAGGCGGTACGGAGTTTGCCGGATCAGCTAGTATAGGTTATATTTATTTGGCGATAGTAATGCGTTGTGTATTGTATTTGAAATAAAGAATACAAAATATATTTTTATCATGTTGATGTTTAACTCTATTTCTAGGAAAAAGCTTATGCTGTAAGCATCGTTTAGTAAATATCGAGATTAGCTATATTTTTTTAATGTTGTGAAGTAAGTAGTTTTATTCGTTATTGGGATTAAAACCGCTTTAACATTACAATCTTAGATTTTAAGAGTACAAAGTTTAATATTTATCATATTTAGACGTCGATGAAAACGGGAAAATTGCTTTTACATACAGATTGAGTTCTTCATTACCAATATTAATCATATGATTTATATGTAGTATGTGTACTCCGTCTAAGAAGTTTACCATTTTCATAAAATATTTTTAATATAGAAAAGAGGTTGTGATACTAACCAACCTCTTTTGTTTTCACTTTATTGGGACCCGGTCTTACCTGTAAAGATGGGACGGGCCTTACGGGTAGTACCTTAGGAAAAACACTTATCCTAGAGCGTGTAATCAGCTTTTTCCGAACTAGAAATAAAACCTAAGGCTTAGTATTTGGGTTGATCCTGGATTTAGCTACCAGGGGCGTTGTAAAAACATGGTTGTTTATACTATGGCTAGTTGTCTGATAAAAACTGTATTTTCACATCACAATCTTATAAGTGCCTACTACTAAGCTAAGGTCTCTTTCTCGGGAAAGGTTTGAGCAATAATTACCACGCTTATTCGGCGACTGAGCGATGATAAACTTTAACTAAAAGCTACAAGTTTAGATTTTCTCACAATTTGGTTAGTCACAGTTTGCCAGCGGTGTGTCAAGAATTTTTGAAAGTACATGTAACTCGGAAAAAGTCACGTTGGTACTTCACAGGTTCCAAACTCGAAAATTTTCGTAATGTCTTATTCAGAAAAAAGTTTTCTTGTATTCGCGTTGCAGGCTAAGCATCATCATCGATATCGATAAATATGACGATTATAGCTTTAGAAACGAAACAAATGCAATGGGAATTCATTCGTTGACCACGTGACTTATCGACGCCCTTCAGAAATTTCGATAACTTAATAATTACAATACACTTGAAGAACTAGGCTATGGGACTCTTTTTAGGCTGTCTCTATTCTCAGTTAGTCTGTTAACGTCGTAGAGCTTAAGACCTGATGTTACCAGAAACACACGTAGATGGCGCCACCGTCGTTTTAGGGGCAAACTTTACGAGCCAAGTAAGGGGGCGGCTATATAAAAGACATTCAATTAAAACTACATACATATGTAATTTTAACTGGCGACTCGCATCACTTTAATGAAAATGTCTTTTCATTATGCTTTTCCGCTGCTCCCGGGCGGTAAGCATAGAAATTACATACAAGTAAGTGAAGGAACAATTTTATGCTCTGGATTCTCTGTGCTGTTAGAAATTGTGTACAATATAACATGTTGTATTGTCTTCGATTTGTTTATGGTAAAGTATTTGGGTGACTGGTCATGATTTTCAGTGGAGAAAGATGACTTCCGCAATAAAGTCATCCGTATTTCGTCCGGATATATAAGCTTTTTATCACTTATAAGCCCGCTCCTGATTCGTACTACGGGTCGCTATTTCCCAATTTTCTCTTCTCCTTTTCCTGGCACATTAATAATTGGTCCAGGCGTTTTTGAGTTATGCATTAACCAACACATTTTCGATTAATTTTTATACATATATAGATAGAGATATAGATAAACAATGCAACTGAAATAAAGAGGAACGTCTAGAATTTTCGAGACCTCGACTTTCCTTGACTATAATCGAGTTTTAAAATCCGATAATCAGAACAAAAGCATCGAATTTTATTAGCACAAATAACACAACCCTCTGTCAAACTTAACCCCGTTAGATTTACTGTCATAGGCGACACGGAAGGCGGTCAACGGTCGGTGAAGGACTGTGTATTAATTAATTATATCTAATTGATATCAATTGCAAAGCCCGCGCTCGTCCCTCACCAATTACCCACATACAAAGGGCTATTTACAATTCTAATGTATTTATTGACCAACCTAGTTTTTTGCACGCGAATGGGTGGATTATACCTTTTTTTTATGTAATAGGTCGGCAAACGGGCAGACGGATTACCTGATGGTAAGCAATCAGCGCCGCCCATGGACACCCGCAACGGAGGAGTTACGAGTGCGTTGCCGACCTTAGGAACTGGGGAGGCCCAATCCCTCCCCAGTTCCAGTTAAGGGGAAGGATTGGGCCTCCGGTAACCTCACTCACACGGCGAAACACAACACTGTGGTTGTTTCACGCCGGTTTTCTATGAGGCCGTGGTATCACTCCGGTCGAGCCGACCCATTCGTGCCCGAAGCATGGCTCTCCCACACTTTCCACACCTTTGGTGATATATTTAATATTGTATTGTGTAAATACGACTTTAGAAAGGCAAACGATTGTGTAATTTCTTTATTTAATAAAAATAAATTACTATTTTCAGTTTATCAAACCACAAAAATACTTAAAATAAATCATAAAATCATTCAATAAATTTACGACATGATTAATAGGTATACGTTTTTTTATTTAGCGATAGAGAAGTCAGTATGCTATTTGACGTCAATATAAAAATTATGACGTGAAAGCGTGTTTTTTATACAAAATAGGTACTACATAGATTTGACATTTCGGAATTTTATCTATTTTGACAGGTTAGAAAATTTCGCCATCAAAAAAAAAAAGACAACGAAGAAAGAAGAAAGAGAAGAAGAAACGGCAACTGTTGACTATACGGCTGTACTGCAGGAGAGCCATGCTTCGGCACGAATGGGTCGGCTCGACCGGAGTGACACCACGGCCTCACAGAAAACCGGCGTGAAACAACCACAGCGTTGTGTTTCGTCGTGTGAGTGAGGTTAGCGGAAGCCCAATCCGGGAAAGATCTCCCCCAATCCCTCTTCAATCCCTAAATCTCCAAATCCCTAATCCCTAAAGGTCGGCAACGCACTCGTAACTCCTCCGTAGCGAGTGTCCATGGGCGGCGCTGATTGCTTACCATCAGGTAACCCGTCTGCTCGTTTGCCGACCTATTACATAAAAAAGTACTAGACAACAGTTTGGATGTGCACGTTCCCGCACGGAACAGCGTTTAGTGTGATCCTCAAATTATCGTTTCGGTCTAGGTATGTACAACAAAATCCTGTGGGGAAACGGTTTAAAAAAAGACACACTGAAGTAAGATTAAAACTGTCTTACTTTGAATGTCATGGTTACCCCCCCAGTAATCATTCTTTCTCTGTGTTCCTTAATCCCTAATCAATTCTAAATCAAATGCAAGATCTTGACTACATGAATACTTCGCATCGAAAGGAATAAACTTTCTATATTTACTATAATGCTTAAATAAACCTTTAACGAGCGTATAAATTAAGAATTTAATTAGCGTTTAATGGTATTATTACTCGGAGTTCAATTCTATTACGATTTCTAATTACGTGCGGCGCAAGCTGAACTGTTGTTGAAGGGATATCGTGCAAGTTAATATAGGGTTAAATTACGTACGAGAAATTATATTTGTATACATGAAAGGTAGGATAGTTAATCACTAATAAATAGTGGACAAAATATTGCAAGGAACTTCGCTAAAAGTCATTCAAAATCAGTGCATTTGAACAAAAACCGAATAATAAACATCACGTTTATGGGAGAGTTGGGGGGCGCTAATCTTAAACAGACAACTCGTTTACCCCTATTATTACCTATACTGGTTCATTACGTTTTTCTATTAGGTAGGTACTACAAACTAAAAACGTGTGTACGTGTGTGCGTACTAAGTAAAACCTCAAAGTATTTTGTATGTACTTAATTGTGATATTACTGTATTTATGTTCGTTAACACAAAATAGATTAAAAGAGTCGTTATTAGATTAACACGGTGGAGGAAAAAAATCGTGAGGAAATCTAGAATTATTAATTCGAAATCGCCAATCTGTCTTGAGCAAGCGTGGTGGCTAATGCACAAACTTTCTCTGTTTAACCAGAGTCCTTTGCTCAGGAGTGGGCATTTATAGACTGGTTATAATGATGCGGTTAAAAAGGAATTAATCTCTCAACTCCTTCCTCTTTTGTCTAATTAAACACCATTATCAACCAACACGCTATATAAATGACCAGACTTTCGGCTCATTACAGCTAGAATGGATTAATAGATTACTTCATCTCCACAGCGCCATAGGGGTCTTAGACAAGTAGCTATGTAGAATTGTGATCATTTCGTGATCTCTAATCAAAATACGATTGGCATTATTAGATACTTACGAAATACCGTGAGACACACATACAGCAGTGATTATGGGAATGGAATCGGTCTCGGTTTGCAGGGCAACCGCAATAAAGTATCGAGCCTCAAAAAGCTGGCTTTTTGAATAACTGGACGGCCATATTATTATTATTATTTTATGTGATAGGTCGGCAAACGAGCAAACGGATTACCTGATGGTAAGCAATTAGCGCTTTGCCGATCTTTTGGGGATTACGGATTCGAGATTTTGGGAATGGGGAGAGTGGGGAAGGGGAAGATTGTACCTCCGGTAACCTCATTTACCCGCCGAAACACTACGCTGTGGTTATTTCACGCCAGTTTTCTGTGAGCCCACTGTATCGCTTCGGTAGAGCCGACCCATTCGTGCCGAAGTTTGACTCTCATTTAGGTGTGGAGGATGTAAATTTTTCGAACTTTCTTTAATGAAAATCGAGTTCCAGTTTCATTTAGCCGGGGTCGCAAGACAAAGCGTAATAAGGTACCGAGGCCTCGACCTGGAGCAGGAGAAGGAGAGTGAGTATTATAATCAGCTCAAGACTGACGCTCACACTAGCTTCACCCTAGGCGAGGGGAGACATTGAATGAAGAAATCCTATCTATAGGTATTACTAATATTATAATTGCGAAAATTTCTGAAATTACTTTAACAAAATTTATTAGCTACTAAGATGCTTCAAAGACTTTTTTCCAATAATTCTTTGTTCTTCAATTGTCCTTGTTGCTTTTAGTAAACGCTTTTATTGTAATATCTTGTCTAAGGACATTTTATTGAAGCTAGCAAGTATCGATATCGGCTGTTTTACTGCCAATTGAGCTGAACTGACACTAAAATTGAAGATAAAGCCTAATGGTTTGGCTGTCTCGCCATTTTGTATTTTCTTTATGTTTAAATAGCCGATTATAATGATTTTAGAAATTTGTTTTTGCAATTTTTTTTATTTTACACCGATTGGACTTGAATGTCAAATAACCATTCGGTTGATATTGTTTACATTATCTTGTACCACCGTTTTCTCAAAACTGGTATGGGCATTATATTATTTTCAGTTATTTTTTAATAAATCCTTATTATTGAGGGCGTATAAGTGACTTGACGACAATTCTGGAAAGCCTAACAGTCAACCATTATTTTACCTCCAAACCTTCGGATGTTGTCAAAAGAATAATGTTTTTACGACTGCTCTATCCTTTTTTTTTGTCAGGGGAAAATCATCAAATGACTTTTCCCACCTAGGGTTAGGCGAGAGAGAGTGTCAGAGTCTTACTGACTAAAAACCCCGTTCCTTCTCCTGCTCTGGGCCGAGGCCGCGGTGACTCATTGCGCTTAACCCGCAACCCCGGCTGACGACTGTTCTATCCTAACAAAGCAATTTTTAATAATGGAATTAAAATAAATAAAAAAACTAAATTTCTTATACTTCAAAATAAAATACAACATTATTGTTGTTTATTGACTTCAAATTATAATAATAGACAAACTACTATAAACCGAAGACCTCTAAAAGACTTCTACTTACGTTATTCTACTACCCTCATTTTATTTAAAAGCGATGTAGAAACCCGATATATCTTGGACTTCGATATTTATTTCCCTTAGCTTCACATGTTAGAGAAACCAAGATTTTTCTTCAAGAAATAAATAACACACGTCCTTGAAGGAGGTACCTTACAAGTGTTTTACGGCGAATATTTTTGGACCTACGCTTACTTTGGGGTACGCCATCTTGGATTTCGTATAGTTTGATATGAAGTCTAGTATTTCTATAAAAAGTCAAGCCTACTAAAATTTCATGTTTATTTTTCTTTCTGTTTTCATTTTCTACTCAATAAATGTTGAATGTAGGTTCGATAATACACAGACATGGCCCTATAGGGTTGATGTTCAGCGGGTGTTGTGGGGCAAGCAAAGTCACCGCGGCCTCAAGCAGGAGAAGAACCCAGGGCGGGAGAAGTCAGTTGGCGATTTTGCCTTCACAGAAAAAACCAAAACAACCATGGACATCACGTCATTACTGCAACATCAGAGAAATTAAGAGTGCATAGCCAGCCTTTTGGGGTTTAGGGTTATAGTTATTTAGGAAATGCAGTAGGAGAAGAAGGTTAAGGACTCCTGTAACCTCACTCACACGGCGAAACACAACGCTGTAGTTTTAAGGCCAGTTTTCTGTGAGGCCGTGGTATCGGTGCAGTCGAAAAAGCATGGCTTTCCCACACTTACGATGATTTGGGGATACTTTTAATTGAATAACGCAAATAGTTTAAAGTGCACACTAAAATTGGTATCGACAGTCAATCATAACAACTAGAATTCAATCTACAACTCTACCTAAATAGCTGAAACCCGTACAAATAACAGTAGTAATAATTTACGATCGGTCCATGGCATATTTGTGAAATATTTAGTGGTATTAAAACGTTCAAGTGTGCGGTTAACGTTAGCGCTGAAACGAGCATAAAATGAAAGAATTTCACGGTCTGGCAAATAAAACAGAATTCAATTCGAATAGGACTTACTGTACGTACGAAATGATGCTTTGATCTGAGATTAAAACTGCCAGAGAATTGGGTTTTGAATAAGGATTTCTGATTTGCATGTTTGATACGTTGTCTGCTGTCCCATTTATTGTAGGTTAAGGATTAGCTGGTTTATATTGGGTTTAAATCTATTCTTTTTTTATTGTTTTCCCCCCTAAGCAATAGAATAAATCCTCCTTTGTGGAGGCATAGCTAAAGATCGAGCATGGTGTTTTATTTGACAATCATGAAATGGCTTCTACCGTCCTGGGTAGGGCGAGAATGTTAGACTCTCACTGACTCAAAATCAACTCGATCTTCATCCTGAGCCGAGCCAGGCTGCGCTTTAAAATTTTTGGTCTTACACCTGGAATACAAACTGGTGAGGTGTTAAAGTTTATAATTATACCAAAAGACGAAGAAGCTGACAGTTAATGAACCACGTTAAATATTATAACATATTTACACTTCCCTTTACCCCACCATACGTTCCAATTTATAATTAGACTAAAAGACTGATAATGAATGAAACACAGTATATACTACATCAATTACACCAACTTAAAATAAAATAAGTTAATGAATTTCAAACACATTATAACCAACAACTTCTTGAAAATGTTAAACTTACCTAGTAAGAAAGCAGCCACGAAATTCTGAGGTAACAATACGTGTACCTTCTTGTTGTTACTGTATTAACTAAGTACTAATGAGGAAAACTCAATTAATGAGAAGTCAGTGACCTTTTTCCTTAAAACGGTATTTTATGGAATGTAGAACAAAAGAGTTGACGGATCAAGGTAAGTAATCTAGGACGCTAATACACAATTGCAACACCAGAGATGTTTTTTAGACACGGGAAAATCAATGGCTTCTTCCGTCCAGGGTAAGGCGAGAGAAAGTGTCAGACTCTTACTGACTAAAAACGCCCCGTTCCTTTTAGGTGCTGCTCTAGACCGAGGCCGCGTGCCTCATAACGCTGACCCCTGACCCCGGCTCACTTTCAGGGTTGAGTCTATAATTAACCTATTGCCAAAGCTGTAACACGTGAAAATATCTTAAGCATTATTTTTTATTGTTAAATACTTTTCTATTATGCCTATTTTATCACTTATCATGTGAATCTGAAGTAGCTATACGAACTATATGTTTCTTAAATTTATATACTGTAGGTATCTATTCATTGCCGCCATAAAATCCAAGACCGTTGTCATGTCTTTAGCTAGAATCAACTGGAGTGTGGTCGCTCGTGGTCTCTGCTGTAGACCCTGGCTTTGAGGAGAGGCAGTGATTGAGCCAGATTGGGTGTAGTCCTAAAAAGTCAGTGATTCAATTGTAAACTAGGGACAAATTTCGTAAACATACATTTTCTGTGTAAAAGCTATCTGTAGATACAAAAGTTGTATACCTGTCATTGCTATGATATTTTTCCACCATCTTTTACTTTGAGAGTTATAAATTATTTGAATACAATGCCTGCTGTTAATGGCTGTGGTACACCTGTTTTGTGACTAACGAACTTCTTGAGGAAAATAGGTATGTAACATTAATATTAAAATTGATCATTGACAGAATATTCACAGGTAGGTGTTTCCAGTTGTTCAGTGTCAATAATTTTATCCAAGTGATGTAAACGAAGAAATTCTTATGCGATTGCAGATTAGAACGTCATCAAATATCATAATCTATATTTTATGTTATAAAGCTGAAGAGTTTGTTTGAACGTGCTAATCTCCGGAACTTCTGGTTCGAACTGAACAATTATTTTTTTATTTGTCAATCCCTTTATCGAGGAAGGCTATTATAATCTTTAGGAGATGAGCAGCGGTTGAAACCGCGTGAGAGTAGCTAGTTATTACTTAAAAACGAATATTGGTCTAGATTCTCCTAATGATATGACATACTACTTGGCAACCTTAATCTTGATGCTCCAGAAAATTTTCAAAACCACATTATAAAATAATATACATTTTATACTCAGAATCGAATACCCAATTATGCCAAATCCCTTTGCAGTGAAAACCCATAATCCAGAAGTGGACTAAATACACAATGATGAAACTAAATGCTTCAAGACATTCGACAACAGACATACAACAGAACAGAACTATCTGTATCAGAAATCCACAAGCAAATCTCTTTTAACTTCTATAAATAAAGGATCTATTTGTACACAATAATAGGACTGAAATCTCCTGTATGGAAAAAAGCCATTTTAATAAAATTAAGATTTAAAAAAAAGGATCTATTAAAAAATCTTTAGAAATAATGCCTCAATCAGTATTTCCAGTGAAATTTCATTATTTTTATTATATAAACGATTTATATTAGACATCAAGGACCGAAATAAATATCAGCTTTATTGTTCAGAATCCATCAAGGTAGGTGAAGAGATTATGAAAATTATTTAAGATCAGAGTCTAAGTTCTCGGTATTTGACTCATCGTCTCATCTTAGAAAATACAAAATAACAATGTCATTATATTATAACTAGATTTCTTTTGGTTTCCATGGAGCAAGCCAAACGGAGCGAAGCTATTAATAAAGTTGATTTTTGAAATAAAAACTTTTTACATAGGACCTTAAAAAATTAGCTTTTTTAATTTTATGTAGGCGCAACAATGTTTTGAAACCCCGGCCTGAAGCAGGAGAAGGTGGTTTTTAGTCAGTATCAGCCGGGGTTGCGGGGTAAGCGTAATGAGGAACCTCGGGCTCGGCCTAAAGCAGGAGAAGGAACGGAGGGTTTTTACATTCTCTCTCGCCTTACCCTAGGCGGGAGAAGTCTTTCGACGATTTTTCTCTATCAAAAATTAAGAGTCAGACACTCCCTTTCGCCCGCCCAGGGCAGGAGAAGCCATAACATGACATTTTCCCCTTCAAAAAAAAGCAAAGTATGAAAGAGTTAACGGCAAAACTTAGTAAATCATCATTGATTACTCCCGGAAAACTCGTGCTATGAATACAAGGCTAACAAACGTATAACCTCATCAAAAAAGGTCTTTCAACAAACAATCGTAACAAACTACAATTAAAATCGAAAGAGAAACAAGATAACGAAGTCCAATTACGAAAACGGAAAAGTTTTTAGTGAATATCAAACAAAACTTATTCCTGATACCGTCTTTGAAAATTGGTTCGCAAGGGCCATAGCCCGAAGGGAATTCCGAGTTTGTCCCAAACCAGCCGAGGTCTAACATAACTTCGAATATATATAAACTATGAAAGCAAGGATCGCAATAAAAATAAAGGCATCGAAGAAAAGCGGATTTATTCCAATCTCACAAGTAAACTAGGAAAATATTTATCACAGGCTCGACGAAAAAGCATTTGAGAATGCTTGAGTATAAATAAGACGTCGAAACGTAGGTAACAGTCCGAGGGACGGTGACATGAGCCGAAAATTCGCTGACCTGACGGAAATAGATTCAAAGTTAGTGAAGATTTATTATCGTCAGTTCAGCTTAGGTCATCTCCTTGTCTACATTCACAAACATTATTGTGATAGCTGAAGTCAGTGGATCTTACCCTTACGATATTACGATATTATTAAGCAAATGTTTCTTACATTTGCTTAATAATATCGTAATATCGTTTTATCACATTTCAGCAAGTCACTCATTCAAATCCAGAAGCTGTTTTCGACTTCGATCGAATATGGTTGGAGGACTGCACGGGTGGCGCGGTGGCTGGGCAACTGGCTGCCGCGCAACGTGTCGCGGGTTCGATGCCCGCACGGAACACCTCTTTGTGTCATCCACAAATTGTTGTTCCGGGTCTGGGGGTGTTGTGGGTAAAAGTGAAATTGTATGTTTGTAAACGCACCCGCACGTGTCGTGGTTGCGTTTACAAACGCCGGGGTTGCGGGGTAATTGCAATGAGGCACCGCGACCTCGGCCCAGAGCAGGAGAAAGAACAGGGGGGTTTTTAGTCAGTAAGAGTCTGACACTCCCTCCCGCCCGGCCCTGGGAGGGAGAAATCATTTGATATTTTTCCCCTCACAAAAAAACCCCACGACACAGAAAAATCCCAGTGTGGGGCAACGTTTTTCTAAAATAGAAAAATATATAGATATAGAATATGATTACAAAATAAATAAACAAACATTCAATTCAAAAAAGATAAAACTTAGGAGTAACACAAGCTTATACATTTAAGTTAATAGACTACCACAGACGGGGTCATATAGAGCTGATGTTCAGCCGCGGTTGCGGGATAAGCGCAATAAGATAGGATAGGCTAGACGGAGGAAGATAGACTAAAAGGCTTAGTTCGTTTTTAGTCAGTAAGAGACTCAAACCCCCTTCTGATCACCCTAGGTGAGAAAAGTCATTTGATGGGTATTGTCCTCACAAAAAAGATATCAAAATGTTAAATTCACAACCGATTTAACAAAACTACTCCTATTCATACTTGTTGGTTCCTTCTCGAGCCGGTCGATACGCGCGCCATCTATCAAGCTCGACATCAAACACGGGTAACAATGTGTATACAGCCACGTTTAACGCTACAGCTGACGTCGGGATAACACGTATGTAATATGTAGGTTATATTTTTATATAACTACTTTTCTATGTACAGAAATACAGACATTGTACAGGATCTGTACTTAGTGGAAAGAGTAGACTATTTTCACTTTGACTCTCAAAGAGAGTTGTGTAAATTATTGGGAATGAAATATGTGTAAGAGCCGAGTGAATACGGGGTAGGCGAGCTCCATCACGTAGGTGGTTGACGAAAGGCGAAATGATTCCCATCACGTAATAAAAAAATAAAACGTATTTCCTTAGCAGAGATGCCAAATATAAAGTTTGACTGCACGGTTGGTGCGGTGGCCAGGCAACTGCCGTGCAACGTGTCGCGGGTTCGATTCCCGCACGGAACAACTCTTTGTGTGATTTACAAATTGTTGTTCCGGGTCTGGGTGTCATGTGTATGTGAAATTGTATGTTTGTAACCGCACCCACGACACAGAAGAAAATTCTTATGTGGGGCAACGTTTTTTAAACAGATTAAAATGTTTGTGAACCTACACCTAGACTGATAATAATATGATACCATATAGAATGAAACCACAATTACACAGAACACCGACGCAGAACAACACTTGCGTTAATTAACATTGTTTCCCAATCCTAAATCCCCTAATCATCAAATGATTTCTCTCGCCCATGATGAGAGATGAGATGAGTGTCAGACTCTTACTAATTGACTAAAAACACAGCGTTTCTTATTCTGCTCTAGACCGCGGCCGCGTTACCTTACAACGCTTGCCCCAAAACCACGACTGAAATCTTTGAACATGGTACTGCGAGTATCCATTGGCAATTCCGACAGTTTGCTGCTAGGTGTGGGAGAGCACTGCTTCGGCACGAATGGGTCGGCTCGACCGGAGTGATACCACGGCCTCACTAAAAACCGGCGTGAAACAACCACAGCGTTGAGTTTCGCCGTGTGAGTGAGGTTACCGGAGGCCCAATCCTTCCCCTCCCCCGATTCCTTAATCTCCATAACACTAATCCCTAAGAGGTCGGCAACGCACTCGTAACTCCTCCGTTGCGGGTGTTCATGGGCGGCGCTGATTGCTTACCATCAGGTAATCCGTCTGCTCGTTTGCCGATCTATTACATAAAAAAACAGGTAAGCAGTCAGTCCATTTGTCACCCGATCCAATTAAAAGGATACTAGAGAAACTATGTACATATACATCTATTTCGCCAGATGCATCATTAGTCTAATTGTAACAGCAACGATTGTATTGCTAAATAGCCGTTCCGATTTCAGACCGTGATTTCCGTGATTTCTAAGAATTGATTTACTTCTTATTCCGGGACCAATCAGGAAGAAAATGGATTCTTATTATTAACATTCCATCTAAATAGTGGGTCATGTGATGTCTATGAGTGACTAAGATGCAACACACAAAAGACAAACTAAGTATATTCAGGATTTAAATAACTACGTAGTATAAAACAAAGTCGCTTTCTCTGTCCCTATATCCCTATATGTATGCTTTTTTTGTGAGGGGAAATTCATCAAATTATTTATGGAGTGGAGTGTCAGGCTCTTTCTAACTTAAAACCCACCCGTTCCTTCTCCTGCTCTGGGCCGAGGCTCCGGTGCCTCAGTGCGGTTACCCCGCAACCCCGGCTGAACATCAGCCCTATAGGGCCCCGTCTGTGGTGGTCTATTGGCTTTTTGAGGCGCGCGCGGAACGCTACGCGCCGTATCCCTATGTACACCCAAATCTTTTAAACTACGCAACGGATTTTGATGTGGTTAGTGTTTGAAGAAGGAGGTTTATATGTATAATAACATCCATTAAATTATGGAGAAATTTAGTATCAGTACCAGCATTGCACCCGTGAAAAGCTAAGGCGGCTCGCTAGTATAATATTATAATTATTTCCTCCTGATGTACTTACCCCGTCATTTTCTAATCCGAGAAAATTAAATATAACAAAATTAATTCTTAAACCAATACCAATAAAGTCTTAACACGTTAAGCGCCATGGGGGTCACCGGTGACCTCCGTTAACGGAGGATTTGCCTTCAACATTTTTCTGTCGGCAGTCAAAGGCTTAATTATATCATAGCAAAAACACTTTTACAAGTACCTCATCATTCCTTTCTGGTTCAAAGATGGCGTGAGTAAAAACAATAAAAAAAAGTTTCTCATAGTTGATCGTAACGGATGCTTATAAAAACATGAAAAAGTATATAAATTGGGCGATAAAAATGTTTTGTTTTCGACGGTAAGATATGAGAGATACATTTTATATAAATTAGGCTCAAAATGTTGGCTTATTTTAGTTTTGTATATGATCAAAACTTCAAAAGGATCAATCATCGAATAGATGAGCTCGACCAGAGTGATACCACAACTTCACAGAAGCCGGCTTGAAACAACCACCCCAATCGCTAAATCTCCGAAACCCTAATCCCCAAAAGGCCGACAAAGCACGCGTAACTCCGCTTGTGATGCGAGTGTCCATGGGCAGCGCTGATTGCTTACCATGAGGTAATCCATCTACTCGTTTGCCACTCGATTACATAAAAAGAAAGGTTCAAAAAACAAGTAAATAAATCTCTCTCTGTAATAATTACTTACAGTATTATTTTATCACTTTTCCATCAAAATATATTATATTACAATGTTCTAGTCCTCCATAGCCATACTATACATTTTGGCTTGTAGCGGCACGATCACGTCGCTACATTACTTAGATACGATAGAGATAAGACACACATGTTAATTGTTGCACGTTTGTTAGGATAGCTAAATCTGAAAATCTCACGCATCTTCTTAGTATATAAGCACCAGCAATTAAAGTAATAAACAGACCTTAACCATCTACAGTCTCATTATTTACCTTGCCACGAAGTCTGGCAAATTGGTGACCCGACGAAGAACAATCAACATGACACATTCACCCTGCAAATCAAGCAGCAGCCAACAAGAAGCCTTGGAGATATCAGCCGGAACCGGAATTTTGGAGGGACCAACCCAGATTATGGTTTAAGCAACTAGAAGCCATAGTAGCACCACAGAAGCAAGGAGACGATTACAAGTACTATACGGTCATTGCAAAACTGCCAAAAGAAGAAATAATACAGGTTAGTGACCTCATTACTTGCCCACCGCCAATAGAAAAGTACAAGGCTATCAAAGAACGCCTAATCAGTTGCTATGAGGAATCAGACCAACGTCAGCTCCAAAAATTATTGTCTGAAATGGATCTCGGCGACCAGAAACCATCACATCTTCTGCGCAAGATGCGGACCCTGAGTAACGGAAATATCAGCGACGAAACCATCAAACTTCTATGGTTGAGGCTTCTGCCACCATCAGTGACTTCGGTTCTAGCAGTCACAGAAGACATAGATGTGAACAAGATGAGCCAGATCGCGGACAAGATATTAATAAATTCAACACGTACAGAGGTCTCAGCTGTAAACGGAAACAAATCTGGCGACGATACAATGTCATGCATACTAGCACAGTTAGCAGAAATGCAATTGGAACTAAATGCAATTCAGCAAGGTCAAAAAAAAACTATCGACGCAGCACTCAAAGTTATTCCAATCGTCGGCATTCCCTACCACAGTCAAGTTCAAGAGAAAGAAGGCACTTTTGTTTTTACCATGGAAGATTTAAAAAATATGCACAAAAGTGTGTTCAACCTTGTGATTGGAAACAGGATCTCAACTCAAGGAAACAGGGAAACTAATTGAAGCACGGACAACGGCGGAACTCTGTGCTATTCACCCGTCCAACCGCCTCACTATTACCGACCGAAAAAGTGGTATGAGATTTTTGATTGACACGGGAGCAAATATTTCAGTTATTAGCAAGCCACAGAGACATTCACTAATACAAGATGAACAATGTATACTTTATGCCGCCAATGGTACAAAAATTAAGACATATGGTGAAAAAACACTCTCTTTAAACTTCGGGCTACGAAGAAACTTTGTATGGAACTTTGTCATCACCGATGTAACACAACCGATTATTGGAGCAGTTTTTTTAGAGCATTATAAGCTATTAGTCGATATAGCTGGTCGAAAACTCATAGATAGGGTAACTGAGCTGACAACGCCCGCAACCCTGATCAAATCGACGCAGCAAACAATCCGCACTATTAACATTGAGACGAATCCACGCATTACTCAACTATTAAATGAATACGAGGATATTACGAAACCAGCCTCCCTCCACACTACTCCAAAACACAAGATTAAGCATCATATTATCACTAAAGGACCAAGGAAAATATAAGGAACGCAGTATTAACAGTTCACCCCTCTCGCACCGCCCCTTTGGCACTTATGACGGACGCCAGTTCGACCTGTGTTGGCGCAGTTCTGCAGCAGAAGTCAGGACGTAATTGGGAACCATTAGGATTCTTTTCAAAGAAATTAAGTGATACTCAACAAAAATACTCGACATTCGACAGAGAGTTGCTCGGAATATATATGGCAGTCAAACATTTTCAAAGGTTAGTCGAAGGAAGAGAATTTACTATCTTTACAGATCATCGACCTTTGACTTACGCATTTTCCCAAAAACCGTCATCTAATGATACGCCACGGCGAATACGACAACTGGATTTTATTTCACAATATTGTACCAACATTCAACATATAGAAGGACGTGACAATATTGTAGCAGACGCATTGTCACGGATAGAACAAATTGATGTGCCATCACCGATTAATTATGCTGATTTAGCAAGATGTCAGCATGATGACCAAGAATTATTACGACTTCGTAATAACAAGAATTTAAAATTTTCAATCAGCAGAAACAATCAGCACAAATGCAGTGGATAGTTCATCGACTGCCGCCGCCGTCACAACAAAGGCAGCAGTTTTTATTTCCTTCGAATTAGCAACAATGACATTACATTACGCATAGGATGTAATTTATCAGCAAGGTTAAGTTATTATATAATTAGGTACATACTAATTTTTTTCAATTTATATGTTAATTATTTTTAAAAGGGGGGAGTATATGTAGCGGCACGATCACGTCGCTACATTACTTAGATACGATAGAGATAAGACACACATGTTAATTGTTGCACGTTTGTTAGGATAGCTAAATCTGAAAATCTCACGCATCTTCTTAGTATATAAGCACCAGCAATTAAAGTAATAAACAGACCTTAACCATCTACAGTCTCATTATTTACCTTGCCACGAAGTCTGGCAAAGGCTCGCAGGACTTCGAGAAATAATTTTCATACCCTCAAATATTAATGCGACAATTAATATGTAGTGGTTTCGTAGCATGAATATAACATGAAGAAACCGCCAACCTTCAAAGGTACAACCTGAGACTTTAAATCAATAGATACTTCAGTACGACAAACTTATCAAATTCAAGATTTAACGTAGCTAAATTAAACACAGCCAAGAGATATAGGATGGTCAGAGAATAAATAATTATGTATAACAAAATATAAAAACAAAATCACACTCTCACTCATACTACACACACATAGATATCTAACTTGTGAAGTCAAGTTGGAGTATTCAATTTATATTATACTAGCTACTCTCTCGCGGTTTCACCCGCTACTCGGTACTCAGTAAGATTGTAGCTATCTATCAGTGAAAGAATTTTGGCAATCGGACCAGAGGTTCCAAATATTACCCCCTACATACAAACTTACAAATTTTACCTCTTTATTTATCATATAAACATATAAATTATATTTTTAAACATTTCTTAAAAATAAATATAAAAAACATTTAAAAATATAAAAAATAGTGTCCCACCGGTATCGGGAACAGGGTCCAAGCTACCGGCGGTCAGGGCTCCAGAGAAAGAAACCTCCTAACAATACGAGCCGTGTCCAGGAGTACCACTTTCTGGATCAAGCCCTTGATCCAGCCACCTAACGAGAGCCTCTTAAGGTGTTGGTCGAGGCTCTTAGCTATTAAGCCATTGGCTGACACGACTATCGGTACAATGACTGCCGAATCCACTTCCCACATGTCGACAACCTCGCGTGCCAAGTCAATATACTTGATTAGTTTATCTTTCTCAGCTTTCACGAGGTTCTCGTCATGTGGGACGGCTATGTCAACAATCATTGCACGCCTCTCGTTTCGGTCCACCACCACAATATCAGGCTTATTGGCCACAATAGTCCTATCAGTGATGATAGACCGGTCCCAGTACAAGGTGATATGACCATTTTCAAGAACTGATTTCTACCTCAATTTTTACCTCTTTATAATATTAGTATAAATTAATATTTCAATAAAAACTGTCTCTGCTGTTTGCCCAAATTAAAAAAAAAACAACATAAAAAAAATCATATTCTAATATTTTAAGTTCGTATTCAGTTATGATATAAAAAGAAATAAACAGAAAGATAATTGTTTAATAAAGAGAACATCACCGTTATCAGTTAAATGCTTAGGCAATTAAGTTAGCGGGTTAATGATACAACTAAATGTTAAGCGGCATTCTGTGGAATCTTCAATTCAATCCACTATAAATAACTCATACGAACAGCATGAAATTAATGCACCTACTCGAAATAAAAATTGCTGATTTTGAAACGATTCTGTCCCTTCACCATCATAGGGTCACCTATTGCTAGATCTAGACCTTCCTTTTCCCTGTCACACTACTCTGAATCTCTTGCTATACAAATGAGAACTACTAGGTGATAACCAAATGGAGTATTTAACACCTTCCATCACCACTTCAAAGAAATAAACACAAAAGTTGTATATACAATTCTATGTACACGATACCAAAGCGGCACTCTGTTGATGGTGTTTGAAAAATCTGTCATAATTCATCAACTTCCACGGCGAGTATTATGTAAACAAATTTCCAAGAAAAAGGGTATTCTTACGAGGAAAACACGAAAATAATGTTACACGTAAGACGTATGTACCTATAATACGTTACTGTAAAATGACATCACCCACCTGTACATGTGAAACTTCGAAAGTAACCGAAAACTTCGATAATTTTTACAAATAGAAATATAAATCTTATGATCAGTCCAATGAAAGCTATATCCAGTATAATGACAAAATACAAAAAATAAATAAATAAAGAAGATAAAATTAAATCAACTAACTGCCAGTCATAAAACACAAGATTTCAGCTCAAAAGACCACATTTCTAAACAAACTCCTGAACGGTTCAAAGGATCAAAAATATAAGTGAGAACGTTAAAACTCGCAACAATACGAAGCAACAAAACAGCAGTCGCAAATCAATTTATCTACATCACATAGTTATTCGAGACGCGCACCCAAGGGAACCACGCCACAAGATGCGCGCGATAATCTAATGACTTACCTAATTTGGTGAAACGATGGTTAAGGAGTAAAAAAGTCACTGTTTTACGAAATACGGAGGTAGGTACTTATGAAGAGCAATGTAAAAAAATAATGCGATCAAATTTATTGGTATTGCATAAGTTGTGGATGAAAATAATTATGATCTATTTATTATCTTTAACATTGTAAATAAACAAAACAGATTGTTAGATGATGGATAGGATAGAACCAGCACTTCAAAACCAGACTACACTTCCAATCATGATCATCCTTTAAATACAGATAATTTAAGGTTCATATTATGAGCCTATTGCCAGCAACCGAATCAAGAAACCAAGAACGATAAGGAACAGTTTGAAAATAACACGCTTACAGCTAACAAGTACACGCAAAAGTTATAAACGACACGTAAAATACTATAAATTCTTACAGCGCCAATAACTCGTGGCAGGGAAACGCAAAATAATGACCGCATTCGCCAAGTTATTGCTCAACCAACGTCACAGGTGGTCGGTTCGATTATTTTACACTTCCGTATTTTTGGCAAATGACAAATATTCATTTGATAAAGTACCTTCGGAAGGATAAGACGTAATAAACGCTCCCCATCTTTCATATTATCCCATCTCGTCATAAAATTAGACAGTGCTGCTAGTTTTGGCCTTCAGCTACACTGTAATTGGCATCATACACTAAATCCAGTAATAAACAAAGTTTATTGGGGAAACTTACTATTGACTAGCTATTGAAGATAAACCAACTATCAAACGTTGATTCATTTTTATCTCAGCAGGAATCAGCGAATAATGAAGAAAGCCTTTTAGTCCACCACTCAAGCATCTTTGATAAGCGCAAAACGGCCTAATCTGGGATCTTAAAATTTTGAATGTTACTTGAATAAACTCAAGAGATTCTGGTAAAGTTTCCTCTTTAGTGAAGATTTATATAAAATGGCGGGATGTCGTTGTACTTTGTTGTAACTCGTGGAGCTAACTTCGGCATGATATTTGACTTTTAAATAAAGTTGTTACAATTGCTAAAGAACTGGATTCAGAGCTAGAAATATTATTAACTTACTTTGCGTTATTGATGTACAAAAAATAGTTCTTTTAAGCTGAAAAGGAGAATATTGAGGTTACCGCTAATTCTCCGCTGCACTTCAGTGCTCTAAGCCACAACATAAGCTTACAAAGCACCTCCAGTGAAATTGACATAGCATTTAAAAAGTAGCAAAATATTACGTATACAGAAATAAATAGTGGTGTTTTTGTCATAACAGGAATTTCTGACGCTGGAGTGAATTGTTTACTATAAAAATAAAGGAAAAGGAAGAAAACGTAACGAAGTATTATCATGTGAATAAGAAAAGTGAGAAAAGTTTATCGATCGACTTTATTGGTTTACTGGGAATGGAGATACGCCGTCACACGTAGCTATAGTAATGTAATAGAAAGCTCGACGGAATATTATATGGGAAACGTGGTCCTTACCTTCGCATCGCTTGCATTTTACTAGGGGTCAATGGGAGGTCAGACTAGAGTAAAGGAGTTTTAAGGACCGGTAATTATGATGATGTAGAATACTCGTCTCAAGAAGAATCGACTGCCTAAAGCCAGATTTCATACACTTGCGTATAAATTTTGCTTAGATACAATGTGTTGAATTACGATATTTAGGTACTAGGTTTCCACATATTGTTCGACACAAATACATTTCGAATGTAAATTCGCGTCCGTCTGTCTGGCGGAGTGTGTGGACGATAATAAAATAGCATTCAAACATTTTGAAACTCGTAACAACTTTGTGACTACCCAATTACCTTACATTTCATAACATCCGATGTTTGATGGACTTTTATACTATTTCTGTTTCTCACATCAGTGTATAATGTGGAACTCAAGAGGGCGAATCTTAGTAAGCAGCGAGCTAATAACCGTTAAGAAGAAGTCATTGATGCGAAGCGGCAATATGGAAAACATTGTCAACAACAAACAACCTTTAAAGTAAGGGTGTAAGCATCTCCTATTCCATCCATCATTGACTTCATCCATCGCTTTGTGCCAAGCGAGATCGAGGTCAATAACGGACCCTTAGAGGGGGAAAAAATAATAAAAGTAAAACATGTCAAAGCTAACTTGACCTATATCCGAAGAGCTAGCCCATATGATAAGTAAACAAGAAAATATTGAAGATGGGCCTCGCCCGACGAAATCAGAATCGTTATTTACCGTTGAGTTTATGTTGCAAGATGATAATATCGCACGTTCCGTCGATGACTCTAGAAATATTTAGACGATGCTAAATGTTAGTAAGATTGTGACGAATTATCTTTAGTCGAAAGGTGTTGCCACAACTTATAACATTCCATCGAAAGGTCTCAGAACACTGTAGGGGAGGAACTCAAATGGCACTCTAAAAATACTTATTACACAAAAGATGGTGTTTTTACTACAATGGAACAATGTTGCGACTCATCTTTAAATACCAAACAAATGTTGCAATTCTAATTAGTAAACGAAAGGAGAGTTCGTTTAGTAAATGTATGGTAAACAGTAGTCTTCATTAGTGTCGAGTTACGGAAGGCAATGTGTTTAACCAATGAATATTTAAATCAATCGATCTTAGGAGCCGCCTACCGGTATGTCTATTTACACTAGATATCTGGTCCTTTTTCCAACATTTAAAGTAATATCCTTAACATAAATCGATCAGTCAATGCATACTTAGAACAAAGAGCAAACATTCTTGGTCCTGTAGACTCGACCGACGTTTCTCTTTCGATAGGCATCCGTTTTAACTACATATTACTTTTATTAGGACAAGTCCTTTCTATTGCCCGAATCTTCTAGAGCACTTACATTCGAATTTATTGACCATTTAGACGCAGATATTTCCCGGATCAAGTAAAAGTCGATTTGGTTCAATTTATTAGTTCATTTGGCGTCCTTAACTATCATTTAATTGGTGGTCAAGGTTAAACGGTTGCTGCGGTCGAATGTTAGATGGGTAATGACCATAAAAACATATGAGATATTTGTGTGAAACCGAGAGCACTTTGTAGGTATCGTTTGATATTCTTGTCGACACTTAATTTTGATATTTCTTCTCGTGTGAGTGGTGAGAGGTAATGTCGCCTTTATCTAGCTGTCAAGAAGACGTGAAAAAATGTTGTTTTGAAGAAAACCATATTATTCGCGACGCCTACGATCATCACAGTGAAACTGGAGTTATATCGATTATCCTGGGTCATAAGGATACTAAAAATGAACAGCTAAACAAGATGAATAAAATTAACTAATAAAACGTACAATTTCGCGCCACCGTGGTTCAAGATTCAGCTTGGTAAATGTATAATCAATCTAACCACACAAACAAAAGTAGAAAAACAAATAAGACTTTCCAGAAATTTTCTTCGCAAGAAAACATCTCGAAATGAAGGTTTAAATCTAAAACCTCTGAGGCTTTTCTAAGCATTGAGAGCTTTGTTGGATTAAGCGTAATCTACCAAGTATTAATTAATTTTACGAAATGTTGTTTACATATCGAATACGATCGCTTCTTTATATGTGTCAAAGATTTGAGCAGAAGGACCGCGGATATTAGGATCATGAGTCATAATAACTCGTCATAATACTTAACACTTTGATTACTGCAATTGACCTCAACGACCTTTGTTACTTAGAATTTAAGATCCCCCTGACCTAATAGCCGAGTGAACGTTGTAGACTGTGGAGACATCTTAATTATGTCAATTTACAAAATTATACCAAGTTTTTTTGTTTCTTACTTTGCTTACGTTTTCATTCTATTCCTCTTGTGACTTGTTTAAAGGGTACATTTAGATTATTGATAGTCGAGCTCAAAGATGACAAAAACTAGTTTCGTTAAAAAATAATCTTGTACAATTTGTCTTTAGTTATGAGTCTTCATATATCATTTTGTCTGAGCCTTTGTGATAAACATCAAGAATTGGAGAGAATTTAGGACGCGGTGTTGCGGCCGCTATTATGTTTCATAGTTTTACTTTATATCTACATATTTGTGTCTATATTAAATTCTTTTAATAATACTACGAAAAATTTGTTCCGAATTTAGGCTAACATAAAATAATTTGCTATCTTAGAGAACATGATGCTAGAAATCAACAAATCATCGCTTACGTTTAGTTTACCCATCAAGATCTAACTAAATCTAGTATCATGTTTATACTAATCCAGATCACCATCACCCCGTTTTGATCCAAAGCTGTGGAAGGATCCTCTAGTCTTCGAGTAGCTTGACCTCCTGCTGCTTCATATTCAACTTTTTGGATATTTTCACTCCACCTTATTGGTAGTTTTCTACACACAATAAACTTACCACGGTGTTAAAACCCCATATAAATTATTACCCAAGGTTCCTCATCAATGTCCAAGCGGTAACATGAACTAAATGAGGTCAGGGCTTACACATAGCTTGTTGACGGACAGCATCCATTGTATATTAATTAAGTCCAGCCGTGAGTTGCACAGGGAAAGACTGCAGCTGTGCTATTTAAAATTCTCATTAGCTTTACTGAGATCTAGATGACTAAACTTGGAAATATTGTTCTCCGTTTCTTGCATCAGCTACTTTTCTCTACATTGTAGTTTTTTTGTGTTTTTGTTTTGGTCCTTTGTCCCTTAGTCACCTAGAGAGTCTACGATTAAGATGATCACGGAGTTATCTTTATTTTCTATCACGTTCATGTAATAATGCGTTAAAACTTTAAATTACAGTAATTTAGACAATTTTCGTACATGATTCTTGCTTTTAGCGATTGCAAACGTCATTTTTTGTCGTTTTAAGAAATAATTATACTAAATCATTCATTTCAACCTAGAATCGTTTCAGAAATTTCAGTATTTAGTTACAACCTAAAGATCGATTTGTACGTCGGAAAATTATCAAGAAAATACCTGTATACCTATTCGTTCTAAACTTTTCAAAGAGTCAAGTCAAGTAAATTCAGAGTTGTGTATTGAAGTCTTAGGTAAAGAAGGATGCCGTATATATATATATATATATATATACACTACCGGCCAAAAGTTTGAGACCACCTTAATCAAAGTAGGAAAATGCGGGGAAAATGGAATAAATCGATAAATACAAGTAATCAAATGGTTTAATATACTAATTAGATAGTACTTAAATACAATTACGCTAGAATATGCAAAAAATTTGACTTTAATGTTAAAAATGGAGTTTATTATTTAAACAGATTTTTAATCAAAAAATCCACCTTTACATTTTATGACTTTTTTTACAAGTCTCGGCATCCGAGCTATTAATTTATTGATTGTTTCTTGTGAAATATTCTTCCAACTCTCTTGAAGTATCCGCCAAAGGTCTTCTTGAGAAGACGGACACCCATCACGCACCTTTCTGTCCAGCTCTTCCCATAAAAGCTCTATGGGGTTTAAATCTGGACTTTGAGGCGGCCAGATCATGTTTTTTAATACACCATCTGTTTCTTTTCGTTCCAAATATCCCCTACATAACTTTGAGCTATGTTTGGGATCATTATCTTGTTGGAAAATAAATCCATTTCCAATAATCCTTAACCCTGACGGAACAGCATTTTTTTCTAGAATTAATTTATACTGCCCTTTTTTCATGATTCCTTGGATTCGCACCAAATCTCCTGTTCCATGGCCCGAGAAACATCCCCAAACCATAATAGAACCACCACCATGCTTCATTGTTGGCACTACACAGTCTGGCAACATTTTTTCGTCAGCTCTGCGTCGCACAAAAACTCTTCTTTTTGTACCAAATACTTCAAATTTGGATTCATCAGTCCAAAGAACTTTTTTAAAATCTTCTTCAGTCCAATCCTGATGGTTAAGGGCCCACTGCATCCATTTCTTTTTATTTTGCGGTTTTAACAGGGGTTTTCGAGCGGCAACGCGGCCAAACAAGTTAGCGTCTCTTAATCTTCTTTTTACAGTAGTTAACGACACAGGTTTAGATCGGGATTTGTTCAGTTCAGCACGGATTTTTGGTGCCGTCAGCCGTCTATTCCGCTTGCTTGTGACAACGATGAAATGATCCTCGCTAGAAGTAGTAGCTCGCGGCCTTCCCGAACGTGGACGATCTTGATTACTGTTAGTCTCCTTGTATCGAATAATTGCATTGTGAACACAAGTCTTCGACAGCTTTAGTTGTGATGCTATCGCACGTTCAGATTTGCCTTCGTTATGCAAAACAACGATGGCAAAACGAATTTCACTATTGATTTCGGGTACTTTTCCCATTCTTAACACGTCTTTACACTACAAACTGTAAGTTCAGACTAAATCAAATATAGAAAGATAAATTCAAGAATAGTTGAGTAAAAAACATGTTAAATCATGTTAAGATATTTTGTAATAATGGTTAACGCAAAACAAAAGCATACTATTAAGTAAAGAGGAAGTAATAAAAATATTACAATAACTCTACCATTTGGTCCCTGCGCGGCACTCATTGATATTTTGAAACAATTATTCTTTTATAAAACGACAACTCAAAATAAACAAAAGAATGACGTTTATGACACTATCTGGCAACAATAGAATGCGCACGTGTGCAAATTGCTTTTTTATCACAAGTATTTTTTAAATAATTCAAACATTTTGAAGATTTTTACAACTGGTCTTAAACTTTTGGCCGGCAGTGTATATATATTTGGCCTTGTGTTTCTCCAACACGAATTACAAATTATAGGAGCAAATATGAACTCGAAATTAAACGTAAAACATTTGTGTAATTTAAGGCGGCCTGTAACACTCACACGATGAGATGCTTCGTTATAATTACTGGGATATTGTCCTGGGATTAATTTACTTTACCGAAACAGGGGTAACAGTACACTAACGCTTTTCGTAGTTCTGTAATACATGTGTAAATGAACTCCAGTAAAAGTCCAAAAAACCTTCCATCTGGTCGGTATTTTGTTAAAATTTTCCCTCTGTGTATAAAAGAGTGAAAGTGTCAACCGAGGAGACAAAATATCTCCTGTTACCAATCAAGCAATGAATGATTGAAATTTTCGGTACCATAAATCACTTAGCACTGGGTCTACTATTACACTCGATCTAACTGCAAATAAATTTTAAACTTGGAAGTTGAAACTACAACAAGTCATAGAAAAATCTCTAAAATCTATGATAAGGAAACGATAAAAATTCGATGTATGATAAGAAATGCGAAAATCCTTCGACGTCAGATAGAGAAAGAACACATAAAACGAATCTATGAGCATGTGTGTGCGACCACGACGGAGCCAAAGAGCTTGTAAAATGCCGTTTTTGAAGACAGCAATTAGACACGACTATGAAATAAGACTTCCATTCAACGACTTGTCTGGACCCTACATTAATTTTTTGTTTTATACCCGTTATGTTGCATGAGGAGGCTAAATGGTGAAATATCATGTGATTGTGAATAAATCACTGTATGGGAATGTCTGTTTATTCATCTCTGATACTATTTATATGAATGGATAAGATAAAGGGACATATGGATCGCTTACTGACATATTTATGAGTAATACAATCGATTATAACAAAAAAAATCTATGCATAAGCCCCATACCACCAATTCTGGTGCGTACTTCTAGGACGTTTGCTCAACTTGACACAACCAAATAACAGAAAATGAAACAACACAAATTCACAGTTTATCACATACCTAATTAAAAAGCGTAACCATCAAGGTTGTCACATTTGAAAAGCACGTGGGTTAACGGCAAGCTAAAGACTCCTTAAGATTCTTCCGTGAGATTGAAAAAAATCTAATGTCATCAACTAAACACTACCCTATGCCATGAATGTGATAACTAGGACTATTAAGATAAGTACTACTGGCGTTTTTTCTTCTAATGAAAGTCGTTACAGGTAATGAGACACTTTTAGCATTCCCTAGGACAGTTTCAAGTGAGCATTATTTTTCCATTTCCTTGGAGTCTAGTTTTGGTCCTTTGTCATACAGGACCATTTATTTTGAGTAGCGAGGATTCAAGTTAATGCTCATGAGATGCCATAAAATGGTTGGAGAAGTAACCTCGTGGGGTTAGTCCGTAAGTACTGAGTTGATTTATTTGTTTGCAAAATATAATCTTGATTCTAGAGAAGTTTAATTTATGTTTTAGTGATTTGGTCCTTTGGATAGCAAGAGATCAAAGGACTACTGATTTTTGATATTTTCTTTTAGCTTGAAATCTAATCGTGACACGCACTATTGGTACGATAGCGATCGATGACAAATACGATCACGGCGTAACTACAACTGAGGATGATAAAATTCATTTATCAAAGAGAAAAAAACGGAAAAAAATGTTACTAATAATAATATAAAACGTATCTTTATACCCTGTGAAGACGATACAGTTTATTTAGATACAAAATGAGAAATTTTAGTACAAAGAACATAACAGATACGACGCTCCCCTGCGGTAGAAATAACGGGCCTTGTGTAAATAGAGGCTCGGATATAAACTTATGTAATATTAATTTATATTATGTACCGGGGGATACTTCGTTATTTAATTTCTACAGTCTGTTTGCACGTTAAACATATTTAGGATCCTCAAGTAATTTATTAGAGAACTTTATTTTCGTTGAGGTAGATTACATTTATGGATTACTGTTTTTAATTTGTTGTGTGTTTGATGGATATGTTTTGTTATAGATGATGAAGTTTGTTGTAGTACTAGGAACGAATACGTATGTAGGCATTTAAAAAAGACTTAAGTTTCTGGCACAATTTTTGGAATATTGAATGCATCTCTTCAAGAAGCTTTACGAAATCTTATTGTAACAGTAGTATCTGAAGAATAAAAGAAGAATAATAGAAAAAGAATAAATGTAGAAGTTTATGTTTGATAAATACAATGTGATTTAAGCGCCTTCCAGACAGGGTATACTTGAATTATTGTAACTAAAAACTCGTTTTAATATAACAACCTCTTCGTAACAAATGATATTAGCTAACCCCCATTTACAAAGGACTTTATAATGATGAACGTTGTGTACACTCCACTAGGAGAATATTACGTAAAATATCTTTACATTAGGCGGTATTACCCATTACAGGCGCTCTAGACAAACGATAGCGTTTACTGTCTCACATAATCATGTTTCATGCTTAGAACACGTTTTATAACTAAAATATTCATACCAGCCCCTTAAAAACGAAATTTTAACGGACATGAAAAACGGCAAATAAGTGGATACTGTAGCTTCCTTCTGCCCTTAAATGGAAGGGTGACTTATTGGATTTATAAACTTCGAAGCAGATCGGACGGTGAAAGGGGGAAATACTGTTGAACACATTTAGTCAAAACTTTACCAGAAATTAGCTTTGTTGAACAATGACATACCGCGTAATAAGGGACCAAAATTACCGTCGAAAGAAGATCCTTATCAAAAAAGTAACATGAAAGTCCTTACATAACCTAAAACGGGCAAAAAACACGAAATTTGTCTCGTGGTGACATCCTTATCGTTGTTCGTCTCCGCTCGGCCTTTCTCTCCAGTCCAGACAGTAAAAAAGACATAACTTGAGTACAAAACTCTTACTTACTGATCCTTTTGTATAAGCTTATTTCATGTCAAATATAATCCTGAAGAAAAAAATGTTCACAAAGAAGGGTGGCCCCACTTCATTGCCTTCTTTGGACTATTTATAACAGAATTGTGTACTAAAACTGAATGTTTACAGTCAACGACTCTTACCACGTTTGACGGTCGCGACCGATTGCGACAAAAAATATCATGTAGGGCTGATAACTATTGTAGTTCCAAAAGCAGCAGTAACAGTATTTTACCATAAGTTACTGATATAATCTATATGTAAATAAAGGCTTCTTGTTAGCTTTGTTAAGTAAATCAACTTTTATTTTCGCAAAACATTCTTCCTCAACCATTTTCCCGACGTCTCGGCTTCCTCCTCGATTCTTTGTCTTGTCATTAATTTGGTTTACGCTTATAACTAAATTGATAAAGGAACACAAAATAAGACGTTGCTAGGTCGCCATCATTACTTTAAGCAAAATATACAAACGGAAATTGAATTCACGAAATTATTCAACATCGTCAAGGAATCCAATATAATTCTAATTTTCCGTCTGAGATAATTTATAATGTAACAAATTATTGTCGGTTGTGACAGCCCTACGTCGCCCTGAAGCACCCATCGCGATGTAATAAGTAGGGACATCCTCCCACTACAGTAACTGTGCCCATAAGAATTTAAATTTAATGCTAAATGCTTTTTGAATATCACAAACTTGATTGGACGCTATCATTTTGTGTACATTTTACGAAACCTACTTCTAAATGAGTGAAAGAAGTATGTAAATTGTTTTATCCCGTAACATTTTGCACAGATAACGGTCCGTCACGAAATCTCATTTCATTTTATTAAAGGTGGAGGAATGTTAAATTAAACTGCTTTTGGAATTGACGAAAGCCTTTGTGGACTTACATTTTGTTACACAACAGTCAAAAATAGGAGTATTTGAAACGAGTTTTTTTACTCAAAAGAATACAACACGGTATCTTCATTAAGTATTTCTTAAATCATGGTTCTAAAATAATACCTTGAGATACACCTTTTACAACAAATAAATTAATAGCAGATCTATATGGGTTTCCGATTGCAATTGCAATAAATATTTATGTATTTATAGTTCAATTTAACATTTCGGTCATTCTAACCAAGAAACGAAAAAAATATAATTAAAATCCTACGAAGTTAATCAACAGCTAATGCCAGGTCAGAAAAAAAGAGCAACTAAAGTAATTGTTATATGTATTTACACCACAGAACAACCCCGGTCGGATTCGCGACAAGTAAACAAAGAGTATCCGCTCCTGAAACTCGATATAGACTACGTTTGTGTACATAGTGTGTCTACAAATGTTTCACACTACCGTAGAGTGCTATTACGAGTACAAATCACATGCACAAACATGGAGGGTAAGGACTTAACACGCGTACGGCTTTAATGGATATAGAAGATTAACGTAATGCTAGGAATGGTTTGAAAGTATTTCAAATCTGTTGTTCCCGTGTTTTGGTGTTAAATTTGAAGCTTTGTTTTGTGTTGGGGAAAAAATAGATTTAAAATATTAAAGACGAAGTTTTAAAGTCGGTGTATTAAAATACATGACATTAGTGTGAGAGAGCCCAGTTTCAGCACGTATGGGTCGGCTCGACCGGAGTGATACCACGGCCTCGCAGAAAACCTATGCCGGCGAACCACAACTCTGTGTTTCGCCGTGTGAGTGAGGTTACCGGAGACCCAATCTCTCATCCTCCCCCATCCCTTTCCAATCCTCAAATATCTGAAACCCTTATCAATAAAAGGCCGGCAACGCACTCGCACTCATAAAACTTCGGTGTTGCTGGTGTCCATAGGCGGCGCAGATTACTTACCATCAGGTAATCTGTCCGCTCGTTTGCCGATCTATACCATAAAAAAATATAAAGTGTACAATATTGAAGTATTTGTAATTGAAAAGGCAGTAATGGTAAAATCATTTATTTTTTAAAGTCGCTAACTCATAGTCATACCTCTCAGAAAAAGCTTCACCGTTGCAAACAAACTTGCGCACCCTCTCTTGAAATCGACAAATAGTTTTACTCAAAGTGCTACTTAAATCTAAAATGGAATCCTTTTAAAGAGTTTTATTTCCAAGCCAAAAATCTTTCAACATAAATCTTTAATGAAATTTAATCATAGTTGATACAATCGAGTAAAGTTTTTGGCGCTTCTTGGCAATGTTCCAAACGTTTTCTTAATGATGCTACTACAAATGTTACTACGACTGAGTACGTATTGGTCTTGTGTATCAAGGAAATATCTCCGTATTTGTGAGTCGCATATGTATGTATATCAATATTATTGATAAAATTATCATACGCATAATATTTCTGTTTTACTGTATGTAATAACTAATGGACCTTCTTCTTGTTAATAACAGTTTAATTATGGCAGATATTAATCCAAAAGTAGCCATTGATGGATACAAAGTCCAGAGTCTATAATAACTGTGAAATTAGGTATTAAAAACCACTTGACAAAACGTAATGTTTACTTCTGACAACCAGTAAGCACGATAGTTACGTTTTCCAAAAATGTCTAAACAAAATAGAATCCAATAATTTTGGCAAATAAAACGCATTAAATTTAAATGTAGAACTCAGCCAAACGACTCATACCACAGCGGTGGAGGAAACACGAATTTTGGCTAATTTGCGGTAATCGAGTTCTTAACCCTGAAAACTTCAACGATATTAAGATCGTCATAAAGATAGCACATACGTGTAACATGTTTATATCAGTCTCAACTATCTTCGTCGGAAGCTAATGCTGTGCACGAAGTTTTAATGTGGACTCTTGGGCCAAAAAGTGATTTTCGATTTCGCATTTTCATTACTACAATAGGTAACAAAGGTTACTATTTATTATCATCAATATCAGTCGAAAGGCGCTTACTGTCGGATAAAAGTACTTACGGGTCAACTTATAGTAAACCATACTGCAGCCCAACTCCGGAGCTAGAAATATAACGGTGTAGATATTAGTCAATCATAGCCTGACACAAAGGGTGAAGTTTGCACAAAAACAAAATTAACAAAGCTTACCTACTCAGACCAACAGTCCCTAATGCACCACGCCTACGTTAATGACTCTAGAATTGACGCCTTTTTCTAGAAACAACAAGTGACATCTTCTACCTCAATACAGCAAAAGATGCATGCTCAATAACTACAAACACCTCGACCAACACAAACGATGATATGTTAATAACGAGTGAGACAGATATTTATTTCGGAATTACCTCCCCAAATGACAAGAGGAAGAAAATTAGCGTCAGACATTACTTACAATTTGTGTGGCAATTTATTTACAAAGGTCTTGATGAAGATCGTTACCAAGTCTTGCAGTTTGACGTTGGGACTTAATGAGTGTATTTGATAAATGTGCTGCTGTTGACTTCGATACTGAAAATTCTGCTAATTCTGGTCACGGTCGGGGATAAATGGTTTTTGAAAATGTCAGTGAGGATTTTAAGTGATGTTTAGCAAAAAGGGAATGTAATGACTGTTGCGGAAGTCCGAATTCAGCACAATGTCGATGATGTTTAAGTGTGGAAAGGCGACGTATTCCAGTATACAGTACATAGTACATATTTATGTAAGTCTATGTTTAATGTCTCTGATGATGCTTGTTTTGTGCACCCTTAAATTTATCTCTGCATCACCCAAAGGTTTGACTGATAGAGAATGCCCATGGCATTAAGCCATGCCATTGCACCTTTGTTCATTTTTTTTGTGCATAAAGATATTAAATAAATAATTATTCAATAGAAAAATTTGCAACTGCAAGGTTTTTTAACACTCACACACACACCGACGATACAATTTCATGAATTGAAACCAATTCTATAGTTCTTGTTGAACTGTAAGATTGCTGGACAAACAAAACACTAAAATAATTCTGTTATAATTACGCATTATGAAATTTTGGACAATCTCTTAAAGGAACATTCGAAGCCCTAAAAGGGAAGGTATACGTAAAATGTTTAGATTATTTATTCTGCATCTGAAGACTGATGTAAAAATAATAATAATGGTAGAATATTGATCAAAAAGAGCTGTGGAATACGGAAGTAGCCTAGCTAGCATCTCTCTCGAGGGATACAACATTCTAGGAAGGGAGGAAAATCAATAAAAACTTATGTCCATAAATCCGATATCTTTATGACCTTTATATTTCATTCGTTCGAAAAAACTTTAGCCCAAGTATAATAGAAACTTCTAGAGAGTTTTATACGTCTGCCTTGTTGAATTGGATCATTGTATATTTATGACTAGCCGCGGCTGCGGCTTCGCTTGCGGCAATGTGATATAAACTAAATTGTAAATTCTATGTCAACACAAATCCACATCTGCATGCCACAATTCACCTAAAACTATCATTTCGTGGATACTATTATTGACTTTAAATCCAACTAATCCGTTTTACCATTTTGACTCTTTGGTACAAACATTTGACAATATTTTGTTCGGCATTAAATATGTATATTCAAATCTGTTAAAGGACTCCCATCAATAAGGTCAAATGTTGACCTTCTAGTGCCCCTCCCGGCATTTCCACTTACATCCGACCAATAAATTCCATGCATTAATCGCCCTTATTGACACGACATCTGACGTGAACCGAACCAACATTAACATTCATCCAATCTGTGTCATCCACTTAGATTTATATTATAAATATTTTAATAATATTTATTTTGCTCATTATGGAAACATATTCAGTTTTCGATTACACTGAGTTCAATCAATCTTTGATATTTCAAGCAAAATATTGTAATATCATCGTGGAGGCCTGGAGGTTAAGGCCAAACCTGACAAGTACCATTGTGATTTTTTCCGAGTTACATGTACTTTCTAAGATTGTTTAGACACCCCTGACATATGATGAAGTAAAACATCGTGGGAAAACCTGGATTTATAAATTCCAATTATAAGTTGGATATTGCCAATCTCAAACCTTCTCCGTGTGAGGAGCGGCTTTTGCTTTTCCGTGTGAGCACTTACAGGTTGATGATATGATGATAATTATATTGTCATGAAACCTAATGGACAAAGCTACGTACTTTTGTAGTAAATAAGTTAACAAGCATAAGTAACTGAAGAACTCTTAGGCGTTAGAAAAACATTTACAAATGGAAATAAAAGTAACAGTTTTGCAAAACATTGCCGCCCTATATGCGTGCGTTGGAAATGTTCACATGAGAGAGCTTGTAATTGTTATGTTTTTATTTCTTTTTAAACAAACGCGCACGTCATACGCACGCTGTTGAACTCTGTACACGTACGATATTATACCCTGTATATTAATATTATTACATCGAACTAATGTTTTGTCTACAATTTTCTTTTTCTCATTCATTCGTTCAATACATTGTTTTATGTATAGGCAATTTGTTGAATGACTTTATTTTAATTTTCATTACTCCATTGTTTGTCATCGGATGTCGATGTCTACGTCATTTATCAATATGCGTTCGATAGAGTTCTTTAGGCTGATTGCTGGTTGGAATGTGATTGGAAACAAGTGTCACTGGCTACCTCGTTGGTAGTATTTCGGTTTTGCTTCGAGGGTTTTTTTGTTATGCGTCAATAAAATAGTACGACATATTAGAACTCTACTCTTAAAACTCTTAAAATATTATCCAACATAATACTTTTAACCTTTCCATTGTAGTAATACGGGATACGAGCGAAGAACAATAGGTGCGCGAACGCCGGGATTCGCTTGGGCTTTGATAAATTAACTCTAGCGAATAATAGTATGTTCGTACTAGTACAAGAATATAACAAACACCAAAAGACCTTCAACAAAAGCTGGAATGAATAAATGTATTGATGTAAAACCGCTAGTTAATTAATAAAACGTTGAATTGGTTACAATGAGTGCACCGGTGAACAGAAGAACAATTCACAACGGGGTCGACATGACGCATGTAGTGGTACAAACATTATATTCCGTTGGAAAACAATAACATTAATTAATTAACTTATAAATCTTGCACTTATTATTGTTGGCGGTAGAACCTACGATACGACTGGTAACCACGAAATTTCAATTATAAGAGATCAATCCTTGAAATCAGATGGAAAATCGGTTACTTTTGGCTCAAAACGTATTACTGGGCTAAATCATTATGAAATGATGAAGATGTTAGTATCCGGGATTCTAAACCTTATTTGGCTGAGTTCAAAGTTTTCTCAAACAATCCATATTAACCCTTAATCCAGCACACATTCTTTCAAATTCAAGTGACATGAACGGACAGCTAAAGATCAAGGCAGAAGATATGTAAAAACTATAGAGAGTCAGGAACCTACTTACTATGTTTAAGCTTCGTTATCTTCCATCAAATCCATTAATGAAGTCAAAAAATAATATTGAACTATCCTAAAACAGAATAAACTGTGTTTCTGGACAATTGGAAGTCAGAATAAGGAAAGAATTCCACACAAAATATGTCAAATTTCAATCTGAAGCAACGACCGACCATAAAGGTAGACCAGACTATACAAAGCACAAACAAAAACACTGTAACCCTAGACTCAATAACCTGGGGCTCAAGTTCGCGTAGTTCGACATTGAACGTGAGCTACATAGCAATAAGCGTCGATTTTTCCTTCAACACTTGTTGAGAAAATAAATGCTGTTCAAGTATTCAATTTGAGGAACTTGCCGACGACCTTCAGCTTTACGAATCGACAGAACATTGTTACTATAGGTGATTTTTTTTTTTTTGTTATTTTTGGGTAAGCTGTTTTTCGACGGTAAAGATAAGTTGGTGATAGCGCTCAAATTTACAACGTCTGAAAAGACCGTTAAACCGTGCCTGGTATTTTCATTTAAGATCCTTGTACCTATATTACTTTAGCATGCAAATAAAGAGTATGAGCTTGAGATGAAGATCTCGTTCGGAAATGTCGTCTAATTGAAAAATTTCTGTTTTGTGTAATGTAATTCCCACCAGAATTCGAATGTATGTATTGATATGACATGGGATTGTGGTCAATGTTTGATACAGGTCCATCATTGCATACACCATAGCAAACTTAAGTGTTTACTCCATATGTGTGAGCAAGTTGTTCTAACAATAGGTTCCCCGCACAACCCGCAACAAAACAAGTAATGTAAGTGTAGGCTTAACAAAAACTACACTTACCAGACAGAAAAAGACCCTCTACATGACCTCTAAGACTTGTATATGGACCCTTCACCCTTGTATGACATGAGAGGAATCTCAAGCACTGAACAATGAAAACTTCAATAGCCAATATCACGAGACACGTGTAGTCGAAAGAATTCCTCTCAATTACATTTCTATTACCCACATTCTCGGAAGGAGGGGCCCAAAGTATTTTTCATTTGGCCGCATAGCTCTTTCTCCTTCTCTCTTATACAATAAAATAAGGAGGGTTGCTCGAGTTTGTTTTCAGTTCAAATGATTGAGTGGTACATTTCTACCCACTGGTCTGCTATGTACTTGAGCTAACAATTGTTTTAGTGATTGTTCTTTGATTTGTTTTATATTTGCATATAATCATTAATTAACTGATTCTATCGTTATTACGGTCGAATGATCAGGAAGTGTGGGAGCGAGATGGGGTGGTAAAAAAAATCGTTACCAGGAATCGGCTTTTTATATGATATATGTAGGTATTTTACTTCTATTTATTCTCTATGCAAATAGTTATCATTGTGTATTTTTCTCTCATTGGTGGCTCCATGGCTAAAATACATCGTCAATGTTATTTGAAGCAAGCTTATTTTTATTTCATGTCTTTCGATTCTTATCTAAGGCTCCTAGATCTAAAGACCTCGTCTGAGAAAAACCTTAAATATGTAGTACATCAACATAAATCCACCACATTTACAAGCACCATTATGCAAGAACATCACATCCTTTAGCCGTAACGACACCATTTCTTAAAACCTCTCAAAAACACCAGAAATGTTTTACCAGGAACGTTGAATAGTACATTTTTATAGATCCTTAAGCCTTTGAACATCTGACGCTTGCTTTTATGTTGTCGATGTTATGTGGTGTCTATAGTCTATGAGTTCCACTTGAACATACGTGATCCACTTTCACGCGTTCTGTTTAAGATCGTAAAAGCTGTGTATGGCGTTCACAGATCGTTTGGCAACGACACATGCGTGGCGTAGCTTAGTATCTCCCTTTAATAACATTAAGTTACTGGCTTTATTGTAAAACTAACTACTCGTGCAGTTTTACCTACTGCTCCTAGAGATCGTAGCGTGATGTTTTGTAGCCTATAGCCTTTTTCGATAAATGGACTAACAAACACAAATAGAATTGTTTAATTCGTACCAGTAGTTCCGGAGATTAGCGCATTCAAACAAACTCTAAAGCTTTATAATATAAGTATGGATTGAGGTCTTTTCTTTCTGGGAGATGTAGGTCACCTACCTACATCTCCCAGAGATCTTAAGAATTAGCTTGTACAATATCTTCAATGTCATGTGTGTTTTGATAATTTCAAATATTGTTACTTAATCAGTATAAGCTAACTTCGCGGCATTAATGAACGAAAACGATTTCCATAAGAAACTGTAGTCCAAAAAAGCCTGATGAACCAAAAAAACAGCGTCCCAAAAAATCCGCCTTCAACAATACTTAAAAGAAAATCGTGTTCAAAGCTCGAAAATGCATTAATGTAAGGCTTTTCAGCTTCGTATAATTTATGGTAACGAAAACTGGACGTCTTTTACAATGAATAATATCCATTGATCTCGCAACAGCTTTATTCGTCAAAGAACCGAAGGGTACAGAGACTGCCAGCTTTGTGCCACGTTTGCTAAACGTACAGGCCTTTTTCAGGTCAGTTTTCAGCAATCGACGCCTTTAATAATATACGCCGAGAATAGTAAGGTAGCGTATGGAAATAATTTTGTGTTTTGAGGAATAATATTATTAAAGAATTTTGATACATTTACTTAATTTATGTCACCTGCCATCTCTCCATCACCTATTTTTTTGGTAAGGGGAAAAATCATCAAATGACTTCTCCCGCCCAGGCTGAGGCGAGAGGGTCAGACTCTTACTGACTAACTCCCCTCCCGTTCCTTCTCCAGCTTTGCCAGCGGTGCCTCATTGCCCTTGCCCCACAACCCCGGATGAACATCACCCCTGTAGGGCCCCGTCTGTGGTGGTCTTTTGGCTATCTCACCATCAACTAAAGGACTGTTAGGCATGTGGATTTTTATTAATAGGGATCAGTATTAGTAGTAATTTTGAGGCGGAGCGAAGTTTGGCGGGTCGGCTAGTTTTAGATAAAATAAAAACATATTTCTTTTTGCAAAAAGACTTATAGACCCATCTTTCACAAGCCAGGCTAAAACAGACCACGATAACATCGCTGAATGGACTCACCCTCAAATACGAAACTCAACGAACAGAATAATCGATAAAGCGGAAATTAAGAGTACAATAGCGAAATGAAATACGGTACCAAATCCAAGCAAACTTGATTATGTTTTAATTACTTCCAAGTGAAATTAATACTTGGTGTTCCATTTTGTAAATGAATTTTGTACCGAACAGATATTCTGATTTTGAATTCAGAACGTCTATACTTAGATAGAGCTCTTAATACAATAAATATGTAAGTTTCTGATATATTAAATTTAATTGTTTTACGTGCATTGTGATACCACAGTCCCAAAAAGGAGTTGTAGTTATATAAACCCAACACAATCATTCCCCTTCCTCAATCTCTAAATCAGCAAACGCCAAATCCCTAAAAGGTCGGTAACGCACTCATAACTCCTCCGTTTTTAAAGGTGTCCTCGGGCATGGGCGGCGCTGATTGCTTATTCTATGTACCACGCTCCGGCCCGGAACAGCAGAATTGTGGATGATTCTGAGTCAGTAAGTCATAAGGAATTAATTCATTTATTTTTCCACCGTCAAAAACCATATTTTTGGGAACAAAACGACTAAAATAGAACCCTTACTGAAGTTCATCAAAATCAGTGGATTTTCGTAAGATGCATCGGCAAACAGATGTCGATTACAATAATAGCACGCTCCGATTGCAAGCAGATTTAGTATAGTGACAGTACATATACTTCTGTATATAGATGTGCTATTTCTAGCATCCTCCTTTAACACAACTGTATTATAAGTCTCACTTTTGATTATATGTACAGGAAAATTGTGATTTTGATATTAGCTCTCCATGGCCTTCATGGCAAGGGTTTTATGGGATAGAGCTAATTGTTCTCCAGTTGGTAAGTCATCGGCGCCGCTCAACGTCACTCGAAAGACTACAGAAGTTGCAAGTGCGTAAAGAAGTAACTGTCTTCAAATATCTGAGTCTAAAGGACTTAAGGATTGAAATAAGTGTTTTTAGCTAAACAGAATAAACTCAAGTCGAATGTAATTAAATAGAGATTGACAATGACGACAAATTGTATCAAACCTTAAGCCAATCACGTACATTGATTTTTATTCTTCAGATAGCTGAACCTTTGATGTTTTTTCTTCGATGATGTTAAGACGACAATGACGGTTTTGTTCCTTTTTCATAAGGAAACTAAAATATCGTTTTTAGAATTTTGAAAACTTTCCCTAATAATAGTGAAACCTGTGAAATTGCCGTTCTGCAATACTAGCCATTTCAAATCAAAATAGTTTTTGTTAGGCTAAGGCTAATTAATTTTGTTTTAAAAACATGGGATTCTTTTTCCAAAAGTAGTCATTTGTTTATTGATTAGTGTTACATTTTCATCGCATTTCCAATAAAACGGCAATTTCATAGTTAAAACCCTATTATTTCAAGACCAAAATTAACTAAGGCGGTGAAGTCGTTTCAGAGTTTTAGACAGACAAACCAAAAGCAATTGTCATATCAGAAGACTAGACTATCGTGTAGGGCATTTGGCTACTAGCATACACTTTAAAAGGTAAACATATAGCAAATATAAATATATTATTATAATGAACAAAAATAACTCATCAAATTTAAAAATGTCCTCTTGACGTCAGAAAGCCAGTTGATAAGCATTTTACCTCCATGATAACGCTTAAACTACCTTCCAACAAAATTCTGTAGCACAGGGAAGCAACAGTTTCGTTTGTGACGGAACTGGCTGGTTTTCCTTTACCCAGCATTGTTTTAGTCAAACGTCATATTCTAATTATAGTTTTATAGTTGCTATATAACTTATGAAGGTATTTTTTCCTTCAAGGAAGGATGTGGGGGATGCCCTAGTGCAATCTTTACGGAATATGACATTTAATATAAGAACAATAGGGCCATATCATTTGGTGAAGAAAACTCTCCTGCAATGTCTACGATCTTACTTAATCAGGTTCTGCAAAAAGCCTGCGAAGACTATTTCGGCACATTTTCGGCTAAAGAATCTATAATAACATTACAAAGAGGTAAAAGTTGTAAGTTTGTATGTAGGAGTAATATTTCGAACCGCTCTGGTCGGATTTTCAAAATTATTTCATTGATAGATAGCTACAATGTTCCTGATTGCTATTGGATATAAATTACCGAGATCCACGAGGGCGAAGTCGCGGACGACTGCTAGTAGAAAATAAATATTTATAGATTAGCCTTAAGCTTGTTGCCACGCCAACAAATATAAAACCAAAAATTGAAAAACATTTTTCCTCGCGACTAATAAACTCATCCATCCATAGCTGACAAATAATATTCGATGCGAACAGAAAAGAACAATCCGATACTTATCGGAAAGCAATCAATCTTGAGAATGGAATCAAACATTTCTTAGGAATAATTCTCTCATCACATTTAGAGTTGGCGAAGCTGTAAATGACGGTAAGCTCTATAAAACTCAAGTGTTTGCCGACTATGCTATAACAGATATTTATGTTCTTGTTGACTTTGGAAAGGACAAAAGGAAAACATAGTAAATAGAAGCAGGATATACTAAAATCAAAACTAAATCTGGTATTTAGTGAAGCAAGTTTGTTTTGATACCTAGAAGTGCAGCAAAATTTATTTATAATGGTTCAAATGGGTCGGTAAGAGAAGTCTTAAGGAAGGGTAATCAGAAATGCCACCGGAGCACCTTAAAAATTTGGAACAAGCGCACGAAGATTGTAAAATACTATTCACTACACGGTATAAAACAAAGTCGCTTTCTCAGTCCCTATATCCTATGTAGGCTTTAATCACATCTTTAAAACTACGCAACGGATTTTGATGCGACGTATTGTTATTGATTGAAGAAGAGGGTTGAAATTTATCCATTACATAGTGGAGGAATTTAGAATCAGCATTGCACTCTCCCGAAGCCGGAGTGGGTCGCGTCAATTCTTTTATAATTTAGAACCCCTTAAAACGCAACACACTACTTACTGTACTTCCACTCGACACAAAGCAACAATCAGACTCAAGACCTCCAACAATCGCGCGACAGAATATTGTTCAGGTAACAATACTGCCCCGGTTCTCGGGAAACTTACCTAAGTTAGGTATTTGGGATAGACTTAGAATTGTGTAAGCCGTTTATCCGACCCACGCAACCACTGGCGCTCCCACTTGACAGCGAATCACCATATTTACCACAATAGTTCATTCAGAAAGGGATTTGCCTTCGGATTTAGATCCATATAGGGCAAATGCACATAGGTTTTTAGCTCGGTTTAGGTGAATACTGCGTTTTGAGACCTCTTCACTATCGAGATATAGGAATGTGTGTCTTACACCAGATTTCTGAAAGGCTTGTCAACGCTAAAATTAACTAATCTCCTGTTAAATCTCTTGTCAAGTCATCTGATCGAGTGTTGATAATTCAGTCAACCAATCAGATGACTTGACAAGAGATTAAATTGATTTTAACATTGATCGGCCTTTCGGAAACCGGGTGTTATTCATATCCCAGAAATGCGCTGGTTTTAAAGCAGCGATTTTTATCTACACTTTAAAGAGGTAAATTTTATAAGTCGGTATGTGGGAGTTGATATTTGAAACCGCTAGTCAGATTTCCAAAATTTTTTCATTGATAGGTAACTACAATGTTCCTGGTTGCTAAGGCTATAAACCCACTCTACGACCAATAGAAGCCCAATAGCGGGTAAAACCGCGAAGCAGTAGCTAGTGTCTCATCATCTCATCACAAGTGAGCATCACATCACATCTTCAATCTACATATACGTGCCATTTAACCATCTTCGTGTGAGAAGACAGTCACACAGTGAAGGTTTGAGCTTTGATCACCATGGTTGTTGAAGGCAGATTCGCGATTTCAAACTTATAATTAGAAATTACAATTATAAGTCTAGGTTCCTACCGTTTGTCTGGAGTGTATATACCTCGGAAGTAAATATACCTCGTAATAAGTCACATTGGTATATCAAGAAAGATTAACAAATTAAGAATTCGGTACATTTTATGATGTACCGTATGATCCCTTATCCCGTTGAATGCCAGCTTCAGTGCGGATCACAAAGTTCTTGAATAATTTTGCGTAATCTTGTAGTTTCATCAAATTAAACGCTGGGGCATTGAATAGCACATTCTTACAAAAGTATAAAACACAATCAATGAAAAAGTGGACTTACCTATTTTTGTTTTTATATCTAAACATTGTGATATGTGAGGAAACTGGAGGATCTTCCGCCACTTCTTACTTTTGCCCTTATTGCTATCGGAACCTCCTGAAACAAACAGAAAAATTACTAAGTATTGTGAACATAGAGTTGCGTTTTCTTTATCAGTAACCTTGAACTTGTGTAGCTGGGAATCTCTTTGAATAAAACTAACAGAAAAAGTACTAGTATACAGTTGCAATTTCTTTGACCTTGAACTTGTGCGGATCCTACATTTTCTCTCTCTCTATAAATACCCTAGTGATACGCTTTGATTTTGTTCATTTTGTTCGTGTGGGTTGTATGCAGTTTTCGTAGGTAGACGGCAATATCCTGACTAGCTTACGAGGTTAAAGAATTTCAAATAACGGAAACTATTTTTTAATATATATCGGAGATTTTTGTGTTATTTAACGTTGCCCCATTGTTTCCCATGCATATGACACGGGAGAAAATCGTCGTCGAGTGACCCATGTACACTCAGACCCGGGACAAGAGCATGTGGTGTCTAATCTGTCAAGGGTGTAGTCCTGTCGAAATCCAGATCACCTGATGGTAAGCAATGAGCACCGCCCATGGACAATACCAAAACCAAGTGAGCTTTGCTGACCTTTTAGGGCTATGTAAGGCTTTCCGTAAGTAAGTAAGGCCGTGGTATCAGTCTAGTCGAGCCGACCCATTCGTGCCAAAGCTTGGCTCTTGTATGGAAGTTTCTGTCAAAATCTCAGTTCGATTCAGTTCGTCTTTTTGGATTAAATTTTGCATTGTACGATCTACGCATGACGAAGAGACACAAATGAATAGCTAGAATGACTAGACTTTTATCAAATTAATAACTAAAATGACACATCAATTTCGCAACAATTAACATCACGACAATTAATAAAGCAATGACTTAAGTCTACATACTTGGAAATAATGAAACACGTGAACTTTCACTAGATTATAAATTATCAAACAGATAAAATACATATCGTGTTGCTTTTATAAAAAGGAGATCTTAAGATTGGTATCTGTGGGACTTGGTACAATGCCGCACCAATTACTTTTAATAAATTCTAATTAGAAAATGTTTTATCTGTGATGTAATGTAATTGTAGGTTTATGCGAGAATCATTGGCATCATTGCAATCATGCAGTAATACTGGGTTGTTAAGTAAGTATCAATTAATATAACATTATGTTGTCGTCAACTATTAAAAATCCAATATTTCACAACAGACTTTATAATAAGGTCAGATATGTACATACAGAGATAAATAAAATTCGCCCATCCATCCCCATTCGAGAAAACCCTGTTTAATCTGTTACCGAAAAGTGGCGGGAAACGATTTGATTGGCTTTTGTTATTTCCTCCGACAAATAACGGCTAACGTCATGCATGAAATTGGGAAAACGTTCGAAACATAAACGTAACTGAACAATTGATATTTATAAACAGATGTATCTTTTTTAACCGACTTAGGGCTGATTTTTCAATAGTCAGATAATTAATATTATCTGAGGAATAAAATTGTGGCTGTCACTGTCTTATACAAACATTCTGACGCGACAGCATCATAATTATTCCCCAGGTAACTTTAATCTAACCATTAAAAAATCAGCCCAAAAAACTAGGTGTTTTCGTTTATAGTCGGTTGTCATTATTTTAGAGGTGTTAAAGTGTTGATTAGGATAATTTCATATAATTGTTAGTTATAATCGATTTGTAAGATCTGTAAGAAGAAGTCAGTAAGAGCCTGACACTACCACTCATCTCACCTAAGGCTGAAGAAAAATCATCAAATGATTTTGTAGCCACAGAAAAGAGGCTAATTTATGCATCCAATGTAGATACTACTCAATAAGAGTGATCAAAAATCAATCACAATATTGAAACAATGAAACAATGAATTTATGAAACAAACAATGAAACAATGAATTTATTTTTGCAAATAGGCCATAAAACGGCACTTTTACACGTCAATTTATATGTAAAAAACTAGATGAAGCCGGCATTTCCTATCTGACTACTCTGAGAAGAAATGCCGAAACAAACTCAGAGGTCAGTCTCTTTTCAAGTCCAGACAATGTAAAAATAACATAATGTGAGAGAACAGTGCAAGTTGATTTTGTAGTGGTCTTTTGATGAAAGAACCACACCAGTTTAAGTGGACCCGTTCTGAAGACAGGCACGCAAGTGTCAGTTTGCAACCAGCATAGCAAGTGCTGCTGAGTTGTCCGACGAACAATACCGATCTAAAGAACATTTGGTTGGGTCACGCAAGTACTCAAACTGTCAGAACGCAGGTAACTGGTAGTCCAAAAGCGCGGCAAGTCTCACACGGTCCTTAATTCCATATATCTTAAAAACTTTCTTGCAACCACTTTAGCACACCGCACCGTTGAGTCAGAAAGGCATTAGCACTTATGAAAACGATTCCCAATGGAGTATAAATAATGGTAATGTCTGGAACTGATGGCAACTACTTATCGATAAGCGAGGAAATATTACAATATTATTTTATAAATGATTATATATTTATTAAGTATTGTTTAATACTTAAATGTAAATTAAGCAACGTATAGACCCACCGTGGATTAAGTCTAACCACAGTACAGGTTGAAGCGGTAACTGAGAAACCGGCAACGTGTCGCGGGTTCTATACCTGCACCGAACAGATCTTTATGTGGTCTACAAATAATTGTTTTAGGTCTGTATGTGAAATTCTATATTTCTAAATGTGTAAATAAAAAAATTCTAGTGATAGTCAACATTTTTAAAAAAAGCTTTTTAATTATGCAACCGGCTTTGAGCAGTTGCTAGTGCTTTGATGGCCTTTTGGGAGTTTAGGATTCGAGGATTGGGTGATTTGGGGACGTGGAGATGGGGGTTAGATTGGGCCTTCGGCGGAACATAATGATTTTTGTTTCGGATTCCTCAATTCTCTGCCGAGACCGCACCTATCTCAATCACTTTTACTAGTACTTAATAGCATCGTATTACCTGTATATAAGTATAACGTGTGGGTATATAAACGTCAGCCGTCAGTCGTGTAGGAATCATTGTCGGACATAAATAAATATTTAATTAAAATATTTGTGAGTTATGTATGAGGTAAATACTGGCGATTGCCTTGTGTATATGTATACAATTTTAAATGCAACTAGCTCGTAAATTGTATATTTATATACCTTCCAATCGTGGTAATTCGAGATATAATAGAAGAACAATATGAGCGAACGCCTGCGTTCGCTTGGGGTTTGATGAGTTAAAGTGCTGCTTTTTTATGTAATATGTCGGCAAACGAGCAGACGGGTTACCTAATGGTAAGCAATCAGCGCCGCCCATGGACACCGAACATGGCAACGGACGAGTTACGAGTGCGTTGCCGACCTTTTAGGGATTAGGGATTTGGAGATTTAGGAACTGGGGAGGGATTAGGGAAGGGGAAGGATTGGGCCTCCGGTAACCTCACTCACACGACGAAACACAACGCTGTGGATGTTTCACACCGGTTTTCTGAGAGGCCGTGGTATCACTCAGGTCGAGTCGACCCATTCGTGCCGAAGCATGGCTCTCCCACACTTTTTATTTGAGTGGAACGAGAGAGTATCAGACTCTTCCTGACTAAAAACCACCCCATTCCTCCTCCTCCTTCTCCTGCTACGAGGTAGGCCACGGTACATTTTGCTCTTGCACTCGCAACCCAGCCGGGTTCCGGCTGGACAACAGTCCTAATGGGCCCCATGTGTGGTGATTTGATGGCTCCTTGAGGCCAGAACGTCCCGATCTATTCGATCGGTTCTAGTTCCGTTAAGGCGGCGAGCTAGGCTTGCTCGTGGTCCGCAGACTCATGCAAGCTGTTATACCTTGAACCCTGATGGATGATGAACGTGTAGTAGGTACCCAGAAGAATGAGAGAAAAAAATAACACATCCCAGAAAAGAGATAACGACAAAAAAATCTAATGTCAGATATTTTTAAGTAAAACTCATCTATTTTAAATAAAAAGTAAAAAAAAACTAATAATAACGCGTGACATCACTTTTAGGCAAGTACGTCTTCAACTTAGGAATGACGTAGCTTCTAAACTTTAATTAGTTTTATCTTAACATTACGATAAAATAAAAAATACGTGTAGGTATCTGTATAATATTTTGTCATCATTTAAATGTCAGACTATCGAATAACGATGACGTCTAAGAGCTGATATTATAATAATGATGAGACTTAGATTAAAATTCAAGTTTATCCACACTATTAGGGAAGGCAACGAGACTTTATATCTTAGAACGACTATAATTAAAACAGAACAACAACTAGGTAATAACGAGATAGTTTTTACAGCAAAATAACGGCTATCGTGGCCAATAACAAGCACATAAACAGTTAACAGCGGTTGCACACCTAACTAATTACAAATTTTACGAGCAATAAATTAAATTAACGCAAGTATGCAACCGAGTTATCCAGCTAGATGATTGTGGGACCGCATCTTTCTTTACGACTTACGCCCAATGCTTACTCTTCAGACGGGATAATTTATAGCCAAATTGAAATATATACGCGTTTTAAAATAAACATCTCTGTTTCGTTTTCAGACGATCGTGTCTTCATTTACTGAGTGAATTTCGTCAGGAGGTTCGGAGTGTCGAAGATTACTCATGATCCTCAATTAACGATATTATTGCTACTGGTTGAAGTAACGCGAGATTACTAAGAGTTATAGCACCATCGAAACACTTCCGTTACTGTTATGTTATTGCGAATAAATTGTTGCTTTTTCAACGTTACTAATTCTTTCAATAGTTTCGCTTCCATTCGATGGTCGAGTTTGCTTTGAGCTCGTTCTGTTAGACAGCCGTTGATTGGAAGGTAAACAATTCAAATGAAGTGCTTCGTTAAATGCTTTAGGATAAAAACGTTATTTAAGATTTACTCCATAATATATTTTTATAAAAACGAAACACTATCAGCGATTTGTATTTTAGTTTCGTTTACCCAGACCTAGTATCTATTGTCATCAACACGAGTAGGTATACACAGAAAATAGAGTCAGAAAAATAAAATAATAAATAAGTGCGTAATAGAGGAGGGCCTACATTTTGAGCGCCGAAAGCCGAAACCGATCTGCAAATAAAACTTTATGATGGAACCTTACTTCCCTGCTGACGTTATGAGCTCATAAGTTACCCAGTAAATGGTAACTGGCACGCCCCCTGGTGGCCCACTTATCGGACACATTTCCATTCTCGGATTACATACAATTATTGAGAAATTCCCGGCAGAAAAACTCCAATGTCACGACCCAGCCCGAATCGATAAACATGCTGGGTTATAGCCAGATTACTTGCAAGTTCCCTCGATCAGAATTGTCAGTACCTACTTGTAGTGAGCTATTTAAAAGTTCCTATGTTTTTTCGACCTTTAACTCCACAAAAATCATGCTTTAATACTAGTTCCTTGACTTCGGCTTACACGAGTCTCCGTATAGCAACAAATCACTATATTAATATTACATAAAAAATACGTCAACGAATCAAAATTCATTAAAAACCTGAACCGATAACACATTTTCTGCCTAAATATTCGAATAACAATTTTTTATAGAATGCTTAGCATCAGCATAACCAGAAAATTACATCATTAGAACTGGTTGAGATTTATCACTCGCGATGTTAAGGCAATGACCTGTTTTTGAAGGTTGACATTAAACAAAAATATGAGAAAAATAGGCTAAGAGACAGAGAGCATAAAAATTTTAATACGTTCATTATTTAAGGACAAAGATTTAGGATCAAAGACTAAACAAGCCAGATCTATAAATGTAGATGATCCTATATCTGAAAGAGAATGAATAATAGAACCTGTCGTCTAAGCCCGTTACACACAAGCGATTCTATTTAAAATCACTGACCACTTTCCATATCTCAACAACAATAACAAAACGTGTTTGCAGTCGGCCGTGCGAGTCTTCGAACGTCATGATTTATAAATGAATTCAATCAAAAGTGGGTCTCCACTGACGGCCGTTTCACTACTTAATCAAATCATATTTTATAATAACGTTTTAAATAATGAACTCTTGTTTCATCACTCACGAGTGATAGAATACAGTTTTATAACGGCTCGCCAACTTTGTTTTGTTTCTACCACTGCAACAATAGAAACCGTCCAACAAAGTTAGGTTATAATGGGGTATCTTACGCCGTAAATCTGTTCAATGTGCTATCAAAGCAGAAAGTATTGATTCAAATAAAAATGTTGCTATTGTACTAACTGTTTCCTGAACAGACGCACCGAAGAATGCAGTAGGTATAAAAGAATAACTCAAATATAACTTAACAAAAGCCAAGCTTCGGCACGAATGGGTCGGCTCGACCGGAGTGATACCACGGCCTCACAGAATACCGGCGTGAAACAACCCACAGCGTTGTGTTTCGCCGTGTGAGTGAGGTTACTGGAGGCCCAATAGCAATCCCTCCCCTTCCCCTATCCATTCCCAGTCCTTATATCCGCAACCCCTATCCCTAAAAGGCCGGCAACGCGCTCGTAACTCCTTTGGTGTTGCGGGTGTCCATGGGCGGCGCCGATTGCTTACCATCAGGTAATCCGTCTGCTCGTTTGCCGACTTATCTCATAAAAAAAAGCAATAAAACAATGAATTTATTTTTACAAATAGGCCATAAAACGGGACTTTTAAACGTCAATTTATATGTGAAAAATCAGATGAAGCCGGCATTTCTTATCTGACTACTCTGAGAAGAAATGCCGAAACAAACTCAATATAACATAATGTAAGATAGTTTTTTTAAAGCAGATAATTATTACAAAGGAACCGCTATGAAGTGGCTATTTCAAAGAAATTGAGAGAAGGTACGAGGAAATATATCGTTAATGCCCTAGTAAAAACATTTGAAGAAGAAAATGGACTGGATCTTAACAGATTCAAGTATAAATCTTAATTCCCAACGTCTCTATTGAACGTAGTTCAGTTGTTTTCGCTAACTCAAGGGTCTTAATTTGGAGCTATTGTCAGAACATTTTGGAGGAGCCCTCGTCCTTGAGACTTGTACAACAAATGATAAATAGGTCAAACCTCTTCGTATCAAACCTCCTTAAAACAAGCCTTATTAATAGTAACCTAAACAACTCACAGTTGATTGAACATTTTCAGAGATTCATAGTTTTTAGTTTATTAATTTAAATAACAATATTGTACTATTTAAGTTGGAAATCAATACACGGCTTACTATATTAATAACTAGCGACCCGCCCCGGTGTCGTACGCTTGCAATGTTGATACAAAATTTCTCCACTATTTTTTTTTTATGTAGGTAATAATAGATCAGCAAACGAGCAGACGGATTACCTGATGGTAAGTAATCAGCGCCGCCTATGGACACCCGCAACGGAGGAATTACGAGTGCGTTGCCGACCTTTTAAATATTGAATTTAATGAATGTTATACATATAAAACTTACCCTTCAATATAATCTATTTATAAAAAAAAACCGCATCAAAATTCGTTGGGTAGTTTTAAAGAATTAAAGCATAGATACAGATAGGGATATATGAAACGAGAAAGCGACTTTGTTTTATTCAGTGTTTCTGTTATATGTTGTGAAGAGTACTTTAATTTATATATTAAATGAAATTCCATATCCTAAAACAGAAAAGATACCCAGGATAAAAAAGATTCATAAGATTCCTTGACTACAATGAAATAACACTATCAAAAATTACGATAAGGTATAATTCTCATTTGAAGATCACGTAATAAGATGTTAGATATAACCTTTATTCGCTCGTTAACACCTAGTGGTATAAAACTTAATGATTCTATTAATGTTCATGTGTACCTACATTAGAGGGTTCGATCTTTCGCCCTCATTGAGGTCGGGCAGAAATTGAGGGCGGTTTTTGTTACGAAATAATCAGGGATAGATTGAAATCAATAAGTTTCGGCTTAGGTGAGGATATTACTTGTTCTCATTTTTTATGGAATGCTTAGGAGATAAACCAGCAGACGGATAACCAGATGGTGAGCGATGAGCGGCCCCCATCGCTCATGGACGGGTTGCGGGGCAAGCGCAATGAGGCCTGAGTGGAAGCAGCGACTGTCGCAACCGAGGGCCGGGCACGTTATTACAGCAGCGGTAAGACCCCTCTTTGAGGAGTGGCTTGATCCTTACCAAAAAATAATTCCCCATTGGCTCTACACCAGAAAATTTCAAGAGTGTTGCCGGTCTTTTAAGAAGTAAGACCTGTTGTTGATGGTTTGACGGAAATACCGCTGCCAAAAGATTATTCCACAGTCTAGCTGTGCGAAGCATACCGTTTAGCGAAAAACGCATAATTGTTGTCTAGCAACCATAATACATGATGTGGATGGAAATGGTGTCGATTGGATCTACGGTATTTGATTATCCAATCAATATTATTATCTTACGAATACGTTGGATCTACAGCCATTACGGATGAAACATCAATGAGGTCTGTTAAAAAATAATTTGGTTGTTTTACGCCGGTTTTCTGTGAGGCCGTGGTATTACTCCAGTCGAGCCGACCCATTCGTGTCGAAGCATGGCTCTCCCACACTTAAATTTTCATAAGAGGTCTGGACAATATGGACAATATTACGCTTACCTGAGTACGCTTACGCGTACTTTGGAGATCAAACGTTTTCTTTCAGTGTCTTCAACGTGATTTGTGGAAATCTACCCAATTAAGGTTTTTGTAACACCCCTTTGTCACACGTTTATGTATGAAATACTTAAGCATACTTCAATACTACAACTACTTTTAAAGACCATAATCCAACAATATAATCCTACTGTATTTGTCAGAATGTTGGGCTCTGAAAAAGACGGATGAAAAGCGATTGCATGTAGCAGAGATGAGAATGTTGAGATGGATGTGTGGTGTGACGAGAATGGATAAAGTGAGAATATTAGATGAGTATATTAAAGGAAGTTTGAAAGTGGCGCCAGTTACTGAAAAGTTGAAAGGGAACCGTTTGTCTTGGTATGGTCATGTGAAGAGGATGAAACGCATGTTACAAAAAAGCCATGAGTATAAATGTGGATGGATGGAGAGGGAAAGGGAGACCAAAAAAATATGGATGGATTGTGTAAAAAGTGATATGGAAGACAGAGGAGTTAGCGATAGCGTGACGGGTGACAGGACAGAATGGAAGAACAAACATATTGCGCCGACCCCAAATAAAACGGGACAAGGGCAGGATGATGATGATGAATCGAACAATAAATAAACTTTTTAGAGACAAAAATACAACAGCGGTTGAAAAAGTCTATCCATTGAGACCCACCCAATATACAAACACAAAATTAGTATAGCAAATTCGTTACAAACTCCTTTTTATCTTTGAATTTATGCGCGTATTCTGATATATTCACCATTTTTATGTTTTACTTTATTATCAAATCAGCATGAATAAGCCATAACTTTGGCCAAACTTCGCCCTTCCTTCAACAGTGTCGGGATAAATGGGGGAAGACAGACAACACACATTCCTTGCATACATTTTAGTAATAACAGGCAATAAAATAAAAGAGAAATATGTTCTGTTGGTTTCGCTAAGGCCTGTGTGTGTTAATATATGAACCTACAAGTTTCCGTATCGATCCGAGGGTACCTACAAGCTCCCCTCAACTATTTTTGACCAAAAAAAACCTAAAAAGTTGAAAGCGCACGCATCCTTCTGCCCGAGGTTACGTAAAAGAATTTTATTGTTTTAACGTAGATAGTAACATATTCAAGAATGTTAGAGCTGTGGCGTTTATAAGTATATAAAGTTGTAGTCAAGTGTTTTTAGTTCAATTAGAGCATTTTAGTTACTTTTGAACGTCAAACGGAAATATCCACCAATTTTCAATCGTGGAAATTAGGGACACAATAGACGCGGGAAAGCCGGCGCTCGCTTGAGATTTTATTAAATAAAGTACTCTTAGTGAAGCTATTTATTGCTCGTTCTAAATTATAGATACCGATGGTGAATAAAGAGCAAGAAACTCCATGGTAATTCTTTTTCAATCACTTTCACAATAAGATTCATATTCGGAACATTCTTCAAAAGTTTCTATAGTCAGTAATCTATTCTGTTACAATATTCTTAATACATAGATAAAACCTCCATAATAATTATTACAACTGGAGTAGGATACCATCTTCAAGAGTTACCACAATTCCCAGGCTCGGCAAACTGGTGATCACAAATTAAAAGGATCAGGTTTATGATAAAACATTGCTGCCAGGTCTCAGTCAAATTACTGAAGTCAGCTCTTGCTTTTTTATGTGATAGGTCGGCAAAAGAGCATACGGTTTACCAGATGATAAGCAATCGGCGCCGCCCATGGACACCCGAAACGACATAGAAGTTACTAGTGCTTTGTCGCCTTTTGAGGATAAGAGTTTTGGATATTTAAGGATTGGGAAGGGATGGGGCGAGGGAGAGGGCCTCCGGTAACCTCACTTACACGGCGAAACACAAAGTTGTGGTTCTTTCACGCCGGTTTTTTGTGAGGCCGTGGTATCACTCCGATCGAGTCAGTAATAATTGCTATACCCGCGAAAATAATAAGGGTACCAAATTTATTCTACTACGGCGTCACTACGCGGCTAAAACCTTTCAATATACACATTAACAACTTGCCCCAAAGATGGGACAGAACACATGGTCGGCCGAACTAAATAAAGACCTCAATTAACGCACGTTATCAGAACAGTCGTATATCAGAGGAGAAGCCGAGCATGAGTAATGCGACACTGATACATTCGTTTTAATGACAATTAAGTAATGATAAACTGGTACACGCATTGATTATATTGGTCGGCTATCGAGCAATTGGAACAACGCATATATGTATCGACAGACCCAATAGTAAATGATTTGATCAATCGAAAAGATGAAGAACGATTTAGGTGTGATAAAATTTAGGTGATGTTATCAAATTAGTCCTGAGACTCTGTTAATAAATAAATTAGTAATTAACCAAAATTCGACATTTAATCGAAGAAGCAAGCTTCAGTTAGGCTTCACGTTAAATTCCCACCAAAATCAGTTTCCAAATTGAAATTCCATAGGTATATTTTTAGTGTGGGAGAGCCATGCTTCAGCACGAATGGGTCGGCTCGACCGGAGTGATACCATGGCCACACATAAAACCGGCCTAAAACAACCACAGCGTTAAGTTTCGCCGTGTGAGTGAGGTTACCGAAGGCCCAATCCTTCCTCTCCCCAATCCCAAAATCTAAAAATCCCTAATCTCTAAAAGATCGGCAACGCACTCGTAACTCCGCCGTTGCTGTATCCATGAGCGGCGCTGATTGCTACCAATCATATAAAAAACCCATTTTAAAATCCAACTATCAGAACAACACGAAAATCCATTCGAAATTCAAACGAGAATTAAAGATGGATTCTATTTTGGAATCCTATTTAAATCTGCAGTGTGCAGACGACCGTTAGAGGGTGGAGCGGTTGGCTATCAATCAGCAAATGGGTAACTTGGTAACGACTAGCTAAGTGGTTTTACTTGTGTGCTTGTAGTCCTGCTATATAATTCATCATTCACTTAAGAGGAGTACTTAGAGCATAGTTTCTAATTAAGCAATAAAGAGGAGAAAATAGCGTATCTTATTAAATGGTACGAAGCAATTTGATCTCTATTTGTCTTTGTAGAAGGATAACTTTAGTGAAATTGATTTCGATTGATATGTTAATTTAGAGCTTGGATATAGATTACCTATATTTCAACATGGCACATACTAACATATTGAGTACTAATCTAAGTTTTACTGTAGCTACTCATCACATGAATCTACTATCATATATCATCCTTATTCTAGCATTCAGAAAATGCTTCCATATAAAAAGAGCTCTATAATCACAACAGTTTTTAAGTTTCTTTTTTAATTCTTATGAGCACAGTATTCTTACAGAAAACCGGCGTGAAACTACCACAGCTTTATGTTTCGCCGTGTGAGTGAGGTTACCGAAGGCCCAAACCTTTCGCTCTCCACCATCCCTTTCCAATCCTTAAATATCCGATACCCTTATCCCTAAAAGGCCAGGCAATGATCTCATATCTCCTTTGGTGTCACAAGTGTCCATGGGCGGCGCTGATTGCTTACCATCAGCTAATCCTTCTGCTCGTTAGCCGTTCTATACCATAAAAAAAACTTACAGCACCATTCTAAAACACAACGGGGCTAACAACTTTTAACATTTGACATTTGAAGAACATAAAAAGCACAGATGAATTTAATTACTTTAACTACTACACAATCTGGGTGACCCACTTGCGAATGTTAAATTCAATTAACATTAATTTTAATTACAACTGTTTTAAATTGGCAATCTGTACAGTTGTTTGGCTGTGTGATATTTATGTTTGTGAACGAAAAACCAACGCTATGTCTATGTGATTTTTAGCGTACGCCAACGCAATGTTTTCTAATCACTACATTTTTTATCTATACTAATATTATAAAGAGGTAAAGTTTGTAAGTTTGTATGTAAGTGATTCTTCACATCAATTAAAAAAAATTTGATAATGTCATTATCCTCAACCGAAAATTAACGAGTCTGCTGATTAAAACACAGATAATTATTTTATTAAATTAAATCTCACCACTGCTTACAAGCAACCGATTAAAAATATTGTATAAAATAAATTACTAAGATGCTTAAAAACCTGGGAGGATAATGACTTGTTAAATAAAAGTTAAGGTTTTTTGGAGAATCACTAATGTAGGGGGTAATCTTTAGAACCGCTGGTCGGATTTCCAAAATCCTTTCAGTGATAGATACCTACAATGTTCTTGAGTGATAATGTAGGTATCTATCACTGAAAGGATGGTATAAAACATCACGGTAAGATCAAATGGAGCCGAGTAGCGGGTGAAACCGCTTGAGAGGAGCTTGTAAGTTATAAGTTGGCAAACGAGCACGTTAAAGTAGCTGATGGTAAGCACTCAGCGCCGCCCATGGATACTGGTAATATTAAAGGAGTTACTACAAGTGCGTTGCCGACCTCGTGTGGATTATTAGGAACTTGAGGATTGAGGATTACGGGGGGCAGGTTTGGGCCTCCGGTTACCTCACTCACACGGCGAAACACAACGGAAATATTGTTTTACGCCTTTTTTATGTAATAGATCGGCAAACGAGCAACGGATTACCTGATGGTAAGATCAGCGCCGCCCATGGACACTCGCAACGTAGGAGTTACGAGTGCGTTGTCGACCTTTTAGGAGATAAGGGTTTCGGATTGGGAAGGGATGGGGAGAGGGGGAAGGATTGGGCCTCCGGTAACCTCACTCACACGGTGAAACACAACGCTGTGGTTGTTTCACGCCGGTTTTCTGTGAGGCCGTGATATCACTCCGATCGAGCCGACCCATTCGTGCCGAAGCTTGGCGCTCCCACACTTCCGGCCCATTCGTGAAATTTTTTTTATACATAGTATAAAATAAACTCGTTTTTTTTCTGTCCTCGTACTATCAGTGTATCTACTTATATGTAAATCTTGAAAACTACGCAATCGATTTTGATGCTGTTTTTTAACAAATAGAGTAATTGAAGGGGAAATTTTGTATCAGTATTGCACCCGTGAAAAGTATTATAATCAAAGATGATGCTACAAAAACTTAGCGAAAATAAAGTTTAGTCACAAATATAGATCATAAAGTTTTGTATTTTTTTGAATATTTATTTCCAAAGAGAGCAATAATGTTTTTTAACCTTTACAATAAATTAATTAGGTTATTAAAACAAAATGTTGAAGAATTAAAATGAATCAAATACTTTTTTTTTTATTATTTTATTTTATTAGTATCTATTTATAGTTATAGAAACGGAATGACTAACACTGTTTTGTAATCAATGACAACTATCTTAAGAATAAATGAAAAGTATTAATATATATGTGCATAACTTATATAAAAATGAATTACAAAATGTGTTGCTAAGCACCTATAAGGTCTTGTCAAGTTTTGTCAATTGTTGTCAAAAGAAAGTACATAAGAAAGAAAATTTCAGAAATGTAGAGGGGAAATTTGGGTAGAGTTTTCCTTTCATCTTTAAGGAGTTGGTTGGACACCAGTACCAGGGGAGAACCGCTAATCCATACGATCTGTACTAATTTTACAAATCTCAAAATCAAATCTGAAGAGTTTGTTTGTTTGAACGCGCTTATCTCCAACTATTATTAGGAATTGAACAATTCTTCTTGTGTTTGTCCATTTATCGAGGAAGGCTATAGGCTATAAAACATCACGCTATGATCTGTAGGAGCTGAGCAGCGGGTGAAACAGCGTGAAAGTAGCTAGTAAATGATAAACAACAAAATTGTCTTAATTAACTAAAATTCTAAGTTCAAATTTTATCCCACCATATTTTGGTTGGTAACAAATCCCTTGACAGCGCTAATCAAAAATACATGAAAACGCCCCCAAAGCTCAGGATAATGACGAATGACCTTGAGCTTTGTTTTTAATATATATCAAAGTGACTTCGACCTTGTGATAAGCAGCCTTGTTGACGTTAAAAAAATCACAAAGAACCGGTTTGTGTGATAAAAGTTATAATCATTTTACATTGTTAGTTTTGAATTGATAGGAGGGCGAAGCTGTATCTTTTGCCTAATCATAAAACCATACTTCGTTTTACAAAACGCATAACAAAAAATCTTTTGCCCAACTCTGTAGACATTAGAAAACTCTAAAAACATAAAAATAAAAAAAACACTAAAATATTTATTATCTGTGATTAATTTTAAAACAAACACGTTCGATTCTAAATAGCCAGCCAGCCAGTCTCAATGATAAAGAAACGTTGATTAGAAAAATTCTAAAATTAGAAGAGCGTAACTAATTAACGTGGTTCGATGCGGGGACAGAAACCTAATTGTATGAGCATTCACTTAGACACGCTTCTGAATGTCGCTAGTCGCTTCACATAACAGGTATTTGCTTTACTTGTGTTTCTTTCATACTTTGCATAGACTAGCATATTGGCACGTTCTAATCACGTGTTACAAATAAGAATCTTCATTCCTATAGAGGGGCAAGTTATGAGATTTAGGACCTGATTCAGTACAAGATAAGTTTGAATATAGAAGAACGTACTTACCTACATGTGTGAAATAAGTAAGTATATGCAACATAAGTGTATCAGGAACTCGTGTGAGTGAGGTTAAATCTCCAAAATCCTAATCCTAAAAGGACGGCAACGAACTCGTTACTCCTCTGGTGTTACGGGCGTTCATGGGCGGCACCGATTGCTTACCACTTGGTAATCCGTCTGCTCGTTTGACAAGTGATGACATGAAAAAAAACGGCGACTTTAATTTACTTTAATTTCGGCAACACCATTGGGCAATTTAATAAACAGTTTTATGAACATAATCAAGAACTTGTGTGCATCTAGCAAATAATATTCAATGGAACAATTAGATTTTTTTCCTTCCATAAAATACTTGCGAATTTTTTACTCGACGTTGCTAGCTAAAAGCAAGCTAAAAATCCGATGCAAAAATAAAAATACCCTAATACACCTCTGCATAACGATTATAAGACTAAAAAGCCATTTTACTAACTAATACTTACTACCTTCATTATACTAATTAAGACCATTAATACCTTTATCATTGGTCTGCGTACATTAAGTTACAACATTTAATCAATTTCTTTGTACATGTCAAATGGACGCGTGGAGACCGACCTCTGGGGAAATTAGTCAAAGATATATAATGTTATTTACTGTACACGTGTGTACTATGCTTTATGTATTAGACCTTGAGTCGTTCTGTCCTGGCTTAGATCTCATAATGAATATATGAAAAAGTCTTGGTTGCCCAGAGTTTAAGTCGTCTGCATCTCATGCATGAGTTTCGTAATCTGGCTAACCTGGCAAGTATTGATTAGACATCACTGACCTATACGGTGAAGGAAAACATCGTGGAGAAACCTGGACTTACAACTTTGAAATCGACCTTGATTTGCCTTGAGCAAGCGTGGTGCTGGTGATTAATGCTCAAACCTTCTCCGTGTGAGAATAGGCCTTTGCTCAGCAGTGGGCACTTATAGGATGATGATGTTGTGAAAGAGCCATTGAGAATTATTTGGTGATATGCCCAAGATCTTAAGTATAGCATTAGTCCGTTTTAAGCAGCATAGTCATAAACTTTCGGTTCTAAACTCGGAAAACACGACATCCAACCACTAGATAGTTTAATTAGATCATCGTTGTCAAACAAAACAAAGCTGCTCTTTCAGGTTCGTAATATTAATAGGTACAGATAAGGGTCTCATAATGAGACACTTCTATGTCATCTTTGGACGTCTTTTATTCCCATCAATTCAAATTGGACTTTGTACTAAAAAAGCGATAACGAGAAAAATATCAAAAGCAAATCGCTCATGAACGCAAAAGCAAAGGTCAAATTCGAATACGTTCAAAATAACTGCCAGTGACAGATTCGGTTTTTCGATCTTTGAAAGAGAAATATTTTCATTTCTCTCCGGGCCGGGATTTCGTAACAGAAAACAGACTGGCGATTGATAAGACGTCTTAACGCTAAAGATGTTTGTTTGTGCTCGAAATTACAGGGAAATTAGAAAAAAAAGAACTCACAGTATTATATTAAATCCATTTATCTTTATGAGTTCTGACGGAAATCGGACATGTTAGAGCGAAAATTCGGCATGTCATTGATCAAAAAAATATGAAACCTTTTACAAGCATGGGCATAAAGAGCAGCGGAGTGCACGTTAACATCATAAGATAGATTACAATGACAGATATTTATAGATAACCATATTTTTCTCGTCAAGCTTCCTTTGTATTGTGTGGATATTTCATCTTAAGTAACATTTTTGCATTTACTTCAATCGTATTAGGGGCGTCATTTGAATGGTTGTAATTTTTACAGACTTATTCCTTAAATGGTTTGGAAGATGGTCGCCCCAAGTAATTTAGTCATTTAGTGGCATAAGAAACAGGCTCACTAGGTATAAAACAAACATGTCTAGGAAATCATAAACGTGGTTGCGGACACGGGTCTGGCTAAATAATATACCGCGGCCTTGGCCAGGGGCAGGAGAAAGAACGGGGCGGTTTAGTCAGTAAGAGTCGGAGTCAGTGACAGTCCCTTTGGCCCCAACCTGGGCGAGAGAAATACATTAATCACTTTTCGGCCTCAATAGAGCGTAGGTACAATAATACATTACGTCTAGAACTAAAGACAAAGAAAATCTTAAAACTTACAAACAGAATACCTACTAAATATTAAAATTATTAATTAAATAAAAGCTGGCATTTAATCGCTAATATCTCTTTTAACCTTAGTTTTACAAGAGGAGCAATAAAAATGTAATTTGCAACGACCATATTTCGTTCATGCAGCTGAAACGGTACGGTATGGTATGAGCTTCTTCTTAATGAAATTCTAGGAAAACTTGAAAGCCCCTGGGAAATTAGACTCAGCGATGTAGGTAAGTACCCGAAGTACGTCTTCAGCGGTTGCTACGCCAGCGGCGAGTATTGAGAGACTATTCTGACAATTTCGGATAACAATTGAATAACAATGGGAAAGTCAAATTAAACTGTTTTTGTTGGGTAGTTGTAAATTAACGTAGCAAAATTCGTGTTTATTGTATTGAGAATTGATAAATTATATCGGACTAGCTACTCTCGCGCGATTTCACCCGCTGCTCGGCTCCATTTAATCGTTGCGTGATGTTTTATAGCCTATAGCACTTAGCGATATTGTAGCTTTCTATCAGTGAAAGAATTTTGGCAATCCAACCAGTGGTTCCAAAGATTACCCCCTACATACAAACTTACAAACTTTACCTCTTTATAATATTAGTATAGAAGTATGGATTACATTAAACAATAGATTTTAGTTTTATTTTCTTTCAATCAGTACGTAAGCACCTCTTTTGTTACTGTCCTCAATTCCCAGCACAACAATACCAAACACAATATCACATATCTTTCAACGTAACCTTTTTTAGAGGGGGGGAAATCATTTACTGGCTGGCTTCTCACTCTGAGGGTGAGGCGGGAGGGAGAAAAAATCTCTTATTGACTAAAAACCACACCGTTCCTTTTTACTCTCCAGGCCGGGGCCACGGTACCCCTTTGTTCTTTTCTTGGTGAGAGAAAAATCATCAAATGGCATCTCTCGCCCAGGGTGATGAGAAAGGGAGTATCAGACTCACACTGACTAGAAACCCCGTTCCTTCGCCTGCTTAAAACCTTATTGCGCTTAACCTACAAAACCGCAACGTAACCTACATTTGCTAATAATGTCAAATGTAAAATATTAATTATGATTTATCTACCTACTTGTGTACATTTTTAAGTAAAATATTGTCCAAAAATCTAAGTTTCAAGGCTGGTCTCCTATTTCATGGGACCTGACCGATATCACCAAATTAATGACGGTAACTATACACCCTTGGACACCCCTACAGGGATTACTTTAAGTATTATTCTTGTTAGTTGCCAACCCTGCCAAAGTTTATATTCTTTGAAGTTGGTTCCACTTTTTTTTTTTCCAAAAAGTTTTCGGAGAATATTTTCTATCCCGCATCTCTTGGTGCCAGCCGGAATATCTAAGTGACGATCCCTAGCTATTTCTGTATTGAAATTGGGAGTTTTATTCGATTTTCTTTTTCACAAGTTTGTGTGATAGAAATCACTTGAAGTTGGAGACCATGTATTCTTACATCGCAATTTGCTAGAGAAAAAGACATGATGATCTAAAAAGCTTTACCAAAAGGTGAACTAATTTCAAAGCACTAAAATCAGAACATGTTTGGACCTAAATAACATTTGCTCCCATATCGATTTATGACAGAAACTCCATTTAAATCACGTCAATAATCGATGATAATCCTAAGATGACAGATCGACATCGGTCGATTATGACTTGAACACTCCTACTACAAGCATAACATAATTATATATATAGTTTTTGATTGACAGCACGGTTGACGCAGTGGCCGGGCAACTGGCTGGTGTGCAACGTGTCGTGGGTTCGATTCCCGACAAGAGCAACAATAATCGGGTCACACAAAAATCACTAATTGTTGTTCTGGATCTGGGTGGAAAGTGTATATGAATTTGTATGCTTGTAAACGCACCCACGACACAGGAGAAAAGCTTGTGTGGAGTACCGTTTTAACAAAAGAAAAAAATTAAAGGAAACAAGTTTCGTCCAAAACGAGGAATTCCACAAAATGAGACAAAAGCTAAACCAAAACCTTACCCAAACCGAAACAGCTACAGAGAATTATGAATGAACTCTATTCATCACCAATACCCAATGCCCATCGTTATTGCTTTAACACGTTTTGTTTTTTTTTTTTTTGTTTAATTATTAGCTTAGTTATATAAGTCTCAAAAACCTTTCATTTTCAATGTCATGCACACCTGTAATTTGTACAATTGCTTGTGCATCCAATTATTTGATTATTGTGTTTTTTGTATAACATTGGGTGATTGTATTGTTGGTGTGCTTATTTTTAAATAAATAAATAAATACAAACTAAATAATACAGTCTACAACCATTATCGTTATAAAAATCATCTAAAACAAATGCACACGGCTATCAAAAACCATTCATTACAGGTAGCATTCGATGCAGAACCGTTTACCAGTTCAAAATGAAGACGACTATTCAGGATTCCATTTCGTTATCCAGTAAAGTCAGTTGCAAACTTGGCAATAATATCCACTCTACGGCATTAATACCAACCATTTTACGAGCAAAGAGTTTCTTGGGCCTTTTGAAATACTTTAGGACTAAGTGCACTTAAAGTAATGAAAACTGTCCGTAGTAATATTTATCCCATTTTGTAGGTAATGCAGCCAGTTTCTGTTTTGTTGAAAACTAAAATAAAGTAGCAAAGTCACTTCTCTCTTAGTTAAGTTACAACTTATTTGCTTAACAACGAAAGGAATTAATAATTCTTCTTCTACAGACATTCTTCATAAGACTGAGTTTAAATCTTCCCCTGTTCCCACCCGCCATCATCAATCCCCAAATCACCTACCCTTAAATCCATAATAACTCACAAGAGGCCGGAACGCACTTTTAGTGACTCCTTTGGCACTACTAGTGTCCACGGGCGGCGCTGATTACTTACCGGATTGCTTAGACTTCTTATTTGCCCATGTATGACATAAACAAAATAGGTTTTTTCTAGTGTTAGGACCAATTCCGTTTATTCCAAGATACCTATGTAAAATTCTGTAACCTATGAACTTATTTAAATCTTATATGATTGGGAAAATCCATCAAGTAACAAGAAAAACCTCTGGCTTTTCATCTATAGTAAGTTGACACGGAGTATTGACATCGGGAATACCAGAAAAACCATTTATTGTGGACTGACAATTTATTTGAAAATAAAATTTAATGGACGAAATTTCCGATGTATTACAAAAAGCAAAAAGTAAGCAAATACCTGAGAGAAATTACGTTACCACGAATAACATATAGTATTAGTAACTTAACTTAAAATCATCGTAAAATCGCAAGGATTCCGCTACTGGTAATTCTCAAAAACATCAAAGAAAATTATACCTTAAGACTCGACTATAGCAAATATACGAGAAAAGTTTGGCAAACAACCAAATATCGATATGCTGACCCATACCAATGTTATTCTTAGGAGTTTATGGAGACTTCCATGATGAGAAAAATACTTGCCTGAAAGCAAGGATAGTAGTTATATAGAAGTGTTATTTGTAAGTAAAGGTTTCACGGCTTTCTGCTCCTCTTTGTAATTCTGTTGGTTTAGGGACCAGAGATAATGTAAACAGTGAAGATAGTTCGTGTTTTGCCAAAACAAATCCTTTGACCTCCTTTGTATCTTCTAAGAATTAGTCGTTACAAGCATTCGTGTTTAATCTTTTGATTGAAAAAGCAAAAGTAATACTACTCGATACTCCTAACTTAATGAATCACGATAAAAAATAACGTAATAGGTAGTTTCCTAGGGCAAAAATAACTGTACTTTTATTTATCGAGGTATCGATACATAAATTTTCAATTATTTTAGCTATTTTTTAAGAAATAAGTACTTGAGCTATTTGTCGTAAAAATACTATAGATAACGTCATAATTTGGAATTTCATGGAAAAGTATTGTTTTTGACATTGGGATAAAAGTATTGAATTTGACTAGTTGGAAACCACCGTATTGTGGACAAATCGTTTAGATCGAAATATTAAAGCGAAAAAATAGTTCACACAAATAGGTTAAGTAGTTAAGGCGTGAAGAAAAGACAAACAGACACAGTTACCTTCGCATTTATAATATTATGAAGTTTGGCTAACAATTCTAAAAAAAATAAACGTTTTCGAAGCCCTAAAAACGGATACAATTGACACTTATTACCTACCTACGTCAATGAGGTATTAAAATAACAAAACACATGCACGGCCGAAGCGATAGCGGCAGGATACAACTATCAACGCCACATTGCCGGAAACCCAACACCGACTGTGTGATTATCCACTATATTCGCACACAATTAGGCATAAAATGTACGTAATTATAACTATTCTATTTAAGGTCGGCAAACGAGCAGACTTATTGCCTGATGGTAAGTAACCAACGCCGCCCATGGACATCCACTCCAAAGGAGTTACGAGTGCGTTGCCGGCCTTTTTGGGATGAGGGTTTCGAAAATTTAAGGATGGGAATGCCGTAGTGACCCGGAGGCTAAGGTGTGGATTCAAAACCAATTGTTGTGGATAGTAGGCAACCTACCAATGTGACTTTTACCGAGTTTTATATACTTGCTATGATTATTTAGACACCACTGACATACGGTGAAGGAAAACATCGTGAGGAAACCTGGACTTATAATTTCTAATTAAAAGTTTACCGCACTCAGCAAGCGTAGTGATTAATGCTCAAACCTTCTCCATGTGAGAAGAGGTCTTTGCTCAGCATTGGGCTGGTTCCATGGACACCCGCAACTCCAAAGGAATTAAGAGTGCGTTGCCCGCCTTTTGGGTATAAGGGTTTGGGATATTTAAGTATTGTGAAGGGATGGCGACAGTGGGAGAGATTGGGCCTCCGGTAATGTCACTCACACGGCGGAACACAACGCTATGTTTGTTTCACGCCGGTTTTCTGTGAGGCCGTGGCACCACACCATACAACTTAAATACAGTTACCAACACGGTCAAAGTTTACCTGATATATTTGATTATGAGTCAAATAGGGAGAGCCCCGATCTAATTGAATGGCAATCAAACCCGACCCGGTCGGTAATTGGTCACTCCCCCCGTAATCCATTATGAGGACAACGCAAATCGCGGTGGCATAGTTGCAGATTTTCCATAATGTTTCTATTACGAAACTCACTTAGTAAGTATAGTCTAAAACTACAGGCAAATCTAGAAAATTCCTTAGTCCATTTTTTAAATAGTAACTATTATGCGACATATTAAATGACAAAAAACTGAGAAAAGCCTTACTACGTTTCAGTTACGATGAAATCGGATGCTCGACGCCCCAGCGACGCGCACGCTGCTCATGAATAAGAGTCCCGGTGTGACTTGAAACTAGTAGAGCTTTTCTCAGTTAATTCACGCGAATAAGTCGTTGTTTCCAAAAAAATCTACTTAAAAGTTTCGTATTAAAAATAACTGAACAAAAAAAGAATCAAATCTGATCTTCCACTTTACAAGAAAAGTAAAAAGCTGTTCTTATAATTATTTCGGGTTTTTTTTTTCAGAATAATACTTTTCCTATTATACTAGTTCGCCAGTTGTCATTTACAACGGAATCCATTGTATCGCACCAGTCAACGATTAGCTTGATTGAATTGAAAACAATTAAGTAGGTACCTTCTTAAAAACAAAGTAAGTTTATTTGTATAAGGGATGATTTTTCAATGGTTACATGAAAGTTACCTGGAGAATAATTATAATGCTGTCGCGTCAGAATGTTTGTATAAGACAGTGACAGCAACAATATTCCTCAGAAAACACTTATCTGGCTATTGAAAAATCAGCCCTTAGGTAACAATTCCACTGGTAGTTAAACCTTATTCAAGCATCATTTATTCCGTAATTAAAAAGAAGCTTCATTGGTTCCTTTTATAAAATTGTCTAACTAAAAAGTTTCCGTCACAAAAAGGTTCATAAAGAACTACAGAAAATTCCTTTGTGTTGGTAGGTACGTTTAAAATACCTTTTATACATAAAATTGTAATTGGAAAGCAATCTCCTGAGTTCCGGTCGACCCTCTACATCAGTGTTCCGTCCATGAAATCTAACGGAAGAAAAATATTGGACTACACATTTTCAGGAGCACGTCTGAATATCCGGCGCCGGGACATTGTACGGACTTTTTATTGAATATTGCCAACATATATGCATTATTTGTTATATCCTGAGTGTATAAAGGAATATCTTTGGAGTAATGGAGGTTTGCAATCTACTTACATTTCAAACTTCTCTTTTATCCTCCAATTGAGTATTTTCGTCGGTCAAAAATAAAAACCTTGAACATTTCAATACAATTAAATATTAAAAAAATAATCGTACTTCATTGATGGATTGGACGATATACTTAATTTTAGATTTTTATTATTTACATTTTAAGTAAAAAGTATGTTGTTTGACCTAATAAATATGATGACGTTACATTTCTATTATCCATACCAAATTCGTAGAACAGTATCGTTTTGGCATTTCCATTAAATTATTGTATTTAACTAGTTTTCTAATACCGTATTTTAGAAACCGGGTTCAAATCATCTTACTAGTATTTACGATAAACAGAATAATATACATAACAAAATTATCTCATTGATAGTCCATTTTATTTACAACCAAAAATCAACGATCTGTCTACATGTACCAACCTACGGCCGAAAATACATCGTCAATCTAGGCAGTCGACGCTTAATCTAGATAAACGTAACATCCAAGCCCCGGGGGTCACTGTTCGCTGTCTACACCAAGCAACACTCGATTACATTCGGATTCACGGCCACTCCTACGCAACAGTCCATTCTAAAAATCGAACTTAGTGCATATATCAAGGGCAGCGCTTTAACTATTTACCAACTTACAGCCGCATGCATGTTCGTCTAATGAGATGGTTCGTTTTATCTACGTAAGCAGTTTTAATATATTAGTATAATAATTTTCCTCAAGCATATTATATTTATATGCGCGTTCCATACCGGTTTAATGTAAGAAGGATAGTAATAGATTTTGATAGACAGTTATTGCTACTTTGGCCATAAGTGTTAATTGCTCAGCTGCCCAAAATCGTTTTCGGGATTACCAAATAATGTCTAGGCACTAAATAACATTTGAAACGACCCTAATTAATAATGCGTGATTCTTTAATTTGCACTACTTATTTATTGTGTCTAAAATAGCAATCTATAACTAAATGTCATCGAAGAGATGTCCTTGACCGTGACGTAATCGTATGAAAGGAGAATTACCTAGTAAGGAGGTAGATTCACCCTTAATATAACCTTTACCGGTATTTCAATTCAATGGGTCTGTTGTTCCAAGTTTGGAAAGTCGATACTACCCCTGTCGACATTGTTTGTTCTTCCGCCATAGATGGATGGTAGTAACAATTACAAGGGTGCTCTTTCACTTTGAATAAACCTAGGTATTTGGTCTTAATTACAACATAAGGACCGTAGTAAATAATTTGTTATCGTGTGTTGGCATTGGCACCTCTTTAAAGGCACCTTTTTGTTTTTTTTGTTAGGGAAAAATCATCAAACGGCTTCTCCCGCCCAGGGTAAGGCGAGACAGAGTGTCAGACTCTTACTGACTAAAATCTCTGGGCCGAGGCCGCGGTGACTCATTGCGCTTACCCCGCAACCTTGGCTGAACATCAGCCCCATAGGGCCCATCAAAATCAAAAATCTATGGTGGTCTATTGGCTCTTCGAGGCGCGCGCGGAATGCTACGCGCCCTCCGATCGGTTCTTTATAGACAACTAAAATTAGTTCCTATACTTTTCCCGTCTAGATAACCACATAATGTAGTCAGTTAGGATATTCATGCAAATTCCGTCTGCTAAACTGACTTCCTCAACTGACATTGTTCACGGTAGGTAGTGTTTATTCACTGAACAAAATGGGCAAATCATGCGAGTTAACCGGCGGTGTTCATGGATAATCTGCGAATCTATTTTGTAAACGTTTTCATGACACGGATATCTAAACTGAACAGAAACGAGCTAGTCTTCGTATCCTGGAAGTCTAGAATTATCCTATACAAAAGCATTCTTTCGAACCGCCGGATTATTTATTTTATATTTATTTTTAATCGGCTCGTCAAACGAGCTGACAATAAGCAATAAGCGGCGCCCATGGACACCCGAAACACCAAAGGAATTACGATTGCGTTGCCGGCCTTTTTAGGGATAAGGGTTTCGGATATTTAAGGATTGGTAAGGGATGGGGGATGGTGACGGATTAGGCCTTCGGTAACCTCACTCACATGGCGAAACACAACGCTGTGGTTAATTCACGCTGGTTTTCTGTGAGGCCGTGGTATCACTCCGATCGAGCCGAAACGACACACTTAAATCCTTTAATTCGAAAGCAGAAACGTCACAGTACAAATCTAGCAATGCAGACTTATTGAACGGATAGCTTTCCGGTCCAATTGGAATCAGGAAATAATGATTATAAATACAGGTTTGGTTCGCGTCAATTCTCCACACGTCTTCTCGGATGTTCCAAGCCCTTGAAGTCCACAATCTTGTTGCCAGGTTACAATGATATCGGCAACATGACAATTCACGTGTTAGCTGATAATGTTTTACTTACGTAAGAATTTGACGAATTGAGTTTGATTGAGACGTTTCGAATCACGCTACATTCGATTTTCCGTTTGATACTGGCCGGCGAAAAACTTTGCCCAAATCAATTTTTATTTTTTCTTCCAACCACCTTTGAATTAACAAAACCAATATTCTATGTTTAAAAAAATTAAAATGACCAGTGAACACTAATCCAAGCTTTTTTTTAATATTGAAATACCTTGTTTTTTTATTTTAACCTGTTAACAGTAACCGTGATTTATAGGCATTTTCCTCATCACACAGTGATCAATTTAGATATTATATCATTACCTTATGGACAGAAATACCTACGCAACACAGACGTAAGTGGCACACACACATATGTTAAATAAATAACATACAATGTCTAGCTAATAATGTGGGATTGTTTAAAAACAGGATGAATGTTTAATTAAACATTTTAGACGCTTGTTGTAGTTAAGGAAACTAATTATAGCTTCATTGATTTGTAATAGCATCATAGGATGCTATTAGTTTGTTTTATGAAAGTCCATATTACATCACTCCACTACTCCACTCCGTCGAAGTTGTGGTAAGCGGTGTTCGCGCTGTACAGCGGCCCCGGCCCAGAGCAGGAGACGAAACGGCCGCCCCGTTTCGTCTCCTTCTTTAGCCTGAAAGAAGTTATTTCAAACCCCTTCAAAAACAAAAAAAAATGTAAACTTACATTACATGCAGCTATGAAAGAAGGTTAGGAGTTATATGAAAAGGTTTTATTTTTATCCACCCTGTATACACCTCCTAAGTGATCGTAATGCTATACAGCCGATTAAGTGTTTCGAGAAACAGGCTCGAAAAGCTTTCGATATTTTTTATCTAAATTGCAAATACGAAGACAATCCAAACTAATATTATAAATGCGAAAGTAGCTCTGTCTGTCTGTCTTTTCTTCACTCATAAACTACTGAACCGATTTGTGTGAAATTTGATACAGACATACTTTGGAACTCGAGAAAGGACATAGGATAGTTTTTATCCCGAAAACCCTGCCGAAGCGGGAAAATACCAAAAATCCCGCGAGATTGGGAACTATGTGGGTAAAACCAAAAACCTGCAGGAAGTCACTATTCCACGTGAACGAAGTCGCAGGGAAAAGCTAGTTTTCATATAAAATTACGAAGGGTGCTTGTTCTTCAAACGGTATTTAAGTTTATACGTATTTTCAGTCGTCAGTTAACATAAATATTTAAGCCTATCACCCACTACTGAGAGGTATATAGGTATATTACATGCTCATTATTTGAGAACATCCAATTTATTAGTCCAATAATTAAAGTAATATAATTAAATTTTTGTAAGTACCTAACATTTATGAATCAACAAATTAATGTTCCAACTATGTATTATTTTAATTAAATAATTTTTTCTGTGGTCTTTATTAAATATTGAGTTAATGGGTTGATTTAATAAATAATATTTTTTTAGGTTTTACTTGTTATATTGCCTTCATCATAAAGATCATTTTAGTTTAATTTGCATATACATATATACATTGATTTTTTCCATATATGACTTTAAGGAACATTGCTAGTTTACCTACAAAAAGGGGCTGAGATATGAGACACAATAAATATACAATAAGTCCTACTTTGGTCTGTATTGTGGCAAATATAGAGTTCAGATTCAGAATAACACATTCAAACTTAGAAATAAGCTCTTTAGCTTTATGATACTACTAACATTATAAATGGGAAAAAAAAATTAGCAGAAAATATGGATGTATGTAGCTTATAGAATAATACCCTAGATTACAACATATTTTTGGATGGAGGAGGCTTTTTATCAACATATGAGCTAATATTGGTACCTATATTCCTTCTCATTTATATTTCAAGTAGAAATAACTTCGGTATATCAATGTATTTAACAACAGCATACTTAATTATAATATTTCTTACCTACACACGATATCCTGTGTACTCTGCAGCTAAGAATACGATACTGGTTTATAGAACAAGTCTTTTGCATATTTAAAAAACCAAGTTGTTGATAAAACGTCTTGTTGTTGACCATTAGACTTCACTATTTCCACAATTCATATACTGCCGATGTGAACATAGAATGAACTCAACAGATTCATAAAATTACGCAGACATTGAACAAACACACTTATAAAAATTAAGACGCACAAGTCTATTGCGAAAAAATCTAAAGGGACATGAAAACGTAAGTTGAAAACCACATATACAATCTACTGTAACTGTATTTTGAATAAACAACAAATTCTTATCATTAATTTAATAAGTTATGAGCTCAAACAATAATAATGAATTATCAAATCAATGCTCCATTTCCTCAATCGCAGTTATCGTAACTGTAATAATTAAATAATTAATAACAATGAGGTGCTAATATTGTTGTGTTGCAGATGTTCTTGGCAACTAAGTTACACATGAACTGGTCTCAGACATCAACATAGATTACATTTTCAAATCAATATGCATACCGTAACCACCGCATTTGCATTCAATAATTAACTTTATTAATTTATAGGTAAGGTGGAAATCTAAATAAGAGAGAAAATTAAAAAGAAACTTACTATACATACTGTTTTGCTTGAATAAATATTGAAGTTATTGAGATGTTATCTTCTAATGAAAAATTGAAATTAACAATGTCTTCAAGCCTGAAATAAGAATTTTACAAAAAACTAACTTAGACATGTTCTCTTACTAAGTTTGTCAAGAAGTTGTTTTTAAAACATAACTGTCTAACCAACTAACTGTTCAAAGTTATCTTATAAGAATCAACATAATACAGACATTCAGGTAGTAGGTACTGTTTTACTGTCGTCAGTAATGTATCTAAGTTTTGATAATGAAAACAAGGGCAATATAAGAATGTATCAGGTACCTACCCTCTCTGGCTTTCAAATAAACAGTGTTCGCGACAATATTCTCTAATTCCATCAGTTCCAGTGTGGCTGATTTTATCGTAGACCCTCCAGGAAGCAAACACCCGCCGCTGCGGCTCGTCAGCCGCCTGCCAGCCGCACACGACTCTGCCCATCAATGTGTCCCGCGCTCTCCAACACAACTATGCAACCGCTAACTTATACACATAACACTACACCGTACACAGATTAACGTAATCCAACCCGTACAACAGCCTCAAACGCTGCCGTCGGCAATAAACACGCAACAGTTCACGACTACGATTCACGATACCCAAGGGTGTGGTGGAAAGGACGATATCATCACAGTCTTTGAGCGGTAAACGACGGCGCGAACGCTCGTGTGCGTCGGCGGCGATGCAAAACGGTTAGTTTCTTTCAATAAATGCGTTAAAGGAGCACACGCCCGAATTACGCGAGTTATTGATGACGGACAGCAATACGCTACGAAAATTACCACTTTTACAGTGTTTCTACTTTCCAGTTGCCACCCCGGTGTTTCAGAAAACTACCGCACGATGAAAAATATAGTAATTTAGTAATTCTTTATGAGGAACATTATACAAGATGGATATTTCATTTCCTATTTCAGTAAACATTACGTCATTTATTGTAACTAGTATTTGTACATGGTGGCAATTAAAAAAACAAATATGGTAGAAAAAAAAAAACAACAAGTACAATTTTTCAAAAGTTAATAAATCAACAAAATACACATGAAATTTGTTGAGATTTTGTTAGTAGCACGATGATTTTAGTATCATCCAGACATTCCAGACCAACCCTCACATCGCCAGTCACTTTGAGGGTTGAGCGGTTGTGGTACTGTGTCCAGGTCTAAAACCAGACTGGAAAAGACTTAACAGGGAGTTTTGAAATAAAAAGTGCGAGAGATGCTTGTGAACACAAGCCTCAAGCACTTTAGATAGGAATGGAAGGATTGGAATTGGGCGGAAGTGGGTGGGTAGAGTAGGATTTGGGACCTTAGGATGGGCCTGACAAAAGCTAGGCGCCACAGAGATGGAAAGGAACCGGAGAACAAGAAGGAAAGTTTACTATAATGAGTAAGGGCTGGGCAGAGGTGGTCCAAAACTGTTGTGATCATGTAACGGGAGAAGTTATCACAACCAACAGGCTTGGATTTGATGGACAAGATAATCTTTTTGATCTCCGCTGACTCCACAGGAACGAAACGAAATGGAACAATTTTAGAACGCACCAGACCGGCAACAATGCCACAGTACCATCTGTAGTCAGATGATCCAAAGACGAAGAAGTGGAGAAATGTTTCTTAAGATCGTCTGAACTTAATGATCTTATGAAAACAAACTTAGAGCGCACAACTTAATGTGGTTCACACATTTGGTAGTATAATTGATAACCATCAGCCTCTAAGTGCCCAATGCTAGGCAGAGGCCTATTCTCAGCTCACACGAAGAAGACGTGAGAATCAATTACCATGCTTGCTTGAAATACGGTAAAAGGATTTCGAACTTGAAATTCCAAAGTAGAAATCTTTTTACCGTATTTTAGTGGCCTCTTAATTAATTTAGAAAGTAGGTACATACAATTCAGATAATAATAACTTTGGTGCCTACTTACTAGTTTTTAAATCTTTTAATGATAATGATTACCGACATTTTTATCTTTTCATCTTTATATCAGCCAACATTACCACAAGACTTGCGCTGGTCGTCCCAATCAAATTCACACATCACATCAGATGATAATCTTATAAGCGCTCAATGCTGAGAAATTGCATTAATTTTTTTGCATTGATCGCCATTCTTGCTCGAGGTAAATTGCTGATTTGAAACTTTTATATGTCCAGGTTCCGTCACAATATTTTCCTACACCGTATGTCAATGGTGTCTAAATAATCATAGAAACTACATATTACTCGGTAAAAATCACATTGGTACTATCCAGGTATGGAACCCGCACTCTCATGCAAGAGATGCGGGCGCCTTAACCCCCGAGTCACCACAAGAATTAAATTCTGTGTTTCGAAAAAACTTCTAATTTGGTAGAAAATATTTGACTATGGTAACAAATTACACGTCAATCATCGTGTGTATAAAAAATAGGTAGGTAGGTACGAAATGTATAGAAGGAGAATAGTCAATTCAAAGTAATAAAAAAAAATAAGTGTTTGATTTAGTTTCTCCTGAAAATGATTACTGATTTTCGATATAGATTAAACAGACTTTTTTTGGTCCCTCTTTAAGACATGAACGTTTGACAATTATAATTTGTCAAAGGTAAACCGTAAATGTCATGTGGTGGGTAGTTGCCATAGCACTAGGTCTTTGCGTAGAATTGAAAATGCTATTAAGATTTACGGTTTTTGAAAACTCAGTAGCAAAGATCCCGGAACGGTACTGGTTGTATAATAAAAGGCCCTTTCCTACTGCACTGATTAATATTCCTTAAAATAAATCATTAGTTTTTTTAAGCAATATTTTATGTACTTACACATGGTATATTGACAACTGTCAATAAACCGGTAAGAGCAAAGTCGTATAGAATCGGCTTGTGCCTCTCTAGTGACAAGGCGGGAGATAAACAATCACAAAATCACATGGTGATTGATAAAAAAATATTTATTTTCTTATAATTTTAACCATTGAAATGGTTGCTGAACCTTGTGTAGTGTGTGGTGGAACAGACCAAAAATTAATTGATGGATTCTATTACTGTGTAGAATGCGGTACACAAAATACAAATGTAAGAGAAACAGTGATCGACCACAAATCTTTAGGAGATGGCACATTTGCTATATCAACGAGGAGAAAAATTGTTAAAATACATGATAGTAAGATTGAAAGTAAGTTATAGAACATTTTTTATTTAATGTAGGAGGTTATACAGTACTCTATTTAAGGCACAATAGCACACAACTTTATATAATTTCATTGTATGTTGAAAACATACTTTGAACAGCTAAAAATGTAGTTATAACCAGCTTTAGTGTGTGGTAAAAAGATAAAGATAAATGGTTTGTAGTTAGTAGGAAGTTAGTATGAAGCACAAACCAAAAATTGGAAGTAATGAACCATACCTTTTGCCTGTGCTTTTAAAACTTAAGATAAAGGATGAAAGAAACAGAAGACTGATAAAATCACATTGAAGGTCTTCTTTAGCATGTTTGAATAGTTCTGTAAACTAATTGATAGAAGGTAAATTTGATGAATTTTTCATGTCAGCTGCCTAGCTGTTGCCAATAACAAACTTTAATAAAAGGATATACAGTAACCTACATATTTTTTATGTTCACAGTGAGCCCAGAATGGTACAAATGGCATGCATATAACTTCATAATCCTGGGACTTGCTGATGAGCTGGTGGCAGCCGGAGCTAATCCTTCATTCAGATTAAAACTTCTCTGGATCTGGACAAGATACATAAGGAAATATCAAAATAAAGATGATTTAGGGTAAGATGAATTTTTAATAATAATTATTTTTAAGTTCTATTTATTCACATCTTTTTTTTTTATTATTATACATTGTTATTGGTGTAGTCCTTAGTTCTATATCTTTATAACTAAAGGTCTTACTTATTATAAAACTGGTTTTATTTAACTTTTCGGTACGTTGGATGTGTGACTTCTAGGTTACACAACATTATTTTTAATTATAGGATAGGACTCACTGTGTGGTAGGTGATGTTTGTTATTATGGTTATATCTAAGGAGAGTTGCACAATCTTATGTATCATAGTCACAAATATCCATTTAAAAATTGATTGTACCTTTTTTATTATTGTTGTAACAAAAAATGTAACACTCATAATTGCTAACTTTTTTACAGATTAGCAAAACCATCACAAGATAACAATGATAATATAAACCTTACAAGTTTTATGGTAGAAGAGAATAGTAACAACACAATTAATGAAGATGTTAATGAGCAAGATAATGTAGAAGACAAAACAACAAAATTCAAAGGTGTAAATAATATCATGGACGGATCTCGGAGAGATATAAAATTTTTGTCAAAAGGAGTTATTCTAGCCATGTTATACTTAGCACTGAATTTAGATGAGAGTGACATACAACTCTCCCATCTGTACAGGTTCATCAAAGAGAAACATTTAAATTTCTCCAACATTCTAAGGTTTGTACCAGATGATATTCATGTGAAAACTTTACAAAAACTATGGACTAACTTCTTACACAGTAAAATTGTTAATATGCATTTCTTACGAGCATTAGCCATGTCGTTACTAAGGAAACTTGATCTCGGAACACCCAAAGTTCCGAATCTGAGAAAGATTATTGACAACATCTTATTGGAACTTTGCCTCCCAAAAGATTTAAAACCTTTGATATATTCCTTAATGCAGTTTTATCAATGTGATTTCCTTGATGTCAGCAATAAGTCTAAAGAACGCCTTAGTCGTGTGCCTGATTATGAAGGGGTGGTTATGTCCTATGTTCTAGTAGCTATAAAACTGTGCTTTGGTCTAGATGGGGATTATGAAGAAAGATTATCTGATGTAGTTGATAAGATCAATGTAGACAAAGATCTTCAAAAGTCACATAGAAATGGGAAATACAGTGAACCAAGTACAAGATTGTTTTCATTTAGGGAATGGTGTAATTATTTACAATTTAGAAAAATCACTCTTAGTAAGTGCTGTCTGTACATGGCCGAGCAGTATTGTTTAGACACGGATGATCAAGTCTACATTGAACACACAAGTGATAGACCACAAAACACCAAAGACTTACAAGATGAGACTGCGATGGATTTGATTAAAAAAATACCTGAAAATAATGAAGGAAGGGTTATTCCAAAAGATCGGTTTATACCAACACTAACGCCTATGTATGAGTACACAGATATTATTATAGAACATAGCCAGGATCCAGAATTGAGGTATCTTCTTAGCGAAGATTTTACACAATATTCACTAAAATATGCCTGTGAGGATTTAGAATTGTTAGATGATAATGCTGAGAACATCATTAAAGGGGTAAGTGATAATAGAAAGATAAGTAATAAAAACATTCTAGGCACAATCGTTACAAAGAAATGTAAAACTGAAATGGTTTATGTTAAGAATTGTGAAAATAAAAACTGGATGAAAACAAATCCGCCAACTATGGAACATGTGCACTGTGAAGATGTGCAAAATTCAAGTACCGACAAAGAGAGTGATCACGGCTATGACTCAGAAAACCCGACAAATGAAAAAGAAGTTATCAAGGAAACTGAAAATGTGGGCGACGTCACGGATGTTAGTATGAAAGAAACAGAGAAAGAACATATTAGAGAGTTCATCATAACTGAAGAAGACAATGAGAAAAATATATTCGACGATTCCTTTGAAGAACTTGATTTAAAGGATGAAATAGAACAAGCTAACGATGAAGAATTAGACCTACCTAGCGATGAGCTGCCGTTACCGAATAACGAATCAATTAACGATGATCGCGCTAGTATAAGTGACATGTCAGATAACGAAAGCATGATACCAATATTTAACCCCGAAACTTTTGATAGAGAACAAACAATTAAAGAGTTGGTCTTAATGGCTTGTAAAAAATATAGAATCCCTATTCCTAATGAGTACAGAAATAAGGAACCTAGGAAAAGGAAGGCTGATGTGATGCGCGATGAAGATATACACAGAGAACCAAGAAAACGGACTAAAACAAGTGTAGCGGAGAATAAGCAGAAAGTGGCCGAACTCGTCTCTGGCTACTACGATCATCAGCGGTTAGATTTTTTTAATAAATTACAAAACGAAGTCAGCTTGGCTATTCGCAATAGTGCACCCTTTGGTGGGTTAGAGCCCAATCTAAATGATATTGCCAATATCACGAATGCAAACGTAACTCAAACTGAATCGCTAAACACTACGGGTGTAGATGTTGCTGCGTTATCATCAAGAACATCAGTACTATCTGAAAATTTAGAAAATCAATTGACCATTAACCCAGAAACAAGTGCACTACAAACACAAAGTGACAAAGAACAGAATGCAGATAAAAATGATGTTATTGAAGAAGTAATAGATGAACATACAGAGAAGAAATTATTCGAAGATGAAGATGAAATGAACATAGATGACTTAATACTCGAAACAAAGGTTGATCCGAAATTTGACGATAACAAGTACGATACTGAGCAACTTTATCTTAAAATCAAAATGGAAGAAGAAGACGAAGAAGAAGACAATACTAGTCTTTTACAGGATTCTAACTTTGATGAGATAATCAACAAAAAGCTGGAAGAAGGTAAAACTGGTTTCTTTTCGACATCAAAACCAGAAAAGGTCGAGAACGTTAAAACAAAATATGAAAGTGATTCTGATGACGAAGTACCATTGAAGATGCTACAAGAAGAAAAGAAAATGATCGAGGCTAGGATTGAATGGGAAGAAAATTTCGAACCTTTAATTAAGAAAGAAAATATCACAGAATATAAATATTGGTTCAGGCATTACGACCATGACTTTATGGCTCGGTCTAAAGACTGGCATAAAAAGTTTGATGAAGAATTAAAAGAGAACACTCCAAGCAGTTTCTATTTTGTCATAAAAGAATGCGCTACGGTTATTAATTCCACTACTTTTAATGTTTATAAGCACATGCAGAATCTGGAAAAGTTTATAAGTGCTAGTGCGAAATACGTAGATAAGCATTCATTAGATACGATTACTAGTGTGGGAGACTCGAGTGTAGAACAACCATGCTTCGGCACGAATGGGTCGGCTCAACCGAGGAATACCACGGCCTCAAGTGTGGTGGACTCAAGTGTAGAACAATTTTGCTTCGGCACGAATGGGTCGGCTCAACCCAGTGATACCACGGCCTCAAGTGTGGGGGACTCAAGTGTAGAACAACCTTGCTTCGGCACGAATGGGTCGGCTCAACCGAATGATGCCACGGCCTCACAGAACAACGGCGTGAATGAACCACAGAGTTGTGTTTCGCCGTGTGAGTGAGCTTACCGGAGGTGCCATCCTTCCCCTCCCGCAATCTCTCCCTAATTCCAAACATAATCCATCTCCAAAACCCTAATCCCCAAATGGTCGGCAACATACTCGTGATTCCTCCGTTGATGCGGTTGTCTATGGTTGGCACTGATTGGTTACTATCAGGTAATTCGTCTGATTCATTTGCCTTAATATCGCATAAAAAATAGTAAATTCTATGAGCAACAAGAATGGCTTTTTGAAACATGCCACTAACTGGTAGATGTTGACTACGACGACTTTCAATGAAAGGGGCGATTTTGTAAACCCTTCATTTAAAGAATAAGTAGAGGATTTTTTTCAACTGTTTGTTCCACGGCGAGTGGCCAACTTTAGTACATACTACAATCCAAAATAAAAAATATTGTTTTTAACCGACTTCCAAAAAGGAGGATGGTTCTCAATTCGACCGCATATATGCTTTTTTTATTTTTTTTAAATGAAACGTTCAAAAAAGTGACAAGAACAAAATTATTTTAAGTTATTCGGCTATCTAATTTAATTTAACTCTATTTGTATAAAAAATATTGTTGTGATGGAATGTTCATAAATTCTTCTAGTTTTATACAAATGTACCTGTGATCTCTGAATGTGATAGGATTTTTATTCGACAGCGAAATGTTAAAGTTATTTTTATTTTTATTGTTCGGAACAAATGTATTCATTGTGAGTATTACGCATGTCCACTAGTTTATAACCATTAGGCATTTTTATTTATGCCTGGGTAAGAGTCGGTCAAAAATTGCTACAGTTAGAGTATGGCCGACAATTTCGAGCTCTCCAGATAATACTAAAGTAGCATGAAATCATATTTTTTCAATAACTGGAACTCAAAAATTAACTCTCCAATCGTTTGACTCTAGAAAATCCTCAATTTGATAAATAAGACCTTACGCGACGTTATCGCCATCTGGTGAACTTTTTGTAAATTTGCTTTGTGTTAAGTGGTCCCACCGCCTATTACAATAGGACTAATTTAGAGCAAATATAAATAGTTTCCTGTTTTTTTTGTAAGATGGCAATAGGTTGACCCTCTGGCATCTGAACTATTTATTTATTGACTTTTGTTTACTTGTGTTTCTTATATTATCACTAATTTATTTTTATAAATCTGAAATATAATCTCAGTTCTCTAATTAGTTAAGTTTGTTTATGTAAAAATGATGTACTTTTTCAATGCAATTTTGTTACAAATAAAGTAATAATAATTTCACAAAATCAATTCGCCTTTCATTTTCATCCGCATACTAAACTGCGAAAAAGGTCGGTAAGCTACACAGCTGCTCATAAAAAGGTTTTAATGTACCTACAAATATAAAACTAATTTTGAAAAATATATTTAATTTGACAGTCAATCAAATCTCTTCAAGACGATCGTTGGCGAAATAGGTATTGCAAAATGATCGTAAATAATTGTCGTCGTTTGTTACGATCCGCTTTATGGCCTTCCCACCTTTTGAAGCGTGATTTCGCTCAAGTGGGCCATATTATTTCAACTCCTCCACGAGTTAAATGTACTTACTGGGTGAGTAACTTTTATATGGGATAAGAATGCAAAGCAAGCAGAATCATCAAGGGAATGTAAACAATTAATGTAGCCACACTAGCCACGCGATATCCAGAGGTTTCGTAAGAGCATTACTGATATTTTGGAGGGAGGGGAGGGATTAGACGTCCTGTCGTCTCACTTAGATGGCTTTAATGAGAATTATCACTACGGCCTACCCGCACAGGTCGTAATCGCAAGCAGACTATACGTAATTATATGTTGTAAACATAAAACGCAATTTGAAAGTTAATATAGCAAACCGCTACGGGTCGGAAATTGCTAAACAAATTCATCATCTTGTTTTATCATATACAAATCATGATTAACATCTCTGATTATTGTAAATTATTAATGATAGTTCGCGTGAAGCGAATCGTGCTATCTATACCTAATATTATAAAAGTGAGAATGTATGTTTGTTTGTTATTGTTTTACGCAAAAACAGCTGTTCTGATTTGGTATGTAGATTGGTGATACCGTGGATTAACACATAAGCTGCTTTTTATCAACACACTATGCTGGCGCAACCGCAGACAAAAGTTAGTGTTCCATGTTCGAGTTTATGTCCAAAATGCAAAGCTCCATTTTAATGACGATACATAATCTTTTTCAGGAGAAGACTGTGCATATTATATTCATGTACGTTGTATGGCTAGGACCAGTTGCATATTTCCATACCCAATTGAAGGTGTGGCGACGTGACTACATCGGTGACCGATTCTAGGTCTTTAAAGCATTTAATGTACTGAGTACAGCATTAATTAATAAAGATTGTTTTATACATGGTTGTTTCATTGATCGTTTTCGTTATTGGGATTATAAGATTCCAAACCTCTCGAAGGCCATTAGGCCAAGTTATCCCTGTATACACTATGGAAGTGCACTCAATTTAACGGCCAATACAGAACAATGGCGCTTATTGAAAAAAAAAATGTATGGTTAAGGATGTGGCTAACGACTGGTTAACATTATCACAAAGGAAATGGCTCCTGTCCCTGACCAATATTAAAACATACTTGCAGACGGCGCTGATTGCTTACCATCAGGTATGCTCGTTTGCTTCTTTCGCATAAAAAAGGTGTCTGGAAAATACAGTTAAGAGCCTCCGGAAACGGCCACTAGCAATATACATATTGAGCTGCGTAGGGAAGGCGAGGCACCCCACAGCTATTATAGCAATCCCGGAAGTATAGTCAAGAGCTCTACCAGCTTCTTGCTGAGATACATCCTTCCACCAGGTCCCATTCAAATTTTAGTCTTACTAATCTCCTTTCATGCCAGTCAATTTAGACATGAGTGAGGTGGGCGGGGTTTTTCCTCACCAGTGTTTACTGCAGCTAGTCACAAATACTAATCAGAGATGATATCAAGATACATCGCGCCTCGCGGGAGTCAGGTTTATGAGGTCACCACTGCCCAGCACCTTGTCTGCTGCTTGCAGATATAGAATTCCAACTTTTGTTCATGGTGCTCTGTCATAGGCGCAAATGTTCAGTGTCCGTCACAGCCGTCACTGTCAGTGTCAATTTCAATTCAAATCCATGCAGCGGTGACACTTGACAGGCCGTGTTGTAGCTTTGCTGTTATTGTGGGATATTGTTGCCGCTTAAATTGTTTAAAACATCTTAGTTTATTCAAAATGAAAGAACCTAAACATACACAGACACCAATAGAAGATTTATCAGAATTAAGGAGTTATTTCGCTTCCCATAATTTAGTTCGCGAATATGTAGCCCATTCATCTAAAGTGCATTCTGTGGGATGGTCCTGCGATGGCAGAAAACTCGCGTCAGGTTCATTTGATAAAAGTGTGGCTACATTTACGCTGGAGAGAAATAGATTGGTAAGTTAAAACTTGTTTTAATTTTGTTTATGTGTTTTTAGGTTATGTTTATGTCTTCGTTTTGTTTATTGCTAGGCAAAGGTCAACTAGTGTAGAGCCTAGTAATAATTTTCAAAGGTTTCATTGTTTTTGTGTTTCAGGTGCAAGATTACATATTTAAAGGACATACAGGTTCTGTTGATCAACTGTGTTGGCATGCTTCACACCCTGACTTGCTGAGTACAGCTAGTGGAGATAAGTCTGTAAGGATTTGGGACACAAGGTGAGCTATTAGCATTAATACTTTTTCAACATACATATGGTAACGCATTATTACCATTCTTTAACTCTTAATCGATTTTTTTTTACTAGTTTATATACTTTACAGGTCTTTTAAGAACCATTTCAGTGATTCTTACTTGATTTTAAATACATTGAATCTTCATTAAGTAATTTTTTAATTTCTTGTTACTTAATTTAGTGAAAATAACAACTTACCTACTCATGTGAATTTACTGAGAAAAGCTGCACTAGTTTGAAGTCCCAATGGGACTCTTATTCATGAGTAGCATGATATGTCTCATGATAATTAGTATAATTACAAAAATGTTTGGTACTTATTTTAGACCATATTGTTATAGTGACTATTGTAGTCTCCTGAACTTTATTTTGTCCCACAGGACACATAAATGTGCAGCAACAATAGCAACAAAAGGAGAGAACATCAACATTGCTTGGTCTCCTAATGGCAGCACCATTGCAGTTGGCAACAAGGAGGATCTAGTCTCATTCATAGACACTAGGACTTATAAAGTTGTAAGTAATCTTTTTATGCATTACCTTACACAATTTTCTAAAATTGGAAAACTATGCCTCCTGAACTGGGAAGTTTCGTTAATGAATATAGGTAATGGTTGTTTTGATCATATGATGTTTATATTATTGCTAAGCAGAGGTAAAACTAGAAGTTGAAACTTATATATTACTGTAAAATGTTGAGGAATTGGGATTGTTCTAATGCAGTTTCTTTCCAATTCTATTTCCCAGTTTTACTTCTATGTATATTATCAAATCAGAAATATATATTTCTGAAACAGAACAACAATTTGTAAATTCCATATAAAATTGTTCTATGCTCAAATCAAACCCTCATTACATTGCACAACTACTGGTAGCACAGCCTCCCAAAATGTTCCCTTACTAAACAATTTCATCACTACTACATAGTATGAAACATAGTCACTTTCTCTGTCCCTATATCCTCATATGTATGCTTAAATCTTTAAAATTAGGCTACTGATTTTGATGTGGTCTTTCTTAATAGATAGAGTGATTGAAGAGGAAGGTTTATATGTATAGAAACATCTTCATTAAATAGTGGAGCAATTTAGTATCACCTTTGCCAATATGGCAAGCCGGGACAGGTATCTAGTTGCTTATAAAATTCACATATTAACCCTAAAATAAAGAGATTGGTGTTTGGATTTTGGTTTTTAGACAGTAAAAGTCTGACAGTACCTTTCGCCCTTCCCCGAGGGTGACGGGTCTCCATGAGGATGGAACACCAAAAAAAAAAGATTTGCCCTCTAAATATTGTACTTTTTTCTCAGGTTGTAGAGGAGCAGTTTAACTTTGAAGTGAATGAGATCTCATGGAACAACACATCAGATTTGTTCTACCTGACCAATGGACTAGGCTGTGTGCATATATTGTCGTAAGTTATTTTTATCAATACTTTTTTTATCATATCAATGCTTTAAATTTTGTGTTAAAATCTAATCATTAACATGGTAAGTGCCTTGGGAGTTACCGGTGACCTCTGTTAGCGGAGGATTTGCTTTCAACTATTTTCTGTCGGCAGTCAAAAGCTTAATCAATATATTTATACTTATATAAATATATACTTATTTATTATAAACGACGTAGACGTAATCCGCTAATTACTAGGACAATTATTATTTTTAAGTGCTCCTATTTCTCTAATACAGATGCTAAGCTAGGATACATTCCACGTAACATTTAGTTTTAGTATTTCTCCTCACAAAGATTACTTCTATGTTGATGTGTTTACAAACATTAATTTTACTCACGTCACACCCAGACTTGGAACAACAATTTAAATGTTTAATCATAATCATAATCATTTATTCATTTGCGAAAATGGGTACAAAATAAAAGGTCTTATAAACAAAATGTCCATTAGCCATATCCTACCATAAGGCATGCAAATTTACAAAATATAAAAATTTAAAACAATTAATTAAATTAGTCTTTAAAAGAAAAAGAAACAAAACATAAATTAATTAATATATGTCGCATATTACATAAAATTATCCTCTAAATATTCAGTGACAGAGTAATATGCTTTTTCTAGTAACAGTGTTTTGATACTATTTTTAAATTTATTAATATCATCGATCTGTAATATTGAAATTGGTAAATGGTTATATATCCGTGGAGCCATACACAATATGCTTTTATTTAATAACGCTGTTTTATTGCTTGGTAAACATATATTGAATTTATATCTTTTGCTTTGAAGCTTAATAAAGTAGATTGTATTTTTTCTAACAAACATTACTATCTCTAATATATATATACATGGTAACGTAAGAATCTTTAATTTTAAAAATAATGGTTTACAGCTTTCGGTAACTTTTATGCTAGTTATGGCTCGTACACACTTCTTCTGGGCTTTAAATACCACATCTTTATTAGTAGAGTTACCCCAAAAAATAACACAATACTTTAGAATTGGTGCAACATAACCATTATAGGCTGTGAGTACAGTAAAAATATTAACTGTCTGTTTAAGTTTAAACAATGCATAAGAAAAGTTATTCAATTTAGTGCTTAAAGTTTGAATATGTTCTTTAAAATTTAAATTATTGTCTATCTTTATGCCTAGAAATTTTGTAACGTCTACTTCTTGGATCTTATTATTTCGGTAATTTATGTTCATACTTGCTAATTTACTTATTCTATTTCTAAATGTCATGAAATTTGTTTTGTCAAGATTAATGTGTAAATTGTTTGATGTCAGCCAACTAATAATACAATCCAATGTCATATTTATCTCTGGTTCCATTTGTGAGCTATTTTCTCCAGTGAACAGTACTGTACTATCATCCGCAAATAGAATTGTATCATATTTCGTCGCTTTTGGAAGGTCATTTATGTATATAATAAAAAGAAGTGGACCTAATACACTTCCTTGGGGAACGCCAGATATAACTTGTCTACAAGAGGATGAATAATTTATCATTTTTTCTCTCATAGGGACATATCCTTGTTATTTGTGTTATCTGTACTCTATTACTTAAGTAAGATTCAATCAGGTCATAAATATTTCCTCTGATACCGTAAGCGTATAATTTATTTAGAAGTATTTTGTGGTCTACGTAGTCGAAGGCCTTTGTAAGGTCCATAAACAGCGCACACGTTGGTTTACCTCTATCCATGTGGGTTAATACATTGTGGAGGAAATTGTATACTGCTATGTTAATTGATTTATTTTTACGAAATCCGTACTGCTCATTACAAAATAGATGACCTCCTTCAAAGTAACTATAAATACCATCATAAATCACTTTCTCGAATATTTTCGATATAACTGGTACAAGCGCTATTGGACGATAGCAACTCATATCATTTTTATTGTTTTTTTTTAAATAACGGTTTAATGAGGGTTAATTTTAACTTTTCCGGGAAGACTCCATTTGCTATACTTAAATTTATTATATGGCTAAATATAAATGATAACTTAAAAGATACTTGTTTTAAAATTTTTGTTGAAATATTATCATAGCCGGTACTATTTGTGTTCTTAAGGTCTCTAATTATTTTATATATATCTTCTGGTATAGTCGGACGCAAAAATATGGAGTTTGGTGTGAATGGGATTTCGAATCTTGAACGGTTTGGTAAGGGAATGATAGTTTTATCAGTAAAAAAATTATTAAAATAGTTTGCAATCTGATTAGGGTCAGTAATCGTGTTACCGTCTACAATAATCTGCTGTATATAATCCTTTGGTATATTTTGCTTACTGGTATTTATAATCTTCCATGTAGCTTGCGATTTGTTTCGGGCGGCTTTAATGTAATTATCATTTCGAGATGTTTGCGTTAATTTAATGATTTTATTTATTATTTAATCGTGATGATAAAGTTAAGAATTTTGTTTTGTTACACTCAGTGGGTTTTTTCCGGTAATTCCATAAAAGTTGACGCTTACGTTTACAGCAAATTCTGAGACCCTTTGTGACCCATTGAGGGCGAGATCTTGTTGATACTTTTATTTGTATAGTGGGGAAGAAAAGATTATAAAAAAGATGGAATAATTCATAAAACATATCAAATGCTAGGTTTGGATCTGTATTATCAAAAACATTTTTAAAATGAAGAGAATTAATGCAATCTTTGAATTTTCGAATATTCTCCTTAGAGTAGTCTCTTTTCTCAGTATTCCAAGATTTAAGAAAGAAACTAGATTTTACTGGGCATGTGAGTAACTGAGCAGTGTGATCGGAAAGTGCGAATTCAATAATTTTTGCGGAGCAGCCCTTAATATTAAATATAAAATTATCAATGCATGTTTTGCTTAACAAACGTGTTGGTTCGTTTTTTATGCCTAATTTGAGGTTGTTGCTGTGTAGAATTTGTATAAACTCATTTGCATCATATGTTTTCTTGAGCAAATTTATATTAAAATCCCCACAGACTATTACTTTCTTTTTTCCATAGCAAAAACGTCTTAAAAGTGAGTTTAGGTTTTCAAAGAATAAATTTATATCATCTCTATTTGGCCTTGGAGGTCTGTAGATGTATATTATGTAAATTTTATGGTCTAATAATTCAATGCCGGAACATTCAATGATATTTTCAAGTGAGTAATTACATAAATTATTGATTGGTGCGTAATGAAGCGATTTTTCTATTAAGATACAAGATCCACCTCGGCGGTGTTTTCTATAGAAACAAGAAGCCAGTTTATAGTTACTGATATTTAGTATGCTTTTGTCCGATTCTATCATGTTATGTTCAGTGATGCACAACACATTTATAGGGGTTTTTTCATTTTCAAGAGTTAACGTTAAAAGGTCGGACTTAGAGATAAGGCCATTTATGTTCTGGTGGAGAACTTTAATATTTTTAAAAACGAAAAAGCCTATTTGATTCTTGTGGTGTGGATGAATAACCTATACTCTGATTTTGATTTACAATGGATGGAGAGCAGAGAGATGTGGACCGACAATTTTTAATTTGAGTATCCGATTTATTGCAATGACAATTTGAGGTTGCATCCTTTAGTTTATTGAAATAAAAAGGAATAGTTCCAGGTTTCCTATTGCAATTTTCAATATGTGTATCTTCCATCTTATTATTATTTATATAAAATGTTTTAAGGTAGTGTATATAGTTATTCAAGTGATGAAATATTTTTTTAATCGCAATATTATTAATTTACCTGTGAATTTAGAGAACATATCATAAGTATATTTTAAATATTTATTAGTATCAAATGTGAACGCATATTCAAATTTCTTATTACTTAAATATAGAAGTTGGTTGAACGCTTCTATTCTCTTATTAAATAGCACCACATTGTTATTAAGCTTAAAGTTTGGAGCACATAGCAGTACATTAGTATGTGTTATTTTTTCGAGCTTACATTTTATAAGATTTACCAATTCGTTGTAGTTTTTAGAAATGACAAAATCTCTTTCACCTATTAAAATGATACAATAGTCTTTTAAAGTGTAATTCATCAGTTTTAAATCAAGACCTGATAGAAGTTCCGATAATCCTGCATTTGGCAGACAGTAATGACAGATTTTATTATTTGGAAAAGCATTTTCGGCATTTTTTAGAATATTATTTATGTTATTATCACTTATTATACAGATTTTACTGGAATATATTTTGTTTGTATTATTTTTAATTTCAGAAGGGCTATATTTATGTGTATTTTTAATGATATGAGAAGTTCGAGACACTTGGGAAATAGGAACGGTCTCTGTTTCTGGATATGACTCTAAATTCGATGATGTTGGAATATCATCGCTTAATCTTCCGTGCCATTGTAGTGTATTGCACGTTGGTGTATTTGATGGTGTTTTTATTATCTCAGTCTTTAGATTAGAATTTTCTTGCGTGTTTAAAAAATCCAGTTTAGATCTTAGTAAGCTTTTACGTTTTGATTTTGTATTCGGTTTCTTCTTAACTGTACTTGTACATATATGGTTCAGCTTATTTACCTTTAACTTGTACTGATTAATTTGTTCAGCTTGTGTACTATTTTCCAAGAGTAATCTTTCTATTTCATTATCAGCAATTTTTAATTTTTCTTCTAGTTGACATATTTTATTCCTTAATTCATCAACATCGTCATTTGACTTGTGTATTTCAGGATAGCTTCTGTTCATTAGACATGAAGACGTTGAAATAAATGATGAATTTTCTTCATTTTCTGACAGATCGGAAAATGCTTCAAATGAATTTTCAGTTGGGAAAGTAGCCTTACGTGATATACTTCTAGACGTAACATTATTTATCGGCGTATCGCATATTGTTGCTGAGCTTACATTAACATGCGACATACCCGCGGAATGAGTAGCCATTGTTAAAATATGTATTTTCCCTTGCCCTGCTTGTGACTATGTTGTAAAGGATGTAGTGGAACTAAAATTCAACAATCAATAGTTATTTTAATAACTTGGCAACACTTCTTTAACAAAGATAAAAAAGACTAGTGTTCAAGTCATGCGGTATTGGTTTCTGAACGAAAATTTTTACGTCAATTTTTTTTTTTGCCGCTGCTTGTGATTGGTTAATTTCTCCAGTGATGAATCATCTGTTATTTGTTTACATTACAATTAGAAAATTTTTGAATTTCTTACTGGTTTTAATTTATAAGATTTCTATTTTATAACTCTTTGAATAAGTAGGTTTCTTAAAGATCACTGTTTAGTCATTTTTGGCACTTAATCACGGTGTTTCACTAATTATTATTAAGTTTATTATATTATTTTCGAGTCAATTTGTCAATACTGGTCAATACACTGTGTTGGTGATATTTAATTTAATACATTGAGTCACATTAAGATAACACTGTCACTAGTGTAACACAATGCACTGAGTATTTTTAAAACTTTCGTAATACTTTTACTTATAAAAAAAAAAAACATTTAAATTTGATATAAATTTGAGGACCGATGTTTACTTTGGCCAGTGTTGCCATTATTTATAAACTATCAACACAAGTGTAAAAATATTCATTACATTTTCATTACATTCAATACATTTGTGTATAAACTATCAACACAAGTGTAAAAATATATATTTATCCATTGCAGATACCCCTCACTAGAACTACAGACAGTATTGAAGGCGCACCCGGGCACATGTATCTGTATAGAACATGACCCCACTGGCCGGTACTTCGCCACGGGCTCCGCCGACGCCCTCGTCTCGTTGTGGGATGTTAATGAACTCGCCTGCCTTAGAGTATTTTCTAGGTAAGATCATGTTATTATCGACCACGGTGTTTATTCTTCAGTGTTTCACTTACGTGGTAAACGTTTTCCTACCATTCGCAAATCTAATCCGAGATAGCATTTGGTTTTATTGCTCAGACTTTTTTTTGTGAGGGGAAAATCATCAAATGACTTCTCCCGCCCAGGGCCGGGTGGGAGGGAGTGTCAGACTCTTACTGACTAAAAACCCCCTGTTCCTTCTCCTGCTCTGGATTGCTCAGCCTTAAATTCCAGATTATGGTAAAAACAACAAAACAATATGGGCAATGAGTCTTTTGAATTCACATCATCCTAACAATTTGGGTCGTTAAAATGTTATTTATTCATCAAAGCCCAAGCGAACGTCCACGTTCGCGCAGCTATTGTTCTTCTATTGTGCACACCATTATTAATGTTTACACCATTATTAATGTTATGTAAATCTATACCTAAACTTATCCCAGCCGATGTTGCGGGCAAGCGCAAGAACGCTCCGCGGCCTCGCTAAGAGCTAGAGCTAGAGAATGAATAATAATATGGTTTTTAGTCAGTAAGAGTCTGATACTCTCTCTCGCCCTACCCAGGGCGGAAGTCATTAATCTTTAACCTGCAACATGGAGATTTCAAAGTCAAATCATTTATTTCGAATACTTAAAACTCTAGGCACTTTTGAACGTCAAATAAAAAAATTGCATCAATAAGTTCAACTTTGTGTATCAGCGTTTTGTTTCGCCGTGTGAGTGAGGTTATCGGAGGCGTAATCCCTCCCCAATCCCTTAATCTCCAAAACCCTAATCCCTAAAAGGTCGGCAACGCACTCGTAACTCCTCCGTTGCGGGTGTCCATGGGCGGCGCTGAAAGCTTACCATTATCATGACCTACATAAAAAAAAAGTCTGTCGGTCTGTCCTCTAGTGAAGCTATTTGCCATTTCCGAAGTGTAGATTTTAATGGAGATAATTATAATACTAATATATGTACATTATTGTTTACAGATTAGAATGGCCAGTGCGCACGTTATCGTTCAGTTTCGATGGAAGACTGCTCGCGTCTGCCAGCGAAGACCACATCATCGATATAGGAGACACAGAGACAGGTACATAATACTTAAATCATAACCAGACTAAAACATCTAAAATGAAGATCAACTATCTCACATAAATCATAAAAGCTACTCTCGTGCGCTTTCGCCCGCTGCTCGGCTCCATTTAGTAGTAGCGTGATGGTTTCAAAGTCAAAGTCAAAATCATTTATTCCAACTAAACCATTAATAGGTACTTTTGAAACGTCAAAATAGAGAAGTAGTCTGTCAGTCTGTTCGTCAGTGAAGCTAGGTGCTCATTCCAAATTGTAGATTCGAATGGAGAAGAACGAGCAAGAAACTCTATTCGTTACTCGTTTAAAAAAAAAGCCTTCCCCTCCCCCAATTCCAAAATCTCCAAACCCCTAATGCCCAAAAGCTGGGCAACGTACTCGTAACTCGCGTGCGTTCGTGCAGCGGAATGTTGTTGAATTTAAAGATTTTAATTATGCAGATATTTAGTGTATGACGTCGTATAATTGTGTATGGTAAAAAAAAATTTGTGCACGCAACCATTGTGGAGAAATTCACCAAAAACTGATTCCGCTGGGCGAACGTTGTCCTGGCGGAACTTTTTTTAATCCATAGACTTTAGAAGAAAGAGATGTATCCAAAAATTAGTGTGTATTTGTGTGTAATTGTGTATGTATGAATAAAACTAGTGCATGCATAAACTTCGGAGAAATTCAAGTTTCCGCTACGCGAACGTTTGGCCATTAGCTAGTTTTCATATAAAGCGCTTACATAGAGAGCTGTAGATTTTTACATACGTTGTTTTGAATTTGTGTATATTTGTTTAAAAAACAGATTTAGAAAAAATCGTAGGGTTTAAAAGATAAAAATATAAACGTAAAATACGCTTATTAGGTCTTAGCTCTTAAAGTATGCACTTTAGGGTCTAGATTTTCACGTTTATACAAACCTTGTAAGTGTCTGCAACATGTTGCCAAGTATCAATGATGTTCCGTTAGTAATTAAATAGTTATAGGACAAATTTACCATGAATAGATCACTGTTTACAAAGCAGTCAAATATCACGACGTTCTAAATGAATTGCATGGTAAAATGTATGCCAATAATTAGTGTATTCATTCAACTATTCACATGCAAAATTTCATGTCATTAAATTCAGTAATTAAAGAAAAACAATTATAGTACCGACGAAGCATCGAAAACCTACATAACCCGACCAAGTTCGGATGGCTACAAAAAAGCGGCCGTGCCATATATCTAAGAAACGTTCTTAACTTTCCAATATAGCATTTATTAATATGGTACATTATCGTACACAAGCGTTAGGAAAAAAATAAAACACAGTATCGTACACACGCTCGTACATTATGCCTCTATTGGTTAAATAGTGTAATAAAAAATATTGGTTAAATAGTGTAATAAGCTACAATATGATAAATATTTACCTAAACAGTAGTACTTAAGTACTTACATGTGGTAAATATTTAATTTCCCTAAGGGGTCTATAGTTAGAATCCTGATCCGTGAAATCTTCAATAGAAATTAGCTGTATGAATTTTATTTGTCTTAAATATAATTAGATTATATCTCAAATCTCAAGCGCATACTTAAATAAAGTACCTACGTAAATAGTACCTACTTTCTGTCAAAGTCAAATACATTTAAAAAAGTAGGTGTCCAAAAATGAATGACCTATAAATTATTTCGAAACAACAAGTGTGTTATCACCTGTACCAATTCAATACCGGTATTGGTACAGGTGATAACACACTTGTTATACTGTAAATTTTGGGATGTTACCTAAATATATTGAACAACCGCTTTTTTGTAGCCATCCGAACTTGGCCGGGTTATGTAGGTTTTCGATACTTCGTCAGTATTATAATTGTTTTTCTTTAATTACTGAATTTAATGACATGAAATTTTGCATGTGAATAGTTGAATGAATACACTAATTATTGGCATACATTTTACCATGCAATTCATTTAGAACGTCGTGATATTTGACTGCTTTGTAAACAGTGATCTATTCATGGTAAATTTGTCCTATAACTATTTAATTACTAACGGAACATCATTGATACTTGGCAACATGTTGCAGACACTTACAAGGTTTGTATAAACGTGAAAATCTAGACCCTAAAGTGCATACTTTAAGAGCTAAGACCTAATAAGCGTATTTTACGTTTATATTTTTATCTTTTAAACCCTACGATTTTTTCTAAATCTGTTTTTTAAACAAATATACACAAATTCAAAACAACCTATGTAAAAATCTACAGCTCTCTATGTAAGCGCTTTATATGAAAACTAGCTAATGGCCAAACGTTCGCGTAGCGGAAACTTGAATTTCTCCGAAGTTTATGCATGCACTAGTTTTATTCATACATACACAATTACACACAAATACACACTAATTTTTGGATACATCTCTTTTCTTCTAAAGTCTTTGGATTAAAAAAAGTTCCGCCAGGACAACGTTCGCCCAGCGGAATCAGTTTTTGGTGAATTTCTCCACAATGGTTGCGTGCACAATTTTTTTTTTACCATACACAATTATACGACGTCATACACTAAATATCTGCATAATTAAAATCTTTAAATTCAACAACATTCCGCTGCACGAACGCACGCCGTAACTCCACCGTTGTTGCGGATGTCCATGGGCAGCGCAGATTGCTTACCATCAGTTAATCGTGCGTACTTAAATAAAACCTTTATTCTTATTAATTACAGGTGAAAAAGTAGCTGAAATCCCAGTACAAGCGTCCACGTTCACAGTGGCTTGGCACCCGTCCCGTTACCTGGTGGCCTTTGCTTGTGAAGATAAGGAACCACCGGAGAGGAAGCGGGATGCTGGAAACCTCAAACTATGGGGACTGCCTAACTCCAGCTAGATGTATAAAATATTTCCCTACCGGCCGAAGTCCATTTCAATTCTTGATCGAACTAATTTGAATTGAGCTATAGTTTGTAACATTGATCTAGATAGGTTCAAAGGCTAAGACCTAAAGATAGGACATATCTGGAAGTCTTTGGGCCTTTGCTTATGAAAGGCGGTAGATGATGATGTCTTTATGAGAGAGTGAAAAAAAGTTGTTGATAATTAAGTATTTTGATGATGAAGAAAACTTTGTCTTTGAATTTCAGTCGGACCAAAAATTCATTTTGTTGTAAGTCTTAGGGCTGATTTTTCAATGGTTAGTTAAAGTTATCTGGGGATTTATTATGATGTTGTCGCGTCAGAATGTTTGTATAAGACAGTGACAGCAACAATTTTATTACTCAGGTAACCTATAGCTGACTATTGAAAATTCTGCCCTTAATAATGTTAAGACTAACAGATTGTATTTTTGACTTGCGGATTTATTTAAGTACACTTTTGTTAAATTAGGAGTGAGTCTAGATTCTAAAACATTTTTTTCAATACATTGTATTGTAGGTAGTTTTCTATCGATGTAAATATAATTAAGGTAATAAAATAAAACTCGATTTAAAACTATGTTGTGATTTTATTAATTATTTTATCACAGTTACCTTTTTTATTATATTAAAAAGCAAAAAATTACAAATATACATATAGGTACAATTTTTATTCGAGTCGAATATTACCTACACCTGAATTCAAATTTTATTTCTAATTACATATAAAGTAAGGTCTAATTTCCAATGTGATGTTTTAGGCCTAAGGTATGAGGTTAGACCTCTAATTCAATTAAAAAATAACAATTTGTGACATTATGCAGTAACACTGCTCATTAATTAAAATTATTATATATTAGGTTTGACAACATTAGACAAATGAACAACAAAACTTTTTTCTTGGATCGCCACATGTAAGGCTGAGAGAAATTACATACAGTAACATACATAATACAAATATACATAGCTATTACAATATTTAAACTTATTGCAAGGGAAACTTGTTAGGAATAAAAATGAAACATAAAAATTGGTTTATCTCTACGAATGATGACTGCACGGTTGGAGCTGTGGCTGGGTTGCCGCGCAACGTGTCGCGGGTTCGATTCCAGCACGGAATAACACTTTGTTTGATCCACAAATTGTTGTTCCGGGTCTGGGAGTGGGATGTGTTTGTGAATTAGTATGTTTTTAAACGCACCCACGACACAGGAGAAAATCCTAGTGCGGGGCAACGTTTTTTTAAGAATTAAAGAATGATTCTAAATTAAACTAGTATTATAAATAGTAGGAGAAAGAAAATATACTCAAAAAAAAGGTGAGAAAATAATAGAAATTACTCAATAAAAAAACTACAGAAGAAAGTTTGTCGGCTACTTCAAACCGTGGCGGTCCAAAAAGGTCAAATTATTAGGTCAGCTTCATCACCAGGCCTCGATTTGAAACCTTCCACTGTTCTCCATTTCCTTCAGCATAGCTCTGGCTTCTTCAAGGGTTTGGCCTCCTGTCTTGCTTAGAACATCTTCCACGAAGGCCTCTTTCACGTTATCAGGCATATTCTTTGCGTTGCCTGATATGTAAATATATGCCCGATTGGATATCAACTGCCATAGCAGATCTTTATGTTCGGATATTTTGTGTTGGACGTATCTGTTGGGAAAGATAATGAGCATTCAGTATAATTTATACAAACACTAGCTTCAGCCCGCGGCTGCGCCCGCGTTGTATGTTTATAGAAAGCAGGCTATGTCCTATTCCGGAGTGTATGCTGTGCCTAATTTTATCCAGATCCATCCAGCTGTTTTGGCGTGATCGAGTAACAAACATCGTACCTTTCGCATTTATAATATTAGTAAGAATTGAGTAGTTTCTTAGGTCAAAAATAAATTAATTCGACGTTTTAATACGATAAAATATTGAAAAATAACTAAATTTTTATTCATCGATCGATCGATACACTAAGTTTTAGATATTTTTAGCAATTTTTTTAAAAATAAGTAAGCTCTTTGACGCAAAAATGCTATGACGTCATAATTCAATGTTTCATACAATTTTCATAGAAAAGTATCGTTTTTGACATTTGGATAAAAGTATTGAATTTGACTAGTTGGAAACAACCGTATTATGATTAGTACAGTAAGATAGAATCGTCTATTTTGCCTGAAGACACCCTGGTTATATCTTTCCGGGAACACAGGCTCCGAATATGTATATTGCTGGACTCTTCCGTAAAATTCAGACAAGGACAAAAACAACAGGAATAAAAAAGATTTGGAATGGAAAAATCGGTCCAGGCGTTGTTGAGTTATGCGCTTACCAAACACACTTTGCGATTCATTTTTCACATTATATCATCAACCTACTAGTGCTTACTGCTGAGCAAAGGCCTCTTCTCACACGGAGAAGGTTTGAGTATTTAACCGCCACGTTTTCTCAAGGCGGATTGGCGATTAAAAGGGTGATTCTTCACATCAATTAAAAAAAAATTAATAATGTCATTATCCTCAACCGAAAATTAACGAGTCTGCTGATTAAAACACAGATAATTATTTTATTAAATTAAATCTCACCACTGCTTACAAGCAACCGATTAAAAATATTGTATAAAATAAAATACTAAGATGCTTAAAAACCTGGGAGGATAATGACTTGTTAAATAAAAGTTAAGGTTTTTTGGAGAATCACCCAAAAACTTATAATTAGAAATTATAAGTCCAGGTTTCCTCACGGTGTTATTCTTCACCGTATGTCAGTGGTGTCCAAATAATTAGAAACTACATATCTATTAATCGGAAAAAGCACATTGGTACTTACAACATATTTTGTTTATAGAAACATAGATATACCTTTTATGACTGACTAATACTTACACTTTATTCTCCTGGTCCCTAGAGAACGCGCAGTACAGAGTCAACTTGTCCTGTTTCACCATTCTCTCCAACTCCTCTCTACAATGGAAGTCTTTCTCTTTGTATCTACAGCCGAATATTAGATGTAGGGCGTCCTTTTTAGCCGTTTGCAGCTTTTCTCTTTCTTGTAGAAGACTTCTGAATGGAGCTAGGCCTGTGCCCGGACCTATTAGGATGTGGGGAGTCGACTGAAAATAGAAATAAAAATAATTTAATGCCAACATACATTTTGCAACGGGTCACGGGATCGATTCCCACAAATTGTTGTCTAGGGTCTGGGTGTCATGTGTGAGCCTGTGAAATTGTATGTTTGTAAAGGCACCCACGACACGGAAGAAAATTCTAGTGTGGGGGCAATGTTAAAAATAACTATAGGTAATTGACATTGGAAAAATCATTTCGAAGGAAGTGAAAGCTATCGCTTTTTCTTCTACAGTATGTTACGGTATTGTGTTCGACAAGTTTATGACGTTTAGCGCTCTGATTGGCTTGCACCAATTTAACCAACCAATCAGAGAGCTGTAAAGCACAACTTTATAGCGTTTCGATAACAAACTTCCACAAGGCTCTTTAAACAAGATATCTTTTTTTATTTCGTTGCGAGGTCTTTTTAATTTTAATTTCTACCGCATTAGGAAATTGGTATTGGTAGATAGTAGTTTTTAAGTTTCTATATAAATAAAAATGATGTCTGTAAAAAGAGCGACCCTTTTCACAAGAATTGCTTCGACTGGATAACGGCTAATAGATACAATAGAATAAAACACCACTCACAGAATCTTTAGGAAACACTAGAGTGCCAGGTTTGATCCATCCATACACTTTCTCACCGATATTCAAATCTTTCAACCAGTTTGAGGCTAAACCGAGTCGTGGCTTCAATAACTTAGTCTTGTAATTGACAACGGCAACTAAAAGGTCTATATCTCTCCCCCCCGATGGAAGGCAACTGCTTGCTATGGAGAAGGACCGGGGTTTGATAGTGGAAAACAACTCGAAGACTACTTCTAATGTCAATTTGGATGCTGACTTATGGAAGTCGTGTAGGACCTGCAAAAAGAATAAAAGAAGATCAAGATGTTCTTACAGATATGAAGGTAACCCGTTTATTAAGTGCGAAACGGAGTCATTCTTCGGCAAGAATGGGCCGGCTCGCCCAGATATTACGGTCTAACAGAATACACGGCGTGGAACAACCAAAACGTTGTATTTCATTGAGTAAGTAATGTTATCGGAGGCCTATACCTCCAAATCTTGTCCCAAATCCCTAGATCCCCCAATCCACAATTCCCGAAAAGGTCGGTAACGCCCTTAAAGCTCCTCTGGTGTCTCTTGTAAGTGTCTTTGAGCAAAAAGAGCACAATGGTAAGCAATCGGTGCTAACCATGGACTTCTGCAACACTACAGCAGATGCAAGTGCATTGGCACCCTTTTGCATGTCTTTAGGAACTTTGGGATCAGGCTGGCTTTTCACGGTTTTCTGCGAGGTCGTGGTATCACTCCGATAAAGCTAGCCCATTCGGGCCGTACCATGCTTCTCCCGAAATTAGTTCACATTAATAACTTTTATTTGCAATTTATTGATCAATGAAACAATGAATTTATTTCCCAAATACTTTGGTAAGCTGTAACACAGCTTTTTCATACGTCATGTGACTGACTACTCTCAAGTAGAAATGCCGAAGCCAACTCAAAAGTAAGACTGCCAAAATCCAGTTGAGCTATTGGCTATTTTTTTTTATTATCAGTGACTAACCAGCTTTCGTTATATCTACACAGAACTTTCATAACAACGAATACTTTTATGATCGTATCTTAATATCAAGGCGGCAAGGAGGCGAGGGGGAGTGTCAGACTCTTACTGACTGAAACCTCCCCCCCCCCCCCCCGTTTTTTATATTAATTGCGCTAGCCCCGCAATCCTGCGAAACATCGGCCATATTGGGACCAGATCACCAAATTTTTCCACACTAGACTAACTGCCTATAAAACTAAATTGTAAAAAACTAGCTACTCTCGCGCGGTTTCACCCGCTGCTCGGCTCCATTTAGTCGTAGCGTGATGTTTTATAGCCTATAGCACTCAAGAACATTGTAGCTATCTATCAGTGAAAGACTTTTGGAAATTCGACCGGCGGTTCCAAAGATTACCCCCTACATACAAACTTACAAATTTTACCTCTTTATTATTAAACTAGTATAGAAAAACAATGAATTATATTATCTCACCTCCAACACAGTCCTTTTAGGCCTTCTACAATAATTAAGCCAGTCTTCTTGTCCTTCAGGGGAACTGAGCTCTATACACTTCTCTCTTTCTAACTTATCTTCAGACACTTGTGCGAGAAGAGAGAAGACATATTGTGTCGGGTAACTCCGTAGGTCCCAGTATTGTTCGGCTATTTCATATAAAGTGTGCGGTTGTTTTAGGAACGCTGGGACGGGCATATCTATGGAGTATAAATAGAATAATTTTGACATGATTCATTTTATTTCGATCCCAATCATTATACGTTAGTTTTCCTAATTCTAAATAAAGAGATTTACGGTAGGTATTTCAGTTTAGATTATTAACTAAATGTCAACAATCTTGGCATGCCTTTTTATCTAAAGTTGTTTAAAAATTATATGGAAAAATATTTACTTAATAATAAATCTATTTAAGCTAATAAACTAAATTTAAATAATCTTTGTATGTATTTAAACGATATTTTTACCGAAAAAAGATACTAGAAGTTTACGTGAAATTTACGTGGACTCTCTGGGCGATTCGGTGGCATTGTGTTAAAATCTTAATCGCAGTACAGTATAAAAACCTCTAACTTGACGTAGGTATGGAATGGAACCGTAAGGCAAAACACTTACTGAATATACAGCAAACACCCAGTTTACTTATAAGTACTGTATATCTGTTAATACATTAAAAAATACATAAAAATCGTCCCTAATTTAATCCACAAATATATTATTTACTAGGCTCCGTACCGCCTTTGTTGGTGAGGTTTGATAAAAAACCTAAGTGTTAATCCAGAGTATCCCCTATACATTCTTATTTCACATTTATAACATAAGTATGAAGTAGGATAGGATAGAATTTGTCATCTTAATAAGGCTATCTAAAGGTAAGTTAAGTAAGAAAAATAAAACATCAAAATACAAAAATATAATTCTTTATTTATTCCTCTTCTTGCCATCCGTCCTCATTGCTTAAGAATCGTCGTTTGGCTGCAGTATTCATGTAGGGGCGGAGAGCCCATTCAGTGTCTGCGGCGTCCAGGGCATCTAGGGTGCCTAGCTTGATTTCATAGAGCTTCATTTGGAACCTAGGTCCAATCTCTGATAGCTCTATGTCTTTGCCTGCCTGTAAAAAATATACAACCTTAGATTATAATTTATAAGATAAAAAAAGTTGGTGAACCATATTGTTACAGCTAAATAAGGGATCTTGGCGTCGATTCCAGGGTTGGGCAAAATGTTTTGGCAAGTGGGCATTATAATTTGCGTAATTCTCAATTATGTTTCAGTGTATGATGTTGTTTCTTGAGAAGCGTGGTGATTAATGCTCTAACCTTCTCTGTATGAGAAGAGGCCTTTGCTCAGCAGTGAGCACTTATAGGCTGATGATGATGTATAATGTTGTTTCTAGCGTGTCGTAAGGCAACCTATCAAACGGTCTGTGGAAGGACTCAAGGACGCCCGTAAAGAAGTTCTTCCAGAACCTGGGACCATATTCGATGAAAGTCAGAACAGAATGAACTTATTATAATTGAAGCAGCTAGAGAAGCCCTTGCCTTAAGGCTAGCCAAAAAAGGGACGTAATGATTAAATTAGTCATATTAAGCGTACCTTACGGCCTTTTGGCCTTGTTTATGGTTTTGGCTATCATATCATTTGTTAAGACTACCATGACATGTGATTATTTCATTTCAGATGTGCAGTAACTTCTGCTAAGAAGAAAATTTCAATATTCATTTTTATATAGCACTGAAAACAACATATCTATACATATACATACATACCAACATAATAAATTGCTTAGCTGTGCTGAAACACTTTTTGCAAAAACATACCTTTTTATATGTGTGCTGTCTGAAACAGATGTAATCGTCATTGTTTGCGAATGTGATCACTCTCTTGGAATCTGGTTTCGGTACTGGGAACAAATACTTCAATATGCTCATTGTTCTTAGACCTGTGAAACAAAAATATATTTATTACATATAGGTAAATGAATTACTGATATTATCAATTTTTTTCAAAAATAATTGAGCAGGAAGTCAGCTGCGCTTTAAATAATGTTGAGCGTGAGTATGTTTTATTCTATGTTTGTTTTCATTCACATTACACCAAGACTCGGAAGAACTATTTGTAAATCACTCATAGAGTTGTTCCGTGCAAGAATCGAAACCGTGCGACGCTTCACGCCAGCGATAGCGTCAGCCGTGCAGTCAGAACAGATACTAATTAAGAAATAATTGTTTTAGGGAATTTTCAAACTGCACAGCTTAGAGTTTTTAAATTTCTTCGTGATAGTTATGATCAATCCTGTCACCCCATTACGGCTTGGCATTGAGTTCTGGGACACCCTGTATAATGAATGAGACAGAAAATGCATTGGAATCAGGAATCTTACAATATTGATTCATCATCATCATCATCATCATCAGCCCTTTTCAGTCCACTGCTGGACATAGGCCTCTCCTATTGCACGCCACTGGGATCGATCTTCGGCCACTCGCATCCAGCTCCTGCCAGCCATCTTGCGCAAATCATCACTCCACCTTGCCTGAGGACGTCCTACATTACGTTTGCCGAGACGCGGTCTCCACTCAAGAACTCGTCTACTCCAACGGTCATCGGTTCTTCGGCTAATATGGCCAGCCCACTGCCATTTCAGCTTGCTAATCCGGTGGGCTATGTCGATTACCTTGGTTCTCTGCCGGATCACCTCGTTTCTGATTCGATCTCGCAGAGAAACGCCGAGCATAGCCCTCTCCATAGCTCGCTGAGTGACTTTTAGCTTGTGAACCAGCCGCACCGTCAGTGTCCACGTTTCGGCTCCGTATGTCATGACAGGTAGGACGCACTGATTGAAGACTTTCGTCTTTAGGCACTGTGGGATCGACGACGTGAAGACTTGACGCAGCTTTCCATATGCTGCCCAACCTAGCTGAATTCTTCTATTCACCTCGTTCTCGAAGTTGTTTCTACCCATCTGCAATGTCTGCCCGAGGTATACATATTTTTGAACGACTTCGAGAACAGCGCCGTGTACTGCAATCGGTTCCGGTAGTACATGTTCATTGAACATGACCTTGGTTTTATCCAAGTTCATCCGTAGGCCGATGCGTATAGAAGAGTCAGCCAGGTCATTCAGCATCCGTTGTAGGTCCTGCAGCGTTTCTGCTACGATGACGATGTCGTCTGCAAATCGCAAGTGAGAGATGTACTCGCCATTTATGTTGATGCCGCGTCCTTTCCAGTTCAGCGTCTTGAACATATCCTCCATTGCATTTGTGAACAATTTCGGGGAGATAACATCCCCTTGTCTCACACCTCGATGCAACGGTATCGGCCTTGTTTGCTGATCCTGTACTTGGACGGACATGGTGGCGGCCTCGTAGAGACATCTCATCACTTGGATGTATCGCCAATCTACTTGGCATCGCTGCAGGGACTCCAGAACAGCCCAGATTTCGACCGAGTCAAAGGCTTTCTCATAGTCCACAAATGCTAGGCACAGGGGCTGATTATACTCCTCAGTCTTCTGTATAATCTGCCGCACTGTGTGGATGTGGTCTATGGTGCCGTATCCGCTCCGAAACCCAGCCTGCTCCGGTGGTTGGAATTCGTCAAGTCTTCGCGCAAGGCGGTTCGTGATCACTCTCGAGAACAGCTTATAGACGTGGCTTAAAAGGGAAATGGGTCGATAATTCTTCAGTAGGGTTTTGTCACCCTTTTTGAAGAATAAGACGACCACACTCCGACTCCACGCCTCTGGAGTTCTCCCTTCAAACAGGACAGCGTTAAATAGCTTTTGCAGCTCCCTGAGTACCGGTTTGCTGCCTGCTTTTAGAAGCTCTGTCGTAACGCCATCCTCTCCAGGGGCTTTTCCATTTTTAAGCTGTCCAAGAGCGATCTCGATTTCGTCAATGCTGACTTCTGGCAGGTCTTCGGTGTAATGGCGTATTAAAGTGGCTCTAGAGTCCTCATTTCCGGGGTCAGGTCGAGATGCATGCGAAGCGTATAACCGGCCGTAGAAGTTTTCTACTTCCGAAAGAACTGCCGGCTTCGAGACAACGACTTCTCCACTTGCTGTGGTCAACTTCGTCAGGTGGCTTCTTCCAAGAGATTGTACGAACACTTTTGGCCCCCGGTTTTGCTCGATCGCTCTCTCGATTGCAAGGGTATTCGAGCACCGGAGATCGTGTCGCACGTGTTTGCTAATCTCTCGGTTTAGAGCCCGCTTCTCTGACGAAGTGACGGGTGGGTTTTCACGTCGTCTCTTCATAAGCCCTAAAGTCTCTTCCGAAAGCTTCGACTTCTTGCCCTTACGCTGCATTTCACAAAAACTCGTACCTTCTTCCCTGAGAACTCGAACCACGTTTTCAAGGTTCCGGTTAACGTCGGTTGTGGTTTCCAGGGCAGCAAATCGGTTCTCCAGGTTTAACTGAAACGCTTCAGATCCCATTTTGATTTGAAACAGGGTTGGTCGGAGCCTGGCCTTCATCAAGCGGACTCGTTCGGCTCTGAAGTCGATATTCAGAGAGCCTCGGACGAGTCGGTGATCGCTACCGGTATTAAACCTATTAATCACGGAGACGTCTCTGAATATGTGCCTTTTGTCCGCCATGATGAAGTCGATCTCGTTCTTTGTCATAGTGTCGGGGCTTTGCCACGTCCACTTCCTTTGGGGCTGCTTCTTAAAGAATGAATTCATTAAGAACATCCCCTCCCGTTCGAGGAAATTGACGAGCATTTGCCCCCTATGATTCCTGTTTCCATACCCATGGGATCCTACTACCGATTCACTGCAATTTTGTACTCCCACTTTGGCGTTAAAGTCCCCCATAACAATGTTGAAGTGAGTCCTAGTGGTGGAGTGGAGGGCCCTCGATATATCATCGAACATCTCCTCCACCTCATCATCGGAGTGTGCCGAGGTCGGTGCGTACACTTGGACCACCTTAAGGCTATACCTCTCGGTGAGCTTTATAATGAGGTACGCCACCCTGTTCGACACACTCGACATTTCCACAACATTGTTAGATAGGGACTTGTTAACCAGAAACCCAACGCCACCTTGGGATTTTTGGTCTCCCTCACGGAAGTACATCAGGTGGCCTGATTTGAGAGTTATCGTGTCCTCCCCCTCTCTTCGGACTTCACATAACCCTAGTATGTGCCACCTGATCTTCCCAAGTTCCACCTCTAGTTGCGCTAGATGCGAGTCAAGCCGTAGCGTGCGTCCGTTGTACGTCGCCAGGGTCAGTCTGTTGTGGTGGCCTCCCGTAGCCCGGAGATTCTTAGCACCCCCTACCCCACCGTTACCATGGTCGCCACCATGACCAGGAATAGTGGGGCTGCCGGGAACTGGGGGCCGTGGCCTTCGTTTTTTGCCCATAGGAGGTATTGCCCATAATCGCCACGCTGGGCAGGCGGGTTGGCGATCGCAGGGCGAAACTTTTCGCACCGGTAACGCTGCTGCCCGTCACCGGCCTGCGGTACTTAATTTCGCCTGTTTGTAAGGGACGGATATACCGCCGTCGGTCGGTCGCCAGAGCCTCGTTCGTTGACCAGCAGGATGCACCGCGTGCAGGTGAGGTTGGCTTGGGGCGAAAGATGGAAGTTCGCCCCCTTACATCCCCAACAATATTGATTATAGGTCGTATAAGACCATCATATTTGGGGCTTCTATAGTCTATACTAATATTAAAAAGACACATACTTTGTAATTTGTAAGATTGTATGTCTTTGGGGGATGTTTGGAACCGCTGGTCAGATTTCCAAAATTCTTTCACTGCTAGATAGCTACGATATTCCTGAGTGCTAAATTTCATTCGTGTATGGCACGTCAACGTGACGCGGGCGAGGCTGCGCGAAAGATAGTGGTCAATAAACTCACCCAAGTCAGTCTTAAAGTTATGGAAGATGAGATGTGGGAACTGCTCGCTCATGGGTCCAATGTCAGGGATGTCATGCCGCATCACTACCCCCGAGAGGGTGAATGATGCTGTTGGACCATATGGGAGATGGCAGATAACCTGGAAGAAGAAGAAAGTTTTTCTTAAGGTATGTTTCATTTAGTTATTTTCACAATTATCTCTCTACTACATTTAATTTTTAGAACTCGAAACTCTTTTCTTTTTTTAAAGACTTTATTATTCCATTTAGATTTTACAAGAACAGGGAGAATTTCAAATTGACCAAAATCTTTTTTTATTGAACATCAATGCTGCTATTAATTTTAACAGTAAAAAAATATATGCATGCTTATTTCTTCTTTAATAATGTAAACTTACCAAGCTGTCTGGCACACCTCTGTGTTCATGCACCACAATGAAGTCTGTGACCTCATTGGCTCTGCACGCATGTATTAATTGTGACATCTCATAGCCACCACGGTTCATACGCTGACTGTTTGGGAATATTAACCTGGAAAATTTTGTAAATAATTAATTATAGTGTATTTATAGAGTAACTCGCTCTCCCTTAGTACCATATTATGTACAAATAATTAAATTTTATTGTCACCAGACTATGGACGCTTTCCATATTTATTCAAAAATAACTGCCCCCCTGCACCTACTTCTATGGTGACAATGAAAGGGTATCAATTTCACATTTTTCCATATATTTTTATATTTTAGAACCATAATCTAACAAAAAAAAGGGTAACTGTAAATTCACTATATCACAAAAATCCTAGTCCTAATCCTAAAAGGCCCTGTGATAAGCCAAATTAAAGTACTTACCTAAGTTCCTTAACAAACATCTTAAGCCTGGCACTGGGCTCTCTTGAAGTGGTGATCATAATCTTAGGATCCTCTACTCCAGCATATCTGTACTCATCATCTTGAGAGCTCTGTGTGTTTGCACCACCACTGAAACCACCTATTACTGCTGCTCTTTCTGGACCTAAAGTAAAAGATGGTCTTATAGTTTTAAGTGTTCAACATTTTTTAAATTCTTTTAGTTATTTCAAATTTAGATCATTAAAAGATGAGAATGAAGTTAACAAAGATCGAAGTTATAGTCTGCTATTACGCAGTGGCAAACCAAAACATAAAAGCATGTTATTTTACTCAAACTTAGGTTATAAAACATTTTGTAAACAAAACAACACCAATAAATAATAAATAACTGAAGAAACCTTACCTCTATCCTCATAGTCTATTCTTTTCTGTAAAGCAAGAGCCTCCTTCCTCAGATCTCCATGGATAGGAATATTTTCTTCCAAACACCGTTTAAGTTGGTCTTTTTTCGCTTGAATATTTTTCTGTTTGTCTTCGACAGACTTTCTGTATAAATACTCACGGCGCAAACGCGCCTGCCGTCGCAACATTGTAAACTTTTATACTAATTTAAGTTATTTAACGTAAATAATTTGTTTGATTCCGGTTAAACAACACGTCGTGTTTCCGCGAAGCAATGATATGACATTTGGAGTTGACAGCTCCGCACGTGTTCATTTGACGTTGACGTTTCGCGTTTTATTTCTTTTCATGCAGAACGATTTGTGAAACTGACACGGTTTCAAATCTATTTTTATTTTATTATAAATATGGAAAATAATAAAATTGTATTGTAAATGCAAATATAATGTAAATATTTCTAAATTAATTGTAAAAGTTGTAATATGTGTTGTGTTTTCTTTTACTAAACGCGTTGTTGCTTTTACTACACTTGAGAATAACAAAACGTAAAAAGATTCGTATAGCAACATTCTAATAAAAAAGTTATTTTTTGCATCTTAAAATCGAAAAGCGAGTTCGTTTTACAAAATTCAACAAGATTTATTTCCTATAGATAAAATAACGATGGGTACTTAAAAGAAGAAAAAAAAAACTTACCATCATGGTATTCTTGGACTACTAAATTGTAATGAGGTAGTATATCAATGTTGTGCTCTTTGAAAATATTAAATAAATCTTCTACATCCTCCTTACTATTTCTAGGACGTATATTAAATACATCTCCAGGTTTATAATTTACTGTTGTTTTACCTGTAGTTCTGAGTGTAATCATTCGAACATCCTAAAAAAGAAAATCAAAATTAATTATTTTTTCTTAAAAATAATATAGAGTTATAAAGGTCATTTATATATATTGATTACACTATATTCTGATTAGATTAACACATTCAGTGCCCCCGACGCGTATGTGCGTTTCCTCGCACGCACATACGCGTCGGGGGCACTGAATGTGTTAAGGATATACAAAATATTTGTAAACAATCCTTTACAAATTTTAATAAACCTACAAAAACATAATATTTTTATTATAATAATGTCACTGTTATTTTTTATTTATGTAAGGTAGGGCATTGTCTGCAAGATTGGATAATTGACATATTTTCGAATATAAAATTCCAATAAGGTTTTGATATTAAATCTCATAAGGTTTCTGATACTTACTTGAAAATGTGACTCATGTGTAGTTCTGTAATTTTGCACCACTTCCAAAAGTGTGGCATCAACAAAACTATCCTTTATGCCTTTTGCAAAATATATGTCTTCAGTCAAACCATCTTTTTTACTAGTCTTATTACTATCCTCACATTTTTCTAAAGATACCTTCCATCGAGGTATGAAAGTAGTTTTTATGTTATCTGGTTCTATTTTCGGGTAATAAGTTTTTAATATTGATAAGTATTCCTTTAGCCATGGTGCTAATACTGCATCATGACCTAAGTCATGCTGGTAGTCACAAAGTCCTATAAGAAAAAAGAAAAAATAAGTAGTATAAACTGTTTTTGTTTTGGACAATTAGGGAATTGCCATTTTGATTGTACCAAATTTTTTTTTGTGAATGTGTAAGAGCGCTCTATTAATTAATGGTTAGCATTAAGACTAAATATAATAACTAACTTATAATATTGCTATTATTTTTCTGAATAAAAGTTTGTTAAACAGACTGTTATATAATCAAAATATGGGAAAACAATTCTGATAAGAATCTTCTAACATGTCTGACATAAAATTCTAATACCTTCAATTTACTTTGTTTAATTTTGAAAAATAATCAAATAATTGGATCCTTACCTATATCTAATAAAGGCGTTGCTCCTAATTGCAATAACCGTCTATGTAGCTTTTTGCCGGCGAAATTGAACTTCAAATATGACGAGTCACCAAGACCAAGCACTCCATATTTTAACTTTAGTAAAGAGGTTGGAGGTAGATTCTTACGCAGTAGAAACTTCCAGAACTTCTTCATATTATCCGGTTCATCTCCCTGGCCAGTTGTAGCGCACACGAATATAGCAAATTCCTCTTTTATAAGGCTTGTTATCGGGTATTCGTCCATTGCTTGAACCGGCCCTCGAAATCCCAGGACTTTCGTTTTTCGCCATATTCTTTCTGCTACTTCTTGAGCCGTGTACGTTTGGCTTCCGTAAAGCACGATAAGTCGGGGCGCTTCACTCATTTTATTAAATTTATTTTAATGGGTAACTAAAATACGCCAGAACCGTACTTGAAAACAATACTTATCAGCTGTTTGTTGACACTAGCAACGTCTCATCGTGACATTTGACAATTTCAAGTTCGAGCGATTAGATACAGATAAAAATAGTTTCATTCCCAACTTCGTTTTGTTTCTAATAATGTATTAACTTGTTTCTATGTTACTCTAAAAATTAAAATTAAATAAATTCATTTAAATGATATGTTATGGAAATTAAATTTACTTATGTACTAGGTCGCGATATGTAGCCTCTGCCTATGCCTATATTAATAATAGATAGCATGACATTATTATTTGAATAATCTTTTTTTTAGAAAAGACGTTACGGAATGCCTTTAATTTAACTTTATTGTTATATGGCCGCGAACTTTTGAATTACTGTGTAGGTATTATGACAGTACTACCCTCTTCTTAAAGTATGGCAGCAACCTACTTGATTTGATTATTCTGAGAAAAAGTCCTTAATGCCTATCTTGATCAGAAATCTAAACCGATGACCTAAATACGTAAATTAAAATATAATTTTACTTATAAACTAGGTGCGTGAGCTCGCATCAAAACCCTACATGATTAATTTAGATTTCAGCACAGCTGGCTGAAAACCCAATCATTCAAAATTCACATCTTTTTCAATCTCTTGCCGGCGTGATCTCCAACCCCTTGCATCCCTCGTTCAATACTATACAGTCATCTCTATTGCACATATCGAAATTGACCTTCTGTCTCTTTCATATTTGGCGCACGGCAGTCTCGCGGCCCGACTTGGCGGGCTTAGTCGCTTCGGCAGAAAAACGCGGGAAATCGTTATAGTGAAGTGACATTTGCAAAGAAATTACCTAATTTAGTGAATTAAAAAAATATTTTAAAGCACGAAAATGTAAGTATTATTTTTATGAGTGTGTGTCTTTGTTAATTTAGATATTGATACCGGTTTTTACCGCAATAACCTTTGACATTTCTATTTGGGTAAAATTTGTCTAATAAAATTATAATTTTATAGTTCGATTGTGGTTTAAAATATTAGTGTGATATCAATTAATTTTTTTGTCGAAGTAAAATTAAAATATTACAAAAATTTGAGTTAAGATCACCAACTGGAAAAATTAGGCTAGAAAATATAATATTAATTATTTAAATGAAAGTCACACCTAGACCTAGAGCAAAGAAAGTAGTATTTTATTCGTTTATTATCCGTTTAATTAAACAAGATTGTAATTTAAAATAAATATAAATCTTTTACTAATCAATCACCTTAATACCTACTCTTATTACAATATACATTTATTTGCAACATAAAACGCTATTTAGATACATACACGAATAAATTAATATTATTCTTTTACGGGAAATCCTTTATTTTTTTTATCGAAAACATTAACTGTTCGGCTAAAACCACAGCCTGCAATAATTAAATTTATCTCTAATATTAACGAGATCTTCAATAACAATTATGATGTATTTGTTATCTACATTACCTACTTATTGAAACATTATTATTACATATAACCTCATAGATAAAAAAACCAATAAATAAGACACAAAAACTACATCAGCGCGGTCGTGATTGATGATAAAGATGATGAAATTACGTCACAAATATGTAATGAGATAAAGCTACGAAAAGCACTACGAAATCTCGATATTCTAGCCCCCATGTGTAGATAGGTAAAATGGAAAAAAGTTTTAGATCCTCCTTTCTAACACAGAAAAAAAACACGAGTAGATTAAAACATAAAAAAAATAAAGCTTAGATCATGAATTAATTCCATTTTCAAATAATTAAAAAACATATTTCCCGCGCCAAATGTAGCGGTTCTTGCGTCAGACGAAGCACGTGGCGTCATCGATCTGCCTCCCTCTGCCACCCAACGCTTTGGGGGTATGGAGCATAACCCCAAAATGTCTTTTACCTTTGACCCCTAGCTGGCCTCGGTACTATCGGTGCAGAATAGGTATATTATATAAACTTATGTTATTTTAAGAGAATAATGATAAATAGTTACTTACTTATCTATTTCATAGTTTAGCTATTGTAACTACTTATTTCTGTCCGCGGTTTGGCCCGTGTTGTCGGGATAAAAAGTATCTTATTAATATGTGTTAGATAACACATCTAATATACCTAAGTATAAATAGAAATCCTGCTTGTTAGTCCTAAAGCTCAAGAACCGAGTCCGAATCGGCTAATTCTGATCTTGAAATATTCTTGTCCAGGGAATATTTAAAATGTATAGGTACCTAATATAATATTGAGACGGAACGAAGTATGCAGGGTCTGCTAGTTTCAGATAATACCTAGAGACCTAATGATAGTAATTTTTGTTTCTCCTAGGTACATTCCGATCTTTTTTATGTAGTACTTATTTGCCCTACAGAATATAACAATCAATACAGACCTCTTTTCAAAACTTTCTTTTTTTTTATTAGTACAAAGCAGCATTTTTTGTTGTATTCTAATTCTTTCTTTTTTTAATGTCAAGGATGTTTTTATACTATGTAAATTAAGGACAACAAAGTAGGTAATAATGTTTCGGAAGTGGGTTTTCGATAAAAAAAATTGGTTCAAAATAATAATAGGTAGGTACTTAAAGTAATTATTTACAACATGTTATAATTAACTGTTCAGTTTCGTTTTAACGAGTTATTTCCATTTTTTCAGGGTCGTCGATAAGATAGTGTTTATTATTAAGGGACCGATGAAAGCATTTGTTTTTTTGGATTGCGTTTTAAATTCAATCTTTATGCACGAAGGACGATTGTGGTCAGTTTATTGATGGCTATAGGCTTATTTTCTTATTACATGGGACTTATAAAATAGTGGGTAAAAATGTTATGTAAAACATATGCATCTCTGCTCACCCCTTAGGGGAATAAAAAATGAGGGAACTATCATCCTCGCGCCCCAGCCGCCGCAGTAGGCGACATTCCGGGCGTCGGGGATCGAGAAATGATCTCCGGCCACCGTAAGCACAGGTCTGCGGACGGCGAGTAAGGGTAGTTTGCCGCCCGACCAGAACCAGACCCGAGCGTACGGCGCGTAGCGTTCCGCGCGCGCCTCAAAGAGCCAATAGACACCACAGACGGGGCTCTATACGGCTGATGTTCAGCTGGGGTTGCGGAGTAAGCGCAATGAGGCACCGCGACCTCGGCCTAGAGCAGGAGAAGGAACGGGGGGTTTTTAGTCAGTAAGAGTCTGACACTCTCTCTCGCCTTACCCTAGACGGAAGAAGTCATTGGATAATTTTTCCCCTGACAAAAAAAAGGTATACGAAGCATGCATTTCTAAAACACCTAAGTGAAATCGACTTCCATTATTGTTTTCATTAAATTGTGGGAGACTAAAATTATAATAATATTAAAAAATGCTTCCGAATTCCGAATAAATGCTTCCGGCATGAATGGTCCGGCTCGACCGGAGTGATACTACGACCACGCAGAAAACCTGCGTGTAGCAACACTTACGTTGTTTCGCCGTTTGAGTGAGGTTACGGGAGGCCTTATTCTTCCCCTACCTATCCTTAATCATCAAATCCCCTATCCTTAAATCCTTAATAACCCACAAGAGGCCGGCAATACGGCCAATACGGCCGAGGGTGTGATATGTATGTGATATTGTATGTTTGTACCCACGACACAGCAGAAAATCATAATGTAGGGCTTAAAAAACATTTTTAGTTACTCCTTTGGTATTATGAGTCCCAATGCTAATTTGGTGACATATCCCAAAAGAAAAAAAACGGACGACCCAAACTCAAGCTTTTGCTACGCTTTCATTGAAATCAAGAGTTCATTTAAATGTTTTTGCCACTGAAAAACTGTTGACTGAAAGCGAACAATTTCAGTTGAAAGTAAAATATCTGTCGATTACGTCATCCCAGGTACCGTTGCTTATTGAAAACCACTGAAGCGGTTACTGAAACGTTTTTCTTTTGTTCTCGTTTCATTCAAATACATAAGGAAAATAGTATTCTGAATTTGAATTTTTACTCCAGATATTATTAAATTAAGTGTTACCATATGTAATTTATTTAAAACTCTATTTTGTAAGGTTGGTTTCAAAAAATGATTATTATGCTGTTTATGAAACTAATATTGCACTGACCATAGTTTATTTAAAATAACGCCTAATACTTGACTGGTAAGTCAAGTAAGTACTTAAAAAAAATTAAACTATAGGTAATGCCTATTAATCTTCCATATATTTAATAAAATTACTCTAAAATTACATTTTTAAATATTACAATAAAATAAAATAAAATAATATTTAAAAATATAAAAGTAGGTGCCAGCCGGCAGCGGGAGCAAGGTCCAAGCTACCGGCAGTTAGGGCTCCAAGGACAGGAACCTCCTCACAATACGTGCCGTTTCAAGGAGGACTGCCTTCTGTATGAGGCCCTTGATCCATCCGCCTAACGTCAGCCTCTTAAGGTGGTTGTCGAGGCTTTTGGGGACTAACCCATTTGCCGACACAACTATCGGCACAACGATAGCCGAGTCCACACTCCACATGTCAACAACCTCGTGAGCTAAGTCAAGATATTTCAATTGTTTATCTTTCTCAGCTTTCACGAGGTTCTCGTCATGAGGAATGGCAACATCGATTATCGTCGTGCGACGCGCTAGTCGGTCTACCAACACTATGTCAGGCTTATTGGCTACAATAGTCCTGTCTGTGATGATAGACCGATCCCAGTACAATGTGATATGGTCTTTTTCGAGAACTGGGTCGGGCACATACTTGTAGTACGGAACCTCAGACTCAACAAGCCGGTATTTCAAAGCAAGTTGCTGATGAATAATCTTGGCCACCTGATTATGTCTGTGCAAGTATTCGCCATTAGCCAAACGACCACAGCCGGAAATAATATGTCTGATGGATTCACCGGGGCTATGACATGCCCGACATATGTCAACCGTCCCATCCTTCATAATATATTTCCGGTAGTTATTCGTGAGGATAACTTCGTCCATAATTGCACATACAAATCCTTCAGTTTCTCCGAAGAGGTTACTGAATCGTAGCCAAGCTACGGACGCTAGGAAATCTACATCGGGCCCGTGGAGAGCCCGGAAAAAGCGTCCGGGCTATGCCTATTATATTATTATTTTCATTATTTTTAAACAAACATTATGGAGGCCCAATACTCGCCACAATCCTCAATCATCGAATCAGCGGATTCGATGATTACCCAAGAGGTATAATCGGGGTTGTTGACGGGTTGATCAAAATTACTTTTCCCTCTTTTCTCCTGTCCTTAGAAGCACGCTTTGTTTTTCCTGCTCCGTGCCATGAGGAGGGTAGTTCCCACCCCTCCTTCTTTGCGAGCTTGTCCGCTTGGCAGAAGGAGGAGACGGCTACCCAGTTCCTCTCGCTCCGCACCATGGCCTCGACTAAGGATGTCAACAAATACCTAACTCTAAAAGCCCGATAGTGCACTAGTTAATAGCGTTGCATGAACATTCGTTCATATGCAGCCCTATTATCTCTTACCGTCCTTAATCCTAGGTAGGTACTACATAAAAGGTGCTCGAAGTAAACTGCTGCCTAAATCTGAATTTAGCTAAAAAATCTAATCATTAAACCTTCTTAAACACATCATCGTAATCAGCTTGATTTATTATTTATTTATTTAAACTTCATGCAACAAAATATTACATAGGCGGACTTATGATTTCGTTAACAGCTGCCCATAGGCCTGCCCAATTGCATTGGCTCAATGTTCAGCTATTCTCATCCAACCACTGCTAGTCATCCCTTGGATATTATCAGTTACTAACTAGAGGTCAAAATTAAAGGACATCAAGGTGTAAGGAAAAAAATATTTTCGCCAATTTCGCCAATCAAGGCTTCTTTTTCGAATATCCTAATTAGTACTTAACACTGCAGCAATCTACAGTAGTAATGTCGTCATCTCACAATTGATCTTAACAGTTACAGCATCCAGAGCCCGCGGTCACGTTCACGTAATCATTAATAGATATTTCATTATCAATCTATTTCAATTTCTGTTCGTGCAATTCATTTGACAAAGCTATTAATTTGAGATGTAAAGGTCACTGAAAGACCCACTTTGTTCAGAATTGCTTAGTTTCAGACAGGTCTAGTGAACGGGCGAGGTGAAATGTTGTGTTTCGCCGTGTGAGTGAGGTTACCTCATCCTCAATCCTCGAATTCCTAAAGCGCACGCACTTGTAGGTAACTTCTTTGAGATTACAAGCGTCGTAATCCATCAAATCGTTGGCCGACATAATAAAACAAAAAATACTTCTGCCCTTGTAAATAAAAGGTGATGAAAGTTGTGACGGAAAACAAACTGTTTATTTAGAAAGAATCCAAAATATACTTAAGTAAACCAGGTGAAGCGCATTGAGTTTTTATCGCTGAAAATAAGAAAGTTTTGATTGATAAATGCTTCAAGTCATACAAAAAATGGTTTTACCTATTATATTTTCCTTTTTTTCTACTATAAGTACCTACTTATTACACTACAGATGAATACCTATATGATAAATTAACTCTCACCTCTGTAACTTTTTCAAACGTCCAGAAGTTCACGCATTACGGTTACTTCTTAAATATAAACCGACTAGCTACTCTCACGCGGTTTCGGCCGCTGCTCGGCTCCATTTGATCGTAGCGTTTTGTTTTATAGCCTATAGCACGCAGGAATATTGTAGCTATATATCAGTGAAAGAATTTTGGAAATGCGACCAGCGGTTCCAAAGATTACCCCCGTACATACAAACTTACAAACATACAAACTTACAAATTTTACCTCATTATAATATTAGTATAGTACAGATAAAGACCTAGGTTTTAAGGCTGAAAAAGGCCTCAACGCTTAATAAAACCTCAAAACTAATCTCAACAGTTCATTCATAGTTCTTTGGAAAGGTGAATCAATTAATTTAGATTGACATTGATAGACCTTGTCGTGTCGTTGCCTACTTTTTATTTAAGTATTGCATGTAGCACCAGCAGCAAAAAACTTATCATTATCGTTCGCTACCAATCGTCTTTCGTGAGCATTAACAGGTCATTTAAAACAAGTTTAAGTGTGGGAGAGCCAAGCTTCGGCACGAATGTGTCGGCTCAACCGGAGTGATACCACGGCCTCACAGAATACCGGCGTGAAACAACCCACAGTGTTGTGTTTCGCCGTGTGAGTGAGGTTACCGGAGGCCCAATCCCGTCCCTTCCCCTATCCCTTCCCGATCCTTACATCCGCAACCCTTATCCCCAAAAGGCCGGCATCGCACTCGTAACTCCTTTGGTGTTGCGGGTGTCCATTGGCGGCGCTGATTGCTTACCATCAGGTAATCCGTCTGCTCGTTTGCCGACTTATACCATTAAAAAAAAAACAATTATGTTTGTAACGTTATTTAGAAATAAAGATTTAAGTAATCCATATTGTGTTTTTAATGGAGTTGTTAAAAATAATTTGGATCAGTGAAAGGCTTTTGAGTTTTTGTCCATATTGTTATAACCATACAGAGCCCAGGGTGGTGACCAGTTTACATAAGTTTCTCTATCTACAATAAGATTATTAATAGGATTTTAATAATGCTCTCTAATAAGCTATCTCGTCTTACCTTCCACAGATGTGGCCCAATAGTGAAGGTATCTCTGCCCCGGCCCGGATTTGGAGATGGAGCGCGGTTGTTTTATTAGTCAGAGCCTGACATTACCTTTCCCTACCCAGGGCCGGAGAAATCATAATACGATCTTCCCCTTAAAAGAAAAAAGATCATGAAATGAAATAACATCAATAAAATATGATTATGTTACGTAACGATTGAGATCTGCCTAATAAAAATGATTTTAGAAATCAAGATATAATGACACGTGATTTAATTGCTGTTACACCAATCAGGGTGAATAAATGGAGTTTTTAATAGACTATGGGTTATTATGCTGTCGACCTAGTGACCCAACAGATGCATACATGATATCGATTGAGGTATCCAGTCACAGCAGAGTCGCTTGGACTAAATATTTTTCTACGATGAGAAACTTAATGGCTTACTCTACATACTTGGAGCTTTAATCTGCCGTGGTGATGGAAGGAATATTTTTCATGCCTTTTCTTTTATACATATAATATCATAAAAGTAAAGCAATAACCAGAGAAAGTACATATAACTCGGAAAAAGTCACATTGGTACTTGACAGATATCGAACTCGCTATAGCGAGAGGAACTGGGAAGCCGTCTCCTCTTTCTGCGAAGCAGTGGTGGTCGCAAAGGAGGCGGAGCGCGTGAAGAAACTATCCTCCTCATGCCTCAGACGCCGCAGTAGGCGACATTTCAGGTGTCGGGGATTAAGAGATGGTCTTCGACCACCGTAAGCGCGGGTCAGCGGACGGGCGAATAAGGATGGCTCGCCACCCGACCAGAACCAGACCTGAGCGTACGGCGCGTAGCGTTCCGCGCGCGCCTTCAAGAGCCAATAGACCACCACAGACGGAGCCCTATGGGGCTGATGTTCAACCGGGGTTGCGGGGTAAGCGCAATAAGTCACCGCATCCTCGGCCCAGGGCAGGAGAAGGAACGGGGGGGTTTTTAGTCAGTAAGAGTCGGAGACTTTCTCTCGCCTTTACCCTGGGCGGGATAAGTAATTTGACGATTTTCCATTTACAAAAAAAAGGTATCGAAGTCGCATCCTCTGGGCCAAAATGACAATGAATTTGCAAATTGATATTAAAAAAAAAACTATAGTCACAATGCATTACTGCAGTGTATTTATTTGTAGTTGGAATCTGTCACGTTTCTGATAAAAGTTACTGACCTTCTTATCCTATCAGTTATTTTTGTAAATAAGTATAAAATTATAAAGTATTTTAACTTTTACTTTAATATGGTCCTTCAAATATAGGAAGGAAATATTTTTACAGCTGATTTTTAAGTCCCTTTATTGACTTCCTGCTTCATAAAATTGAGACATTTAACAGAGTAAAGTTATATTTTTTTATGTCTATTTTAGGTTATTTTAAGGGAACTAGTTTTAGTTTTAATGTTTTAAGTATGCCATAACTGCTAGTGGGTCACTGTAGAAGGTAGCAATTATGAAAAAAGAACTGATATTCAATAGGATCTGACTTGGACCGATCACTAACATACCATGGCTGAATTTATAAATAATGCTTTTGTGCCATAACTGCGAGGTAGTGTCGAAGTTCATAATATTCACTTCTAAAATAGGGCAATTGTACTTACTTCTTATAATTATTTTAGCCATATATTTTTTCAAGGATGGGGGAGATTCTACAAAAGACTTCTCTTAACCTGGGTGAGGTGAGAGGGAGTGTCAGACTCTTACTGACTAAAAACCACTATATTAAACTTGACTAGCAACCATTTCTGACTAACCGATTTGCGAAAACTTAGACTGCCATCGATTTTATTTGCGGTATTTCAATAAACCCACTAATTCTACGTTTCATAGACGTGGTACTTAATAAAAGAATGTCATCATCCACGATTCCAATCTGAGTGAACGTTTTTGCCAAATCGTTATGTGAAGGGGCTCGTTTTGGAAGCAAGGTCAAATGACATATGACGTCAATATGTGTAGGGGACTTAGAATGGAGTCATAATTCAGGGACACATATAACAATGTTGATATTAGGAGTGAAGACATAGTAACACATGTTAGATAATGGTAGATATATATAATGTTGAATGAAGCTTGACTGCACGGTTGGCACTTTGGCTGGGCAACTGGCCGCCCTGGCGCACATGGACAACGGAGGAGTTACGTGTGCGTTGCTAACCTTTTGGGGATTACAGATTTGGAGATTTTGGGATTGGGGAGGGATTTGGGGAGGAGAAGGTTTGGGCCTCCGGTAACCTCACTCACGCGGCGAAATACAGCGCTGAGGTTATTTCTCACCGGTTTGCTGTGAGGCCATGGTATCACTCCAGCCGACCTAACGTGCAGAAGTATGGCCACACTTGTCACATAATGGAGCGAACCAAGCTTACCTAATAGCTTAATAATAACCATAGTAGTGTAGAATAATAGTTTGGTCAGCAAAGAAGCTTCTTTCTCGGTTTTCACGTTATAAGAACGCTCATCAATATAGTAATATGTTCCAATAGGCATAACACTCTCCCAAAACAAGGGTGTGTACTTTCCTCAATTGATAGGATCAATTCTCATTTATTATGGTGATCGGTTGACAAAATTATGTCTTTTGTGATCTCATCACCTTTAGATACTTTTATGGCCATATCCAGTATGTATTGCCAATAACCTTACCAAAGTTGTTATTGCCATGATTACTCGTATACCAACCACAATATATCCACAAAGTAGAAGGGTTTTAAGGAACAGAAAGTAAAATTCCTTAAGATCGGTAATAGAGGATTCTCCTAATGCTAATACATATTCGCACATTCTTTTCTTGTGGGATGTAGGATTTGTCACGTCATCTGTTAATTTACGGGGCAACCGCAATATGGCACCGCGGCGTCGGCCGGGTGCCATATTGCGAAGAGCAGGAGAAGGAACGGGGGAGTTTTTCGTCAGTAAGTGAGACTCCCTCACGCCCCACCCTGGGCGGGAGAAGTCATTTTATGATCTGTTAATAATTTTTATTATTTTCGTTTATATTTCGTTTCGCTACAGACTTTTTCCAGTATCATTTAGATGCTATTGTAATGTTGTTTTGCCATTGTAATCCGTCAAATTTATTCAGCTAGAGCTTAGAACCTAGAGTCTTTATCAATATCAATGGTATGTATTGACCCCTAGTATCCCTTTTCTTGATTCTGATGCCCCATTGGTCTATTATTTGTTAGTTTGCAATGTTACTCTGATTCAGACCAAGCATTATCGATTTTTTCAATTTTGAAAGTCATGAGGGAGTCTTGATCCCCTCTACCTACGCTATAGCATGGGTATCGATATTGATTGTGACTAATAATAACATGAGTGGCGAGAAGTGGTGCAAGAGGTAGGTACAAGTTTCTTAGTCCACAGCAAGGAGAAAAATAGAATTTATATTGGATTTTTATATTTTCGAAGACGTAACGTCTTATGAAAGAGAAATGTGTAAGTGAGTCTTTTAGTGACAAATAGTTATTAATAATGCAACAATACTATTAATACCGAAATACTTACTTGAAAAAACTAGCTATTATTAATAAAAAAATAACGAAAAAAGAAACCCACCAAAGAATTTTTTTACTGCGGAGTACCGAATCCGACAAAAACATTTTAAAATTTGACATTGCTCCACAAGTATACTACCAATCTACATCAACAATTACCTAGGTTTTGCTTAACATAAGCTGGTCATACAACACCAGTTATCCTGGAATTAAAGCAATTCCTCATGGTAGATACAATTAGTTAAATGGCTGAACGTATCTCACGATTGGTTAATACGGTGGCCACAAACGTAAGTGAATTAGGCAGGAAGCCTTGTTAGTGCACTTATGAATTGAATCCGCGCCTTCTGATGTGTCAAATATACAGGTCTAGAAATTTGTTATGCTTTCTAGAATGTTTTCTGAAGACTTGTATATGTTTTAAGTACTTTTACGTTAAAAATATGCATTTTTTTCTAATTTCGCATTTGGTTCAAAATCCGAATCACAACGAATTACACCCGGTTTTTGAAAGGCCGAATAATGTTAAAATCGATTTAATCTCTTGTCAAGTCATCTGATTGGTTGACTGAGTTATCAACAACCAATCAGATGACTGGACAAGAGATTTAACAGGAGATTAGTTAATTTTAGCGTTGACAAGCCTTTCAGAAACCGGGTGTTAGTGTTTCGATTTTTACAAGGAATAACGTCGGTCTTAAAATAACTATAACTAATTTAGGATGCTCTTATAAGAAATGTATTGCATAGAAGAGAGTAACATTATTTATTAGAGCTCATTTCGAATCAAATGTACGAAAGAACATTACATACTTCATCGTCTCCATCATTTAAATAACGTCAAATCACTGTCAAAAATTCGAAATCACATTTCAAGTTTCGAACACAAAAATGTCGATACAATACCCTCCCCTGCTCTTTGGCACATAGCTAGCTTCAAAGGGAGGCTGACGCAATCGGAGACAAAACCATGTAACCCCATATTTGCAGTTGGCTAGGGTGGTTAGGGTTCCAACCCTCGAGCTAAAATCTAGGCCAAGGTTATGGCAGATGTGGACATACTTACCAGTGTATTTATAACGTACCTACATTGTACACACACACAGTCAGGAATGTAGAGTACCTACACATTGAAAATTAATGTTCATTTCTAAAATAAAGGACATTAAAACATTTTTCGTCTGTAAATTGGTATTTCAAAGCTGCTAGAAAACCTGATATGCTTGATGAGGTCAAGGGGAGCCTAAAATTGTGTCAACGACAAACCGAATTCAATACTCTTTTGTAAATTGACAAAACCAATACTTGTCTATGATATTTTTTTGGCGGGATTCTCGTTAGTGACGCCATGCACTTATGTATCTACTTCTTGAGTCAAATAGTAGTATTTTAGTAATCTGTAAATCAATATAAATGTGTCTATTTTTATTATTATTTAATGAAATTGAATAGTCAAAATGTTTTTTTTCAAAGCTAAGTGTTACCTACGTTTGCGCAAGCATTCAAGTATTTGGATCACATCGTTCACTAATGAAGATAATTATAAAAAATAGTTAATTAACTGCAAACTATAATACCTGCGTGTATTTCTGATCTTATTGTTCGTAGATTGCGCCTAATTAAAGCCTAGCAAGGTTAAATAAGTACTGAAATTAATCAAAATGAATCAATTAGTGTTTGGAATACAACCTCATTACAAACTTAGGTATATTGAAATCGATACTCTAAAAATATAAACTGATACGAATTGCATCTGTGCTTGACATGTACTATATTTATTTTTATTCTAGCGAATTTTAAGTTGGTGGTTCCGCGACGATTTTTAGCTGAGGTGTAAGTCTGAGTGATTTTTTTTTTGTGACATGGCGGAAAAGGATCTTATCATCTGTTGGTAAAGCAATCCATGGACATCCGCAAAATTGAGTTGTATTTTTTTTGCTTTGTCGGCCTTTTGCATCTCCGAATTCCTAAAGGATTACAATCTTAGTTTATTTTATTGTTAATATTCTTTCTATATATGTAGTTAATTTATTGTTTTGCTGCCTCGGGTCATTGGTCTTTTCCCGCACAGAACAACTAAGTATTTCCGTGATCCATAAATTGTTGTTCCTAGTCCGGGTGTGATGTGCATGATTAAAAGATTGTTATTAAATCGATCACAGTTAATTGTACTTACATAATATAGGATTTATCTGACCTGAGGTTCAAATTCAACTCCTCATTTATACTCGACATTTATAATTATATTAAGTATATAGATTTCACACTCCGATCAATTAAGACATTATCTTGATAACCATTGCCCTACCTTTCAAATCCTTCAACAGCAGTTACCTACTAAGTAATATAATTTGAAAAATGTTTACAATCTAACAATTAGTTGTTTTAGTAGATAAAGTTAATGGTTAGCGTAACTAATAATGACTATAAACTTCAAACAAATAATTAAGTAATACCGAAACAGTTAACCGACAAAATAAATTAAAGGTTAATTAACATGCTTCGTTTAACTACCCTGTCAGTGTTAACTGAAGGATTTGGATTAACGATTTAATGATATAGGACTGTTCTTTCCGCCTTCATCTTCGGCTTGTTTTTTAAACAAATAATTTTGAAGTGTAAAAGGACCATTTTATGTGGCCTATTCGCAAAAATGAATTCATTGTTTCATTGTGTTTATCAGTTAAAAACCTCAACATTAGCTTCTGTCCTGCGGTTTCAATGTGGTAATAGATCGGCAAACGAGCAGACGGATTACCTGATGATAAGCAATCAGCGCCGCCCATGGACACCCGCAACGGAGGAGTTACGAGTGTGTTGCCAACCTCTTAGGGAAGGATTGGGCCTCCGGTAACCTCACTCACACGGCGAAACACAACGCTGTGGTTGTTTCACTACGGTTTTCTGTGAGGCCGTGGTATTACTCCGGACGAGCCGACCCATTCGTGCCAAAGCATGGCTCTCCCACACTACGTAAAATGAGAGGCACACAAGAAATTGCTATGCTTAAAATTAGGACGACAATATAAAACCAAAAAAGTATTAATATCAAAAACACAGGTCACTTTGTAATCTCTATGTATTAAATTGCCGTATTGATATAGTTTAACTATACATAGTATGTTGACGCCCTCATTATGTGGCTGCCCTAATTACATCAGATCGAACTGATGAGAGCATTCACTTCATATTAATCGCTTACGAATCAATACATGTAGTAACCTATGTTTGAAACGCAATTATTTGAACTTTTATGGTATCCTTAATTATCTATTTACATATACTTAGTCGGGTCATAAGTTCTGTCACAAACTTTTGATGTAATAACTTATACGCCTTTTGACAATTATTTAAAAATTATATATGAAATGAAAGGTCATTAAATGTACAATATAATTTTATTTACATTATTCGAAATGCCCTCCCCCATTTTGAACACATGCCCTTAATCTACGCGGCCAGTCATCGATCGCTGCACGCACCACATTCATATCTATGTCTGCCGCTGCTTTAACCAGAGATGCTCGGAGAGACTCCAAATTCGGGTGAGGTTTAGCACAGACTTTTTCCTCCAAATATTGCCATATCTTGTAGTCCAGTGGGTTTAAATCTGGACTAGAAGAGGGCCAGTCTTCATGCCGGATGAAGTCAATTCCACGAGCGATCAACCAGTCTTGCGTACTTCGTGCCTTATGAGCCGGTGCAGAGTCCTGTTGGAATATCCAATGCCTGTTCCTGAACATTGTCTGAGAAAGAGGTTCCACTATGTTTGTTAGGACAGTATTTTGATAAACTTCGGCACTAGTTCTCACACCTTTTTCACAGAAAAACACCTCAGTTACGCCTGAATATGAGACTCCAAGCCAAACCATGAATGAGGAAGGGTAATGCCCACGCTGGACCCTCGCAATACGCGCGCTTGCTTCTTCACTGCTGTGGGCATACACCTTATCATTTTGTTTGTTAAAACTTTCTTCAATAGTAAAAATTTTTTCATCCGAAAAAAGAATTTCGCGGTATTTTTTTCCCGCGTACCGTCGTAGCAAAGCGCGGGATCTGTCTAGCCTAATTTTTTTTAAACGCTCGTTCAAAAAATGTCCTGTCTTTTTACGATAAGCTCGTAGTCCCAGGTCTTCATTTAGTACTCTTTTAACAGTGGTTCTGCTTAGCCCCATCTGCAGAGCTAGGATTTTTTGTTTACGTACGGGATTTCGTTCGATTCGCGCCTTCACTGCTTTGATGACCTTATGTGTCCGAACTGTGCGAGGTCGGCCGCTTCTCTTACGATCTTCGAAGCTTGACTCTTCGGTGTATCGTTTGATAGTACGATAAACAAACCGTAACGTTATTTTCAAATTTTGAAGAATATTGAAAATGTCTTTTGGCGCGTAACCACAGCGGTGCAACGCGATAACCGCGATTCTGTCTTCTTTATTCGACCACTCCATATTTAAAAATGAATAAAAAATAATTTCTTTTTTATTTTCTACAAGCGCGAAAGTTCTATTTTTAAAATAAGTCGAAGAATTTCTGGCCAGTAATCGAAAATTAAAAATATAAGGTTTTGACAGAACTTATGACCCGACTAAGTATAAAAAAATCAATGCCACTATTCGTCAACAATGTCTTTACCGCTTTGGCTAATTTTGGTCTTGAATTATTCGTGGAAGTCCAGAGAAGGTTAAAAGGTCAGAAAACTAAGTTAATTTTGAGGTGGAACGAAGTTTGCCAGGTCAGCTAGTACAAAAATGAAAGATAAGTATTTTTTAAAAATACTTATCTTTCATCATCATCTTCAGTCTGTAAAATTGTCCCTTCTCATACGGAGAAGGAATAAACATTAAATAGTTATTACTGAACGAAAGATATGATAAGTATGAAATGGTTATTTAGACACCACTAGCATATGGTGAAGGAAAACATCGTGAGGAATCCTGGACTTATGATTTCTTAATTATAAGTTTGAAATCGCTAATCCGCTTTGAGTAAGCGTGGCGATTAATGCTCAAACAGCTCAAACCTTCTCCGTGTGAGAAAAGGCCTTTGCTCAGCAGTGGGCACTCATAGGCTAATGATGTGTTTGAACGAAAGTGCTACTTTTTGCTTATTTAATATTGATTGATAATGATGTCTCAACAATCATTTTATCTAATAGGATATCTCAATAAAAATACTTTCTAATTAAGTTTCGTTGCGATAAACTAAGTACAGTCAGAATTAACAAAAAGTTTTTGTGACCTATGCAGGTTCAGTAAAGAGACAGTAGATTCTTAAATTTAATTGTATCTTTTTTAATAAATCCATATCTATGTATAAGTATTTTGTAACAATTTGCATTCACTAGCAACTGGTAGTCCGAGGTCAATGAATTGGTCACTGTTTCTAAATACTCGAACCTGTCTGATATGGGATCTAATGCGATTAGTTTTGACGAAAGTGGAATATAATTTCTTATCCGAACAAATTTTTAACAAGAAGTCAAAGTCAATAATGTTTTTGTTTGTTTGTTTGAACGCGCTAATCTCCCAAACTACTGGTTCGAATTTAACTACCCTGTCAGTGTTAGTTAACTGAAGGATTTGGATTAACGATTTAATGAAATAGGACTATTATTGCCGGCTTCATATTCGGCTTGTTTTTAAACAAATAATTTTGACGTGTAAAAGCGCCATTTTATGTGGCCTATTTGCAAAAATAAATACATTGTTTCATTGTGTTTATCAGTTAAAAAAACCTCAAAACTAGCTTTTTGTTAGTTAGTCCATTTATAAAACATCACGCTACGATTTATGTCCGATCCGAGTAGCGGGTGATACCGCATTACAGTAGCTAGTCGCTAATAAACGTAATACAATTTATAATCCAAACAATTAAGCAACCGTATAATCAAACAAATAAAGTACATAATGTAATCAAATGTCTCTATGCAATAAGGAACTTTGAAGTTACTCACATCAAATGACCTATTGACCGACCGTTATCGTTGTGAACTAAGTAAGAGACCAAGACGTGATATATGCCACTCATATAAACATAATATAGATAGTAATATGCATTATAATACACGTTTTAATGTTTTTGTTCAAACCATATAAATAGAACAATGAGATGATAAAAAAGTAGTTATTTTAAAACAGAGGTTTTTGGTAATATGATAGATGAGCCGAATGGTTCTGAATTGCGTTTTTGCCCTTTTGGGGGTTTTTAGCAGTTTGAGGCCAATCCTCAGGACTTGTTGATTGCGAGCAAGCAGGGAAAAGACTGGGTTTACAGTAACCTGAATCACCGATTGCGTACCGATTTTTTGTGATTATCGAGTGATTTCTGCATCATCATTAGGTATCACCATCATCAGCCATTTTTTAGGTGATAATTGCTTAAATAACGAAAAGTAAGCGTTAACTGGCCTAATTGAGGATGAGCTACAATATTTTATTTGGATTTACTGAATAATATCATGTTATGTATATCATGTTCTCGTGTATATTATGACGGAAATAACACAACTCTCATTAAAGTTTTCAGAAGCATTTAAGCTTCCGAACTTCCATTTGACCTACTTACCAAGTCTGGCTTATCAAGTATGCCTAATATTAATATTCAACCATACCTTATGCCTATATATGTAAACCTATATATATGTATAGATAGGTCTCGTCAGTGTGCATGTATAGGCAAACTAATGTTAATATTAATTTGAAATAGGCCCAATTTATCCAAGAAATATTTTCTTCGTTACTTAGTGCTTAAATGTTATTAGTCAGAATCTCTAACTAAATTTGACACAAGCTACTAGATTAAAAGTGCTCACTGCGTTTTTTTCTAAGTATGAAAATTTTTATTAGAACTGGTGTTTAATGATTTTAAATCTCTTCAAAAGGTTAAAACCTTGAATAAGCCACGAAATTATTTTCTCCTGTATTGTTGTTGCGTTAAGAAACATACAAATTCACTTGCACATCACACCCGGATCCAAAACAACAATTTGTGGATCACTCCAATGGTCAGCTACTGCGCCAGCCAAGCAATCAGTTCGTATGGTTTTCTAGGGACTTAGCAATAATACTAATAATAATGGGCCGATGGAACACAAATAAAATAAAATAATGAAAAAGTGAATATAAACCTCTGGGAAAAAAAGTCTCGAAATCCTTTAAAATCAAAGGGTTTAAGTTGCACTTCGAATCTGTGTAAAAAGTTCAAGTAATGAACTCCGTAACTATGTCTCATATGGGTAAAAATAAATACCTATAGCGAAACAACAACATTCCTACAATAAGATAATAGTATGACCTTCATAAAGGTCAGTGGGTCACAAACCCGTTTGATCCTGTTCCTGTTTTCTAAACTTCAGTCTGTCATATCATTCGTTACATAACAGTATGTTAATTAGTTGTATACTTAGGCACATATGCTAATTAATGCTCACATGATTTGCTAAAATCGCCACATTCATTATCTCCGACTGGTTTTGACGAGAATTTAAATAAATGCCGAAATTGTATCTAGCATGGACAAGAGGTGTGTATCAAATGAATAATGTTGAATATTGTTATTCTGAATCAGTTTGCGTCAATATTATTCTATTTCTAACGGTTTATAAGTCTTTTTACAACGAGCAATGTTAATTGTTGCGTAATTCATCAAACCCCAAGCGCACGCTGGCCTTCGCAGACCAATTGTTCTTTTAAAGTGTCTCGACTTATCTCGATGTTAAAAAAGGAAAGGTTTTTTTACTTCGTTACAGTTTTACTTTAAATACAATATTTAAATTCAATTTTGAGGATATAAGCGCTACGGTGTACTGCGGCCTGGCTCGGCGCTGGAGTAATATCTGGGTGGTTTTTAGTTCTGTAGGAGTTTGAAACTTCTGATATTTTGTCCTCACTTTCCTCCTCCTCCATCCTCACAGTTATTTCATAAAAATAAATGAGCTTTCTTTCTTGTTCAATTGAGTCAAAGGCTTGAGTAAAAACTAAAAAATAGGTGACCAAATGTCCTTGTGGGACCCCAACGGAACGTTTCTTTCACATGCTCTTTGCACATAATCACTCCTTTGACCGCGCACAAAAGAGGTCTGGGAACATTGTGTACTTCTGTATATTCACATTTACATCTACATACTCTGTTTTAGAATTCATTCTTTTGAATGAACTGTTTTGTGTGATTTTTTTATAAATAAAAACCAGTTTTTAGCTGGTCAACATAAGATTCACTTTTAAAACTGGGCCTCTTTTTGGTATGATGGTTTTAGGTTCACTTTTTAGTTACCAGTTCTCTTCTATGTTAACTTCTATTGAGAATAAAAGTAAGATCTACAAAACATTTATCATTTATTATACTACGGTTCCTTAATCCAATAATATCAAGTGCCCACCATAAATTGTATTCATAATTTTCACAATGGTCTCAATCGAATTACTTGTGTCCGGAGCACTTTTGCAAATTTAGAGGAAGCGTTTTACAACTTGGCTAGACGGTTGCCTTGAAATTGATTTTGATAGTCAAACCTTGACTTTTATCGATGAAGATTGCTATTACCATTTTAATGAAGACTGTTAAATGTTTAGTGATTGTCACAAACAATAAAACCAAGTTAAGTGGATACTGATAAAAATATAAAACCTCGTTTGGCATATCACGACTTACAACGTAATCTTTTTGACTGTCAGAAGTTTGAAAGTGTGACATTGGATCAATATCACTTGATTTGTTAAGTCTTTGGCAATTGGGTAGAATTCTACTATCATTCCACCAGTCTTCGTCAGTTCAATTTATTTTATTGTCCTTAGTGCTTCTGTGACGTGGATGCGTAAGTTTACTAATATACAGATTTCACATACCTACGCGTCACATAACGAAAAGAGTTGTTCCGTCAGGGGATCAAACCCGCGGCTGCGATACCCACCACCTGGCTGCCCAGCCACCACACCATCTGCGCAGTTTAAGAAGGTCTTTAAAAAGGCTTGATACTTTAATTCTACAGAAGTCCACTTAAAACTCGATTCTAGAATCAGATTCTGAGATAAATGATGAATTTATTTAGAAAAATAGAAAATTGGTTAACAATTAATAGATTAAAACTAGTAATTTAAACCCACTCTTTATTAACTTATAAAGTTTATTAACCAGTTGGTATCCTATTCTGGTATTTTCATTAACACTGCCTAATCTAAATGGGTTGTTAATTTATATTGAGATCGTGTGGGCTTTATTAGGGTTGACACATAATTACCGAGCGTTCACCCTTAATGAATGACCTAGATTAGAGCTACAGCTGACGTGCAAAATCTAACATACGTAGGTAGGTTACATAGCTTCCCATTTATGTTGATAGGAACGAAAAAGAAGGCTAGGGAGCAAATATTGAGAAGTAAAAATACAAAAGCGAAAAAAAGAGCTTGTGATATACGAGATAAAGTCAAAATGGAACCAAAGGCAAACCATAACCATAAAACCTAATAGCACTTCACTGACCTCGATCACTGTATTCAAGTACAACTCACTGTACGGACCTTGTCTCCTAAACATAGCTGGATGGAAAAAGCTCATAATGCTATGTTCCTCTAGTTCTTAGCATACTTCTATCCTTTAAATCTTCTTAATCTTCGTGCTGCGGATCGAAAGTCTCCCACGACATTTTTTGCCAGTCTCTTTCTTTTGTGACTCACTACTAAAGTAAAGCCAAAAAGAAGAAAATGTTTGCTACAAGTTACGGGAACAGACGACAACCACTCATATAATGACAAACACAGGTCGTAGACTATTTCTGGTCATGAAATTGCTCTTGAAGAGTGAACACGTAACAATAGCTATTACGTTGTATTATCCAATCAGTTGCAGAGTGCCGGGTCACTGAACTTTGTAGCGTTTATCATTGGACTCATTCCTATTGTGAAATGAGGAACTTTATTCAAAAGAAGTTCGCCTATCACAACTTTTATTTCGGTGCCATAAGCAACTGAGAATTATTTGATCACTTTAAAAAGAACACGTGACTTTGTGTTCAAAAGTTACATAAAGAGTCACTCAATAAATATTATGATGATACACAAAATTCATCGAACATGTCAAAACAACACCTAAACTAGAATAAAAACGAGACTGCAAATGTCAAGGACTTTTGATTTCTAAAACTTACCGTTAGGTATCGGATATCTTACAATCTACATTGTATATTTATGAGAAAACAATATATAATAATCTGTATTAAATACTAGGTCCTAGTATTTATTGCACACAAATCAAAAATATATAAATTAAAAAGAAGATCCGGTCCAGATCCAGTCTTAGTTATAGCCAATAAACCTTATGACAAGTTTTTACCCTAATTATAATAATGTGACAATTTTGAAATACTCATCTACTTGCTTACAAACTATCTTTTGCATTTGGATCACAAAAAGGAATTCCTATGGCGTTAGACATTATCCCATTACTTACTTAATTTACTTTGTTATAGAAATATATTAGAAGACGCACTTAATTCGTTAGCAAGTTCTAAAACCTGCAAAACATTTCAAATTTTATTCTTCTTTACAGGTCTCCAAAAAGTAAAGAAGAATGCGAGACCGAAGCCCTAAAATCGGATGTGGAGGGGGACCCGGAGGCGAAAGAGGGTGGTGCAGGAGCCCTAGAAGCAAAGATGTCTCTTATGAATGGTATTACAGTTATCGTGGGTTCAATCATTGGAAGTGGTATCTTCGTGTCACCAACTGGTGTCCTAAAATATACTGGATCTGTTAATGCCAGTTTACTAGTATGGATTGCATCTGGAGTTTTCAGTATGGTAAGTATCCAGACCACTTTATTTTTGATAGTCCAATTAGACCTCACGGCTGACTAATAAAGTGGGTGCTATGCAACGTGTTGCAGGTTTGATGCCGTACAGTATAACCCTTTGTAGGATTTACAAATTGTTGTTTCGGGTCTGGGTAGTGATGTATATGGGAAACTGCATGTTTTTAGAGCACCCATGAGACAGGAGAGGATCCTATTGAGCTGCAACGTTATTTAAAAAAGATATATTAAGACATATAAATCATATAAATTTTTCTTGTGGGCTGTGTCGTTATCACTATAATATAATCTTAAGATAAAACTACACCAGTAAAATAAGCTCTACTTAACAGAATATCTATTAAGGTTATCTAACTTAGGGAAACCATTCTTAAAATATTTCCAACGTACGCAAAAATAGACTTAGCTAGATTACAACCAGTTATTTACACAAAATCAGAAATCATTTTATATTTTCAAATATTTACTTTTCCTGGCGGATAATTGTAGCTACTTTTGAAATTATTAACTTCCTAATGATTAATTGGTTCAACAAAAGCTTTAGACGGAATTTATGAACGGAGTACCTCAGGGGACTTATTGGGACCTACTTATTTTAAAACCAGTATAATGAGGCAATTGGAGTGAGCTAGCAACAAGAAATATGCCATTCTCTGAGGAGCTTATTAAATATCTTGCTATACCGCGGCTTATTTATTAAAAAGTCTTTCAACTTAAAATATATAGTATCTAGCAAATATAAATTTTCGATCTATTTCATTCTTATAGAAAGTTCTCTAAATAATTACAATACTCTAAGAACAGTATATAATGACTGCACGGTTGGTGCATTGACTGAGCAAGTGGCTGCTGTGCAACGTGTCGCAGATTCGATTCCCGCACGGTTCGGTTCGTACGGCACGATTCGGGTCTGGGTGGCTTGTGTATGTGAATTTATATGTTCGACCCAGGTGAAAGTCCTAATGTAAGGCAACGTTTTTAATAAGAATAAAAATATATTTGTATACTTATAATAAAAATATATTATTTCAAACGTTTTTGCTATCAAAACAAACCGATGATGTGCGACATTCACCACGTGTGTCATATAAAATAAAATCACGTACACTGTTATCATATAAACATGAAGCTATCTATCACATGGCGGACAGCAGAACAGATAGTGGATCTATCAGGGGTAGTGAACTGAGTAATGAGGATAAAATAGAACTTTATTTCATTCTTAATGACGTTGTTGGAGATTTTCATCGTGATAAGTCATAAGGTTCAAGAGCATACCTAAAGGATTATGCAAATGAAATTATAGGTACCACATTCTGTTGCATAGGTATATAGGGTTTCATATTGAAGAGAAATTATTTACCTTTGTTTAAATTTGCACTGGGCTGTTTTTTTTTTCAAATTTCAGATGAATGTAATAATAATAAGGAATAAAATTGTTGCAGTCGCTGTCTTATACAGACAGCATCATAATTGTCCCGCAGATAACTTTTATCTAACCATTGAAAAGTCAGGCCAAATAATAAAAAAGGGAATATCTTTGTCAGTAGCTCCTGTGTTACTTGAACTTGGCTTAACACTCCCTTGCATTATACGCAAGAGCTAGATAAGCTTTATTGATCAAAAGACCGCTAGAGTCTGACACTCCCTCCCGCCCGACCCTGAGCGGGAGAAGTGATTTGATGATTTTCCTTTCACAAAAAAAGACCGCTAGAGATACTGTTAAAACGTCAGGAAAACTTATTTGTCTTTTCAATATTAGGTTTTTGTTTTTTTTTATGGTAGAAGTCGGCAAAAAAGCAAACGGATTACCTGATGGAAAGCAGTCGGCACCGCCCATGAACACCCACATTTTGGGGATAAGGGTTTCGGATATTTAAGAAAGAGATGGGGGAGGGGCAGGGATTCGGCCTCTAATCAACTCACTGACACGGCGAAACACATCACTGTGGTTGTTTTACGCCCGTTTTCTGTGAGGCCATAGCACTCTGGTTGAGCCCAATTCGAGCCGAAGCTTGGCACACTTAAAATGAAATATTTTTGTAATTACTCCTTATTTTTTTTTCGATTGTCTAACTTATTATTGGTATTTGGATTTTTAAGTCGGCCAAAGCACTAACGTGTCTTCAGGGGCCCGAGTCTAGCCGGGGCTGCGGGGTAAGCGCAATGAGGCACCGCGACCTCGGCCCAGAGCAGGAGAAGGAACGGGGGGTTTTTAGTCAGTAAGAGTCTGACACTCTCTCTCGCCTTACCCTGGGCGGGAGAAGTCATTGGATGATTTTCCCGTGACAAAAAATAGGGGAAGAATACAGAATTCCATTGTCATTTTGCTAAAAGTTCGTAATCTGTTAATTCAAAATGACTGATCATTGGCGTTCGGCGATGTCGTAATATAATTATAGTACGAGATGTCTTGTAACGAATTATAAACAATAACTGCATATTAATAATCTAAACGTAAATCATTGAATAAAGGAACTGAGTTTTTTTTTATTAATTTACCGCATTATGTCAAATATTCATTTGTCATTATGTTCGAGATTACCGTTCTAAATAATTATTTCAATGAAGTGGCATTGGGAGGTCGTAATGATGCTGTCGTGTTAGTAGATTACCAAAACTTGTCAAAATCAACAATTTTGCAACCAATGATCTACTATTCTGACACTATTATAATAGCAGACTGGAGAGGCCCTGTTCACTTTTTTGCATTTTAAAGTTTGGTATGGAGGTTGGAGATCTCTGGTGCGCTTCGATAACGTTATGACGTTAACACTGTGTTTAAAATAACAGCTACAAAACTTATGTAATAATTATATTACAATCATGTGACCCTCGTTGTAAATACTCTTATCTATTTGTTACTATAAGAATTAAAACTAGGCGCCATTTATATTATAACATACATAGTTTAAGTAAACATAAGTACTATCCGATTTATATATGGTTTGGATTAAAAATAATTAAAACAAAAAACGATGCGCTTAATACCTACTATGATCTTTGTGAGAGCGATGTGCATTAAAAACAAGTGTGGGAGAGCCATGCTTCGGCACGAATAGGTCGGTTCGATCGGAGTGATACCACGGCCTCATAGAAAACCGACGTGAAACGCCCACAGCAATGTGTTTCGCCTTGAGAGTGAGGTTACCGTAGGCCCAATCCTTTACCCTCCCCCTATCTTGTAAACATCGCAGCGATTTCAATTTAGTTTTTTTTTTTGTATTAAAGGTGACTTACGTGCAAGTGTTCTTAGAAATCTTTGATGAAAATCGGTTGAGCCGTTTAGAAGTTACGGGGGTGTAAGTGGGGAAGGGTAACCGCGAAGGTCTGCAAATTAAAAGTCAAAATTCAAAAATCATTTATTCCAATTAGACCTTTAGAGGCACTTTTGAACGTTAAACAAAAATTTTGAAGTTATAGTGTCAGTCTGTCGGTCAGTCCTCTTAGTGAAGCTATTTGCTCGTTGCAAAGTGTAGATTCCGATGGAGAAGAACGGGCAAGAAACTCCATCATAAAATATACTTGAGTGAGGTCTTAAATGAAAGCTCACTGAAAGGGAATGTTGATGACTTCATCGAGAGTGCTCTTAGCAATATAAAAAAAAAATGATATAAAATATCTAGGTATGAAAAAACTAAAAAAAATTAAATATTTAATTTGTTTTTAACATTTTAGACAACTTTTAGTAAATTATCTGAACCGATAGACCATAGTCAATTTTAGCCAGCGTATAATATCTTAACTGCCTTGATTATCACAATAACATTGTGGTTGCTGTACCGGAAGGATGCTACAACCACATAGCCTGTAGTTATTGTTACGCTACACAAAATTAAATTGTTATTCAAACCGTATCTACCAATACGATAGTTTTCAAGTAGTCAAAATCAATAATTTTATTGAAATTTCAAGAACAATATTATGCTATCAATTTGCATTTACCTAATCGCAATATATGGCGCCATATTTTTTTAACGTCAGCATGGGTCCACTTCGGCCCAGAGCAGGAGAAGGAGCAGGCTGGTTGTTAGTCAGTAAGAATCTGACCCTCCCTCCCGCCCGACCCTGGGCAGGAGAACTCATTTGATGATATTCCATTCACAAAAAAAAGCATGGTCCTGAAAATGTAGCTAGAAAAAAAATATATCGTCAAATCAAAGAAAGAAGAAGAAGAAGAAAGAAAGATAATTTATTTGTGAAACAAGCGTATACATGAAATAAGACATGCAAGGTATTATTAATTTAATAGTGTGTTGTGAGCGTCCATGTTTTGCCGATAAACGGCGTACAAATATTATATAGACATAAAACAGTAATTTAATTTCCATTTATATAATCAATTTTATTACACAATGCACAAGAAATAAATGTTAATTTATGTCAAGATAAGTATGAAGCATATGAGGCACATTAGTCAAAAATTAATTAAATTATGTCCAGTATATAGTATTTATTATGTCAAGATTTACCAATTCGTATTAAATTGTCATTCTTAACCAATTCTTAACTAGATGTCGGAAGAGAAAAATCGTTTTCATTCAAAAAATGTATAACACTATAGTACACTTTATTAGCTAAAAAAGTTTTAAGCTTATTTTTGAATAGTGATAATGGCAGTTCTCTCCAACTTTTGGGAATTTTATTATATATTATCGGAGCCATACAGAAAACACTTTTGCGCATAAGGGCTGTTCTCGCAGCATGAGAGCATATCTTACTGTTGTCGCGCCTGTTACGTGGGACTATCTCATGTAATAGTTTGAATCGGTGTGGATTTATTTTGACGAATACAGCTACCTCTAAAATGTACAGACATGGCAACGTAAGTATTCCGTATGTTTTAAAGTAAGGCACGCAACTGTCAGTAGGTTTAATTTTAAATATTGTACGAACGCATCTCTTTTGGGCTTTGAACACCGTGTCTTTGTCTGTTGAGTTGCCCCAAAATATGATACCGTAGCGTAGATGAGATTCTGTTAGACCATAGTAGGCTGTAAGCAATGCCTCTACACCTATTATATATGACAATGTGTGCAGGGCATAGGATGATTTACTGATTTTTTTGCATAGTGTTTCGATATGGGCTTTCCAATTCAGTTTTTTATCAATATGGAGCCCTAAAAATTTTGTTGCTTCTATCTCTTCTATGTGCTGGCCATCGTAATGTACTTTTAAATTACTCATACTATCAATAAATGAAAATCATGGTATATCCTACTACAATATTATAAATGTAAAAGATTTTGATAATGTATAGATATATGTTTGTTATTCTTTCATGCAAAAACGGCTGGACCGGTTTAATTGAAATTGTTATGTAGGTCAAAGGTAGTTTTTTCAAATCGATCGAGTAGTTACAGCGCCTATTCAATTCAAACAAACAAACAACCAATCAAATCTGTCTTCTTTATAATTTACTAGCTACGCTCACGCGGTTTTACCCGCTGCTCAGCTCCTATTTTATAGCCTTCCTCGATAAATTGACTAACAAACACAAAAAGAATTGTTCAATTCCTACCAGTAGTTCCGGAGAATAGCGCGTTCAAACAAACTAACAAACAAACCTCAGCTTTATAATATTATATAAGTATCAAGAAATATTATTTTATAATATATACATATATAATAGTATCTAGTAATATTAGTACCTATAGGTAATATTTTATTTCCTTATATTTTTTTATGTTCAATGATAACGCGAGAAACAAATGAATAGTTTTTGCATTGAATTGGTGACCATACCAAGCGCTAAACACTTTATGAAAAGCTTTTGCCAGACTCAAGAGATGTCTTGAGTCTTTTATTAACGGTTTGCCGGTTATTAAAACTTAAAAGAATCTGACACATGTCTGTTATCAAAGGAATAAGCAGAAAGATATGACACTTGACAAGTTGGTCCTGCGAGCCGCATCTGTCATTTTATGATTAACTGTACATAATTACAAGTTATAAATGACCACTTAATTATTACGTGTAAGTACTTATGTTGTGTACTTACTTATATTTTTAGCAGACGGATTACCTGATGGTAAGCAATCAGCGCTGCCCATGGAAACCCGCAACAACAGAGAAGCTACGAGTGCGTTGCCGGCAATTTGGGGATTAGGGATTTGGATAATTAGTGTTGTTCCGTGCTGGAATCGAACCCTCGACACGTTGCACAGCAGCCTATTTCCCACCCACTACTGCTACAATGCAATCATAAATAATTCAGTATGTCTTACAATAATTATTTCTCAGAAATAGTATGAAAATTGAAGACAAAATATCAATAACTAGCTACTGTCGTGCGGTTTCACCCGCTGCTCAGCTCCATTTGATCGTGGCGTGATGTTTTATAGCACATAACACTCAGGAATATTGTAGCTATCTATCAGTGAAAGAATTTTGGCATTCCGACCAGCGGTTCCAGAGATTACCCCCTACATACAAACTTACAAATTTTACCTTTTTATAATATTAGTATAGATTACATTAATTTATTTCTCCCTCCAGGTAGGAGCCTACTGTTATGCAGAGCTGGGGACCATGATCAGGCTCAGTGGAGCTGACTACGCGTACATCATGGAGACCTTTGGACCCTTCGCAGCTTTCATCAGGCTCTGGATTGAGTGCATGATCGTCAGACCTTGCTCGCAGGTGAGGAAATAAATCCATATCTACTTATAAGTTACCGGCTCTTGCCCGCGACTCCGTTCGCGTGGAATAGTGACTTCTGTAGATTTTTGGTATAAAAACCCTATGTCCTTTCTCGAATTCCAAAATATGTCTGTACCAAATTTCACAGAAATCGGTTCAGTAGTTTAGACGTGAAGAAAAGACAGACAGACAGAGTTACTTTCGCATTTATAATATTAGTTTGGAAGATAGTAATGATATCAGAAAGTAATGGTGTGCAAAGGAAAGTGTTAAAAAGCCTTTTATGCCTTTTTAAATTGTTGAATTATTATTTACTAGCTACTCTAGCGCGGTGTCACCCGCTGCTCGGCTCCATTTAGCCGTAGCGTGATGTTTTATAGCCTGTAGCACTCAGGAACATTGTAGCTATCTGTCAGTGAAAGAATTTTGGAAATCGGACCAGCAGTTCCAAAGATTACCCCCTACATACAAACTTACAAACATATGTATAAACTTACAAACTTACAAATTTTACCTCTTTATAATATAAGTATAGAAGTATATGTGGTTGGACGGCAAACGAGAATACGGATTACGTTATGGTAAGCAATGGTAGCACCAGTAACAATGGAAGAGTGCGAGTGCGTTGCCGAGCATTTGGGGATTAGGGTTTGGGGATTTAGGGATTGGGGAAGGGTAAGGATGGGGCCTCCAGTAACCTCACTCACACGTTGAAACACAACGCTGTGGTTGCTTCCTGCCGGTTTTCTATGAAGCCGTGGTATCACTCCGGTCGAGTCGAACCATTCATGTCGAAGCATGGCTCTCCCACACTTGAAGAGAGTATGTATAAAACTCCTAGACCTTAGACGGTAAGAATAAAATCGAATACTTTCACATACCTATATTTTTTATTGGAGGCTAGTACTTGTTCAACAAAAAAGGTTTTAGTTTTCCTGACCTTGGTATCAATCGTCGTAACACTGATATAGTTTTACGAGTTCAGAATTCAAACGGTACGTCACCTTTGCAGAAGTGGAATCGATTGATGGTATTTTAGTAAATGGACAGTAATGATAAAAATAGGCCATTTTGTATTGTTGTGTTACTTTAAGTTGCTAATGAAATATAACGATGATACGTAAAAGGAGGCCTAATCCTTCCACTCCCCCGACCCTTCCCCAATCCCTAAATCTCCAAATCCCTAATCCCAAAAAGGTCCGCAACGCACTCGTAACTCCTCCGTTGCGGGTGTCAATGGGCGGCGCTAATTTCTTACCATCACGTATCCGTCTGCCGCCTTATTACATAAAAAAAATACTTAATTGTTGGAGAACCGAGCTTCGGCACGACCGGAATGATACCGTGAAACAACTACAGCGTTGTGTTTCGGCGTGTGAGTGAGGTTACCGGAGGCCTAATCCTTACTCCTCCCTATGCGTTCTCAATCCCCAAATATCCTAACCTTTATCCCTAAAAGGCAGGCAATGCACTCACAACTCCTTTAGTGTTGTCTGTCTATGGGCGGTCGCCGATTGCTTACCATAAGGTAATCCGTATGTTCGATTGCCGATCGATCCCATAAAAAAAACGTATAACTCTAAAACCATGCTACAGCGCAGAAGTTTATGGAACGTCGCCAGTTTTTATAGATTTGTAGACATTTATAGATTTATATTATACATGTAGGTACTTACAAAGTAAAACTTTCTTCTATATAGATAACATGGACATATTAAATAGCATTTAGGGAAAGCAATGTATTGATTTAACATTACCTTTATGCCTGGCACGTAATAGGTACCACAAAGAACATCTAAACTTAAAAGACTATAATCATATACCTTTATAGAGCTCTGAAATATTCTTTTTATTATCTGTAATTATAAGCAAACTATGGTAAGTGATATCTCATAATTTGAGCTCACCTCTAATTAGCTAGCCGGGGTTGCGGGGTAAGCGCTATGAGGCCCCGCGACCTCGGCCCAGAGCAGGAGAAGGAACAGGGGGATTTTAGTCAGTAAGAGTCTCCCTCCCGCCCGGCCCTGGGCGAGGGAACTCATTTGATTATATTCCCTTCACAAAAAAAATCTCATCATCATCATCACCCTAAAAGTGCTTACTGCTGAGCAGAGGCCTCTTTTAACACGGAGAAGGTTTGAGCATTAATCCACGCTTGCTCAAGGCGGATTGGCGCGGTCCAGATTACCTCACGATGTTTTTCTTCACCATATGTCAGTGGTGCCTAATGTATGCAGAATGTGTTAAATAGAATATCCATAACATCATTAACCTTCCCGATTTGTAATAATTATTCACCCTTTAAATTCTATGAAATCTAGATCAATACAAATACAAAATATCTAGGTCAATTATCCTTCAGAGAACGAGTCACCAAAACCTTCGATTTAGATGTAATATAAAGATAAATACTTATAGGTATGATTGATGTTGATATATTGTCGTTAACGTATAGAAAACTAACTGATATCAGCACTTTACACTACCCCAAACGATGCAATTTATTTTCAACTTTATTTACTTAGCGATAAAGTTAAAAAGCTCTTCCTTGTACAGAGTAGGTTGATTTGCAGGATGTGTAGGTACGTATGTATGTATAAAACTCCAGACGTTAGGGAGAGGAGGGTAGTGACGCATTCTCTCTGCGTAGGAGAGACAAGAAAGGAATACAAATTACAGCTTCCACGGTCAGTAATCTGATTAAAGGCGCCATTTTATTCGTCGAAAAAAGAACATTTTATTATTTATTAAATTGACTTTTTTATTTCTGGAAATTAGACTTTATTCTTTGAGTGTTAGGTTGGATAGTTGTTTCGTTTTGTAATTTATAGGAACTTGATAGTGTGGGCTAAATATTGAACAATTTAAGGAACAGATATGTTTGTTATTCTACGAAATAGAAAATTAAAAGAAAAAACTTTAAGTATTGCGTTTGTGTTGATCCTGCACAGGTACTGCGTTCAATAGTAATACAGAATATAAAAATAACATTTTTTTTTAATAATAACGATGAAGTTTCTTTCTCCATTCGAAACAACAATTTGGAATGAGCACCTAGCGTCACTGACGAACGGGCTGACGCACTACTATTCTATTTTGACGTTTCAAAAGTACTTATTAATGGCTTAGTTTGATTAAATGAGTTTGACTTAATCCCTTGCAAAGCAAGACTCACATTTATGTACCTACTCAAAGAAAATAAATGCTAACAAAAAGCTTACTAAACAAATCGCTGCTCATTTATTTCAATAAGACATTTGTCAGCTACAAGGTTTTCTTCTTTATAACAAAACAATATGGCCACTGACATTTATTTTACAACTCCGTTGACATCTGCTATTGGCGCCCAGCGTGGGACTTTATTTAAATGTTATTTCCATTGGATTCCCTTTATATTTTTATAGACTTAGAGACTTATTAGACTTTATATTGTATTTTATTTCTATGTAAAGTTTATTGAACAACATTATTGGAGTAGAAAATAGTGATATATTTGACAGTAGCCTACTATTGGTTTTTATTGGCGCCCAACGTGGGACTTGTTTTGTCTAAGATTAGGGAAACGTTATTTGTATTTTAAACAGTTAATAGGAAAGTAGATTAAAACGATGAATGTTATATTTATAACTTCGTATAATTTGGGTTATTACTTAGTTTGACTTATATTATTTAAAGTTTTTCTAAGAATTTAAGGCCTTGTTAAAAGAAATGTAGTTCTGTAGTAGTATTAAAAATTAAATATTAAAATTTATTGAAGAACTCATAATCTAGAATATAAAGTTTTGCTTAAATCTATACCAAGTTCATAATATTGGGTGCCCAAAATCATAATATTATTAAATCAGTTCTCATAAAATTTCAACTCCTAATACATTGAACTTCGTAAAACAAAGTAAAAAATTTATACAGAAACACAAAACACACAGCAATACATAAAATACTACGACAAAATTTCTTCACAAAAATTTACAATCGATACTTATCCATTTTCTCCCCGAAAATACAAACTTCATATTTTCTTACGAAAATAGCATCTGATGACAAAGCTCAAGGGATTATTTTCCCATTACACTGTCTTACGGCTTGTGAACTTTGTCACGAATGACGTCATGAACATGGAGTATACGGGATGGGAGTACCTACTCTGTGTAATGTTTTATTCAGGACATGTATAGAGTAATACCGTGGCAAGGGGGTAAAATGGCAACTTCTCAAACTTTTACCGTTTTTGACAATACAAAGACACAAAGACGGGTTGTTGGTGGAATCTAATTGATTGATTGATTAAACAAGATTTACATTAAGAACATCATTCCAATTAATTCATGAAGTAATAAAATTATACTATAAATAAATAAATTCTTCTCCATCCTTAATCCTCAAATCACCTATCCTGAAACACCTAATAACTTGCGCTGATTGCTTACCATCGGGTAATGCGTCTACCCGTTTGCCATACTATAACAGAAAAAAAAGTTAAACTAATACAGTAGCGCCATCTAATTTATTATTATCTAAACAATCACCTAATGTGCGATTTTGTCACCGACTTAATCGTGTAAATTAAGATTTGTATGGTCCCTTGTCGCTCCATATAAATCCCAATTACGCTGAAGCAACAAATCAGTGTAAAAAACTCGCTCTTGACTTACAGGTGATCCTCCTTAGTTCTATACTCCATGGTCATAGATACAAGATCTTGACGCCATCTTTGTTTTCAGGCGATAGTGGCGTTAACGTTCAGCGTGTATGTGCTGAAGCCGATATTCCCAGAATGTGACCCGCCCGAAGATGCTACCAGGTTGCTAGCTGCATGCTGTATATGTGAGTATCAGTTCATAGCTTTTTTATGTATATACTTGGTAAAAAAGTGATAAAATATTTCATAAACTGCTACAATAATAATAATAATACATGATCCAAATATCAATTCCCACATATTAATATGAAAACAATCTAAAATGACGGACAAATTGTACTCATTGAAAAAAAATATGTCTAAAAGGTAAAATATTTTGTTAATTTGTGTTATAAGTTCCTTGAAATACTTTCAGTTAATCATTATGTGTAACGGATTGCTCATGTAACTATTTACACAAGCAAATCGTCAGTATTGCCTATAGTTAGTTAAGTAAAAAGTAAAACACATCAAGAAAAAAGACATTGACTTTCGCGTCTATCAGAAAAATGGTGACGAAATAATGTATTGGATCCAGCTCTATAGATTATTTCGTTATTATGTTACCAATAGCAAATCCCTAAACGCCTTCAGTATCCATACTGTAGGGTAAGCGTATTTGAGCATTTCAACGATAACTTAATAAATAAAACAGAATTTAACCCCAAAAAATTCGGTTCTAATTTCAAAATCTGTATTTTAAAAAAGGTCCAAGAGGGAAATAGGTAGAATCGATATTGTATTAGGTGCTAGTCAAAGTAATTCCTGTTCCACACTAATTAAGTTACTGCTCAAACGAATTCCTTCTAGGAAGGTATTTGGAGCGAATTTCTGACCGCCATCGCTATCGCGCACCGTAGTAATCGACTTTGAGCTTACGTGATCTGAATTGGTAAGGGGTCTTGATTTTATTCTACTAAAAGACGAGCGAGATGAGGATATCTAAATGTCCATATTAATAACAGGTCTCAACTCAAGAGATCCAGAGAGGGTCTCTGCAACCGATTTTTAATAGACATGTTTTTAAAAATCAGTCAAAATGGACTTCGCAAGAGTTGTTGTCTGTATTGCTCTAGGTTCAAGGCCAGTTGCAACAGATCACCCTTTAAATATCCACAATCAATCCAACGAACATGATACTATTCGTTTTGTAATTCCAAATTCTTTTAAAGAGTCTAAATAGTTTTTTATACAAGGGAAATGTTCAACTTATTCACAAATTCTCAATCCCCGATTTTCCTAAACGACCAGCGGGATACTTTAGTATTGTTACTCTAGTGTCGGGGGCATCTGTGGGTGATGTTGCTGCTTATTTTCTTAGGTGGTCTATTGGTTCATTTACTATCCAATGATACAGAATATTTTTTATGGTTCAATAACCATAAAAAATGTTCTATAGCCTCACTATTTCTCACCAGCACCACCCTACGACGAAGTATGGAAGTTGTGTTAATTAGTTCTGTGCAATCTAAATAGCATCCGCGTGCCTTTTCCATCCGAGCAATACGTCATCAGTTTTCTATTTTAAAAGAAATATCTGGAAGATATATTCAAGAAGTTTCTATATTATTATGGGAAATAATTGTGAAATGTTTCAGTAAATTGGAAGGCTTGATAAAAAATGATGAACAATTATATTAACTTGTCGTATTTTCCTTTTCTTTCATCTAAGAGCCTGTTAAACAAAAATATTATTTCATATTTCATATTTATTTATTTGCATACCATAATGTTACAAAGATGTTAAGGGCTTAAATCTAGGTACATATTATGGACCCTGATAGCAAAAGAAGGTATACATAAGTTATTAATAACATTACATATAATTAGGTACAATAATAGGTATTTATATCAAATTATTTATATATTAATTAATAATTAGACTATCTTTTTATCGTCCAGATATTCTTTGACGCTATAGTAGCATTTGCTTTGAAGGAGCAATTACCAGGCATTAATTGAACTAAAACCTGTTTTTACCGTTTAGTATCTGGATACGGTAAAGAAAATAATCCGCGAATTTGTGAGCGTATTAACTACGAGTTCGAAGTCGTCGTTTAGATTATTTAATTTGAACTTTAATTAACTTATACCAACTTAACAATATGACAAAGAATTAGACTGTGAAACTGATTGAAAAAGAGTAACTAATCATGGAGTTACTTGCTCGTTCTTCTCCACCAGAATCTACACTTTGAAATGCGCAAATAGCTTCACTAAGAGAACTGATTGTTTGACGTTCAGAACTGTTTAGTAATGGGCAGAATTAAAAGAAATGTTTTAATTTTAACTTTGACTTATCCAACATAAACTCTTATTGTCCCCAGTGCTTCTAACATTCGTGAACTGCTGGTCAGTGCGGGCAGCTACAAGGGTCCAGGACTGGTTTACGTACGCCAAGCTGCTGGCTCTCTTCATCATCATAGCAGCCGGCATCTACCAGCTCTGCAGAGGTAAGTTATTCCACATCTAGAACTGAACAGACCGAGGTGGCCTAAGGTTATGGTGGCCTGGAGGTTAAGGCACCAGTTTCTCGTGCGGGCTCGAAACCTGGCAAGTATCAATGCGACTTTTTCCGAGTTATACATTATGTACTTTCTATGATTATTTAGACACCGGTGAAGGAAAACATCGTGAGGAAACCTGGACTTATAATTTTATTGACTGCACGGTTGGCGTGGTGGCTGGGCAACTGGCTGTCGCGCAACGTGTCGCAAGCTCGATTCCCGCACGGAATAACTCTTTGTATGATCCACTGATTATTGTTCCGGGTCTGGGTGTGAAATTGTATGTTTGTAAACGCACCTACGACACAGGGAAAACCCCTAGTATGGGGCAACGTTTAGAAAGAAAGAAAGATAAAAGAATTTAGAACTTTCCCTATCCTTGATGACCTTCAATTAATTGTAGATTGTCAATTATCAATTTGAAGAATTGCTTTTGACTATGACATTTATCTTGGCACATGATTAAAAAGTCTTTGGAGTAAGTTTATTGGTTACTCAATTACTGATTAAACAATATTTTTAACCTTGGACGTCTAAAAACATTTGTTTAAACAGTTTTTTGTTCCTTACATTTTCGAACAAGCATTTTGTCTTCAGGTGGTATACAAGCTATGTCACTTTCATAAAGTGTAATTATTTAAATGACCCACATTTTGTATCAATTAGCTTCGAATGTTTTTGTTTTGCAAAATTTGAATAGAGTAAATAAGGTACTTAGCTGAACAATAAAATATTTTGGAAACATTGCTTAAAATATGCAGAACGTCACATGTCTATATTGTTTATGTTATAAGTCGGAAAACAAGCATTCGGGTTACCTAATGGTAAGCAATCAGCGCTAGCTAGCAAGGAGCTATGAGTGCATTGCCGAACTTTCCGGTATTAAGAATTTGGAGATTTTGGGAGAGGGAAGGATTAGGCCTCCGGTAACTTCTGTCAAATGACGAAACGTTAATGCCAACGTAATATAATATGCCATTATATCTGGGATAAGAGTAGATAGAGTTATGGGATGGCCCGGGTAGTTGATGAACTATATTCTGTCTCAAGGCTCGCGACCTGCTACCCCCTTAATTGAGGGCTAGAAAATCATCAAGTGACTCCTTTCGCCCTGGCCAAGACGGGATCCCTACCTTGTTGGACTGTTACTGACTGTCTGTATGAACCCACCCTGCTCCTTATCCTGGTCAAGGTCGAGGCCGCAGTATACTTATTATTTATTCGCAATGGGTTGGCGTTTGGGCCTTTATCTCGCCTGGTGGTATGCGAAGATGTGACGTTTGGGCCTTGAAGGCACCCATACTCTTCTGGGTTTCATGGTAGGACGTTGTATATCCCCTGCCAAGCCAGTAGATTCGTACTGAAACATGGCTCTTCCACGTTTAGTTTCAAAAAACAATGATAAATATTATAATCATCTATACTAATATTATAAAGAGTTAAAATTTGTAAGTTTGTATGTAGGGGGTAATCTTTGGCACAGCTGGTCGGATTGCCAAAATTCTTTCACTGATAGATACCTAGCTACAATGTTCCTGAATGCTATAAAACATCACGCTACGATCAAATGGAGCCAAGCAGCGGGTGAAACCTCGCGAGAGTAGCTAGTTTTTTTATAAAATAACCGCCAAAGCAAGACGCAGCCGTCCAAGAGTCGGCTAGAGAATTTGATTGCGTTACAATTACTCAATAATCAAGTGTTCGGACCGCGATAGTATAAACTTGACCGTGATCCACTTACGCTTATTTATGCAAATATAACAAGACTTAGAAAATTGATACAGCTGTTACATCATTAATTTTTATTGTTGTTTCATTATAATTTTATAAGACAGGTGCTTTGCAGGCTCCGTATTAAGAAATTCAGATAAATTTCACGTTTCTTAAGAACATAATTCAAACAGACTCTGTCCTTATTGAAGACTTTGATTTCGAAAAAATCATATGAAAATAAAAAAATACAAAAATTCTTACTTAAAACTATATTTCCCATTGTCCCGCACTAAGATTTTCTCCTGCGGTGAAGATAGCTTTATTAATAATCATGTCAATAGCAAAAATCCATTAGGAATGAATTCAAGACGATGATATAGCTATCCTATTGATAAAGGGAGCAATACTTGAGTAAATTGAGTTCAGCGTCTACACAAAGATACGGCGAAAATTGCTTATTGGAAATACTCAAAGAAAGTTAATTGATTTCTATTGGAATTCCAGAAGCATTGATAAATGTTGGCTGAAATTCCACCAACGTCATCACACATCACCATAAGTATGCTTACAGCTGAGCAAAGGCCTTTTCTCACACTGTGAAGGTTTGAGCATTAATCACCACGCTTCCTCAAGGCGGATTGGCGATTTCAAACTTATAAGTAGTTAGAAATTATAAGTCCTGGTTTTTTTACGATGTTTTACTTCACCGTTTGCATGTCAGTGGTGTCTTAATAATCGTAGAAAGTACATAATAAATAAATAAATAAAAATAAAAAAGCCTTTTCAAAAATAAAAAATACATTTAAAGACTAAATTAAATTTTAAAAATCCGTTACAAACAGTGTTTAATATTTGAGTTTTCTTATTAAGTAGGTATATGTATTATATTATATAAGAATGTGTATATATATATATTTTTTTTCAAGAACCCCTCTCTTTCCTTCTATTTTCTTGATGTCGTCTGTCCAGCGCGCATTTGGTTTACCCTTTCTTCTTTGACCTGAAGGTCCTAGTTAAAAAGTCCACATAACTCGAAAAATGTCACATTGTTACTTGCCAGACTTCGAACCCACACCCTCATTAGGTAATAAGAACTACAACTAGTTGAAATTCATTCTACCACCAGACAATCGGTAAAACATCATCGCTTCATCGGTGGACCTACACACACGAAGCGGTTCGCTTCCAGTTTTATAATAAGAACCGCTGAGGAGCGGAATTCTTTGCCGGCGACTGTGTTCCCCGAAGGGTATAACCTGGGTGTTTCCAAGGCCCGGGTGAATAGTTTGCTTATGGCTAGCCGTGCTCCATCGCAACAGTATGCGTGATTACGGCCGAAATATAAAAAATGAATTTTATCACCTGCCACGAAACTTTTCACTGCTCCAAAGGCCTCTTCTCACACGGAGAAGGAATGAACATTTATAACCACACTTGCTCAAGGTGGATTGGTTATTTTAAACTTATAATAAGTCCTGGTTTTTTCACAAAGTTTTTTGAGAGCTAATTAATCTTTGCACCATATTTTTTTTAATTACGACAGGACTTTTTCGCTCGCGTTCTTATCTTCAAAATATACACACTTAGGCTTCGTTTCGTTAATGTAACCAAATATATCACTTCATCTGAATTTGGGTAACTAGTAAGTTGTAACAGAAAATTAATTAATCTCTAATATAGTAACAGAAACTTTAGTGGTAAGATAGGCCTAAAACATCAAACTAAGTGCAGTAGTAAATTTCAAAGTTGTTCCACAAAAAATACTACGAACTGATTTCCCAGTTTCTTTTAATCTTCACCTAAAAGGAGGGATTTCACCTTTACAAAAAGAAACTACTTATTTTGAGGTAAAAATTACGATAAAGAATGGATGCAAGCCTTAAGAAAAATCTTAATAGAAACAAACTCCTTAAAAGCTACCAATTTGTATTTAAACATACATATACACAAAAGTACCTCATGGTATCTACTAAAAGTCAAAAGTCAAAAAGGCACTTTTGAACGTCAAACAAAGCGCCATGGGGGTCACCGGAGCCCTCCATTAGCGGAGGATTAGCCTTCAACAGTTTTCTGTCGGCAGTCAAAGGATTAAAGATAAAAAGTGTCACTCTATCGGTCAGCCATCTTAGTAAATCTATTACCTCTTCATTTATTTATTTTGCTGTACCATACTAAAGGAACATTAACTCAGTTACTAAGGCAACAACCTAAGAAAGAAACTGCACAATGCACAAATAAGATCCAATTCAAACTTCCTCTGATGCGTGGGCGTCGACGCCGCTGTGCGACGTTACCACAAATCCCATTATTAAATGATTGCTGCAATCCGGGGCAGATCTCGTGTGAAACGATATTACAATAGTCTGGACTATTAAGGAAGATATCGGCTAGATGCCTGAATAATGGTTGGTGACTTGGAATGATGTATCGACGTCCATTGAGGTCCGTCGTAAATTCGCCACAATGCATGGTGGATCTTAGCTTTCTACAGATATGAATAAGAAGCAGTTCGTTACCACATAACATTTTTTATGTGTGGCACTCATATACAATGATTAACTTGTAGATGAAACCCATAGATGATGCGACGACTCTGGATGCATGGAAGTAAAGATTACACGTACTTACATATGTAAATTTAAATTCCCAATTACATACAATTGACTGTTCACCAGACATACTCGGAATATCCCCTCTTTTCCAATGCGATGGATAGCCACTCTCGTTCACTTCAAGTTTTGGAACCAATGGTGGCTATCAGCACTTGTACGCTTGTCCTGTCATGTCATGTGTTCGTACTACGACAGCAGCTAAAAATATATTTGAGGGTTCTTTCGATTTGATAACCATCTTTAATCAAAACGAAAGGAACACAGATTGCATTAAGTATATAAAAATCTTTTATGCGAAGTTCTGATGGTAAGCAATCGAGCAATATGTGAGGAGTTACGAGTGCCTTACCGGCTTTTGGATATTATTGAATGGGGAGGATTGGGCTTAAAGTTTAACTATCGCAGGATACCTCTTGATTATTTAGCGAGAAACTCATTTTTGAATTTCTTCATCTTCCAGGTGAGGTGCAGCACTTCACTTTCGAGGGTACCACCAACGATGTGACCTCCATTGCTCTCTCTTTCTACTCCGGACTCTTCGCTTACAACGGATGGTAAGATCTTCTTCTCATACTGTCCAATGGTTGACCATCGGCAAAGGTCTTTTTATGGAATAGGAGGCAAACGAGCAGACGAATCACCTGATGGTAAGTGATCAGCGCCGCCCATGGACACCTGCAACACCAGAGGAGTCTTAGGCGCCCTCAAGAAGGAGTACTCGTAGTTTTAGGTTTCCATGAAGTTATCAACTAAGTTGGCACAATGGCCGGAGTTACATTTATTGTTTTGGGATAAGTCCATTTGTAGATAAATTTAATATTATTAGAGGTATATGTTTGAGTTTTTGTGAAAGTCTAAATGATTAGTTCCTATTTGTTTTTGTTTGTTTAATTGTTTGTTTTAAGTTCATCTTTTTATATTTCGTTTTTTCTTTTCCTTTATTATATCTGTGTTAATGTAACTGGATCAAATCCGTGTTAACATAAATAAATAAATCTTTCCAAAACTACTGCATTTCCTGCAAGCCAGGATTTACAGTAGATACAACTATTAAAACACCGAAACACTAAAGTCCGGCGCGTCCCGAGGACATGAATGACTGTGTTGGGGTCCGCAACGAAATAAATCAGAGGATATTATTTGAGGAGAAGACAAGACTGACAAAAAAACGGACTTACATCTAATAACGTGCACCGTGGTCGATTTCTGCATGAAACAATTCATGCTATGCTATGCTACCTATGATAAATTACGACAGGATATAACCAGATTGTAGAGTACTTAGTTTTTATTCTAGAAAATTAGTTGATTGACCTTTTGTGCTACTGGGTCAAAGACAAAACATGTAGCGTAGGTACTTAGGTACTTATTTCAATTGAATAAAAAAGAACTGAAAGTCAAGAGGTTCTTAAAAAGTCAATAACTTATCAATACCAATAAACTTGAGGATACTTAGTAATATAAACTAGTTTCTAATGTTGAATGTATTAACAAATAACAAAACATTCGACTTTTTTACGGACAAGACATAGAAATCATGTAACGACTTAAAAATGGAAGAAGTCTCACCATTAAAACGTCCTTTCTTTGTGTAATTAATACATAACACACACAGAACTAAAGATACAATTCACACTGCTTCGCTGTTACAAGATCCACCGACATTGCAATAAACATACTATGTAAATATCTACTAAACGACTCAAAATTCTGTTCAAATTATTCCAGGAACTACTTGAACTTCATCATTGAGGAGTTGAAGGACCCCGTGAGGAACCTGCCCCGAGCTATCGCCATATCCTGCACCCTCGTCACTGTGGTCTACACCTTCACCAACGTCGCATTCTACACGACCCTCTCACCCACTGAGGTAGGTTAATTAGTCTGTGTAAAGATTAGGTACTTTTTTATGTAGGTAATAAGTCGGCAAACGAGCAGACGGATTACCTGATGGTAAGCAATCAGCGCCGCCCATGGATACCTGGAACACTAGAGGAGTTACGAGTGCCATGCCATGTCTTTTGGTGATTAGGGTTTCGCAGGTTACCGGAGGCCCAATTCTTGCCCCCCCAAATCCCTAATCGCCAAATGATCGGCAATGCACTCGTAACTCCTCCGTTGTTGTAATCCATCTGCTCGGTTACCATCCTATTACATAAAAAACAAAAAAACATATATTAGGATATAGGGACTTACAGACAGAGAAAGTGACTTGGTTTAATACTACGCAGATTGCCAGAAGAGTTTATATTTTTGTCATCCTGACTGGTTCTATGTCTACGTAGTAAAGTAAGTTAAAGAACGTCTGAAGGTTAGGCGTAAACAATTACTATAATTGCTTCGCTTTACAATAAAAGTAATAGGTATCCGATACTTGTGACCTTCGCTCGATAACGGTTGCCAAATAAAAATGTATCATAATACTTAAATTTTTAAAACATAATTTTGGTAGAGCAGCGCCAAGTTTGCAAAATATGCTTTAAGTGTGTGTGTGTGAATTTTTTTGAAGTTCGTAAATCTTGATTGTTTCTCCTAATGAAATCAAAAAGAAAATTAGTCTTGTATAATCTTGGTAATGCTAGCCATGGAACTGCATAGCCAAAGAAATTATCAAAGACAAAGATTTTCCCAAGTAACACATTTGCAAAAACACGTTTACATATAAAATGCATTATTTTGATGTATATTATGAGGTTTTAAATATTTAGGTTTGAACTAACTTGTTTTACCATATTCTTATGATCATTAAGATCTCATTAATAATAATAATTGAAGTCTATATATCTCTTTAGACGTTGTCCCTTTGTATCATTTCTGATATACAAAGGGGAATGCCAATTTTAGGCCCAGAGCTGCACAATAAATTGGTTTCAGTAGAAAAATACCTTGTTATTTTACTCATGTCTTGCATATATTCATAAGTCTGTGCATGATGGGATATTTTTTCAAAAACATTAAATAGATATGAAAATGACTAATCTTAGGAAACATAAAAATATTTTCAAGATGTTGCCTTTACAAAAAAAAAACTACCAAGAATGAATCGGAACAATAATAGTGATATTATTTTTAATAAACAGAGATATTTTTCCGAAAAGAAAATGAATTAATGAATATCATGTAATGGAAACTAATATTATTTCCATTAAAGAACAATTTTTTTGTGAAATAATAATATAATCGATCTATCGATTTTTTCTTTTTATGGCAACATCAAGTCAACTTTTGACAAGCCGCCGGAAAAAGTTAATGTCAAAATCATTGCTTGTTTGTTTACTTACGACTTGTGTATACTAATCGTGGTTTAAATTGACTACTTTCACTCATTAACTTTGAGGATTCTTCTATCCTTGACGACTACAGCCTGATTATGGATTGTGCTCCTGCTACTCATGACGACACTGGTGATAAATTGGATTTAGTATTAGACGCTTTGGCTTACGAACCCGGCATTCAGTCTGGACTTAGTATCGACAATGTTGATTTGGTATTACACCGTACACGCTTCGACCGACGACGAACCCGGCATTTACTCTGGACCTAGTTATTCACAACAGTCATCTACTGCTGTGAGCGGTGATCTACTTTGTTTATACTGCGGTTTGAATGTAGCTAGAATTCGAAGACATACTTTGGAAATCACTGTATCAAGTTCGAAATCTTATACAACGATGGATTAGCCAGGTAATTAATGATCATATATATTTAAAATCTCTTAGTACTTAATAGTATTTTAAAAGTACCTTATGTGCTGATTTTGTAACTGCTCTCATCTTTTCTTGTAGGTACAAGTTTCCAGTGATAGTCTAGTGTGCCATGCATGAAGGACAAATGCTTGGAATGAAATGCGACATACAACAAGATTTGAGCCAATTATTGGTCATGTAAATGTATGTGTCATCACTGTGGCACATCATTTTTAAGGTAACAATCACAAACATGGAATACAAACACTACTTGTGAAGCAGATTTTCAAAACATTACTGTTAATAATGAGATATAAGAGAATTCCCTGGTATAAATATAAATAAGTGATTTAATATTGATTGCTTGTGACACTTATTAACTTAAGCAAGCTCGCTCATACTATGGCGAGCAAATGAGATTTACTGGGGCATACTGTATAGAAGTATGTACTAATAATAGTAATAGAACAATCACTATATTTGCACAAATCTGTTCACTGGTAAGGACCAGAATTGCTAGTCGTCATGTTCGTTGCAAAAAGCTGTATATCGGTTTTAGTTGGCACTGTTGACACAGGCCATGCAGCAGTAACTGTATTGGTGGCTGGCGTACTGTAGGATGCTGTGCTTATGTCATGACCGTGATAATAATATGGTATTTAGGATGGACAAGGCATTTCCTGTAATACCAATTTCCATTCCAAAATAATGTATTTCCACCCGCACAATTTGTTGATGATGTTTTACTCATATATGGTGATGATCAACAAGAATAAATATGTAAAACTAAAGGTGTTTTGTGTTATTTAACTCCCAGTTATTATGCTTTACACTTCCACACTATAAAATTAAAATAATTATTATTTTGTTTTTTTAACGTTACTAGTGTTGATGAAATAATAAAACCTTTAATAACTTTTAAGTGCCAAGTATTTTTGATATAATTTCTTTTACCATTTGATTATTGGAATTACCCTCTATTATAATCATGAACTTTTATATGTGTGCACAGTGGGCCTAAATTACTATGGGGACTTGGCATTCCCCTTTGACATTGGCTTCAAAGTTCCCGCAATAAAAAGTTTTATGAAATGTTACCAATTAATACTATTATCTACAGGTTCTTGGTTCAGCGGCAGTTGCTGTAACGTTTACTGAGCGTCTGTTCGGTTGGTTTGCTCTCTCCATCCCGCTGTTTGTCGCTGCGTCTACATTCGGAGCCGTGAATGGTGTACTTCTTACTTCTTCAAGGTACAAAAATGTTGATAATTAGGCTAAGTGTAAATAAATATGAAGTTTGAAATAGAAAAGAAAAAAAAACTACTTAAAATAGTAGTTAAACGAGTTACCAGTAAGTAATTGACTGCACGGTTAGTGCGGTGCCTGGGAAACTGGCTGCCGTGCAACGTGTCGCGGGATTCGATTCCCGCACGGAACAACTCTTAAAATCCTAATGTGGGGCAACGTTTTTTTTTTTAAAGAAAAAAAAATTAAAACATAAATATTGAATCTATTAAATATTAACAACGTAACACTTTATAAACTGAACTATGAGTTATGTTGCTGGTGTGTTTCCTGGAACTTTAACCTTCATTCCATATCTATATGACACCAAAACATAAAAAGAAATATTTATTGAACTTATGTAAACAGTTTTGTTTTTCCTCTACAGATTGTTCTATGCTGGCGCGGCTCAAGGACAGATGCCAGAGATGTTGACGATGGTGAGCGCACGAGCGACCCCGGCGGCCGCAGTACTGGCTGTGGCACTACTCAGTCTGGTCTACCTCACTGTGTCTGATATCTACGCACTCATCAACTACGTCGGATTTGCTACTTGGGTACGTAATTTAACTATTTTGAAACTTCAAGTGGAGGAAGTAACGGAGGGTGACATTTTTTATAAAAACTTTTAAGATTTTCTCTTCTAAATGTACACCCAGACTCTGAAGAACTATATATTTGTGGATCACACAAAGAATTGTTGTCAGACTATTGTCAAATCAATCTTTAAAAATATACCTATTTCATACATTTTAATTATTTAAGGGGCTTATATTCATGCGCACGTGTGACATGTGAGACAACTGAAGTGTCGCTCAATTTGACAAAACAATGCTTTACCCAAAGATCATAAAATATTCATAAAAATAAAAGTGCAGTAAAACGCTAAATACACATGTTAAATATTTTTATCAAATTCGTACATAGTTTAGTCATAAAACCATACGTGTATCGGTCTTTATGTGATAGTTCATGTAATAGAAATAATTATGTTATTTTCTTCTAATTACAGTTAAGTATCGGCGCTGCAGTACTGTGCTTACCCGTGCTAAGGTATACGCAACCGAATCTCGAACGACCCATCAAAGTGAACCTTTTCTTCCCTGGTAAATTAACTGTTATCACTGTAATCATTTACTTATTGTTTTAATTACTCAATAATACACTCATAATGAGTTCATGAAGAAATAAGAACATTTAAAAAAAAATACGATTTTTCCCCGCATTGTTACCATAAACGTCATGACAATTATTAATATCCTATCTAGTCTACGTGATTGCATCAACAATTTAATTCCAAATACTGTCTATTAAAATATCATATAATTGTATTTCTCATCAATAATCATTAGGGGACCCAAATAATTTACTTTGCGGTTTTTAAATGGCACGTCTATTGTAAATATGTAGGTAACCACTAATGATTTAAACTACAGAACTTGTAAACTAAGTTGTATCTTTCAAATTACAGTAATCTACATAATCTGCACGATCCTGGTAGTAGCGTTCCCTGCGTTTGCATCTCCCGCTGAAACTGGAGTGGGATGCCTCATGATCCTCACGGCTGTTCCTGTATACCTACTCTTGTTGCATCCTAGGACTAGGATTAAGTGTCTCGGTTCTATTACCAGTAAGTACCTAACTAAAAGATATTATTTCTAGAAGAAAATAGTAAACTTGTAACCTGTTCATTAGTAAAATCATTAGTAAAAGCCTGTGACAATCTGTTTCCGAACTATTTTATATTATATTTGATGCCTTATTTTATTTTATGACTGATGGTAAGCAATCAGCGCCCACATAGTGTTGACGGCTTTGGGAAGTAAGAGATTTGAGGCTTAGCGAATTAAGGTATTGGAAGGGAAAGTGCCGTATTCATAAGGCAAGGTTCAGCGAAGCCTTGGATTCCTTTCGAGCCGGCCCATTACGGCCTTAGCATGCTTGCTCACTAGAGAACTTGAGCATATAAGAGAAAGGGTCCAAATTACTGGCACTGAAATTTCAGCTGATTTTTATTGGATTTACCACCTTATTCCGACATTGTAGCGTGTTAGAATCCGTTTGATAATATATTTTGTTTTCTTATTTTCAGATGTCGCTACCGTTCTCGTTCAAAAGCTGACGTTATCATCGCGGCCCAAAATGAAGGTAAATTCCTCTTTTTAATATACATACTTAGAGCTTATTTGTTTTATTCAAATAATATGTAGAAGTACCTACATCTATATAAAAGTATTGTTATTTAACAATTAATTTTATTATTTTACAGTGAACGCGTTCAACAAAATCAGCTTTCGACAACATATCCGACCATCGGTAAGGCAGTTTTACTTGTCTGTTTTACCATGAGAGTGCAAGAAGAACATTTTTATAAACCTCGTTTTTAGAATTAATATCAAAAACAATTTCGACAGCTATGCTTCAACTTGTCGATTCACTACCGAGCCTGCAGAAAGACCAAGCTTACTCAATGGTAAAACAGGCAAGTGTACAAGTAAATTTATATAAAAATGCTGTTGTATTTAAATTATATATTTAACGTGTATGATATAGACCGAAATCTTACACACTTGCGATTATTCTTCGTATGAATCTGCGATTACCATTAATCGCAAATGTGAACGATCGGCTTGTTGTATGTTTTAAATAATAATAAATGTAGTCATTTACAAATGTAATAATATGATACATCGTGTATTATCTCATATTTATAATAATCTAATACCTGACCAGTTTGACGTAGATTTGTGATTCTGATGATATTTTGTGGGTTTAAAGAATTATTTGCAGTATGGGTTATAAATATATTGTTCCTTATTTGTACCTATCTGTATGTTGTATGTATGCGTGGCTAAGCCACGTTTATTATAGAAATGAATGTTGATGGCAGCTAATGGTTTAGATGAAAGTAAAGCTTAAGCGTACGTATCATAATAATATTGTTGTGTATAAATAAAATGAGAAGTTCTGCGCGATTGTATGTATCAGCTTAATCGCTGAAAAGGCATAAATCATTTACCTACTCTGGAGTTAAGTCAAAATCTAAGTCATGCTTTATGCGTCAGTCTATTGTGGGTTAATACGTATATTCATTATTCATATAATTATTTCATTCAATGCGCATTTATTTTTATTATGATAGTGAAAACGCACTCAGTTTATTATAAAATGGTAGGTTAAGTTGCTTATAATTTTATATATTATTATTTCCTATTTAAAAATACTATAACTAAATATACTTTTTTGGTAAGAAAATAAATCCGCATAACATTTTTATGCGCAAAAACGAAGACACGCTCGAGAATGTTAATTAGACTTGGCTGTATCTACCGTACATCCGAAAAATTTGTTTTATATTTTTAAATCATAAAATCGCACACAATGATTTATTGCCAATATTCGGGAATAAGGTTGAACAAAAAATAAATTAAAATCATTATTTGTTCAACCTTATTATACTAATAAAAAATTAAAAAATGACAATGTTCATCAAACATTTTTGCATGTAACTTTTATTACGGCCCTCAAGAGTTCAGTGTGACCACAATAAAAATATAGTATGTCCTACCTATTCACGTTTAGTTTTTGCCGGGGACCATGAAATTCATAAGCAGTTTTACATAACAGGCGTATTTGAAATGGACAATACATAGTCTATTAAAAAGATGTTAGTAGTAGCTTTTGTATGCATATATCTGTTAGAACATCTAGTATCGTATCTTATGTGGAAAAAATATTTATAAGCATAGTCAATATTATTTAAAAATGTTATGACGAGGTGGGTACGAAAAATGTCTCTCGACCCTTTCTTTATAAATCATTGATCTGATTTTATTTTTTACGGCTACCTTGTGTTTTCTGGTAGCTATTGCGTTTAATTATAACTACCGGAGTAATTTTTGTTTGAATATTATAAAATAATTATGCATACGTGTACCATTGGATTGTGTTCTAGGTTAAGCGTCTAAGAAAGATTCGATTTCTATCAAGTTTTGGTTGAGAAATAATTAAGCAATTAATTATTATTATATCTTGTTCAATAACTCACGGGTTATTAAAAACAAAACGATAAGTTAGTACATTTATTTCGTTTAATCCAGTTCGATTTTGTCAGTATGGCTGTGCTAAACTAAGGACAAAGTGTTGCCATTCCCAAAGAATCATTAACATAATTTGATTTTCGTAGAATTAATTTTAGGTTTTATATTTGGATGTTTCTCTTAAGTTACTATAGAAGAAAATAAAAAATAAACTAATCAATTATGAAAATATGTATTAGAAAATATCATAGCTTGACTTTAAAAGTAGCATGTGTAATCATAATGTGTAAACATTAAGTTAAAATCATTTTATAAGGGCTGATGTTTCAATGCATTTAGAAGTTACCTGGGGAATAATTATGATGCTGTCGCGTCAGAATGTTTGTAAGACAGTGACGGCAACAATTTTATTTCTCAGATAACATTTATCTGACTATTGGAAAATCAGCCCTAAAACATGTATCGTGGATAATTAATAATTGGTTACAATTGATTGATTGTAGTGTGAATTGTTGGTATACTATTTGATGTTGTAATCATTATAATCATGGCTTCGTTTAGACGTTAAATTGTATTTTTTAATGTGTAAATATTTTTGGAACATACTCAAAACATTCCATTGCGTTGCTAGTTAATACTGCCACAGCGAAGTGTAGTGGCCACGTTAGGTGTATATTATAATTATTATGTGTATGTTCTCTCGTGTACAACGGTCCATTGATTTTTAAATAAAATAAATACCTAATAATTTTCTTCAATTTTAAGCAAGCATAAATTAGAATCATTGGGAAATTAAGACCAGTCCATCTTTAGGCCGAGGCCACGGTGCCTTATTGCGCTTGTCCCCGGCTGGACAATTGCCCTATAAGGCCCCGTCTGTGGTGGTCTATTGGCTCTTTGAGGCGCGCGCGGAACGCTACGCGCCGTACGCTCGGGTCTGCTTCTGGTCGGGCGGCGAGCTACCCTTACTCGCCTTCCACAGACCCGTGCTTACGGTGGCGAGAGAACATATCTCGATAAAAAAAAAACAGCCTATGTGTGTATTCCATTGTATCACCTATCTAAATACTAAATTACAACCAAATCGATCCAGCCGTTTTTGCGTGAAAGAATAACAAACATACATCTAGGTATACATTTTCACAAACTTTCACATTATTATATTATTATAGTAGGATGGTAGGATAAATCAATATCTTTTCAATAAATGTCCAAATTGCTGACGCCAATGGACCATTGTACAAAGAGTATTTAGATATCGAACTAGGTGTAAAAGATGTAAAGTTTTTGTAATCAAGTGTAATAATTATTTTGACTGCCTTTGTAACCGGTCTTAGTACCTGATTAGCTCCAAATAAGCAACAGAATGTATAAAAATATACCAAATTGTTGATCGCCGTAGTTCACACAGATTTCTAGGCCAATTAAAATGTTAATATTATTCAGTAACTTTAGTACTTTTGTATAAACTTTGCATTGCAGCTTTGAAGAAAGCAATGTTTAAAAGATCTTGACTACAATGTTTAATTTAAAAATAGAACAATTCTTACGATCAGAATCTCTATAAAACGTATAAATACATACGATTTTTTTTGTACTAGCAACACTTTTTTAAGTTTTTTATAAGTAAATTTAATGGTAAGGAATTAAATGTTGCGCTCGAATTAATAACTACAGAAATGTTGATGCAATTTTCAATGCATTTATTTTGCTCATTCCTTTTGTAATATTTATATGTTTAGATTTAAATCCGTTTGTCGTAGAATAATCATGTATTTGTATATCAATGTTATATGTGTCGATGTTTCTGTTAAGCGCAATGTCTTAAAGAGACGATATGACAATAATAAATTATTGAAGAAAGTTATTTTTGTTTTATTGACTTGTTATAAACTAACAAGATAGCCATAACTAACAACACAGTTCCGAATCATCACCAGAATGACTGCACGGTTGGCGCGATGGCTGGGCAACTGGCTGCCGAGCAACGTGTCGCGGGTTCGATTCCCACACGGAACAACTTTTTGTGTGAGCCACAAATTTTTGTTCCAGGTCTGGGTGTGAAGTGCATGTGAAATTGTGTGTTTGTAAACGCACCCACGACACAGGAGACAAAAAAACAAGTGTAAGGCATTGTTTATATAAAAAAGCTTGGCACGTAACAGATCATCATCAAGCTATAAGTGCGCACTGCTGAGCAAAGCTGTGCTCTTCTCACACGGAGAAGTTTTCAGCATTAATCACAACGCTTTCTCAAGGCGATTTCAGTCTAGGTTTACTCATGATAATTTTCTACGCCGTAGGTACCGTATGTCAGTGGTATCAAAATTTTCATAGAAAGTAGGTAAATAGAACTCACACTCCTATGCATAAGGAGCGGGTAACGTAGATAATAGATATATATATAACCGTGTAAGGGCGTACCATGTTGCGCCTAAACTCTATCGCTTTCATACATTTAATATAGTTAAAAGGTCGCCTTTAGAAAAGTATAATCAGCCATGGTGCCTAGCGTTTCTGGACTATTAGATAGCCTTTGAGTCAATCGAAACCTGGAAAATCAAAATCAAGTCGAAATCGGTGGTGCTGCAGTCTCTCCAGCGGTGCCATGTTAACCGTAGATACATCGAATTGTCAAAGTGTTTGTAAGTATAGAAACGCTACCATGTTCATCCGTCTCCAAGAAAACAACAAAAAAGTAATCCAATTGCAGAAAGGCGTGAGGCAGGGAGATGTAATTTCTCTTAAACTGTTCACGAACGCAGTAGAGAAACGCGGAAACGCAGTTACAAGCTTTTCAATTGGAGTGGACTTGGTATATATATTAATATATATTATTAGTATTAATAGCGAATTCATATCTTTCCTGCGCTTAGCCGTTGATACCATGCTCAGCTAACTCAATACCGTTTCCCAACAGATATCATTTCAAATGTCCATGTTGCACTTGTACCGGCCATCGTTGGGAATGACATCCTTGGTGTTTTAGACCACTACATATACCTAGGTCAGAAATTCAGCTAGGTAGGTCCAACTCCGATAAAGTGGTCACCTGAAGAAACCAACTCGGATGGGCGGCGGTCGGGATGTTACGCGAAATCCCACAGTACCTGTAGACTAGAATGTTCATTCTGTGTGTGTTGTCGGTGATTATGTATGGAACAGAGAAGTGGTATTGGTGTCTGATCTTCTGGCCTTCTAGAGACACTCAGAGTCGCTGAAGCGAGCTATGTCTCTAGGCCTCTTTGCATAGCAATGTGCCAGTGGACAGGCCTCTCATTAAGTGGACCAACGACATCGTCAGAGTCGCGGGGAGCCAATGGATGCAAGTGACGAGTTGTCGTTCGACGTCGATAACTAGAAGGAATACTGTTAAATGGGATACTATATTCAGCAGTGCGCGTCATCTGGCTGATGATGATGAGGATATTATACACAAAATATATTTCTGTTATTCGATGCAAAATAAGAAGGAAGATTACTTTTGAACTGAACTATCTACGATTAAGATACTATGTTGTAAGCTATGCTAAAGCTGTTCAATTTCTGTTTGTACGCAGATAGATACCCAAGTTTTTTTTTTTTACCCATACCCAAGTTACTGCTGGTTATACGTCCGCAATAACTAAACACCATTTTAAAGTGTCACCTTGACGGTGACACTAATGCACGACGCATGTCAAAAAGACGTCAAAGTCACATTGTTTTCATGGTGTTGTGTTGTGTTTCGCTGTATTGCCGTGGTATTTTTCTTATAAATATTAATAAAAATGGTTAAATTCGGCAAAAATAAATTCAAAGCTTTAAACAAAGCCGCCAAAAGTCAAAAAATTGTTGCCACAAGTCCTAATGTATCAAATAAAATCTTGAAAAAGAAAATAAATGCTGAAAAGAAGGTTACGTTTCAAAAAGAGGTTTTGTTAAAAGAAGCAGTTACAAAGGGCGATAACACTCTTGTGAAGAATGTAACAGCTAAGAAAGTAATCCTAAAATCACCAGAGAAATTGGGAAATGTTAAAGACAACGAGCAAAAGAATGTATCCAAACCAAAAACGAAGCCAGTTGAGAAAAAGAAAAAACGACAGAAAACACAACTAAGCGACACTAAATTAATGTTGAAATTAATGAACAACAAGAAATAGAACTCAAGTGCGACAACCCAAAAAGAGAAGTGCACATAATTGCATAAAGTACTTGTATTCTATTCTTACAAATGTGATCTACTGTTGTAGTTTAAATAAGATTAATTTAATAAATAAGTTACATTATATTTTATTAGTTTTATTTCATTGTTAGAAGTTACCTTTATAAAAAAACCTTGTTATATTCATCAAACCCCAAGTGAATGCTGTCTTTGGTGCACCTAATATCTTATTACGGAGCCTCGAATTACCACGATTGAAAGGTCAAAAAATATAATAAACACATCCCGTCGAAACAAAAGAAAAAAATATTTGCTGAATGAGAAAAACCAATACTGAAGGCATATAATTTCAAACATATACTTAATATGCTGATAACATAATGTTAATCATCATAATTAATCTGACTATAGTATTGAAAACCTTGACCCAAGCCAAAAAATCTGCTAAATCTTACCCAAGAAATCTTACCTAAGAAGAAACATTGGCTAAAATTATGAACATCAGAGCTCTCATCAAATAACATATTTACTTTTACTTTATGTAAGTACAATAATATGTTATTGAATACAACCCAAAACATTTCTAGCTGGGGTTGCGGTTGCAGGTCAAGTACAATAAGCCTCAGCCTGGAGCAGAAGGATTTATTCAGTGAGACTGATACCCCCTTTCGCCATACCCTGGGTGAGGGAAGTAATCTGGTGATTTTCCTTTCTCAAAAAGTGTTCACATTTCTTTCATTCATGGGTGCCTACAAGCAGAAATGTCCAATATACAAAAGCATTATTAGATACTAGTTTCTGCCAGGAACAACATCTACAGTACTAGAGAAAAAATAAGCACATGTGTTATTTTAGCCTGTTCACCTTCCTCAGTGGCACATTTTCTAGTTCTATAATAATTATAATTCTTCTAGTGAATGTAACAAACATCTCTATGAACTTGCCCATTATAATATTAGTAGCCATGTTAAATTGGAGAATTCTCAGTAAAGCACAATTTGGAATTAACCAGATTGTTTTGGCAAGTAACTGTCCCATCATTACATTGGACTCAACTGAAAGGGAGTGATTCTGTTCTCCTTTGCTTATCCTCGACATAGAAGCACGAAGTATAACAAGAAAACAACAATAGACATTTTATTGATTTATTTTATTTGAATAATCACATTACACATAGAAAAGGTAAGTCTCCGACATTTGAGACATAGATTGAAGTACACAAGTACTGTAAAACGGGATGAATAGAACTCGTAGTTCGTCGTTCATAACAGTTGTATGTGAACTAAGTTGTACTTTGGACTTTATAATTATGTCGTAAATCTTTTTGTTTTATGGGAACTACCCAGTATATAATACATCAAAGAATACCGTATATAACGGTAAAATAATTAGTAGAGCTCAATTTGAGAAGACCTATAAATAAGCGGAAGTCACATATATTTTCTAATAGTAGAAAATGCAAGCCTACACTAGTATATTATCTAAAAGTTGTCACACTATAATCTACAAGTAATAAAACTGAAATAATTTTGAGATACATTGAAACGAGTCTTGATTACAATAAATTGGCCTAATGCGCTATACAAGTAACTAACTATTTGAAAATGTGCACTAAGAAATGAATGATAAATGAGAGAAGAGAATCAGTTCTGAAAATAAATCAAGAATCTATATCCATATAAATAAGCAAATTATACCATATATTTATCTAATTATACTTGTCTTAACACCTATTTTGGCTTAGACCTGCTACTATAATTTGGATTTAGGAACTAAATCACAATAATTTCTTTATATAATTGGCCTTAAGTTTATGGGTTTAAGTAAACATTCCTTTAATAACTAAACAGCTGGATAAATTGTAATTATTTCATAATTAAAAAAACTATAACTTTCTTTTAGTTTATCATAGATCAGTCCTATGCAAACTCTTCTCTTGGGAAGTTTTTTATCAATAAACTTTTGACAACTGATATTTCACTTGAAACATAAAATTTATGTAACTTTTATGTTGAATTTCCAGCCTAGAAATATATCCTATTTATATAAAAATAATGTAAATAATACACTTTCGTGTAAGGAAGGACACATACTTAAAACATTGCATAATCAAACCATTATAGCTGTCAGGAATTTGTATCTAATAACATACTGACCACACTAACACCCGGTTTCTGAAAGGCTTGTCAATGCTAGAATTAACTAATCTCCTATTAAATCTCTTGTCAAGTAATCTGATTGGTTGTTAATAATTCAGTCAACCAATCAGATTACTTGACAAAAGATTAAATTGATTTAACAATGATCGGCCTTTCGGAAGCCGGGTGGAAATCAGTATAAATATAGCCCTATTTCCTATCTGTAAGATTCATGATCATTATATGCTGTATTCAAAGATCCGTACATGTTAAACAACTCTTATATTATTCCCTTTAACTTAAATGTAGCCAGTTGATAATATTTATGAACATTTAAAACCTTAAAGGCTGATTTTCCAATAGACAGATAAATGTTATCCGACCAATAAAATTGTTGCTGTCACTGTCTTAAACAAACATTCTGATGAGACAGCATCATAATTATTCCGCAGATAACTTATATCTAACCATTGAAAAGTCAGCCCTGTGTCAATAACTAAAATCCCTTTTTTACTTTCCTATCTAAGCAAATGGGTATAGCCGATAGCTTGCAATGAAGATTCCAATTGCTTGAATAAGAATATAAAGTGCTAATTGACATGGTACCGCTAAGTCAGTTCAAATTGAATACAACATAAAATGATCATACAACATACGCTATTGGTAAAATTAATATTGAAATATTATATAAAACTTGTTATATTGTGGTTTATTATAAATATATTATATTTGTCTTACGAGTTAGAAAAATAGGTAAATGAATCATCTATGCACAACATTGATAGCTGATGGGATAATTTATTGGGTCTGCTTCAAAATATTTGATTAGGTCGCTGTTTCACTGTAACAAATTCCTCTGTATATTTTTAATGTTAACTTACAACGTTTTTATTGTAAAGGAGGCTCAAATATAAAAATGAAGACAGACCAATTAGGATTTAAAATTCAAGTCCTATCCCTACATTGACCAAATTGTTATTTACTCATTGAATATTTTGACATTAAATAATTAATAGGGGTGTTTCCAGCAACACGAGACAAATTAGTATAAATTTGGTACAATATTGTACATTGTGACATGATAATATATGTAGTATTATTGTTCATACATTTTATTCATGAATAAGCTACTTTAATAGAAACTACAATAATATATTTGCTCATTCAGTGTGAAACAGCCCAGTAGAAACATATTTTTGTCTGTGGAAACATCCCATATGGTGATTGTGTGTAGTATGGTTCCTAATACCGTCCGCGGCCCCTTCCCCGGCCGCGTCCACGTCCGCGCGGGGAGCCCCGGGGTCGCTCATCCACGGCGGCGACAGCGGCTACTGGTGGTGGAGTCTTAGGTTTCTCTGGCTCCTGCTTCACTGGTTCCTCTTGCTTTGGTGGCTCTGGTGCTGGTTGTTCTTCTTGTGCTGGGCCTGAAATATTCACAATAGGTACACTTAAGACAATTGAAAAACATACTATGTTTAGCATACTATCGTCATAGTAATAAAAACCTCGAAGAGGGAGATAATGGACGGAGACAAAGCAAGACACTGACCAGTAGATAACACTGGCTCACAGAAAACCCGCATGAAGCAACACCTAAATTGTGTTTCGCTGTGTATTTCAGGTTACTGGAGGCTCAATTCTCCTCAATCATCCCCTATCCTTAAATCCCAGAAATCATACAAGAAACAGACAACACACTTCTAGTAAATCCTTTGGTATAACTTGTGTCCATGGGCGGCGATTATTGCTTACCATCAGGTAATCTGTCCTCTCGTTTGCTGATTTACACATAAAAAAAAAAACACTAAAAACGCCCGTGATCATTTCTACCCGCAGTATTGAGGTAGTCACCAAAATGATGTCGAATCTACTTCCAACTAAGTTGGGTACAATGGTTAGCTCAACCTGACTGAGTTGCAGGTCAAGCTGACGGGAGAAGTCACTCAGTAATTTTATTCCCTCCAAAAAAACCTACTTCAATCTACAGAAAGGAGTATGTTCACCTGTTCATGGCCATGACCATGATCACGGAACTTACCATTTTTCTCATCCTCCAAGATCTCATCGACGGTCTGCTCCCAGTTCTCCATGTCCTCGCCACCATCACCACCCTCACCATCCTCTTTGTTCAAGATGGAATCCTCCGCAGCTGAATCCAGGAGTTCATCTTCTGAAAAATGTGTATTTATTAGTACTAGAATTGAAGAGGCTACCGGCGATTGGGACCACAAGAGCTAGGACCGCTGTCCCAGTCGCCGGATCTGTTAAAATTCAATAATTTTGTACCGGCAAGTGGGACCGCGGTCCTAGTTTGTGGTTCCAGTCGCCGGAAGCCTCGAATTGAACAGGATGCTATATTGAATTTTTTCATATTTTTTAGGCTGTTAAAGTCAGCATCAAGTGACTACATGTCAAGACAAATCTTTATTAGCACAGTATCATTCATCATCAGCCGGAAGACGGACAAGGACTCTTAGTCCTCCACGTCGCCATCCATTGACTCCCCCGTCCAAGCGACTCTAAACAATCAGTAGTATTGTAACTAGTGATGTGCCGCATCGTTAGAAATGTATATCCGCGGATACGGATCTATATTTTCTTATTCGATTGGTGTCGGTACCTGCGACCTTAAAACGATAGTTGACGGTACGCTCGCCGCAACATCAGGCCGAACAGGGTTAACTTGCATTGCGCGGGTGCTACTACTACTACATATAGTTTTAGTCATGGTTTAGTGTGACCCTGTACCACATACATTGCTTTGTTAAATGTTTAAGCAGTTTTCCAGTGCAACTTGGAAATATTTTATGATGGTAAATTATGAAAAAAAAATGTTAATACGGTAGTTTCCCTAGTCAAATTCAATACTTTTATCCAAACGTCAAAAACGATAATTTTCTATGAAATTTGTATGAAAAATTGAGCTATGACGTCATAACTTTTTTGCGTTAAATAGCTTACTTATTTCTTAATAATTAGCTAAAAAAAAATCTAAAAATTAGTATATAGATCGATGGATGAATAAAAGTATAGTTATTTTTCAATATTTTATTGTATTGAAACGTCGAAATAATTTATTTTTAACGTAGGAAACTACCCAATTCTATCTGATTACCCGAAAAAGATCTGTAAAATATCTGCGTGCAAAGTAACGGACACGAATTTTTCTTTTCCTTCGGATATCCGCGGATACAGATATTCGGGACATCACTAATTGTAACATCAAGCTTACCTTTATTTTCTTCACCATTCTCATGTCCATTCTGCTCGGTTTCATCATCAACCTTGCGACGCTTGGCATCGGAATTGTCATCAGCGTCCAACGGTCTCTTGTTACTGTTTGTGTCATTACCCTAATAAAAAAAAAACATATTAATTATAAAACAATTAAGTATCAATCAATATAAAATGGTTAACATTGTAATAAAAAAACCTTTCTTTTAAATACTATATAATATGCATGTGTTGTTAAGCGCATAGCTCAACAATGCCTGGACCAATTTAGCCGAATCTTTTTTGTTGTCATTATTATTCAGCCAAGAAAAGTTTCTTATCGAAGAAAATATAAGAAAAGGAAAGGGAAAAGGGACCCTTTCGTGGTTAGCGAGATAGTTGCGACCCAAGCGTGGGTTGGTCAATAGTTCTTAAGCCTTTGACTGCCGACAGAAAAACGTTGAAGGCAAATCCTCCGCTACCGTAGGTCACTGGTGACCTACGTGGCGATTAACGTGTTAATAAAACACAATTTGGTAATACAGTTATCATGCGTGCTTAGGGGACATTCATTATCAACATCACCACAATTTGACATGAATAACAAAATAACATTTAAACATTACATAAAATTTAAAATATAGACGATAAAGGATTGTTTTTTGTATAAAAAACGTTGCCCGACACTAGGAATTTATCCTGTGTCGTGGGTGCGTGTACAAACTTATAATTTCACATACACATCACACCCATAAAACAACAATTTGTGGATGTTGCACAAAGTGTTGTACCGTGCGGGAATCGAACCCGCGACACGTTGCGAGGCAGCCAGTTGCCCAGTCACCGCGCCAACGGTGCAATCGATTAAATTAAGGTAATCACACTTTAACACTATTAAAATAATCGTTTACATTCAGTAATAGTTAACACCACCCTATGAAATAAAGAATTAAAACAATATTGATAAAAACTTAACAGGGAAAAAGATAGTTTTACGAACACTTATAATAATAACAAATATTATAGCATGCCGTTTTTTCTCACAACTGTGAGACTGTTCTCTCTAACATAAAACATTTGCACATACATGCCTTACAAGAAGAAAGGAGTATCTATACACAAATATTATATTAACAGTTTGTTTTGTTTAGATGAAGAATTGAGAATTTCGAAAGTAATTTCTTTGACTTACAATGCAATCGATCAACAATTTATCATTTTAACATAACTTTTTGGTGTACTTATTAAACGTTACAAATCTCTTTTACACCGGGTTTCTGAAAGGCTTGTCAACACTAAAATTAACTAATCTCCTATTATATCTCTTGGGAAGTTATCTGATTGGTTGTTGATAATTCAGTCAACCAATCAGATACTTGACAAGAGATTAAATTGATTTTAACATTGATCGGCCTTTCGGAAACCAGGGGTTAGTCTGTCAAAATTGGTAATTTTTGGCTCTTTTTCTATAAAAAGTAATATTTGTACATTTTTTTATGGGATTCGGCTGGAACCAATTTTTGGGTCACTCCAGTCGTGCCGACCCATTCGTGTCGAAACATTGATTTTCCGCATTTTTATAAAACAAATTTAATCATAGGTAAATAATAAAAATGAAAATTGTTTTAGAAAGAGATTTTGTTTATAGATTATTAAAAGTAATGTTATAATAATGTTTATCGGTCGCATTGATTCAACAATAGGAGTCCTATCAACATGTATCATGCACTCTGTATCCATACCGATGTTCCTGCTATCGGGTACGGGTATGGCTAAACGGATGTTTAAATAAATCAATATTAGCATAACACTCTTATATAAATATGGATAAATCAATCTCTTAATATTTAGATATTTGTACAGAGTAGTTGATTTAATATTTGTAGCAGCTGCTTGGACATCAAGGAGATTGAACAAATATATAACTGTCTCATCCATTTCTGAGTGAGTCTATTACCGGTTAAAAGTTGGAGGTATTATCCATTTTCTTATTTACACATACTTACACACATTATTTTAAATATGTAATCACTCAGTTGTGAGGTTAAACAAAACGAAGTATAGTCCGGCCTAAGGACACATATCAACCGGCCAAGAAAAGGATATTTTCTTTTACAGTTTTTCTAATAGATGGATATGGCTTCCATAATATATTTTAATTTTTAGTTGTTTAGTAATAGTAGTAGTAGTAGTTTTTACTGTGTTAATCTATAAGTTGAATTTTCTCAACAAATTTAAAAACATTGTTTAAGAACTTACCAATTGAGTGCCACTCTTCTCAGCAAGGAGTCTGGTGAAGAGCTGATGATGTCTCCAAGTCCGGAGATGGACCTGAGCGGTCTCATCAGTATCCAGCAGCTTGCGGCAGAGGCTGCATTGTACGCAGCGGAACTCGGAGAGGAATGAACCGCCTACACCACGTTCAGTGCTGTTGAAAATTGAAGACAACATAATAAATAACAAGCTCATAATGTCGTTAGAAGTAGAGGAGAAATTATATTAGCTGACAATAATTTTTTGCCACTATGTCATACACAACATATCAACAATATGGTAAAGATAAAAAATATAGTTATATTATATAAGAAACAGTTTTAAAAGGTAAATGTTAGTTAGCAGGTGGTTGTAAAATCTTTGTCGAATATAAAGTCTTTTAGTTGGCTGACGAAAAAAAATTAGAAGAGAGCAGTTTAAGTATAGGAGAGCCATGCTAGGAAACGAATGGCCGACAGAAAAACGGAACCACACTTGCGTTATGTTTCGCGACTTTTCCCCCACTTTCCAACCCCTAACCCAAAAGGATTGCAATGCTTCTGGTGTATTGGGTCTTTGTTATCAGGTGATTATTTTGCTTGTTTTGCCGTCTCAACCCATAAGATCACAAAATTGAATGTTTTCTAACCATATCGTTATTTTAACACCACTTGTTTCAAGTCCTATGCAATAAGTTACCTATATAAAAGGATGAAAAAATTAACTTCAGTTACATTACACCTACCTGTAAGCAGGGAACATATCCTGGGTGGCTCCGGTCAAATCATCACCCTCCTTGTAATCCAGAATGGTCTTTTCATTATCCAGCTTGGACTTCTTCTCTTCTGCATCACCCTCAGGCTTGGCTTCACCTTCCGCCTCATTCTTAACTTCATCCTGTATTCAGAATTCAATATAATATTATAAATGCGAAAGTAACTCTGTCTGTCTTCTTCACGCCTAAACTACTGAATCAATATCTGTGATTTTTTGGAACTCGAGAAAGGACATTGGATAGTTTTTATACCAAAAATCTGCAGAGAGTCACTATTCCACGCGGGCAAAAGCTAGTACAAAATACATTTAGAATAAAATTAAAAGAACCTGTGAAGATTTATGAAAATAATGACCTATTAAAGTGAAGTAACTGAGAAAAGATCTACTAGTTACAATTCAAAATCTTTAATTCCAACTTAATCGCACACATTTAATTAAGTAAAAGTCACAACGGGACTCTTATTCACGACTAGCTTATCGGCAGAGCGTCGAAGTCTGTCCTAGTTTCGGATATTTAAGAATTGAGAAGGGACGGTGGGAGGGGGAGGGATTGGGCCTCCGGTAACCACACAGCGAAACACAACGCCATGGTATCACTCCGGTCGACCCGACCCATTTGTGCCGAAGCTTGGCTGTCGCACACTTAAGGAGTCCCACTTGTTAAAGTTTAAAGAACTTTATCTATTTACAAACCTGGTTTTCTCCTTCTCCATCCTTAGCCTCAGCATCATCACCATCTTTGTCCGTTCCATTCTTGTCATCGTTGCGGCGACGACGCTGCCGATCCTCGCGCAGGTACATTTGCTCCATGTTCAGGGTCGAGATAACCATCACTGAGGCAGAAACAATAAAGTTGTAAACTTGTAATACATGTTAAATAACTAGTTTTCTATTAGAAACTGAAAAAAAAATACTGACTTTGGTTGCCACAAGAATGTTCTAGATTGAAAAGACTATTTGAATCGCACATACCCACTTCTTTTTTTTAAACATTTTTATTTCTCAGAGGCACATTAAAAGCAACTACAATAACGCCAACGTATCTTGGCGAGTCTGAAGTTAGCCGATTAGCTGCCCAGTACACAATTTTGTTCTTAAAGATCCATTGCGCAGACAAACGGCTAACTTCAGACTCGTCAAGATACGTCGGCCGTACTGTACATTTCACCAAGATCTCTCTTACCAATCACACTCAGCTTACCAATAACAAAATTAATTAATATTCTTTCTATGATTTAGGTGTTTCATTTTTGTGGTAGAACAGCAAACAATCACACTGATTACCTGATGGTAGGCTATCAATGCCGCCCATAAACACCCACAAAACAGAGGAGATAAGAGTATGTTGCCAATCTTTTGGGATTACAGTTGTGAAGATTTAGGGATTGGGGGACGGATTGGGTAAGTAGGGTAGATCTAAAACTCAAAACCCCCTTATTACAAAACAAGATTTATCTTTAGTCCAGGTTTAAACCATTGAGTCGGGTTTTGAATTTTGAATGTTATTGTCATCTACCTTCAATTCAAAATACAAAAACTGGCTCAATGGTTTAGTCCTAGACTAAAGTAAAACCTTGTTTTGTAATAATGCCGAAAATGACTATTGCTTTTAATCACGAGCCCTCAGTCACGAGAGAAGCCATAGTTTGCCTGTCACAAATACTTAATTCATGCTAAAGACAAGAAGTTTAGGACGATTTCCTACTTACCCTCAGGCTTAGGCTTGGTAATAATCTCCTGCTTATCCTGCATATTCCTCAAATGCTCGGCAGTGAGGCGATGCTCGTCGAGCTCGATCCTGGTGGGCATCTCCTTGTGGCAGGATGTACAGGTGGGATGCAGGTACTTCTTCAGCTTGCGATGTCCCACAGTGGTTCGGTGGATGGCTCCGTCAGCCGCGTACATGTCACACATCGCGCAGTAGAAGTCCCTGGCTGGCTGCTGACCTGCTTTACGGGTGCGTTTCATCTCGCGGATCTAGGAGACAAATGTTTTTTTTAAGGTGGAGTTTGTTGTGTAGCTTCATAAGGCAATATAACACAAACATTTGGTTGAGGTGTGGTACGCAGATTGGCGAAACCCTGAATTAATACATAGGCTGCTTTTTATCAACATTCAACATACATACAACGCGGGCGCCGCCCGGGCGGAAGCTAGTCATGTCAAAAACTATGAAAATTACCTTGAACTCCTGTCGCATGGTATCCGCGGTTAGGGCATAGCTCTCCGCAGTCTTCGTCATCATAATGGCATGAGCTCGTCCACTCAGATGGTTCTCAAAGGACCTGCCGTCCCACATGCTCTTGTTACAGATGTGACACTTCAACAGCTGAGGGTTGATGTCATCGTATCTGGTCTTCGGAGCCTCCTTCTTGGTGTCATCACCCTTCTCCTTATCTTGTTCAGTTGAAGCAGCATCATTCTTCTCTTCTGTTTCACTGCGGGGTGGTTTGCTGGTAAATAAAGTGCAAATAGTATAGAAGTATTACCCACTTACGGGACAATATCTATGCAGGTTGTAGCACACGTTTATTGACATAGTAAATTAGCAATACACTAATAAGGAGGCCAGGCGAGTTGTGTTGTGTTCAGTATCTGTATTGGAGACATCTTTCCATAATGTTAAGTTGTAAAGATTGCAACAATTGTGATGTTTTCAATTGTCCATTTCCATTAAAATTGTCTAGCTGTATATGGATGTAATCTTCCTTTCCTTTAGTTGAAGATGAAAGCTTTTGAATGCTGTTAATTAGTAAATTCAATGTTATTACACACTTACCAATATGACACATGGCTAAGGTTTATGAATCCATTACAATCCATAGGAGGTAGCATTAAACAGTATATAAAAACAGGTGCACAAACCAGTACAGGGCAGTGCACCCAGGGTTATGAAATTCCAATTGTCAAGTCCAATAACAAACCAACATACAGTATAGACAGGTATCTAGGTATACCTGCCTATGGTGAAGACAATTTTTCACAGAAATATAAAGCAAAACTTTCGAGATTTGTCACAGAAATATATTTGCACCTCAGATGAGGCAGAAACTATTGTAATGCCAATTCGGCTAAAGTTCAGAGGCCGGTGAACGTAAAGTGTTAAGAGATTTATTGCTGTGAGGCTCGGCCCCAACAGGGGCACAAGAAATTCGGTGTCACCACCGGAAGGAAACATTCAGGGTTCCTTACCTCTCCTTAACAGGTTTAGCCTTTGAATCGGCCTCCTTTTTCGGGGAACTCTTGTTTTGTTGCCTTTGCCCATCATTGGGCCTATATGGTTTACGATTGTTGTTGACACGCTCACCGGAGCGATTGTAAGTTCCCGTACGCCGGAAATTACCTTGATTGCCCATCTAAAGGGAATTGATCAGAACATGTGTGTTAGTAAGAAGTCTGCCAGGCTCTACGAGCCATGAAGAGATGCTGAAATTTGAAATACTTCAGATTTGTCATTAAAATGTGATTATGAAATTATTTGCACTATAACTGAAGATTCTGGGATCCAGCAAAGAGGCTCTCAGTAAATTATATTTTCTCATGCATGAAAATAATGGAGGAATTAGGTACTAGATAATATAAACATTAAAGCAGGAAAAGTTTGCACAAGATCTAACATTTTCAGTTCTGACAGAGTATTTATAATACCAGACAGTAAAGAAATTTGAATGATGCATAGGTCATTGCAACTGTAAAATATAATTTATACTGAAGTCCTACTCCTGTAGCTTTCCAAACCCTTTTTAAAAGATTGTACTTACCCTGGTAGGTCCGTAACCACGATCATACCGACCCACATTGGGCCCGAAATCACGTCTGATAGGCATGTCGAGGAGTGAGGGGACAGGGTTCTGACGAGGTTGTAGAAGATTGATGATGTTGTTGGCTAGAGCGAGAGTAGCCTCAGTAGAGCCCCCTGAGAGGGGGAGCAGGTTGGGCATGCCGCCGCCAGGGCCGCTGCCCTGCCACGGCGACACTCCGCTGCGCCCGAAGTTCTTCCCGCGATCATTGCGTTGGAAGTCCATACGACGCCCACTGTTGCTTTGCGGTCTACGATTCGCCATCTTGTTATCTAGACCAGAAAATGTAGCTAGCAAACATCAGATTGTATGAGCATACTAGTGAACGTTGTTTCGCGTGGTATTTAATTTAGCGTTATTAGAAAGTAGAACGTAGCCGGCCGGCAGCGATGAGCTAATTAATGGACCCTGTATTTATTTTCTAATATTCTTGTTTTATTAAAATAACGCAGTTAATGCATTCGAAATACACAATAAATTAAAAACTCTAATATAAAATGTTATTATTTACATAGAAGATAAAGAAAGCATAAAACAACACAAAAACGCTGCTTACGTAGCCTTTTTCGTAATTGATTTTCCTAACATTCACCGTGTCGTATTCCATATCGAAAGATTCAAGTCTTAGGAACTTAAATTAGGGTTAATACTTACAAAAGAAAAGCTCGAAATATCTCCGCAAAAGGATAGCACCAGCACAAACAATTTATTATGAGTAAAATTAAAATATTTAACGCCGAGACACCAAGCCGAGCGCCGCCGTAAACGTCAAATGTGACAAAGATGGCCGCTGGCAAACCGCGACGCGACTCATCGATATCAAACGGATCAATGGTTTTTGAGCATTACGCTGTTAGGTGATATGGCGTGGCGTTAGTGTGTTTTGTATTGATTTTTTTTTACCAGAGACAGACGATTTCTTTCTGCTTCTTAGACTAAATGTTGACTGGTAGGTAGGTAAACGAAGAAAAAGCTTTCAGACAGGCAATAAAAGCCTCAATTAACATTTTAATATATTATTAAATCGTTTATAATGATAATGAGAATATCATTACATCGTTGAATAATAATATCATTTTAACTATTGAGATGCTAAGCTTATTTATAAGATAATAAGAGTGAATAATTGTGATTTACGGTACTTCTTAACTATGCACGTATTTTGGTTTTGTATTGCAAACAATTAAAACTCACCTTTAGAATGATAAGGGCAACACTGGTTTTGCTGTCAAGAGATTTGACAATGTTATGTGACATTGGCGTTTATGCGGTGTGTTTTTTGGGATTTGCTATTGAAAAACAGCCCTTATTACATGGCCATAAAGTCATGTCATTCTCAGATGTTTGTTAGATAATAAAAATCAAGATCGAGATAGAGGTTGTTTAGAAGAATAAATATATTCCAAACCCACGTTAAACTGAATTATATTAGTGCTGAAAGCGGATACCATCCTCTTCTGTGGCTAATTTTATCCAGGTGTAAAGAAAACTTAAAAATGGACGACTTGGAAAACGAAAATGAACAAAAGCGAACGAAGGTAGGACGTTTTTCTAGAAAATTTCTGTAAATTTGTATTTCGACCGATATTTAACTTGAGGAATACCTTTAAAGTAGCTCTGGCCTTTGATTCGAGTGTTATGACATGGTGTAATACCGTATAAATTGAATAAGTAAAAAAAATACCACGCAAGTTGCAAATAATGTTTCAACTTTGTTTACAGTTCGTTCTATTGTTTATAATCTCTTTAGCTAATGCTTTAATATTTTATAAATGATTAACACAACTATTTATAAATGAAACTGCTTCTAAATATGTATAGACCTAATATTTTTTTACTGCCTATTTAATAGTCAGAATTAAATTGTAAATTACTTGTTTATATTCTTTAAATACCCTGTGGTAATATGTAAACTTGTAGCGTCTTAAATAGACAGCTACAATTCTCATGAATATTCCTTTTTTTGTTAACAATAAATTAATTGTAACTATAATCAAGCTGCATCAGAAATGTGGTTAAGGCTTCATTAGGTTTAGTCGAAAAAAACTTTTCAGCACATTGAACATTTTGCTTTCACTTAGAGCTGTCAGTAAACAGCGTGAATAAGAGGATGGGACAGCAGAATTAAGAAAACAATGAAATAGTATTTTATCAATAGATCACTTTTCTCCACCTGGGTAAGGTGAGAAGGAATGTAAGACCCTTTCGGACTTGTAAGCAATCTATAAATAAAAAAATAATCTATGAACCAAGGTAGCAGATTTATTGCGCTTGCATTTGTACTCCCCACTGGATGACAGCTTCAAGCCAACAGAATCTCTTTTCTGCTTCACACAGATCACATCTCTATGTGATACAAAAATGAATAGCTTTTTGCGTCTGAAAATTACTGTCCTCTGAATCTCTTTAATCTATATTGTAAAGCAAATGCTATAAAGTATTTGATATTATAAATTTCTTCTTCACATGCACACAGACTCACATATTTATTAGCATAGATTAATTTATGAATAATGATAAGAAATAAATTTATTAGTCCACTTGTTACAATTAGGTACATTAGGTCTTTATTGAAGTAACTTACATTGTAAATGATTGTTACCAAGAGTGCCGGTATGGAGAAAAGCCCTGTTTATAAAATATAGAATAAAAAATAAGAGTACATTATTTATTACAATATTATACATACAGCTAATAGACCACCACAGACGTCAGTAAGAGTCTGACACTCTCTCTCGCCTTACCCTGGGCGAGAGAAGTCATTTAATGATTTACCCCTATTTAAAAAAGTGGTCCCCAAACTAGGCTATGGCCTGTATCTTGTGTTGTGTGTCAGTTTTAGATTAATTTGGATATGCAAACTTTTTACTCTTCTGGGTCTATGACTATATAATGTGGTTTCTGATTTCTATACTTAAATAAAGTAGCTAAGTATAGCCCATAATAATAATGCTTGTAAATAAAATTTATAAAAATGTAATACCATGTTTTCATTAAGAGGTTTGATTTTAAAACATGTTTCGATGTTTGTCTGATAAACTTTGAACTGTGTACTTTGAAAATGTACTTAAATAGTGTTCAGTGATCATAATTCTAATTATACAGAAAAGTATGTTTTTATCTTTTGTAGTAAATTCAACATATTTTTATTTTCTATAATATCCATTATGAAGTCTACACTTTAAAAAGTTTATTGTTAAATTAGGGGCACTTATAAATTGATACTCATGTTTAAAAAATCCGATATGTAATGATTAATGATTACTCTCATTTGAAATGTGATTAAATCAAATAACCAATGTGGAAGAAAATTTTGGACTACTGATTTGACTTGGAAATGACTTAAAAAAAAATCCATGAAGCAAAAATATGTAACATATGTATGTATTCTATGTAAAGGGTTTAGAGGACGGGTCTAGCTAGGCTTTAGTTTTAGAAAAAAAGAGTAGAGAGGCTGTACCTTTTTTACTGAAACTCTCTTCAGCTTAACAATATTAGCATAGGACTTGAACCATCTTTATTTTATAAGTATACTAGCGACCCGCCCGTGCTTCGCACGTATGTATATTTGACATTAAATCTATTCACTAATTAAGTTCTTTTCTCTTCAACCACTATCTATTGGAAAAAAAACGCATCAAAATCAGTTGCGTAGTTTTAAAGATTTAAGCATACATACATACATATACAGGGACGGAGAAAGCAACTTTGCTTTATAGTATGTAGTGTAGTGATGATGATCACCAGTTCCTGATTTGTTATATTATCAACTTCCAGAGTCGCAGTCCCTCTCCAGGCATCAAATCGACAGCGGTGGTGAAATACACCGCCTTCCAGAGCCCCGTGGGCTACGCTCGTTTACAATGTAACACGGATTTGAACATGCCTCCCTCCAACTGGGGGGCGGCCATTGACTCGTATGGACTGAAGCAGATATTGACGAGGGGCACTGGGCTATCCAGGTATGTAATTTATTGGATTATTTATGTTGAATTTTTTTTAGTCGGAAAGATTATGTATGCAAGAATTATATCTTTTTATATATAAATACTAGCTATTTACTCGCTGGTCGGCTCCTATGGATGTAACCGCTCTAATGTCAAATAGACAAAATATCTATATTTTTTTAACTTCTAATACAATCTTCCTTGTCGTCTTCAGCTTCAGGATGGCGCACATGTTCCCTGACTGCGTGGGGGAGGTGGACGTGATATCAGGTGCCGAGTGCATCAAGAAATTACTCAAGTTACCGTACCAACCCAACGGAACTGTAAGTATTTCGTACATTTTTTTAAAGAGTGCGAGATCTCTGCTTTGCCACGATGGGACCGGCTCGACCGGAGTGATACAACGGCCTCAAAGAAAACCAGCGTGAAATAACCAGTGTTGTGTGTCACCGCGTGAGTGAGGTTACTATAGACCCGATTTTGCCCCTCCTTCCACTCCCCCAATCCCTAAATCACCTAAATCCAGTCCCCAAAAGGTTAGTAACGTACTCGTAACTCCTACGTTATTGCGAGTGTCCGCGAGCGGTCCTGATTGCTTACCATCAGGTAATCCGTCTGTTAGTTTGTCGTACTATCACACAAAACAATTGCGGATAACTAAAGCGTTGTGATTCAGCGTCTGAATCACAACGCCGCTACTGGTGGCTAAACCACCCGCTACAAAAGCTGGCAATTAGTTCGCACTTGTATGTCCATGGCCGGTTTTGATTGGTACCAGAAGGTACCAGATGGTAAGCAGTCGGCGCCGCTCATGGAACCCGTAAAACACCAAAGCAGTTGCTAGTGCCTTGCTGGGTTTTAGAGGATAACGGTTTCGGATGTTTAAAGATTGGGGAGAGGAGAAGGGCAATCCCTTTCCCTCTTGCCAACTTCCCGTAACCTCGCTCACATGGTGAAACGCAACGCTGTGGTTATTCACGCCGGTTTTCTTGAGGCCGTGGTATCACTTCAGTCAAGCCAACCCATTCGTGCCGAAGCTTGGCGCTCATACACTTAACATGAATATGTTTGTTTGGTCATTTTCTGTTATAAAAAATGATATTTTTATGTATTTAAACTATCCAAATGCTTATTATAGGTAAGTATGATGGTGCACCGCGTCGAGAATACTCTTCTTTTGGACGATTTCGACGTGTACGATTACCTGATGAAGTCCGAGTGGTCCTGGCTGAAGGATTTCTTCTACGAGAACATTTTGAAGACCATGTCTGAGCAGGTATGTTTGCATTTTGCTAGTCGTAAAAAGTAATATGATATTTTTTAATTTTGAAGTTTCGAGTAGTTTATTAAGAGCTCCTGTAAAGCTCTAAACTAAGTCATGTTAATAAAAAGTATTTTATTTCTCAGTTATATAAATATTATTGTAATAGCTTACGTCTGCGACTTTGCTCGCGTGTTGTTTTGACAAAAAACAGCCTATATGCTATTCCACGATATTACCTTTCCACATACCAAATTTCAACTAAACCGGGCCAACCGTTTAGCTTGAAAGAATAACAAACATACATCCATATTAAATACTGACAAACTTTCATATTTATAATATTAGTAGGATTAGGATAGTAGGATTAGTAGGATAGTAGGGTTAGTAGAATAGTAGGATAAGTAGGATTAGTAGGATACTTAGTAGGATTACCCACCATATTTTCATCATAGTACCATTTATTTTGATTAAATTTACTTACATGTTAATAATAATAATGTTTGGGTACGTTGGTGTAGGAGCGCATGTCCCTGCGTCTGTCCCCGCCGAGCTCTGCGCTCCAACTGACGCACAAGTTCCTGTCGCACAGCGTCGCTGACCGCGTCGCCGCCGCCCCGCAGCCCATCCCGCATATATCCGCCTCAATGTGTCTCGCTGACAAACGTAATACTACATTTTATTTTATTTATTTTAATTGTATACTGTTACAATATGAAAACTTTGTATTGAAAATTATATTTATTGTAATATTCTTAGAAAAATTTATAAATACTGTTTTTGAAGCGATGCGTCGGTAAAAGACCAGACGGATTACTTGATGGTAAGCAATCGGCGCCATCATATACCAAAGGAGTTGCTACAAGTGCGTAGCCGGCCCTTTGTTCCTGTTTAAAGTCTGAAGGATTGAGGATTAGGGGATTAAGCATGGGACTTCGGTAACCTCGATCATACAGTGAAATACAACCAACGGTTCACTCCGGTCAAGTCGGCTCATTCATGCCGAATCATGACTTTCCTACACTGAACATATAACAGAAATTCAATATATTTCTCCTACAGGCCCATTCCTCCCTGAACCAGAGACACGTGCGGAAGAACCGCCAAACGAACACTTATACAACCGCAATGTACTCTGGACCTTTGAGGACATCCATATGCTCATTGGGAGCGACCTGCCCATCTTCGGAGACAAGGACCGACCCTGCGTCAGTCTTAGACTCAGGGACACGAGGGAACCCATCAATGTCCTCACCGGGATTGACTACTGGCTGGACAACCTCATGTGCAACGTCCCTGAAGTCCTCATGTGTTACCATCTTGACGGAATAGTCCAGAAATATGAACCGATGAAAACTGAAGACCTGCCCAATATGGAGAATTCAAAATTCTCGCCAAAAGTTATAAGGAATGTTGCTCAAAATATCCTGTCTTTCTTAAAGTCTAATGCGACTAAAGCTGGTCATACTTACTGGCTGTTCAAAGGACCTCATGATGATGTGGTGAAACTATACGACCTGACGTCTCTATGTCCGGATAGTTTGGATAATCCGTTCACGACTCCGGTGGCCATGCTGCTGTACCGCGTGGCCCGAAATATGCGCATGACGAACAGGTCCAAACATGTCCGCCAGCTGTTGGAACATGTCATTGAGTTGCTGAAAGAAGAGAGGTATCCTCAAATCATAGCGTCCTCCCACTATATGCTCGCTGATTTATACGTACCCGCCACTACGAATCCTGCTAATCCAGATTTTAAAGGTAAGCATACGTTTTTTCAACTAATATTATAAATGCGAAAGTAACTCTCTGTCTGTCTGTCTTTTCTTCACGCCTAAAATACTGAACCTATTTGGATGTTTGGTTCAGACATAGTTTGGAACTCGAGAAAGGACATAGAATAGTTTTTAAACCAAAAATCTGCAGGAAGTCACTTTTCCAAGCGAACAAAGTCGCGGGCAAAAGATAGTTTGATATAAACGAGCAGACGGATTACCTGATGGTAAGCAGTCCACAACGCCATGAACATCTGTAACACCAAAGGCATTGCAAGTGCGTTATCGGCATTATGGGAATAAAGAGTTTTGTAGGATTCAAGGATTGAGGCGGGCAAGTAGTAGGGGAAGGGTTAGGCATCCGATAATCGCAGTAACACGGCGAAAAACAACGCTGTGGTTGTTTTAAGCCGTTTTATGTGAGGCAATTCTGGTCTAACCGGCCCATTCGTGCCGCAGCATGGCTCTCCCACATTGTCTTAATCTTTTCTGTTCTAGTGTTTTTTTTGAGGGAGAATGTCATTGAGTTTTCTAGTCCTGGGCGTGGTGGGAGAGCGTGTCAGACTCTTTTTTGGCAAAAAAGCACCCGGTTCCTTCTTCTGCTCCAGGCTGGGGCGTACATTGGCGCTTGACCCACAAATTAACATCAGCCCCAACTATTCTAATGAACTTTCTTTTTCTATTTCTTTCTTCTAGAAGAAAACACAGACTCAGATTGTGAAGATCCAGATTTCGCGAACAGCGATTATCCTCCTCAAGCGGAAGACGTCAGTTCAGAGAACGCAGAAGATACCGAAGTACCAGAAATGGGAGGATCCGAAAAGGGAGAGGGATCTGAAAAAGCGGAGGAATCTGAGAAGGGAGACGGTTCCGAAAAGGGGGATGGATCTGAAAAAGGGGAGGGGTCAGAGCATGTCGAGGGATCTGAAAAGGGGGAAATGTCTGATGCCGAAGTAGAATCTGCCCTTGCGCTACAAATCCGAGGTTTGGCACTCAGAGATATAGGGGATAAGGTTCGGAATACTGTTGAGGTGAGTTCATTCGAAAGTGTTACTTATTTTGCAGTGAATAAGTGTTAATTTGGTGTAGACCCGTTTATATTTTAAATTACTTTCTATATTATTATGTATTATGATAGAATTTGTACAAGCAAACTATTTCAATCTACCAGATTATCAACCTTAAACAATATGGTAGTTTCCAACTAGTCCGATTCAATACTTTTATCCAAATGTCAAAAACAATACTTTTCTATGAAATTTACATGAAACACTGAGTTATAACGTCGTAGTAATTTTGCGTCAAATAGCTTACTTATTTCTTAAAAATTTGCTAATAAATATCTAAAACTTAGTGTATCGATCAATCCATTAATAAAAGTATTGAATGGCTATGTGTTTTTCTGTATAGGACTGACTTGTTTATTAAAATATATTGTACTAACGCCCGTACGTGGCTTTGCCCGCTGTATGTTAATAAAAAGCAGCCTATGTATAATAGCCTAATCCAGGGTATCACCTATATACCTCACACTTAAACATCCCAAATTTCAACCAAAGCGGTCCCATCGTTTTTGCGTGAAAGAATAACAAACATTCTCACAAACTTTCGCATTTATAATAATAGTAGGATTAGTAGGATTGTTGGATTAGTAGGATTGTAGGATTAGTAGGATTGTTGGATTAGTAGGATAGCAAGATAGTATGATTAGAAGGATAGTAGGATGTCTTGTCTATACCTTTCTTTTTTTATCTTAGGAGCGTAAGCAGTCTGCGTCGGCAGGTAGCGGGGTGGGCACTGCGCCCCCCGACCGCTGTGGGCGTGCCCTCTCGCACGCACTAAAGGGACTCCAAGCCCTGCACCATGTCACTATACTCAAGTCCAAGGTACGTATCAATATAACTTAGTAATCATCATCATCTATAACAACAATATATACATCATCAGCCTATAAGTGCCCACTGCTGAGCAAAGGCCTCTTCTCACACGGAGAAGGTTTGAACATTAAACACCACGCTTGATATAAGAACTTGTTGTAAGAAATTTTAAGTCCAGGTTTCCTTACGATGTTTTCTTTCTGCGTATGTCAGTGGTGTCTAAAAATTGGTAAAATGTGCATATAACTCGAAAAAAGTCACATCGGTACTTACCAGGTTGCGAACTTAACCGCTTTAATTTATGTTCTTTTACGCCGGCGCGGTGTACTGTGAGGTATTGGTATGACTTCGGCCGAGTTGGCCCATGGCTCTCCCACACTTAAAAGGGAATCAACACAATGTCTAGCTTTGGTAGGCAGCATGATCACCGAAAGCTTAGAAGACGACGAATTAATTTTACGCTTTACAATTTTTTTTTCTCCCATACAGGAAGAAGAACGCGAGCGAATCAAACAACAAATAATAGTAGAAGAACAACACCCCAAAATGGCGAATCCTTACGAACCAATCAAAATGAGTTACGAACCAATTACTAAGTCCAAAACCGAAGCCAAAGAGCACACGTCCCGCAGCCGACGGCGCAAACGCGAGAGGAAACAAAGCGAGAAATCCGGCAACTGCCTAATTGAAACCAAATCTAATATTGACAAAAATGCCATACAGATATTAAAAGATAAAAAGATCTACCCAACCTGGCATGAGCCGAATCGCGACGACAATTTCGCTTGGAAACTACATCTTAAGACTTTGTTGTATGAAAAAATTTGCCTCGCTTACGCCACTTTAGCAGAATACAGCTACGCGAACGAACAATATGGCTTTTCACTCAAATACATCGACATGGCAAGCAAATGCCAGAAATTGTTATCGAATATGATCATTAAGAGTAAAGTTGTGGACGCTGGGTGCTTGATCGGTCGTGTTGGTGACAATTATTTCCAAATGTCCAAGAATTGGCATCGTTTGGAACAGTTTAGGAAACAGTTCGGTACCGACCACGATATCGATTCTAAGATCAGACTTGAGTTGGAAAGTGACATGACTGAGGAAGTTGAACATGCTGTGAATGATGAGTTTGAGTTGGGTGAGTTATCTTATATTTAAATTCTTGCGTCACATTGTTAGTTACCTAATACCTTACTCCTCCTAAACGGCTTAACTGATCTTTACCAAATTTTGTAAGCATATTCTGTTGGTCTGAGAAGCGGCTAGTGGATATTTTCCATACCCCTGAATGATAAGGGTTGTTTACCATTAAAAATGTTTCTTTCAAAATAATTTTAATGGAAAAACTACGCTTGACGGGTTAGCCGTTATTTTATAAATCATTTCTTTTTAAAAATTGTAGTGGTCTACCCCTGTTTTTCACGGGTTTATTTTGTGAATTAAATGCCATAACATCGGAAAGGTATTTCAAGAGGATTGACTGGCAGACTGACACATTTTTTATTTAAATTTTGTTTGACGTTCAAAAGTGCCTGTAAGACTTCTTGACTTTTTGACTTTTGACTTTGATTTGTGATAAATACTTAATAAATAATTTGTTGTCTGTATCTGAAATCGAATGAAATAATGTTGTGTGTGTGTGTGTGTAGACATCTCCCTGCCGTCGAGCGAGGTGTCGGCGATGTTGATGTCGATGTCGGCGTACCGCCAGGCGGCCCGCGGGCCCGCGCCGCGCCGCGCCGAGCTACTGCGCCGCCTCGCCTCCGTCGGCAACGAGCTCGCCGTCAGGTACATGAACGATGGACAACGTAAGTTTACAATTTCCATTCATATTACATGTTGCTTAGTGCGAGTTTTCTTTGCGTTAAGTTTTGATTAGATAGATTTTTCTACTACTAGATAGATAACTAATCAATCAGAGAGGTAAACACGGTATTTTGTTTTTTGTCATAGGCCGGCAAACTAGCTGACGGATTACCTGATAGTAAGCAATCAGCACCGCCCTTTTGTAAGTTATTAGGATTTAAGGATTGAGGATGGGAGCTGTGATAATTGGGCCTTCGGTCACTTCACTCACATGGCGAAACACAACGAGTCCGTTGCCGTTGCAACGAGACTTTTTAGGGATTAGGGATTGTGGGAGGGGAATAATTGGGTCTCCGGTAACCCCACTCACACGGCGAAACACAACGTAAGTGTTTTCTATGAGGCCGTGGTATCACTCCGGTCGAGCCGACCCTTTCGTGTCGAAGCATGGCTCTCCCACATGTATACATATACCTAATACATGATAATTTTTCAAATACATAATCTTTCTTTATAATCTTCATGACAATATTATGTATATAATTGTTTCTTCTCCCTCCAGAGATATACATGAGATACCTTGAAGAAGAGGACCCAGAATCTCGAAGCGCGAAGCTCCTACTAAAACAGTTCATGTCGACGTCACGTAAATCGCTCGAGTGTTTGGACGAAGCCACCGAAATATTCAAACAGGTCAACGACATACCTAACTTGGCGCTCCTCTACTGCAACAAGGGAAGGTACCTGAGGTACAGGGCGCATTGTGATCAGGGAGGCTTCAGGTGAGATAATTTTTTTATAATATTATAGGTCGTCAAACGAGCAGACGGATTACCTGATGGTAAGCAATCAGAGCCGCCCATGAACACCCGCAACACCAAAGGAGTTACAAGTGCAATGTCAACCTTGTAGGGAAAGGATAGGGGAGGGGGAGGGATTGGGCCTCTGGTAACCTCACTGTTACGGCGAAACACAACGTAAGTGTTGTTTTACGCTGATTGTCTGTGACGCCGTGGTTTCACTCCGGTCGAGCCGACCCATTCGTGCCGAAGCTTGGCCCTCCCATTTTCTTTAATTAGGTACTTCTTATTATAACTTTATAATTTGGTAATGGGCAGACCCATTACGAAATAATAAAAATACTTCATTTTTTTTTATGTAGTAGCTCGGCAAACGAGCAGACGGATTACCTGATGGTAAGCAATCAGCGCCGCCCATGGACACTCGCAACGGAGGAGTTACGAGTGCGTTGCCGACCTTTTAGGGATTAGGGATTTGGAGATTTAGGGATTGAGGAGGGATTGGGGAAGAGGAAGGATTGGGCCTCCGGTAACCTCACTCACACGGCGAAACACAACGCAGTGGTTATTTCACGCCTGTTTTCTGTGAGGCCGTGGTATCACTCCGGTCGAGCCGACCCATTCGTGCCGTTTATTACGTGTGTCGCGGGGCAAGCGCGATAAGGTACCGCAGTCTCGACCTGGAGCAGGAAAAAGAACGGGGGGTTTTATTCAGTAAGAGTGTGACACCGCGTATCGCCATACTCTGCCTGGGCGAGAGAATACATTTGGTGATTTTCCCATCACATTATTATGTAACAAAATTTATGTCTGTTGAGTGAGTGAAACTAAGTATGAGAGTGAATGAATAAGTGAGTGTGAGATTAAGTCATTGTGTGAGTGTGTTTTGTCAATTTAAGTCAAATGAAAATACACAGGAAGCCATCGGAATAATTTGTTATCTTTCAAAGGCTTTTGGCTGTGTTGAGCACGAGATTATTACTAAAACTAGAGCACTACTGCATTTGGAGTGGTATCTCCAGCTTTATTAAAGTCATACCGTCAGGAAAGACAACTTTAAGTTCAAGTTAACAAAGTTAACTCACGGGGTGCTAGCATATTAATAGGCGTGCCGCAGGGTTCAATATTAGATCCATTTCTATTTATGGTATATGTAAATGACCTACCCCATTGTTTCCAAATCGCATATGGTTTTATTCGCTGGTAATAAATTGACGAATTAAATAAACTAACGAACAAATAATTGAGACGCGAAGTTATTAAAGCTTAAATTGGTTTACAAAGAACAACTTAGTACTAAACGATAAAGAGACAAAATGCATACGATTTATTATGCCAAATGTTACTTTAAGTTACAAATATGAACAAATGTCAATACACAAACCCAGCAATATGGCAGTAATAAAGGCATTTAAAGATATTAAAGTTTAGTCGACTAATCTTTGGTGAATGTCTGAGTCTGTAGGTCTTTTATAGAGACCATAGCACCTTATTTAACTTTAATTTTTAATAAAAGTCTAGATTTTTAATGAAACATAGTAAAGTAGATCTATCGTTTAAATCTAGTAAGTCGTACAGAACCTAATAACTATAGCCCGGTCTCTATTTTTCCAGCGCTCAGCAAAGTGTTTGAAAGGTTTATGCTTACTCAAATGCTGCGTTGCTTTAACAATAATTCTATTTTCCATGACCAACAATACGGGTTCACCAAAGGCTGTTGCACTACGGACGCAGCAGTATCGCTTATAAGCAGGATTTCGCCTCGTGGGACAAAGTAAAGGATGCACTCGGAATATTTTGTGATCTTTCAAAGGCCTTTGGCTGCGTTGAGCACAAGATTTTCGTACTAAAGCTAGAACACTACAGAAATCGGGGCATATTTCTAGATTTATTGAAGGAAAGACAACCTTCCGGCTATAAAACTTAAAGTTCAAAACGACAAAGTTAACTCACAGGGTGCTAAATATTAATGGGCGTGCCGCAGGGCTCAATATTAGGTCCATTTCTTTTTAGGGATTGGTTGGGAAATTAAATGACTTGAAGTGATGATGATAATTGTTTCGTTGGCAGCCAGGAGAAGCGGCGGCTGTACAGCGAGGCGGAGGAGCTGTACCAGCGCGCGCTGCAGCTGCTGGGGCCGCGCGAGGCGTGCGGCGCCGCCGCCGTCTGGGAGCTGGTGGCCTGGGAGCTGTCCTGCCATCTGTACACGCGCGCCCTGCTCATGCAGGACTCCACCGACCACGCTTTTGTTAGTGCCCACACTTTCTGCTCACCATAGCTCACTCACTCACCCACTCACTCATTATTCGGCCGCCGTCTGGGAGCTGGTGGCCTGGGAGCTGTCCTGCCATCTGTACACGCGCGCCCTGCTCATGCAGGACTCCACCGACCACGCTTTTGTTAGTGCCCACACTTTCTGCTCACCATAGCTCACTCACTCACCCACTCACTCATTATTCGGCCGCCGTCTGGGAGCTGGTGGCCTGGGAGCTGTCCTGCCATCTGTACACGCGCGCCCTGCTCATGCAGGACTCCACCGACCACGCTTTTGTTAGTGCCCACACTTTCTGCTCACCATAGCTCACTCACTCACCCACTCACTCATTATTCGGCCGCCGTCTGGGAGCTGGTGGCCTGGGAGCTGTCCTGCCATCTGTACACGCGCGCCCTGCTCATGCAGGACTCCACCGACCACGCTTTTGTTAGTGCCCACACTTTCTGCTCACCATAGCTCACTCACTCACCCACTCACTCATTATTCGGCCGCCGTCTGGGAGCTGGTGGCCTGGGAGCTGTCCTGCCATCTGTACACGCGCGCCCTGCTCATGCAGGACTCCACCGACCACGCTTTTGTTAGTGCCCACACTTTCTGCTCACCATAGCTCACTCACTCACCCACTCACTCATTATTCGGCCGCCGTCTGGGAGCTGGTGGCCTGGGAGCTGTCCTGCCATCTGTACACGCGCGCCCTGCTCATGCAGGACTCCACCGACCACGCTTTTGTTAGTGCCCACACTTTCTGCTCACCATAGCTCACTCACTCACCCACTCACTCATTATTCGGCCGCCGTCTGGGAGCTGGTGGCCTGGGAGCTGTCCTGCCATCTGTACACGCGCGCCCTGCTCATGCAGGACTCCACCGACCACGCTTTTGTTAGTGCCCACACTTTCTGCTCACCATAGCTCACTCACTCACCCACTCACTCATTATTCGGCCGCCGTCTGGGAGCTGGTGGCCTGGGAGCTGTCCTGCCATCTGTACACGCGCGCCCTGCTCATGCAGGACTCCACCGACCACGCTTTTGTTAGTGCCCACACTTTCTGCTCACCATAGCTCACTCACTCACCCACTCACTCATTATTCGGCCGCCGTCTGGGAGCTGGTGGCCTGGGAGCTGTCCTGCCATCTGTACACGCGCGCCCTGCTCATGCAGGACTCCACCGACCACGCTTTTGTTAGTGCCCACACTTTCTGCTCACCATAGCTCACTCACTCACCCACTCACTCATTATTCGGCCGCCGTCTGGGAGCTGGTGGCCTGGGAGCTGTCCTGCCATCTGTACACGCGCGCCCTGCTCATGCAGGACTCCACCGACCACGCTTTTGTTAGTGCCCACACTTTCTGCTCACCATAGCTCACTCACTCACCCACTCACTCATTATTCGGCCGCCGTCTGGGAGCTGGTGGCCTGGGAGCTGTCCTGCCATCTGTACACGCGCGCCCTGCTCATGCAGGACTCCACCGACCACGCTTTTGTTAGTGCCCACACTTTCTGCTCACCATAGCTCACTCACTCACCCACTCACTCATTATTCGGCCGCCGTCTGGGAGCTGGTGGCCTGGGAGCTGTCCTGCCATCTGTACACGCGCGCCCTGCTCATGCAGGACTCCACCGACCACGCTTTTGTTAGTGCCCACACTTTCTGCTCACCATAGCTCACTCACTCACCCACTCACTCATTATTCGGCCGCCGTCTGGGAGCTGGTGGCCTGGGAGCTGTCCTGCCATCTGTACACGCGCGCCCTGCTCATGCAGGACTCCACCGACCACGCTTTTGTTAGTGCCCACACTTTCTGCTCACCATAGCTCACTCACTCACCCACTCACTCATTATTCGGCCGCCGTCTGGGAGCTGGTGGCCTGGGAGCTGTCCTGCCATCTGTACACGCGCGCCCTGCTCATGCAGGACTCCACCAACCACGCTTTTGTTAGTGCCCACACTTTCTGCTCACCATAGCTCACTCACTCACCCACTCACTCATTATTCGGCCGCCGTCTGGGAGCTGGTGGCCTGGGAGCTGTCCTGCCATCTGTACACGCGCGCCCTGCTCATGCAGGACTCCACCGACCACGCTTTTGTTAGTGCCCACACTTTCTGCTCACCATAGCTCACTCACTCACCCACTCACTCATTATTCGGCCGCCGTCTGGGAGCTGGTGGCCTGGGAGCTGTCCTGCCATCTGTACACGCGCGCCCTGCTCATGCAGGACTCCACCGACCACGCTTTTGTTAGTGCCCACACTTTCTGCTCACCATAGCTCACTCACTCACCCACTCACTCATTATTCGGCCGCCGTCTGGGAGCTGGTGGCCTGGGAGCTGTCCTGCCATCTGTACACGCGCGCCCTGCTCATGCAGGACTCCACCGACCACGCTTTTGTTAGTGCCCACACTTTCTGCTCACCATAGCTCACTCACTCACCCACTCACTCATTATTCGGCCGCCGTCTGGGAGCTGGTGGCCTGGGAGCTGTCCTGCCATCTGTACACGCGCGCCCTGCTCATGCAGGACTCCACCGACCACGCTTTTGTTAGTGCCCACACTTTCTGCTCACCATAGCTCACTCACTCACCCACTCACTCATTATTCGGCCGCCGTCTGGGAGCTGGTGGCCTGGGAGCTGTCCTGCCATCTGTACACGCGCGCCCTGCTCATGCAGGACTCCACCGACCACGCTTTTGTTAGTGCCCACACTTTCTGCTCACCATAGCTCACTCACTCACCCACTCACTCATTATTCGGCCGCCGTCTGGGAGCTGGTGGCCTGGGAGCTGTCCTGCCATCTGTACACGCGCGCCCTGCTCATGCAGGACTCCACCGACCACGCTTTTGTTAGTGCCCACACTTTCTGCTCACCATAGCTCACTCACTCACCCACTCACTCATTATTCGGCCGCCGTCTGGGAGCTGGTGGCCTGGGAGCTGTCCTGCCATCTGTACACGCGCGCCCTGCTCATGCAGGACTCCACCGACCACGCTTTTGTTAGTGCCCACACTTTCTGCTCACCATAGCTCACTCACTCACCCACTCACTCATTATTCGGCCGCCGTCTGGGAGCTGGTGGCCTGGGAGCTGTCCTGCCATCTGTACACGCGCGCCCTGCTCATGCAGGACTCCACCGACCACGCTTTTGTTAGTGCCCACACTTTCTGCTCACCATAGCTCACTCACTCACCCACTCACTCATTATTCGGCCGCCGTCTGGGAGCTGGTGGCCTGGGAGCTGTCCTGCCATCTGTACACGCGCGCCCTGCTCATGCAGGACTCCACCGACCACGCTTTTGTTAGTGCCCACACTTTCTGCTCACCATAGCTCACTCACTCACCCACTCACTCATTATTCGGCCGCCGTCTGGGAGCTGGTGGCCTGGGAGCTGTCCTGCCATCTGTACACGCGCGCCCTGCTCATGCAGGACTCCACCGACCACGCTTTTGTTAGTGCCCACACTTTCTGCTCACCATAGCTCACTCACTCACCCACTCACTCATTATTCGGCCGCCGTCTGGGAGCTGGTGGCCTGGGAGCTGTCCTGCCATCTGTACACGCGCGCCCTGCTCATGCAGGACTCCACCGACCACGCTTTTGTTAGTGCCCACACTTTCTGCTCACCATAGCTCACTCACTCACCCACTCACTCATTATTCGGCCGCCGTCTGGGAGCTGGTGGCCTGGGAGCTGTCCTGCCATCTGTACACGCGCGCCCTGCTCATGCAGGACTCCACCGACCACGCTTTTGTTAGTGCCCACACTTTCTGCTCACCATAGCTCACTCACTCACCCACTCACTCATTATTCGGCCGCCGTCTGGGAGCTGGTGGCCTGGGAGCTGTCCTGCCATCTGTACACGCGCGCCCTGCTCATGCAGGACTCCACCGACCACGCTTTTGTTAGTGCCCACACTTTCTGCTCACCATAGCTCACTCACTCACCCACTCACTCATTATTCGGCCGCCGTCTGGGAGCTGGTGGCCTGGGAGCTGTCCTGCCATCTGTACACGCGCGCCCTGCTCATGCAGGACTCCACCGACCACGCTTTTGTTAGTGCCCACACTTTCTGCTCACCATAGCTCACTCACTCACCCACTCACTCATTATTCGGCCGCCGTCTGGGAGCTGGTGGCCTGGGAGCTGTCCTGCCATCTGTACACGCGCGCCCTGCTCATGCAGGACTCCACCGACCACGCTTTTGTTAGTGCCCACACTTTCTGCTCACCATAGCTCACTCACTCACCCACTCACTCATTATTCGGCCGCCGTCTGGGAGCTGGTGGCCTGGGAGCTGTCCTGCCATCTGTACACGCGCGCCCTGCTCATGCAGGACTCCACCGACCACGCTTTTGTTAGTGCCCACACTTTCTGCTCACCATAGCTCACTCACTCACCCACTCACTCATTATTCGGCCGCCGTCTGGGAGCTGGTGGCCTGGGAGCTGTCCTGCCATCTGTACACGCGCGCCCTGCTCATGCAGGACTCCACCGACCACGCTTTTGTTAGTGCCCACACTTTCTGCTCACCATAGCTCACTCACTCACCCACTCACTCATTATTCGGCCGCCGTCTGGGAGCTGGTGGCCTGGGAGCTGTCCTGCCATCTGTACACGCGCGCCCTGCTCATGCAGGACTCCACCGACCACGCTTTTGTTAGTGCCCACACTTTCTGCTCACCATAGCTCACTCACTCACCCACTCACTCATTATTCGGCCGCCGTCTGGGAGCTGGTGGCCTGGGAGCTGTCCTGCCATCTGTACACGCGCGCCCTGCTCATGCAGGACTCCACCGACCACGCTTTTGTTAGTGCCCACACTTTCTGCTCACCATAGCTCACTCACTCACCCACTCACTCATTATTCGGCCGCCGTCTGGGAGCTGGTGGCCTGGGAGCTGTCCTGCCATCTGTACACGCGCGCCCTGCTCATGCAGGACTCCACCGACCACGCTTTTGTTAGTGCCCACACTTTCTGCTCACCATAGCTCACTCACTCACCCACTCACTCATTATTCGGCCGCCGTCTGGGAGCTGGTGGCCTGGGAGCTGTCCTGCCATCTGTACACGCGCGCCCTGCTCATGCAGGACTCCACCGACCACGCTTTTGTTAGTGCCCACACTTTCTGCTCACCATAGCTCACTCACTCACCCACTCACTCATTATTCGGCCGCCGTCTGGGAGCTGGTGGCCTGGGAGCTGTCCTGCCATCTGTACACGCGCGCCCTGCTCATGCAGGACTCCACCGACCACGCTTTTGTTAGTGCCCACACTTTCTGCTCACCATAGCTCACTCACTCACCCACTCACTCATTATTCGGCCGCCGTCTGGGAGCTGGTGGCCTGGGAGCTGTCCTGCCATCTGTACACGCGCGCCCTGCTCATGCAGGACTCCACCGACCACGCTTTTGTTAGTGCCCACACTTTCTGCTCACCATAGCTCACTCACTCACCCACTCACTCATTATTCGGCCGCCGTCTGGGAGCTGGTGGCCTGGGAGCTGTCCTGCCATCTGTACACGCGCGCCCTGCTCATGCAGGACTCCACCGACCACGCTTTTGTTAGTGCCCACACTTTCTGCTCACCATAGCTCACTCACTCACCCACTCACTCATTATTCGGCCGCCGTCTGGGAGCTGGTGGCCTGGGAGCTGTCCTGCCATCTGTACACGCGCGCCCTGCTCATGCAGGACTCCACCGACCACGCTTTTGTTAGTGCCCACACTTTCTGCTCACCATAGCTCACTCACTCACCCACTCACTCATTATTCGGCCGCCGTCTGGGAGCTGGTGGCCTGGGAGCTGTCCTGCCATCTGTACACGCGCGCCCTGCTCATGCAGGACTCCACCGACCACGCTTTTGTTAGTGCCCACACTTTCTGCTCACCATAGCTCACTCACTCACCCACTCACTCATTATTCGGCCGCCGTCTGGGAGCTGGTGGCCTGGGAGCTGTCCTGCCATCTGTACACGCGCGCCCTGCTCATGCAGGACTCCACCGACCACGCTTTTGTTAGTGCCCACACTTTCTGCTCACCATAGCTCACTCACTCACCCACTCACTCATTATTCGGCCGCCGTCTGGGAGCTGGTGGCCTGGGAGCTGTCCTGCCATCTGTACACGCGCGCCCTGCTCATGCAGGACTCCACCGACCACGCTTTTGTTAGTGCCCACACTTTCTGCTCACCATAGCTCACTCACTCACCCACTCACTCATTATTCGGCCGCCGTCTGGGAGCTGGTGGCCTGGGAGCTGTCCTGCCATCTGTACACGCGCGCCCTGCTCATGCAGGACTCCACCGACCACGCTTTTGTTAGTGCCCACACTTTCTGCTCACCATAGCTCACTCACTCACCCACTCACTCATTATTCGGCCGCCGTCTGGGAGCTGGTGGCCTGGGAGCTGTCCTGCCATCTGTACACGCGCGCCCTGCTCATGCAGGACTCCACCGACCACGCTTTTGTTAGTGCCCACACTTTCTGCTCACCATAGCTCACTCACTCACCCACACACTCATTATTCGGCCGCCGTCTGGGAGCTGGTGGCCTGGGAGCTGTCCTGCCATCTGTACACGCGCGCCCTGCTCATGCAGGACTCCACCGACCACGCTTTTGTTAGTGCCCACACTTTCTGCTCACCATAGCTCACTCACTCACCCACTCACTCATTATTCGGCCGCCGTCTGGGAGCTGGTGGCCTGGGAGCTGTCCTGCCATCTGTACACGCGCGCCCTGCTCATGCAGGACTCCACCGACCACGCTTTTGTTAGTGCCCACACTTTCTGCTCACCATAGCTCACTCACTCACCCACTCACTCATTATTCGGCCGCCGTCTGGGAGCTGGTGGCCTGGGAGCTGTCCTGCCATCTGTACACGCGCGCCCTGCTCATGCAGGACTCCACCGACCACGCTTTTGTTAGTGCCCACACTTTCTGCTCACCATAGCTCACTCACTCACCCACTCACTCATTATTCGGCCGCCGTCTGGGAGCTGGTGGCCTGGGAGCTGTCCTGCCATCTGTACACGCGCGCCCTGCTCATGCAGGACTCCACCGACCACGCTTTTGTTAGTGCCCACACTTTCTGCTCACCATAGCTCACTCACTCACCCACTCACTCATTATTCGGCCGCCGTCTGGGAGCTGGTGGCCTGGGAGCTGTCCTGCCATCTGTACACGCGCGCCCTGCTCATGCAGGACTCCACCGACCACGCTTTTGTTAGTGCCCACACTTTCTGCTCACCATAGCTCACTCACTCACCCACTCACTCATTATTCGGCCGCCGTCTGGGAGCTGGTGGCCTGGGAGCTGTCCTGCCATCTGTACACGCGCGCCCTGCTCATGCAGGACTCCACCGACCACGCTTTTGTTAGTGCCCACACTTTCTGCTCACCATAGCTCACTCACTCACCCACTCACTCATTATTCGGCCGCCGTCTGGGAGCTGGTGGCCTGGGAGCTGTCCTGCCATCTGTACACGCGCGCCCTGCTCATGCAGGACTCCACCGACCACGCTTTTGTTAGTGCCCACACTTTCTGCTCACCATAGCTCACTCACTCACCCACTCACTCATTATTCGGCCGCCGTCTGGGAGCTGGTGGCCTGGGAGCTGTCCTGCCATCTGTACACGCGCGCCCTGCTCATGCAGGACTCCACCGACCACGCTTTTGTTAGTGCCCACACTTTCTGCTCACCATAGCTCACTCACTCACCCACTCACTCATTATTCGGCCGCCGTCTGGGAGCTGGTGGCCTGGGAGCTGTCCTGCCATCTGTACACGCGCGCCCTGCTCATGCAGGACTCCACCGACCACGCTTTTGTTAGTGCCCACACTTTCTGCTCACCATAGCTCACTCACTCACCCACTCACTCATTATTCGGCCGCCGTCTGGGAGCTGGTGGCCTGGGAGCTGTCCTGCCATCTGTACACGCGCGCCCTGCTCATGCAGGACTCCACCGACCACGCTTTTGTTAGTGCCCACACTTTCTGCTCACCATAGCTCACTCACTCACCCACTCACTCATTATTCGGCCGCCGTCTGGGAGCTGGTGGCCTGGGAGCTGTCCTGCCATCTGTACACGCGCGCCCTGCTCATGCAGGACTCCACCGACCACGCTTTTGTTAGTGCCCACACTTTCTGCTCACCATAGCTCACTCACTCACCCACTCACTCATTATTCGGCCGCCGTCTGGGAGCTGGTGGCCTGGGAGCTGTCCTGCCATCTGTACACGCGCGCCCTGCTCATGCAGGACTCCACCGACCACGCTTTTGTTAGTGCCCACACTTTCTGCTCACCATAGCTCACTCACTCACCCACTCACTCATTATTCGGCCGCCGTCTGGGAGCTGGTGGCCTGGGAGCTGTCCTGCCATCTGTACACGCGCGCCCTGCTCATGCAGGACTCCACCGACCACGCTTTTGTTAGTGCCCACACTTTCTGCTCACCATATCTCACTCACTCACCCACTCACTCATTATTCGGCCGCCGTCTGGGAGCTGGTGGCCTGGGAGCTGTCCTGCCATCTGTACACGCGCGCCCTGCTCATGCAGGACTCCACCGACCACGCTTTTGTTAGTGCCCACACTTTCTGCTCACCATAGCTCACTCACTCACCCACTCACTCATTATTCGGCCGCCGTCTGGGAGCTGGTGGCCTGGGAGCTGTCCTGCCATCTGTACACGCGCGCCCTGCTCATGCAGGACTCCACCGACCACGCTTTTGTTAGTGCCCACACTTTCTGCTCACCATATCTCACTCACTCACCCACTCACTCATTATTCGGCCGCCGTCTGGGAGCTGGTGGCCTGGGAGCTGTCCTGCCATCTGTACACGCGCGCCCTGCTCATGCAGGACTCCACCGACCACGCTTTTGTTAGTGCCCACACTTTCTGCTCACCATAGCTCACTCACTTACCCACTCACTCATTATTATCTGAATCACCCATCATTTTCCTACTCATCCACCCCTTCCTACCCTCTCTATCACCCACACTCACTCACAATGAGAATGAAATGTCTACTAAACCTGCTTTGTTTTGAAAGTATAAGTTGTATCTAACTATAAATATGTTGACTGAATGCAGGAAGTATCAGAAGTAGCGGATGCCCTGAAGCACGCGCTGAAGCACTGCCTGCTGAGCCCGGGCCCGCGCCAGTACTTGTACCAGTTCCGCGCCGCTATGATATACCACCGACTCGGCTCCTTGTACCATTCCCAGTATCGGTGAGTTGTTGTTTGTTTGTTTGTATTGTAAGTGATGTTAATTAAAGATACAATTGTCTCCCCGGATAATTAATTTGTTGAAATGTATAAAAACATTTTTTTTATGAATTTGGTATGATATTATAAGTCTTGACTTGATTTTGTTCTTCAAATAGTGAACATATGTCTACAAATTTATAACTTGTGTCAGAAAGAGACCTTTTGATAATTAATGCATTAGAATCGAATTACGTTTTGTATCTATAGTTCACGAATTGATAGTGGAGTAATAGTATAGATTTTGTTATAATTTTATTTTACTGCCTTAATGTGTATGTAACATCTGTCTGTTTCCCAAAGAACAATAAACTAAAAATAATAAGTATGTGTGCAGCATAACGTCGGAGGAAGGTCCCCGTCGTCGCGCGCTGTTCGTGTCGTGTCGCAGCCACTACGAGCAGGCGAGCAACATGTTCGCGGCGCTGGAGGACGCCGCCATGTTCCTCACCGTACAGCTCGAACATGTCGCGCTACTCGAGGCACAGGCCGCATGTAACTACCATACTCATTTATTTCACTTAATCATTATTTTTCACGTATTCATATTTTAATTTATAATTCTGAACTTACCCATTCACTCAATCACTTACTCAGTCGCTCCTTCAATCACTCACTCACTCACTTACCCACTCACGGAATCACTAACTCGGTCACTCAGTCTCTCACTCAATCACACGCTCACTCGCTCACTCAATCACTCACTTACATACTCACTCACTAACTAACCCACTCACTCACTCTCTTACTCCATCACTCGCTCACTTATTATTTTATTCATGCCGTCTCTCACTCACTTACTCAATCACTCACCGAGTCACTTATTCACATACTCACTCACTTATATACTCACCCACTCTTTCATTCATACACTCATTCACTTACTCAATACCGCACTCACGCACTCACTTACTCACACACTTACTTACTTACCAACTCACTCACTCACTGAATTAGTCACCTAAATTTCTCACTCGTTTGCCAGTACATACACCAACACAACAACTAATCGCTCTTATATTCTTTACAGTATCACCAAACCTGAAACTCAAATCTCTTCAGTCGGCAGTCCAACTACTCCGTCAGTCGCACTCTATAATGAAAGTTTTGAAAGAGAAGGACCCAGAAGAGAAGGAGAAAGTAGAAGAAGCAGATGACAAAGGAATGAAGAGTGAACACAGTCTTCTGTCACTATATGAGTGTAGACTGCACTATATACTTAAAAGTATTATACAGTACTGTCTCTCAAAATCTAACAAGGATTACGAAAAAATGAGAGATACGTACAAGAAATTGTACTCAGCTAGTCTTCGAATTAAAAAAGACAATGATATAAGGATTTTTGCGTCTAGCATTTGTGACGTTCTAGCCAATATGGATGAAATAAGTAAACTTTTTTAATTTATGTTGTAAGTTTTATGAAAATGAATCTTGTGGTGCGAGTTGTATGGTTGATTTTCATTTGTACTGCGGTATGAGGGCTTAGATTTGGCTTTCTGTGTTTACATTGGTTGTCAATCTGTTCTTTAATATCGAAGTATGAGTAATATTCTATAGTAAGAATTTTAATATCCGTCAGTGGTTAGGTATTTAAAGAACTTAGGGATGATTTTTCAATAGTTAGATAAAAGTTACCTAGGGAATAATTATGATGCTGTCGCGTCAGAATGTTTGTATAAGACAGTGACAGCAACAATTTTATTCCTCAAATAACAATTATCTGACTATTGAACAATCAGTCCTAAAACGAAAGCTTTACTCTTCTACTCACGCTAGGAAGTATAACTAAATATTTTCTCGCGGCTTGCTTAAATTTTATGAATCACTATTTCGTTTTAAACTTACGTTCTTGTAAGGGCGCCTCCGCGAATAGTGACTTCCTGCAGATTTTTGGTATAAAAACTTTCCTATGTCCTTTCTCGAGTTCCAAACTATGTCTGTACCAAATTTCTCAGAAATCAGTTCAGTAGTTTAGGCGTGAAGAAAAGACAGACAGACAGACTAACTTTCGCATTTATAATATTAGTATAGATTTTGCGCTTGTAGTTACAATATGTGAGCGGAGATAATGAGTGATATTTAAAACCAGTGTAAACAATAACATATAATATGGCAAAGTACCTATGGGTGTTATAACAATGTATGCTTCTGTCTACCCGTATATAGGTTAAAAAGCGTAATATTATGCTAACAAGTGATATATAGTATAAACTTGCTTTTTACGTAGTCCTTATATAAGAAAATTTTAACTATATGTGTAATACGCGGACAGATATCATCAGTAAGTAATTGCTCACAAAATTAATTCGACTAAGGGCTGATTTTTCAACAGCTAGATAAATGTTATCTGAGGATTAAAATTGTTGCTTTCACTGTCTTATACAAACATTCTGACGCGACAGCATCATTATTATTCCCCAGGTAACTTATATCTAACCATTGAAAAATCAGCCCTAAATATTATCTTGATAATGTTTAAAACTGTTTTTTTAAAGAGATCTCATTTTTATGTGGGGTTCATCAGGTAATGCATTTGCTCGTTTGCCGACTTATACCATAAAAAAAAAGGATACCAAATTTCAACCAAATCGGTACAGCCGTTTTGGTGTGAAAGAATAACAAACATACATCTAGGTATATATATGTATACTCACAAACTTTTTTATTTTTAATATTGGTAGGTAATTTATCCTTTTAATGACGGATGGAGAAACCTCTCAAAAGCAATATAAGTATGTGACTTAGTTGAACCAAGTGTTTTGAATTTGATTTCTTAATACATGTGTGAGAGAGCTTTGTTTTGGCACCAAGCGACGACTTCACTGGTCTTCCTAAACATGATTGTTAATCGTAGTTGGCCTTATCCAATCCCCCACAACCCATAAAAGGCAGCCAACCCGCCTTCAATGGTTCCGTAGGCTCGTTCTCCGACAAGTCTCTTAAAAATAGTTTGAACGCAAGATGTAAACATATTTTTCTTTGGGCTGATTTTTCAATGGTTAGATAAAAGTATGATGCTGTCGCGTCAGAATGTTTGTATAAGACAGTGACAGCAACAATTTTATTCCTCAAATAACATTTATCTGACTATTGAAAAGTCAGCCCTTAATAATATAAAATGTACCATTGTAACTGTATATTTAGTTCGTACTATGTAGTTAGGAGTAAAAGATTCTGTGCTTGTCTCGAATGTATGTAAGGAGTGTAAGACTGATCAGTTACTATGATTTTTTTGTCAAATACAGTATTTGTATGTTAACTTGTGTTTTATTTCTAAACTTAATGATAATGTATAAACAACGTTCGTTTTGCCATATGAATTATTTTTTTAAAATGTTAAAGGTGTATAAGGGTGTACGAAACCATACGACGACGGTGGTTTTGGTCTTGGAGAAATGAAAGAATGTCTCGCGCTCCCGAATAACTGTATTAATTTTAAATGTACAAGTTATCGTGCTAACAATCACTAACTAATTCTCACAAAAATATTAAAATCATAAAACACCTATACTTTCCTATGTAACGAAACCATAACGCGATCTATTTCGATCCCAACGCCATCTAGGGTAGCAAAACTTAAACTTTTAATCAACCGACCTTTCGGATCGCGCTACGGTTCCACTTAGCACCGTAAACGAACGGTATGAAAAATAGCCAGTAGCAGATTCTCAGAGCTACTGAATATGAATATACATTGTTAGTGGGGGTAGATTTGTTTTTACTTTATTACCGTTACTTTAAAAAGAAAGTATATTCTGCCACAGATTACTAAATAGTTTCTACGCAATTTAACGCCGAATGATGGTGTCCTTTTTAATTTTAAGCTCACAAGATGTAGCGATGTAGGTAAGCAAGCAAGCAATTGCTACTTACAGAAATTTTGGGACTATTGATCAAAATACCCAACTGGTTATGACAGTCCTCTCGTGATTTTAACATTGAGGCACTGCCTATAGCATTAGCTTAAAGATGTGTGAGCATGATGAAAAACCCATGCTGTTGATTAATTCCGGCAGCTTTTTCTTAAGTTCCTGCTTTAAACACAAAGTCACAGCATCACCTTGTTACGAGTTAACCCGGGCTTCGCTACAGTCTGTGAAGCCGGACCGGCCTTTGAGCACGCACGCTCTGGTCTTTTGTGATCCACTTTCCATAACCATTAACAGCTTCTTCAAAAATGATTCGGTTTTATTATGTCATAATAAAGAATCACTAATCAGTACCTACACGATTCATTAGGTTTTTTTCAGACAGCTCGTGAGGTACTCACTCTCAAATTTGTAATAGTCAACTTTTTTCCAATTTTTCCCAGTTCTTCAGCTACGTCGTAATTACGCATATGCTGATCTTCTTTAATCTCTGACACCCTGATCCCTAAAATGCAGGCCACGCACTCGTTACGTTTACCGACCTATCACATCAAAAATATTGAAACTTTACATTTATAAAAAATATTAATAGCAAACTATCCCGTTAAATTTGATTGGTATAGTCATTTATAACCACGTCAAAACCTCCAACGTGGATGTCCAAGATAAACAATAATTAAGATCTTAAGATATAGTAATTAAAACGTTATCGCTATGTGAAACATGAATTTAGATAATTAAGTAAGTAAGTATATCATTCAGTAAATATTTTTATTGATTTCCTGAAAGAATAATAATAATTGTCAATGAGGTGTGAAAGTCTTGGCCATAAAATGTTTACAGCTATAGATTTTTCAAACGCCTGACACTAAGATTTTCCCTACTAGTTTGTGTCAAAAAGCTTTACCGAGCTGTTTATGAAATTGTATTTTTTTATGTAATAGACCGGCAAACGAGCAGTCGGATTACCTGATGGTAAGCAATTAGCGCCGCCCATGGACACCCGCAACGGAGGAGTTACGAGTGCGTGGCCAACCTCTTAGGGATTAGTGTATTGGAGATTAGGGATTGAGTAGGAATTGGGGTCGGGGAAGGATTGGGCCTCCGGTAACCTCACTCACACGGCGAAACACAATACTGGTTGTTTCACGCCGGTTTTCTGTGAGGCTGTGCTATCACTCCGGTCCAGCCTAAGCATGGTTCTCCCACACTTCCGTATTCTGAATGAAATCAACAATCAAAAATGAACTTCAATTTGATCCAGTTTAACAAGCTACCATACATTGAGATACAAGTCTTGTGTTAAGTACAAAAAAAACTCCTTGGTTTTATCCGCATCCAGCAGTGTTATTGGAATTTTGCCTTAGCCAGGCAGTCAACCGGCAGAATTGATTTGATCTCTACCGCTTTCCTTCACCATGGTCTGATAGTTTCTTCCAAACCAATTAGGTGGATTTATGCTTTGCAATTGTAGTTCACAACGATACGCATCTCGTAAAAAGCCGCCTCGTTCAGCAATATGAAACGAATGGTGTTCTACGGTCCAGGCCTGACGCTGGAGACGGGACGAGGCGTTGTTGTCTTCTCTAGCCCAGGTTATGGCAAGAGGGAGTGTCAGACTCTTACTGACTTAAAACCCCTTTGTTCGTTCTCCTGCATCAGGCCGAGGTTGCGGTTACTTATGGCGCTTGCCCCGCAACCCCGACTGAACATCAACCCTATAGGGCCCCCTCTGTAGTGGTCTCTACGATTTTTGGGACGCGATAGACGGGCTGTGAGCTACCCTTGCTCGCCGTCTGAAGACCAGAAGTCGTCTGAAGACCCGTGATGGATAAGGGGTATGAGGTTTCAGTTACTTCAGCACCAAAAAAGGCCCTCTGTGTACACATACCACTTCACAGAAGCCACGCTTAAACTTCCACGTCGATATTTGTATAACAAAGATTATTTATTTTACTTATCACTTATATAGATGTTGAGATTTTATCACCGAATTGACACGGGATTTTAGGCTTTGTACAAATAGACAATTGCATAATAAGTTGTAATAATCTTTTGTTTCCAGAAGATGAGAGGTTGTTTTAGTACCTTGGGCGTAGGTAGCAACGTGATAGCTTGCACTTTGCTGAAAAGAGAGAAAATAATAGAGTAGCTTTTTTATATAGTTCAAATAATTCTTTGTAAATCTCGTCAGATGTTTTTAGCCAGGATCTCGGATCATTCTTCACTGAGGACTACCTAAAGGGGACACATTTTATACTTGAAGAAAGCTTAAAACACCGATCAGACGGCAGGATTTATCGTGCCCGAAGCCCCTAAGTTAGCTGCAAACATATTTTGCCTCGTCGATCTATTGATCGCAAATACGAGTGTCAAGCAAAGAGCGTCTCGTTCAATACTTCTGGCAAATTATTAGTTAGATTCTTTCAGATTGTTGGAAATTTCTCATTATTAGCACTGAGTCTGGCGCGGTATAGGTATGGTAACAGGCGAGTTGTAACAAAGCTGGTGAGAAATGAGACTTTGTTTCGAAAATAGACATAAAAATCCATTATCCAATAAAATTTTAATTTAAATAACTCAGCAGGTGTAGTTTATTACATGGACCTTGTGGAATGTTGACTGTTTTTGCCATATATCTATTACTGGAAACAAGTATCTATAGCAGCTCACATATAGGTTGCATTACAATAGTAAATATAGGGAAGTGGATGACCAATTTGTCAGAAATCTATACTAATATTTTATAAAGAGTGTTACCTCTTAAAAAGAGGTTTAAAAAGAGAGATAAAATATTATAAAGTTCTAAAATTTGTTAGTTTGTATCATACCTGCACCAGCGGTTCCAAAGACTATCCCCTAACGCGGTAATATTTGGAAGCGCTGGTCGGATTTCCAAAATTCTTTCACTGGTAGATAGGTAGCTATTGCTAATTTTTCTGAGTGCTATAGGCTTAAAATTATAGTCATTTGCGTATTTAAGTCGAGCTATCGCTTTAAACGCTGGTGATTAAAATTCCAGAATACATTACGTAGGGTAGACTGGGTACGGTTTAACATTTTTATAATAAGTAATTGCCCACAGCACAGCCATTACAGCTTCAAGTAACATTTAAAGACTTTTAGTAAAGATGACGCATCACCTGCTTACGTGTAGGGACAGGTCGCGGGCACGTTTCATCCCATATAGCCCTCACCTACTGTGAGTAGTTTCAAAAATATTCGACTTGTTACGACCGTACTCCGTCACAACCGTACCCAAGCTACCCTTCCTTTATACGCGTGCGAAGCTGTGGATCCTCAGATACATAGCATAGATTTATATAACAAGTATAGCAATATCCACCAGCGGTGCCTAAGGGAGCAAACCCCTCTTATGTAAAGCAGTCCTCTTATGTATATATATGTATGTACTGGAGGTTGATTCTTTTGCCACCGGGGAGCCACGTCAAATCCTCCACGTCGATATTGCGCTAGTAATTAAGATATGAAGTAACAATCATACCTAATCTCTATGTAAACACACAAAATATAATTAAACAAGCAATCAGTGTTGCTATAATTAAAAAAGATAAGTGCCGGATTAGTTAGGCCACAGCTGCAGTAGTTTTTTTTATCTCAGATTCACTATTTCCTAATTGATGTTATAAAATGTGAGTATGTAGATATCTATCTATCTCATTTTCTACCGAAAAAAGCGAAAGTTCTTAAGAATAGAAAGTAAAGAAAGAAAGAAGAAAGAAATGTGGGAGAGCCAAGCTTCGGCACGAATGGGTTGGCTCGACCGGAGTGATAAGACGGCCTCACAGAATACCGACGTGAAACAACCATAGCGTTGTGTTTCGCCGTGTGAGTGAGGTTACCGGAGGCCTAATCCTTCCCCTCACCCGATCCCTCCCAATCCCTAAATCTCTTAAACCCTGATCCCTAAAAGGTCGGCAACGCACTCGTAATTACTACGTTGCGGGTGTCCATGGGCGGCGCTGATTACTTACCATCAGGTAATCCGTCTGCTCGTTAGCCGACCTATTACATAAAAAAAGATAATGATGTGGTAATTAATTTTTATATAGTTTTAAAGTTTTAAGCATACATAGGAATATAGGGACAGAGAAAGCGACTTTGTTTTAAACTATGTAGTGATGAACTTAATCTTCTGAGTAAGAGTACTCTGGTTCGATTCCTTGGTCAGGAAAAGTAAGTAGGTCAACAAAGAGAGATTTTGCACTTTGCAAATGTCAGTAATGACACGCAGCCTCCCGGTGAGATTTTAAAATGACCAAAATATCTTTGTAGAATAGAGTCAATGATTGAGGACTGCTTTAATTTATAGCATAGAATCTAAATTATTGAATAAACTGGCTGTGAACCATTGAACTTTTACTACAAAGAAATTTTAGTCATTTTAAAATTGGTAGAGTGTAAAGGTATTTTTGACCCCTAACTGTACATAGTGGGTACAAAACAAAGTCGCTTTCTCTGTCACTATAACCCTGTGTATGTAAGTATGCTTAAAAATACTTTAATGAGTTTTAATCAATGATGTATAAATCTATAGATACGTTGTCCGCGCTCTAAAATGGCAACATGAAATGAAGGCAATTTGACAACATCGCGCTTAGTCACGCACCAACCTCCCGCGCGACGCTACGTTTGTTATAATTTATATCGTGTGTGTAAACCTGTGCGAAACTAAAGAAAGCATGCCGTCGTGTGTGTTCAGAGGATGTACAAATTATACTCTAAAAGTTAAATACAAAAATGTGTCATTTCATGCGTAAGTTCACCAAACAACCTATTTTTATTTTATTTTTTTCGACGCCGGTGCCCGCCATCTTGTGGCGGCCGGCGCATGAAGGTATAGTCACGTGCCGTCGGCATAACTGAAGATGTATATTTATCTCCCTCTAGCAAAGGCATTCCACTATACGATGTCATATTTGCTTTCCCTTTCTTTAGTCGTAGAAGTAGTTATCTTGTATTTTCGCCGTTTTTAAGCGCCGCGATGTTGGTTCATGACGTGTCTATATATAATACGTCATTGGTTTTAATGCTGTTTTTTCAGTAGAGAGTGATTGAATAGGAAGGTTTATATCTATAAGTAATAATATTCAATAAATATTGGAGTAATTTAGTATCAGTATTGCATCCGTGTGTCGCCCCTGCGCTAGTGAGCTAAGTTCATGCTATTATTACACGGAATTATGTGTAAAAGTGATTGCTACAATTTTGGGGCTCCAAGAAAGTTTCAAGCTCTTAATCAAGGGCAGCGGGTATCGAAAAATAATCTCCAACCAACGTAAGGGTAACTCGCCACCCGACCCGATCCGATCGCTAAGCGCCGTCATAGTGTTCCGCGCGCGCCTCGAAGATCCAACAGACCACAACAGATGGGGCCCTATAGGACTGATGTTCAGCCGGGGTTGCGGGGTAAGGCACCGCAGCCTCGGCCCAAAGCAGGAGACGGAACGAGGGGGTTTTAGTCAGTAAGAGTCTGACACGTTTTAGTTTAATAGTAGACAACGTAATTTGACGATTATATTTAAAAAAAAAACTTTAATCATAAACGAGGTTATATATAAAAAGTTGTATTGCTAGTTTGAATAGGTACACCCGACCCTGGGTGGGCGGAAGAAGTCATTTGATAACTTTCCCCCTCAAAGAAAAACTTTACTGCCGGCTTCATCTAGTTTTTTTTACATATAATTTTGACGTGTACAAGCGCTGTTTTGTGGCCTAATCCATTATTTCATTGTTTACCCTAGATGAAAAAAGTCATGCTATTTCGCATAAATTAATGTTGTATAACAATTATGTATTTTCATATTATAGTTATATCTAATATTATTATTGTAGTGACGGACTAGTGCTGAAAATCAGTGCCGCGACTCAAGATATTGCTCTCGGGTCACGACATTTTAGAGAGACTTGGCCATTTTGCGCCGTGCATACCTACTTTCCATATAAGTTGCTAAGCTAATTTTCTTGTTTGTAATTTTTTACGGTGCAAATAAATATTTTTTCTTTCTCTTTCTTCTTCAACTTCTTTCTTCAACTTATTGCTTTATCATCATCACCAGATGTAAGACATCCAATGCTGGCAAAGACATTTGTATTCATCAGCTCTTCACGATCTCAGTCAATATAAATTTCGTGATCACCAATTTGTATAACACTCTGTTACAATGGGGCTATTAAGACCTAATGCATGTTGGAGCAGAAGAAGGAAAGAGGTTTGCTTTGAACTCATTTGATGAAGAGGGCCTAAGCTATGAGCCGGGGTTGCAGGGTACTATTGCAAAATTATGGACCGCACCTCGGCTCGAATGTGGAAGAAGGAACGAGGTGATTTTTAGTCAGTAAGAATCTGAGACTCTCTCTTTTAACCCGTTTAAAGGCGGGAGAAATTATTGGATAGTTATCATTTGAAAAACAGTGTAATGAGATCACCAGTCAAATTTGTTTTTTGGGTGGACGAAGTGGACTGTTGAGTGGTGGTTATTTTAAGAAGAGTTTTTTAATTGGAAAATATGATTAGGTCAGCGAGTATCATCAATTCGTGAGACATACTAAATTCATTAAACACGACTTACACGCGTGATTTAATTTAGAATAGCTCTACTAGTTTCAAGTAACACCGGGACTCTTATTGATGAGCAGCGTGCACGTGGCGGCGACGTCATGCTGTCGGTCGTCGAGCTTGTCTCAGTTGATTCACGTAAGTAAATCGTTATTTTCAATAAATCAATAGGTCAGTGTTTTATTTATTATTTTCTCTCTTGTCAGAGCATCCAACTTCTCGTATCCTTTTAAGAAATAGAAGGCAAAAATTGTGTTAGCTCGGTATATAAAAGGTAGCATATTTGTTAACTAAAGGCGTCGCACCGTTATAAAAATTAGTTATTGCTGTTTTTCTTTAGGCACGCGCAGGCTCCATTGTTATTAAGTTACAGTTTCATCCGTTCCTTGTCCTAGTGACAGCTCAGAATTTTTTCTATAAATTTACTACTCCTTACTACAAAAACACGAAAAAAGTAAGTCCCGTCATTCAAATAAATAAAGAGATAAACTCCTTGGCTTTATAATCACGGAATAGAAGATACAGAATTAAATAAACAAAATACTTAATTTTTTATTCTGTGTTTAAAATAGTAAACTAATAATATAGTACCGTAAAATGAGGTGAATAAAACTTTAAATGAATACCTAGATGTTGGAAATTTTTCCTCGTGTCTATTCACCCCTCTAATTTTATTCACCCCGTTTTATTGTAATGCAGGTTTTAATCGGCATGCAGCTGCCCTTTATGAGAATTTCATTTATTTGCCAATCACTTTTTTTTTAAGAGGTAAAATCATCAAATTGTTTCTCGCCTATGGCGTGTATGACGCAAGGGAGTTTCAGACTATTGACCAAAAGTTTTCCTCCTCCGAAGTCGCGTTGCGCTTACCCCGCAACCCCGGCTGAACATCAGCCCTGTAGGGCCCCGTCTGTGGTGGTATATTGGCTCTTCGAGGCGCGCGCGGAACACTATGACGGCGGACTCTTTGAGGCGCGTGCGGGGGGAATGGGATGTATGGGAATACCTATGTAACCCTCATGGAACTAAAGAACCTCAGGGTACTGACAGGTAAAAGTTGTTGGTTGTTAAAAGAACATATCTTTCGGTCCGTAAATAAATAAAACACAAAAATAACACAATAAAAAACAATTTATTCGTAACAAAATAATGTTTAGACATAAAAAATAATTAAATAGGTATGTACAATAGAAATAATTAGCTACTATCACAAATAGTTGCGTCCGTCCGCTCCCTGCTTTCACTAGTTTGTACTTACAATGTGATTGTATAACTTACAGTATCTTATTCGCGATAATGGCAACACTGATTTATGCAGCATACAGGCGTTTTTTAAAATTGGAAACACTGTGTTGTCTGTCAATGTCATTTTCGATTTGCAGGTTAAAATGGACGTTAATATTAAAACACAATCTTTTAAAAACCATATTATAAATTGCATGCTGGTCTTTTTCTGTCAGATAAAAATTCGATCATTGATTTTTTGTCATTTCGTTTTCCAGTGTTACCATTCTCATGTATCGCTAAAAATGACGGATGTCTCTGATCATTATATACCGATCAACACTAAGGAACATTAAAATATTCTTAAAGGGATAAACGGTTATAAATTACTATTCTCATTAAAATACATATTACAAAAATTGGTCCAAATGTTTTGTTTCGTTGAAAATCAAGTCTAAGGCGTGGCAAAGTTTCTGCCCCTCCCATTTTCAAAGACCAGAAACTTGGCTTAGCATTAAACTGAAAAAAAAATCTTGTAAGTTGGAGACCAAACAATATATTACCTAGGTACGTATGTATAAAAATATAATTTCACTGGAATAAATTACGAGGACGATTTTTGATCTCCAATAAACAAGTTTCAACCGTATCAATTGGGAACTAGGAATTTCTCCTTAGATTTTTTTGTAAAATGAATTTTCGAAACCGAATCTTGTAAAATCGGTTATTGGAATCGATTTTCGGAACCGAATGTTTTTAAATCGATTATCGGATTCGGGATAGAATGTTGTAAAATCGATTTAAAAAATCGTTTTGTTCATTTAGTATTCTTTTATCCTCTAGTATTCCAATTGTCACGGCCTATGCGTGGGGTGACCCGATGCAGTAATACTAACAGCTAGCGATTATTTATAATAACATAAAACAAAATATTCACTTTAAGCTATCACTTTATGCCTTCTCCAGCTTGGATGGTCTGTGGACAAAGAAAATGGTAAATTAGTATATTATTATAACAGGCCCATAAAGTGGCAGTCTACATAAACATAATATATTCGTCACCAACCTAACCAACTTCGTCCTGGGGGTTTTAAAAGAGGTGATTAAGAGATCGTTATCTCCAATCGTGGCGTTTATAGCTAATTCTGCCTCCTATGTTGAAGATACATATTCCAGAAGTGTACTGAGAAGACTAGAGACTTAAAGCTCTACTTTCTAAAATACCTCATATTATCTTAAATGAAATCAATTTTATGAGGGTTCGAAACCTGGCAAGTACTAATGTGACTTTTTATGAGTTACAAAGTAAGTACTATGATTGTATGTGCTTTCTATGATTTAGACACCATGAACAAACGGTGAAGGAAAACCTCGAGAGGCAGCAGGACTTATAAAAGTTTGAAATCATCAATCCGCCTTGAGCAAGCGTAGTGATTAATGCTCAAACCTTCTCCGTGTGGGAAAAGGCCTTTGCTCAGCAGTGGGCACTTATAGGCTGTTGATAATGTATGTATGAAATGAAATCAAGTAGTAAACCAACGAGCTAATCTGGAAGTAACTGGCTAAGGGTAAAGTTCAACATTGGACGATGAATCTGGATGATCTAATGATAATGATGATGATAATGTTGATGTTGATGATGATGATGATGATGATAAAGTAAAGACAGGTAATATGTACTCACTTGCCAGACAGGATGTCCTGGATCTCCTGGAAGCTCTTGCCCTTGGTCTCTGGCACAAGGAACAGCGTGAAGAAGAAGGCGGCCACACAACACGCGCCAAAGATGAAGAACGTGCCACCCATACCGAGGCCTGAGGCAATGGCACTGAAGTACCTATGAAGGAGAAAAATGGAATTTACATTAAAAATTATGGATTTTTGAGGACTAAATGACAAATTTCTAACGATGGATTTGCTAATGTCCCAATCAATTTCGGAGCATTCGATGAAATGTTAAAGTAATTCAACAGAAACGTGAACTGTACAGACCTCGGAAAAAAGGCAAACTATTAATCCATTCGAATTATATCGCGAAGATGAAAATTTGCAAGTTTGTATGTAGGGGTATTCCTTGGATACTACTGATCTGATTTCCAAAATTCTTGCACTGGTGCAATTTTACCGAGTGCTATAAATTATTCTTAATTTGCGTATTGAAGTCAACATATCCTTTTAAATGCTGCTGCTTTTTAAAATACATTACTTTCACAAGCGTGCGAAGTTAGTGTTCTATATAAAAATCACTTAATTCATATCTTACCTGGTGATCAAGAAGGACAGAACCCAGCAGAAGGCGGTGGCGATGGGCGAGGCAATGGCCTTCACTTCAATGGGGAACAGCTCAGACATGACAGCCCAAGGTAGGGGTCCCAGACCCCAGCAGTAAGTCACTATGAAGAGTACGAGGGAGAGGATCGGCAGAAAACCAATGCTGCTCACAACGGGACTGCCCTTTTCGGATAAGATGAAGAACATGCCTAAAAGACCCTGGAAATAAGAAAGAGAAAATTTTATATCAGTTTCAAACTTAATAACAAAATAATTTGTAAGTGGTCTTTTTTATGGAATAATAGGTAGGCGAACAAGCTGGCCGATTTATAGGTAAGCAATCGGCGCCGCCCATGGACATTTGCAACATCAAAGGAGTTACGAGTGTGTGAGTGAAGTGAGTTACATAAAGCTGTGGTTGTTTCACGCCAGTTTTCTGTGAGGCCGTAGTATCACTTCGGTTGAGCCGACCCATTCGTGCCGAAGCTTAGCTCATCCACACTTCCAAGTTCAACTGTAAAAACGTAAGTTGACAAATAGTTATTTACTTACCAGTCCAATAGCAGTTCCGGAAGCGGAGATAAGGAGTAGGATCCTACGGCCCAGTCGGTCTACCACCAGAGGTGTGATGCAAGACGCAATCACCTGTAAATGTACAAATTACTATTAATGTATGGAAAAATAAATTGAAGAAATAAGTCTATTCTGCCTTTATGATAGGAGAAACGTTATTGAACCTGGTTTGGAAGGCACCCATCATTCTTTGTACCTTGATCCAATTCAAAATGAAGATGATTTGAAAATAAAAGCTAAGAATGTTGTAGTATTCTTCGTTCAAACTAAAACTGTTTTGATCTTCCAGAGGAGAACAGCCAAGAACCTTCAGAAAGAAAAGTTGTAGACATAACTGCATACCTGAACGACACCAATGATGATGGTAGCGATGGCAGAGTCGAGGCTTGAGTTGGCAGCTTCAAAGATATTGGTCATGTAGAAGAGGACGGCGTTGATACCGCTGAACTGCTGGAAGAATACTAAAGCGCACGAAATGTAGAACGCTTTGAAATTACTGCCACGGAATACATCGGCGACCTGAAATAGAAATATATTTATTTTATAAAAGAATCTTGTCATGGGGAATAGATTCAGACATAAAAGTAAATTGGGTTGTAAGACTGCACGGTAGGCGATGGTTGGGCGTCTGGCTACTCAAAGTATCACGTCCCGATTCCCGCACGGAACAACTCCTTGTGTGATATAAATATTGTTGTTTCGGGTCTGGGTGTGATTTGTATGTGCAATTTCATGTTTGTAAACGTACCCGTAACACAGGAGATACCCTAGTGCTGTACAACGTTTAAAAAAATATTAAAAAAAACACAAACGCTCTATGAAGCTACACCGAACTGTCAACATTCTATTATTTAGTCTATAGCTTGTGTTTGCAACATACCGAGTATAAACCACAATTAGATATAAAGATTTGAAATTGTTGCAATACAAGGTTACTTTTATCCTTGCTTAATGATTACGGATGGTTTAGGCATCTTCTACTTAGCAGTAACACTTTGAAAAAGGCAAGGTAACGTTAGAAAAATCCTACCGTAGCAGTTTTTTCCAAAGATGCGTTGACATCAGCAGCCATTAGGTCAAGTTCGGCCTGAACGCCCTCATGGGAGCGGCCTCGGATCTTAGCCAGGCAGCTGGCAGCTGCTTCCCTGTCACCTGGCGTGGTAAAGCAATAGATATTAATATCAAGAATGACTAAAACTCCTCTATTTAATTGTAACGTTGTTTGTCTGTGGTAAGCAAAGGATTTTTCAGAAACAATCCAAACTTTGTGAACTTTCAATCTTAATTTAGTTGGCTCAAAATCTATATAATTGAGGATAAAGAATTTGAAACATGTACACAAAATACTATAAACTTGTAATTTGCAAGTTTTTATGTTGGGGGCAATCTTTGGAACCGCTAGACAGATTTGCAAAATTATTTCACTGATAGATACAACTACAATGTTCCAGAGTGGCTATAAAATACAATGCACCCACTATGAATGGGAGCTGAACAGCGGGTGAGACTGGGTAAGAGTGGCTAGTGAATTAATAACAGAAGTTAATTCTCTTACCTTTAGCCAGGTAGTAGAAGGGAGACTCAGGCATAAAGAAGAATCCGGCGACGAAGACTGCAGTGAAGATGATACCGACATAGGCGATCACCATGTAGGACACGTACGGACCGATACCGTAGATCAGCAGGTAACCTAGCGTGATGAACGCTTGCAGGAACGAACCGAGGGCACCACGAGAGTCATCCTGGAGAGGACAAAGGCAAGATTTATTATTAAATATTCTTAACATTCATGAGACCACAACGGCAGTTCTGAAGTGAGAATTGCTTAAACTCAAAGTACGTCAAGTGGCAAAAATCTATACATGTCAGGTTAAAGATTTTGTTTCCGTTACTATTCCAGATATTTTGTCTTGAAACCCATTCTTATCATGTAAGAGCACTTTATTGCATTTTTTGTTGGGAAAATTATCAATAACTTCTGTCGCAAGGGTATGGCGAGAGAGACTACCAGATTCTTAATTAAAATAGGGGATTTTAATTATCCTGCTCCAGACTGAGGCCACGATACCTTAAAACGAGATCCAGAAAAAAATTGGATTATTTCCTTACCGTAGCAATTTCCGCGCAGTACATAGGTGAGATTGTGAACAGCATACCGACGGCGAGACCCCAGAAGATCCTGCCACCGTATATCATGCCAACATTATTGGTGGCTGCGATCAGGATCCAACCAACGAACAGAGGGATGGCAGTACTCAGAAGACCCCATTTGCGACCGATCTTTGATGCAGCAAAACCGCCGAGGAATGGGCCTGTGAACAGAATTTAGTATGATTTAGATGGAAATCCAAATTTTTTATGGGATAGTCGGCAAGTGACCGGACTGATTATCTGATGGTAAGCAATTGGCACAGCCTATGGACATCCGCAGCAACAAAGGAGTTACAACTGCAGTACCGGCCTTTTAAGGATAAGAGTTTTGGATATTTGAGGATAGGGAAGGGATTTGGGGGAGGGGCAAAGGCTTGGGCTTTCGGTAACCCCACTGCGATGGCGAAAAACAACGCTGTGGTTGTTTTACGCCTGTTTTCTATGACGCCATGTTATCACTCCAGTCGAGCCGACCCATCTGTGCCGAAGCTTGGCTTTCCCACACTGAATACGTAGAAGAGGCACATAAACTCCAGGAGTGTGATGTTGAAATTTCAATGCTATGTCAATTGGTATTAAGACCATTATTGCAGTTGATATACCCTGCATTTTATGGGACTTACCGAAGATAGCACCGACAGTGAGCAGGGATCCGATCCATGCTTCTTCCTCCTTAGTGATGGGATTGCCCACAGGGTTGGTGGTGTCGTTAGCTTGCAGTTTCAGGTTGACAGGGGACGTCCATCCCATGGAGTAACCCGTTGACGCAATCGCGATGTTCGCTGGAGACAAAGGAAATTAGGTTAATATGGCGTTCTCTGGTGAACTTCAACGTGACATGGTAAACAGAAGTTTCAGGCTCCCGCTTCTCATGCTAGGGCGGGATCAAAACCTGGCAAGTACCAATGAAACAATGAAACAATGAATTTATTTTTGCAAATAGGCCATAAAACGGCACTTTTACACGTCAATTTATATGTAAAAAACTAGATGAAGCCGGCATTTCCTATCTGACTACTCTGAGAAGAAATGCCGAAACAAACTCAGAGATCAGTCTCTTTTCAAGTCCAGACAATGTAAAAATAACATAATGTGAGAGAACCGTGCAAGTTCATTCTGTAGTGGTCTTTTGATGAAAGAACCACACCAGTTTAAGTGGACCCGTTCTGAAGACAGGCACGCAAGTGTCAGTTTGCAACCAGCATAGCAAGTGCTGCTGAGTTGTCCGACGAACAATACCGATCTAAAGAACATTTGGTTGGGTCACGCAAGTGTCCGTTACCCAGGCCAGATGTTGTCGACAATGGTCATTTCAATCTTATAGATAATTAGTTGTGCGGCTTCTGTAAATGTTGCGCACATTTTTAAATTTGTTGCGCTTATAGTTTTTTAATTATTTCACAAAAACATTTCCTGCTGGCGTAACGTTACCACAGCCAGACCTTTTTCTTTCTAATGGGAATATTTAAATAAATATTAGCTATAAAATTAGTTGTCTAGATAAAGTAAATGTTGTGCCTTATTTTGTATTTGTTCTTTCTTCGGTTGCGAAGTTATTCGAGATTTTGCTGCGGTAACGTTTTTGGTTTTGCTAGATCTTTGAAATGGTTAAGCGGATTCTTATCATATTTTGTACACGACTTCCGAGGACTTAGTTTAAATTTGTTGTGCAATAACAAAACCAAAATAATGCATATTTTAAAGGATTTTTCATTAAATAGAAAAACACTTCAATTGGCCCCAGCACTCCCAATAAGAAGTCTAAAGACTTACTTCAAACGTAATTTTAAAGCTTGTAACTGCCTTCAAATGTATGTGAAGTTTCATTAGTATCCCGTAAGTATTTAACAAGTTATGATGATATTCAGTTCTTCACGAGCACGGTCTTAATGCACGCGGTGTTATTTGGCCACTGGATTGGATATATGAACTGAATGTTATGTCAATGATTAGTTGTTTAGATCAGTTGTATATCAGTAAAATTTCAGCTCAATACATTGGATAATTAATGAGATAATACTATTATAGTCATTAGGAAGTGAATGACCGTGGTAAGCCGACCAAGTTTAGGTGGTTACGAAAAAGCGAAAACGCAGAACATTGTACTATCTTTTGAAATGTTTAGTATAATACACCTTACAATTTTGGTACAGACGCGTACACTGTTTAATACCTATATAATAATAATATAAAAGAAAACATTATCTTCCAGTTCCACAAAATTATCAAAAATCACCGCTAGAGCATGCCGTTCGGTAGGACGCAGGAGGAGTGGGGTGAAGGGGTAATACATTGTTTGTTTAACGCACTCAGTCTTGCCAGAAGGTTACTTTTGAAACCTTTTAGATGATTTTTGAACTGCATTTTGAAATAGAAATGACAAGGACGGGTGATGTTTAATCGGTTGCTAAGCAACACAAGTTTTAATAAGTAAGGGAGTAAAAGTTGAATTGAAATGATTATTTTACCTTTCAATAAAAAATCTTGAATAATCATGTAGTTTTTTTTAAACTTTTGTACATGTCTGTACTAAATTTATAACACTATCCTACATATTTTAGAAGGTACCATAATGTTCTGCGTTTTCGCTTTTTCGTAACCACCTAAACTTGGTCGGCTTACCACGGCCATTCACTTCCTAATGACTTTAATAGTATTATCTCATTAATTATCCAATGTATTGAGCTGAAATTTTACTGATATACAACTGATCTAAACAACTAATCATTGACATAATATTCAGTTCATATATCCAAGCCAGTGGCCAAATAACACCGCGTGCATTAAGACCGTGCTCGTGAAGAACTGAATATCATCATAACTTGTTAAATACTTACGGGATACTAATGAAACTTCACATACATTTGAAGGCAGTTACAAGCTTTAAAATTACGTTTGAAGTAAGTCTTTAGACTTCTTATTGGGAGTGCTGGGGCCAATTGAAGTGTTTTTCTATTTAATGAAAAATCCTTTAAAATATGCATTATTTTGGTTTTGTTATTGCACAACAAATTTAAACTAAGTCCTCGGAAGTCGTGTACAAAATATGACAAGAATCCGCTTAACCATTTCAAAGATCTAGCAAAACCAAAAACGTTACCGCAGCAAAATCTCGAATAACTTCGCAACCGAAGAAAGAACAAATACAAAATAAGGCACAACATTTACTTTATCTAGACAACTAATTTTATAGCTAATATTTATTTAAATATTCCCATTAGAAAGAAAAAGGTCTGGCTGTGGTAACGTTACGCCAGCAGGAAATGTTTTTGTGAAATAATTAAAAAACTATAAGCGCAACAAATTTAAAAATGTGCGCAACATTTACAGAAGCCGCACAACTAATTATCTATAAGATTCAAATGACCATTGTCGACAACATCTGGCCTGGGTAACGGACACGTCACGCAAGTACTCAAACTGTCAGAACGCAGATAACTGGTAGTCCAAAAGCGCGGCAAGTCTCACACGGTCCTTACACTAACAATAATAGAAAATAATAGAAAATAATGTCAATAAATAATTATAAAAATAATAAATAAAATAAAAAATGTCAAATAAAAACAAAAATGTCACAATAGGTGATAATGTCATTGTTAAAAAAATTAACGTAATGTCAAATTGTATATAAAAAGCGTAACTTATGTTACAAACATGTCAACATGACCTGTGCAGAAGTTACAGCGGCTCATTCCCAAGCCTGACTATCTTCTAAGTAGTCTTTTATTTTATAAAATGCTTTACAGTAAAGTTTAGCCTTTATTACACTTTTAAAATTATTGAGGCTCAAATTTTGAATATCCCTAGGAATTTTATTGTAAAAGCGTATACATTGACATCTAAACGAACTACTTATTTTTTGAGGCCTGGAGGTGGGGACAACATATTTGTTTTTCCCCCTCGTGTTAATATTATGTATATCACTATGCTTCTTAAATAAGCTTTTGTTTTTATGAGCGTGAATTACATTTTCATAAATATATTGTGAGGCAACCGTCATTATCTTAGTTTCCTTAAATAATTCTCTACCGTTGTAACTTTTTCAAAGTTATATTGTATTTTGTAAGTATATTTAGACACAACTGATATAGAAAGTCATTGCGATGAACTTATAATTTGAAACTTAGAATTTATACCTATTCCTGAAGAAGGACAAATTATTTTTAATTCGTCTTGAATCTAGAGCGAGCGTGATTATCAATGCTCAAACGTTCTCCGAGTGAGAAGAGACCTTTGCGGCAGCTTTGAGCAGTGGGCTAGGCTAAGCATAGGCCACTGCTCAAAGTGCGATGGTGTGATAATGTGATGAATGTGATTTCTTTTGAACTGCAACTTCCATTGTATTAAGAATGGAGGTTGATTTGTATCGAGAGGAGAGAGGAGTCGTTCCGTGAGTCGTTGACGGACATTATTTCATTTAGTAAGTAGATTTAGAGGATATTTTTTTTCCTCTTAAGTTCAATTGCCGCTACAAGGAAAGTTTTGTAAAAATGTTTTAGTTAAAGTTAAAATAAACGAAGATACACAAGCATGTGTGTAATTTACTGGAGATAATTTTAATATAAAATTCATAATTACATAAAGGTTTAAAAAAACTAATATTTGTAAAACAAATCTTCTCCACGCAGATGACGGCCACGTCGATATTTGCATGCCATTGTAAACAGCTAAGACGTTTCACTAAAATAAATGATAACATATCTCACGTTTAGTTAAAACTATATTTGTACAGATAAAAAAATCTCTTTGACAATAAAAAGTAATCTCTTTATTCACGTGCTAATTGTAACATGGAAACAGCAGCTCTTTGGTTGGGCAAGGATATACCTACATATTATATTAGTGACTTAAATGTTGATGGCCCACAAACATAGGTTTAAGGATTACGTTACTACGATACTGTAATAATTATTATCTAGAGTTATGCTTATTTTTATCTTTTTTTATGAGATATAAAGGCCAACGAGCCTGCGGATTATCTGATGGTAAGCTTTCAGTGCCGCCTATGGACTTTCGCAACAACAGAGGAATTATGAGTGCGTTGCAGACTTTTTGGGGATTAGAGATTTGAGGATTTAGGGACTGTGAGATGGCTTCCGGTAACCTCACTGACACGGCTAAACACAACGTTGGTTTTCTGTGAGGCCGTGGTATCACTCCAGTCGAGCCGACCCATTTGTGCCGAAGCATTGCTCTCCCACATTTGAAAATGGAACAATCGGATAATAATGACAAAACTCATACCGCTTGTATTATTAAGATTAAAAGGAATACAGGAGACAGACCAAGCATCGCACAAGAATAATTAAATAAAGGATCACAATTTACAGAAGGCACGTGGAAGGTTTGACGTGTCACCAAATTTCCACGTCGATGCATAATAACAATGTTTATAAATATTATAAATATAAATATTACACTACAAACAAAGATACGAGATTTTGTAAGATTGTGAGTACAACCGTAAGTTTTACTTCCACATATTTGAATAGCGTTGCTTTAGTAGGTAAACATTGATAAAGTTGCTTGCTTGCTAGATTTGTTAATGAACGTTCATCACTATTATCATTAGTATCAGCGGCTGGAATACTTTTAGAGGATGTTGCTATGGGTGTCATGGTGGTGGTTTAGTTCATCAAACCCCAAGCGAACGCCGGCGTTCGCACACAATGTCTTACTACTGTGTATCGAATTACGATTGAAAGGTTAAAACGTGCAAGGATAATGTTGATTCTATTAAACATTTTTAAAAAAAAAAGAGTAACGAATGGAGTTTCTTGCTCATTCTTCTCCATTCGAATCTACAATTTGGAATGAGCACCTAGCTTCACTGACGAACAGACTGACAGACTACTTCTCTATTTTGACGTTTCAAAAGTACCTATTTATGGTTTAGTTGGAATAAATGATTTTGACTTTTACAATATGACTTTTTGCTATGCTTGTTCCTATTGCAATAGGATTTAACATTACAAAGCCAAAACTAGGATTATTTTTAGTACTTTCATCTACTTTTCCGAAAGAAACCTGGACACAGTTTCTATATTTTTAAATTAAAATGACTAGCTGGATATTTGTTGTAAGTAATACAAGTTAGTAGTTCTCTCTCCGCAAGACTTCATTATAAATAAGCGTTATAGTTTTTCCATCCTTCTATGTGAGAAGAGACATTTGTTTACCAGAAAGCACTTATAGACTATTGATGTTGAATTTGTGTATTTTCAAACAAAGTTACAGAGTTGAAACGGAAACCTTGAAAGGAAAGAAAACTGACGTTATTTTTAGTTAAATTTACGAGTGGAAAGAACAAACGGACTAGTGTGGTTTATGCTGCCAAGCCTTTCTTTTCCTACTTGTGTACACATATTGTTAGAAACTGTAAAGTTTCATATATTAACTTGAACATTCTCTGTATTTTTTTTCAGTTGGAGTCAGAAGCAATGTACCCTCACCCTTGTATCTTAGTTATTTTAAGAACGTAGTGTTTATATACTCTTCTGGGCGATTTCATGGAGGCTACTCAGTTGAGTCTGAACGCCACGACGTATATAAAAAAGCATTTAGAATTTTGGATAAGAGGGGAGAACAAATTCACTATCAAATCTATAAAAGTATTTAAAAAGAACTACATTCTCATTGATTGATTCAATTTTGAGCTTAATATTGTTATTTTTGCCAAAGTTAAAGAGAGAATAAAATGGCGTTTAAATTTCGAAATCTCGAACAAAACTAAAGAATACACCGCTTCATACGTATATTAAAAAAAAAAGACTTTTGGTAATTTTTACTAAGTATTATATTTATCTGTTGAATACGGTAGGTTCTTTGTCGACGGAAAATCATCAAAAGACATCTTACACCCTGTGGTGGGGTAAAAGGCTGTATCAGACTATTACTGATTAAGAATCACCCCTTGTCCTGCTCCAGGCCGAGGCCGGGGTACATTATTGCGCTTAACCCGTACCCTTCGGCAAGAAAAAATAATCTAAGAATTTAGTGCATACTTCTAAACGTATGATTATTTAGACACCACTGACATACGGTGAAGGTAAACATCGTGAGGAAACCTGGACTTATAATTTCTAATTGTATATCGTTCGCAGTTTGAAATCGGCAATCCTACTTGAGCAAACGTGGTGGCTCAAACCTTCTCCGTGTGAGAAGAGTAATTTGCTCAGCAGTATAGGCTGATGATGTGCAAATCTATAGTTTTATGCAAAAATCGATTCTTCTGCGTCATTTGTTTACGAAGCCCCATATACCATATAGTAAACGTGTTGTATTTTAATTACAACATGTGTTTATTTACTGTTCATTGTGAGATTATCTTTTGCGGTCAGTGTGATATTGGTACAATACCTCGTATTTTATTATCCACTATATATAGTTAGTAAGGAGCGTTATAAATAGGCGTATTTGTGTGAATCTTTGTTTTTAGTGTGTACCTATATATACACATAATATATTAGGAAACTAGCAGACTGGGGCAGTCTGCTAGTTTCTGCTTCGCACTGGTATCCGACTGCCCCGGTGTCAGTCATTTGTTTTGCAAACGAATATCCACGGCTCCGAAAGAATTGTTAATACACGCTTTTTTAAAGTTTTCTTTCATAAGAACCTACTCTTAACAATAAAGAAAATGACATAAAAGGAATTGGCAAGATTGATCCAGGCGTTATTGAGTTATGCGCTTACCAACACATTTCGAGATTGATTTTTTGTTATTATTGTTTATTAAAAGACTTCAGCCTTTGTTTTGGATGGGAAAGTCATGAAATGACTTCTCTTATCCCCGGGTAGGAGAGCGGGAGTGTCGGCCTCTTCATGACTAAAAACCCCCCTGTTCACTCTCCTGCCTGCTGCTGCTCCTGCCGGCTAGGGTTGTGGTACATTATAGTATTTATAGTGCAAACAAACCTGGCTGGAAGACTTTCAGACTTTTTTAAATTAAGAAAAAGACTTTAACTACCAGATTTTAATTTCATTTTTTTTATCAAACTTTCTGCAATAAGAATTTACAACGGGCCGATTAAGCCACATAACTTATTCTGAATTTGATAAATTAAAAATAGCTAGCCTTAAAACAAAATAAGTCGTTTTAGGTTCCAACTTTCAAGCATGTTAGTCGTAAAGTATTGTTATATATACAACTGGTTTGTTATTATGTAATACTGTACACTACAAAACTATATAACCTGATGACTTAGGTAGGTACATTTCTTCACGCATATTCGCAGTGCCGTTAAACCTTCAGCAAGAACACTGCAGAACGAAACTATTATTTAAATATAAAAAAAGAATAAATATTAAAAAGTAAACATTACAATATTTGAATGCAGCTTACATTTTGAATGAAGATTATTTTTGATTCAGTTGTGTTTGAGAATGAGATAAAATATTTGTATATAAATTAGATGAATGTTTGTATTTATTTAGACAAACCCGTCTTCTCTCGTGACTTTTAATTACAATTAAACTAATGTTCAGAGCCTACACGTGATTCTATTAATGTTATTCAAGTGTCTTTTCAGTGACAAAATCGTGGGATTAATTTAAAAGTTTAATGACTTTTGTGAAGGTAAAACAGTGAACACTTATAGGGAGTTTTTTTCAGCAGTTGGCACTTATTGTGATGTTTTTTTCAGTAGTTCGCACTTACAGGGAGTATTTTTCAGTTGTGGGCACTTATAGGAAGGTCTTTTTCAGCAGTGGGCACTGATAGGGAGGTCTTTTCCAGCAGTGGGCACTTACAGGGAGTACTTTTTCAGCAGTGGGCACTTACAGGGAGGCCTTTTTTAGCAGTGGGCACTTATAGGAGGGTCTTTTTCAGCAGTGGGCACTTTAGGGAGGCCTTTTTCAGCAGTGGGCACTTATATGAAGGCCATTTTCAGCAGTGGGCACTTTAGGGAGGCCTTTTTCAGCAGTGGGCACTTATATGAAGGCCATTTTCAGCAGTGGGCACTTATAGGGAGTACTTTTTCAGCAGTGGGCACTTACAGGGAGGCCTTTTTTAGCAGAGGGCACTTATAGGAAGGTCTTTTTCAGCAGTGGGCACTTTAGGGAGGCCTTTTTCAGCAGTGGGCACTTATATGAAGGCCATTTTCAGCAGTGGGCACTTTAGGGAGGCCTTTTTCAGCAGTGGGCACTTATATGAAGGCCATTTTCAGCAGTGGGCACTTATAGGGAGTACTTTTTCAGCAGTGGGCACTTACAGGGAGGCCTTTTTTAGCAGAGGGCACTTATAGGAAGGTCTTTTTCAGCAGTGGGCACTTTAGGGAGGCCTTTTTCAGCAGTGGGCACTTATATGAAGGCCATTTTCAGCAGTGGGCACTTTAGGGAGGCCTTTTTCAGCAGTGGGCACTTATATGAAGGCCATTTTCAGCAGTGGGCACTTATAGGGAGGCCTTTTTCAGCAGTGGGCACTTATAATAGGGAGGTCTTTTTCAGCAGTGGGCACTTATAATAGGGAGGTCTTTTTCAGCAGTGGGCACTTATAATAGGGAGGTCTTTTTCAGCAGTGGGCACTTATAGGGAGACCTTTTGCAGCAGTGGTCTCTTATAAGGATGCCTTTTTCGCCCAATGATGACGACAATGAAACGATTTTAAGAGTTTTTTGTTCGATATTAACATTAAAACTCAACGGTACACTACGATAGGTACTTATAGTTTCTTAGGCTAGATCTCCGAAGGTCGACACCATTGACGCAATCAGAAGATTCCATAAGATACCGTAATCCTCTCCTCTATCATCAACGCGATTAGATTTGTAAGAATCTTGAGTAACTATGATTCAGAGGAAACAATTGTTGACAAGCCACTGACAAACTGCCTGTAAAACAATTCTCATTTTATCTATAGATCAAATCAGCCAACTACTTCATTGTCCAACAGATTTTCTACTTAATAACAAAATAGTTATAGTTGGTAATCGATTGAAATATTTTGTTGGATACGGCATCTAGATGTGGTATGTTTCGTGAATTCAGACTATGCGTGTGGTTTTTTCATAATCAATTTAGATATATCTAAATATCTATTCGTATCTTGAAGAGTGCGTATATGTTATCTACTTGACTTTGATCCCTTTTAAGAGTATTAGGCCCACATCTCTTAGGTAACGTAAAGAAACCGTGACGTTTTAAGTTTAATCTAAAATTAAAAATATTAAACAGGCTCATATTCCTTTTTCCCACCCCTCCCTGAATCTCCGAAACATTAACCCTCAAATTGCTCCAATGTTCTCAATGAGCAATTGCTAAAATGGCCGATTGCACCATCAGGTACTCCGAAAAAAGATTTTCCCATCAGGTACCTACTCCGAAAAATCTTTTTCGAAATACCTGATGGTGCGAAACATTATGGCAATGTAAACAATCCGCGTATAAATGAACCTTTTTTGCGGTATATTTTACTTTTTATTTTATTTTAAATTTGCTTATACAGATTGAAGACATGTTAAAGTCATACATACTAAAGCTGTCGTTTGTTTGAACGCGCTAATCTCCGGAACTACTGGTTTAAACAGAACCATTATTTTTATGTTCGTTAGTCCTTTTATCAAGGAAGGTTATAGGTATATAGGCACGCCATGATCGCCTGTAGGAGCCGAACAGCGGGTGAAACCGCGCGAGAGTAGCAAGTGATTTATATAGGTAACTTTATCTCGTTGATGATCAGTGCAAGATTGTTATACAATGAACATCCTTATAACTGCAATCCTCGGTGCATTAAACTGTTCAAGCGCCAACGAACGCATTGAAATACTGACATTTTCGTCTTTGATGCCATAAATACTAAGTACCTTAGAGATTGTGTTTCATCAATATTATACGCAGGTTTTAATAGAAAACTGAACCAAGTCAAAGGAGGGTATTTCAAAATTGAAACATATATTCTTGATATACCTCCCTAAAATTTTTGAGTTAAGACTCTTTTGAACCGACTTCCAAAAAGGAGGATGGTTCTCAATTCGACCGTATATATGCTTTTTTATATTTGTTCGCCGATATCTTCGTTATTTATCAAGCACACGATGTGTATCTTAAAAGAAAATTGTGTTAGTTACACTATAAACTCAAGAACGGCTGAACAGATTTTGTTGAGAATTGTTGGGGATGGAGTTTAGAACTAGAAGAAGAACAGAGGATAGAATAGAAGAGATTAAATATGTACCGTATTATATTTGTATACAAGATTTGAATATTTAACGTAGAAAAGGACTAAGAGACATAATTACTAAATGTTGTGTTTAAAAATAACATTTTATATATACGAATATGTATAATAGTTCAAAGACCAGAGTTTTTCAAAACAAAATGTATTGTCTGAAAAGAACTGTCTCTTATCACCTTGTTATGTATTCTCCGTTCTTGTTTATAAAATATAATTAACAATTGAATAATATAAAAACCAACCAGAACCAAAAACGGATAATAAAGGTGATATGGTTGAGGTATCTGCTAAAGTTTAGTGCAGCAGTAACTATCCACAAATATACATATAATTATATCAAATTCATAAACCGAAACGAGTTGACAAAGCCGCACAACAACGTCTCAATTAAATACCTGAATGAATTTATTGACCGAGCGGTCACTAATACAAACATAATCTATAGCTATAGCTCTATAGACTAGAACAATGCAGCACAGGTGACGATCGTTCAACAATCATTATCTAATATTAATCACAACTCTTCACAGTTCACATCCCGTCAAACTATTTTTAGTCTGTGCTATGTTTAGACCGATTGACGGACCGTAGCAACATGAATCTTGACAAATGAAATATATGTTTTTTGATAGTAGAAAACCGGTAGCGTGAAAGAACTACAGCGTTGTGTTTCGCCGTGTGAGTGAGGTTGCCAGGGGCCCAATCCTTCCTCTCCGCAATCCTTAAATCTCCAAACCCCTAATCCAACGCACTCGTAACTCTTTCATTGTTTCGGGTGACCATGGACGGCGCTGATTGCTTACCATCAGGTAATCAGGTAAAAAGCCCGTAAAATGTTTTAATTATTTCCCATCACGAGACTATGGTGTATCGGGAGTCCATTGGCGGCGCTGATCGTTTACAATCACGTGACTTTTATGCCATTCTGCCCCCTAACACTTCATAAAAAAACTATCGCTGATTGTTATCTATTTTTAATGATTAAATGAGTAATTAATTTTTATAACGTCATGTTAAAATATTACTGTAACGTTAGATAAATACAGTCAACTATTTTATTACCTAGCTATATGGCGTAAGACGTCATCATTTTGTACAAAAATTAAAGCAACCATGATTCTATTTTTCTTGGGATAAATGGTACCACGTTGGGTGTCAACGCGATACCCCTTATAAAGAACTAGCTACTCTCGCGTGGTTTCACCCACTGCTTGGCTCCATTTAATTGTAGCGTGATGTTTTAGCCTACAGCACTCAGGAACATTGTCCAATTGCAATCCGACCAGCGCTTATAATGATTACCCCTTACATACAAACTTTCAAATTTTACCTCTTTATAATATTATAATCAGACTTTTAATTCGATTCCTGATTTGACATTGACCACTGTCATTTTGTGAAAAAGTGATACCACATATAACAGTGTAGTGATGAACACAAAAATCGATAAACAATCAGTAAATCAGTTTCAGGAAGGCATTCAAAAAATTACGGCTACCGAATGGTCTAAATGTGTATCCCATGTTTTCAAAGAGGAGGAAAAAATTAGTAAGCTAGATATGTTAATTGACAATAAATATCACAGACACAATTCATAATCAGAAATATTTTATTTCCTGATAAACTTAGTTTACGAGAGTAAATTTATAAACGAGAGGAATCGATTCAGAAATATTCGATTTCCATATCGAATAATTTCGCAACGTCACTATTTATTACGTGTCATAACGTTGCAACACTGAAATTGTCAAATCTGGAATGGAATTAAAATTCCGAGTATAGTATAGATTACTTTGAAGACTAAAAACACAAAACTAAATTCAAATTAAATAATGACAAACAAACTAAAATATAAACGCGAAAATCAAAAATCGTCACTTTCATAATTAACCCAAACTAATATTATAAAAAATTGGGAGAAAGTATGGATGAAGGTATGTTTGTTATTCTTATACGCAAAAACAACTGGACCAATTTGATTGAAATTTGGAATGTAAATACATAGTATAAACCTGCATTAACACATAGGCTGTTTTTCTCATAAATCAAGCTAGTTACTCATAAATTACATTTAAAACAATATAATATGGAAATTAAACTACCTAGTCACCCTACATTACTTAGCACTAACAATAGTGCAATTATATCATAGTACGTTTGCATACAAATAGTATATTTACTACAAGTTCAAACTTATGTCCTCAACATCGACACTAGCGCATACATTTGACCTTGACAGTGGCAAATAGCGGAACTATTTACATTTATTTGTGATAATGGGGCAATTAAATTTCGTTTTGGTTTAACACGAGCGTAGATATAGCTAACTTTATTTAATGATGGCCTAATGACGTCTCTGAATGTATGAGACGGTTGCAGGTTTATAAGATATCTATCAATATGTGATTTTGTTCATGTTTGCAGAGCAGTTACCAAGGAGTATAGTGGTCATTCCGAAACACCGTATAAAATCCAACCTACCAAATGTTATGCAAATCCAATGGACACGGTAAATATACAATCCTTTCCCTTCCCCCTATACCTCTCTAATTCCTAAATCTCCAATATATATCCTAATCTACAGAAGGCCGGCTACAAACTCCTAATCATATCATCAGGAAAAATAACAAATACGTACAAGAAAGAAATTGGGTATTGCTACAGAGTAGAGAAAAGAGTTTCTTATTTGTTGTAATTTAAAAAAAAACGATTTTATTTATAGCTGATAAATAAATTCATTCACACATTTCTCCAATAAAAATATTATATCAAATATAAAGAAATGCTTATCAGTGTTTGAATTTAAATACATAATTAATTACCTACAAGTCAATAATCAGCGCCATCTAGTTGATAAGGTCAACAACGTATGCCAATGTTTAATTCGAAAGATTTTGTTTTGATAAAACGTTTTTATCGAGTTTTTATCTTTTATTATATGTAATCGCCCCCTAAGCACACACTAAATAATTGCCACCATTTTGCGTTGATTGTCACTTATGTAATGTTTGTTTTATTCCAGTGATTATTTACGTAAAGACTAATAGGTATTTTTTGTATAGTTACTATCTTGAGATAAACAATTGTTACATATTAACGCAAGTCGGCTGCACGTCTTTCCCGCGACGCGGATTCAGCGCATGAATAAGAGTCCCGTTGTGACTTGAAACTAGTAGAGATTTCGTGTAAGTCGTTCAACGAACACAAAGATGTGCCAATTTAAAACATTATAAGATGTACTGCATCATTCACAACTTTCTATTTGAGGAATAAAATAAATAAAAGAGCCGTAAAACAAAATAAATTTTGACCAATCCTACTTTTTTTAAGGTTTATTTTTATTTCATTGATTTTTTTCATCACATGGAACAGCTAACTGGGAGCACACACTTGATAGAACCGCACAATAGCGTTCTTTATACTGTAAACCTAAGCTTTTGTATAACAATCTAGGACCCATCTAAGCTTGGAGATTGTAACCACTCATATTGCATAGGAATAGGTATATTCTATCAATGGATTCCGCGACAATCCTACATCCTACATCTGGTAATGTTTTAGTGTCCACGTTAGAAACGTTGACAGCACACATAATAATTAATGAACAATAACTCACAAGGAAAGCACACGCGTAGCAAGGAAGTAGGAAGTCACTGTGGCACTGTGACATATTTTATAACTTCCACATTAAATTATTATAATAACATTATAAAGCTGAAGTGTATGTTTCTTTGAACGAGCCTATCTAAGGAATTACTGGTTCGAATAGAATATACTGGATAGTCTATTAGGAGGCGTGCATCGTGTGAAAAGTGCGGATAAAGCTAGTTGTAATCATAACAATAAGCAATTTTAAAAATCAAAATTGTTATGCGCTATAAATATACCAGTGCCTATTTATTTCGTATTTCAATCATTTAAACTTAAAAACACATAGAATTCACCATAAATATTACGATTACTCATTCATAGGTACTTAACGTGAACACGGGGGTAATTTCTGACGATTATTTTAATGACTAATTTCCCTGTTCGACGGCAATGTAGAATGGTGTAAACTGATTCATTTATGTTTTTATGGTTATGTTTGAATTATCAAGCGAACGCCGGCATTCGCGCACCTATCATCTCTCTAATTTTTACGATTGTAAGGTTAAACAGAAGCTAGGAAGACTTGCGTAGTAGCGAACTTGAACCTTTTAAACTACTACTTAAAACGCGCCTACCAAGTGACATGTCGTGAAATATTACACACACATTCTAGATTATGATAAAACCTCTTTTGCTCTTTTGCGTTATAAGAGAGAGAATAATGTATACAAAAACACAACAACAAAAAAAACGTCCTACAAAAATACAACCATAAAAATACTGTAATTGTTTTGTCAAATAAATCTTAGATAAAATATTTCATTTATTACGCTCCTACGTTTTGCGTAAATTGAGGATATTATAATGTGAGATATAAATTAAATACGCGTAATAAAGAAACTAATAAATTATCCAAGGATTTTGACGCAATACAACATTAACTTGTAATATTCTCTCTTGTCATCTCTTAGAGGAAAAAGTACAAATATTTTCACACCAACTGCACTTTTTAATTATAATATATCAAGTAAATATTTTTTTAAATAGCGTCATAAATCATGACCTCTTTACAGTGTCTATGGTACGGATAACCTTTTTTATTGCGGACTATCCACAGAGTGCGATAATCTTTGCCGCCCTGTCTTATCGAGTATTGGAGGTCATATTATATAACGATATCAATAAGGAATTTTACTATGCTAGTGACGTTTTTTATTTTTTTAACACTAATTACTCCTATTATGTATTAGACTTACTTTGCCTACAAATGGTAGGAAACTTCACTGAATGAGTACGCATTAATATAACTATTGTTATCACTTTAAATTGGATGAAAACCGAAGACAAATCTGTAACGGATTTAGTAATATAAGTTTAGGTATCTTGTCTAAACAATCACAGCCATTTTGAAGGAAATTCAAGTTTTATAAGTTAATGTGGTGACTACAAAATTACCATAACAATTATATTTTTTCAGGAAGAATGTTGCAGTGGCTCTTAATTCTGCCTTGTTAGACAATGTTTTACTGTTTACTTCGTTTAAAATTTCATAAATAAGCTTACAATTATAACATAAATATATAAATGAATTAGGAATTAATTTATTACTTATTTCAAAAATTGCATCTCAGTCTGTTGAGCAGTTTTCGGGATAAAAGCGTTAAGAAATTGACCAATTTCTTATTTTTCGCATAGGTATTTAATTAGTATGATAACAATAGATTTGTAAATATTCAAATTAATCTACTGTGAAGGTTACTCAATAAAACGATATCAATGTATTGTGTAGGTATAACCGATTTATCGTAATCGAATAATCTCTTATTACATATATGTATGTACTAGGTACTTTAAATTAAAATGTTGCTATGTTTTTATAATATAGGTCGGTAAACGAACAGGATCAAATGACGCTGCCCATGGACACCTAAAATATTAAAGTGACGAAGCATTCCCTCCCTTTCTCACATTTATTACACACTATGTATACTTTGGTTTTGGTTCAAGGGGAGTAGGCAGAGAGATATTTGTACAAATCGTCCCCGGGCGTGTTTTCCTGTTTTATGACAAAAACTGGTATTGTTTTCATTACTTATTGTAACCATAAATATCATTATCATAGGACCTTCAGATAACAAAGCAGTAATAATTAAAACAAAATTAATCAAATTTAATTTGAGCACATTATTTATTATTCAATGAAAAATATTCGTATGCCGTTCAATGAACTATAACTACTAAACAGCTGAACTCATTCCGATTGTACTCTTCAAGGACGTGGCTTGGTTTCTCCTAGCTAAGAACGGCTGGCGTCGATCTTTAAATTCACCCGAATAGCTGGTATTATTTAAGCTAAAATACTATTCTATTTATGCGATCCGAAAGTTGGTCGTACCGAAAAATTGGTTAAAACTGGTGTTACACTTTTTGGCTTCTTTGCAATTTAGGTTATTGGAGACGGTGAGGAGCTAAAAATAGGGTAATTTGTTCGTCTGTGGCTTATCACAACACATTGTAACTATAGGTTAGCAAACAAAATGTAATATTATCTTGGTTAAGCTTCGTCAAACTGTTTTGGCGGCAAAATTTGACATAAGTATGTCGCATTCCAATTAAACGCGTATATCATTACCTACTACATAGTATAAAACCAACTCGTTTTATATGCCCCTATATCCCTATGTATGCTTAAATCTATAAAACTACCGAATGTATTTTGATGCAATTTTTTATAGATAGAGTGACTGAAGAAGTTTATATGTTGTCAATCAAATAGTAGAGAAATTTTGTAACAGCACTGCACCTTTTTCGAAGCCAGGGTGGATCGCTATTACCTAAATGTCAAATAAATGTTAAGTAATTTTACTTGTGAATGTTATTATTTGATATCGTAGTGTGTATTTACAAATCGTAAAAATCGCTAGTCATAAATCTACAGTCGTACTTAGATAAAAATGAGGTTATCTTGCAAGTTTATTTAGCAAGTTATAAAAAAATGATCGTTCTTATAGTTCATTCAATATGAAAAAAAGTCTGAAATCATTGTAAGTGAGACCAATGGGAAAATATCGCAAAAGGCATATACATAATAGCAATCACAAACGTGTACCTAGTCAAACTAGCAAAACAACTTTTGATGCAAAACCTTGCTTATAGTTAAAGTTTGTTAATTATATTATCGTCAAATTATGTCTTTTTACTTATTTAAAGTGTCAAGCGACAAGTTGCGGTGAGAGGGAGTGTCAGACTGACTAAAAACCACCCCGTTTTTTCTCCTGCTCTAGGCCGAGGACACGGTGCCTCATTGCGCTTGCCCCACAAACTCGGCTGAACATCAGCCCTATAGGACCCCGTCTGTGGTGGTCTATTGTCTACATGAGCTACGATACCTATGTTCAGTCATCTAAAAATTTCTATATCATTGAGTACTTTATAAGCAGAAGTATCTTGTGTATTTAAATGAGGAAATGCATTATATTTGCATATCTATCTGCCTAAATTATCCATTCTATGGACGTCAACAGTAGGCACTCTAGTTACGTTACGTCATGCATACTAAAATCCTGGTGAAATGTTATGAAATTGAAAATAGCGTAGCATTTAATCTATACTATCTATTTAATTTGGTACAGACATAGTTTGGAACTTGAGAAAGGACAAAGGATAGTTTTTATACAAAAAATCTGCAGTAAGTCACTATTCCACGCGAACGGAATCGCGAGCAAAAGCTAGTTTATATAACTGTTCTGAAGTGGAGATCACGTCTAGGTTTTGAAGGGCGCCGTCTAGCTAGGTGGACTGACGATATTCATAGAATGGCTGCAGGAAAAGAGCTGAACATCGAGCTCTGTGGCGTGCAAACGAGAGGCCTAATTCCAGAAGTGGACGGAAACAGTCTGATGATGATGATAATGAAAGAATAAGTTATCCTAGGGACTTTATATAATTTATATCTTAATTTCCCCAAGCCTTTTATAGATGGTGCATATCTAACTTTGGTCCAAAACGCTTCCCATCTATTGACACGCATAAATTCGCGATCCCACTTAATTACCATGTACTAAGAGATTGAATACAACAAGATATAATACTCAAGTGCCAAATATTGTCAGTTGCTACCTCGTCTCTGAAACAATTCCTACATTTCAATATGTAAACAAACAATTGTATACATAATTCTGTTTGAGATCAGATAACGGAACAGTCTGTCTATTAATGGCATTGTTTTAAATATTTGTAGAAAGATCTTCATGTAATTATTACCTCCATTGTTCATATTACGTATATAGTTTATTACTGAATGTTATAATATGTTGCGTAAGGAGACAATAAGTACCATATCGTAAGCAAGGATGCACTTTAATAGGTACAAAAATTGCTAAATGTGTTTCCCTTTTAATGGGATATGGCGGACGCGCAGATCGAATTTTGACCTTGTTTTAATCAGCCACACATGGCCATCCCCATCACAGGAAGTATCTTTCCTTCTTTGAATTTATTCTTCTTTTTTCTTTCTTTTCTTTTCTTTTTTAAAAAAACGTTGTCCCCCACTGGGATTTTCTCCTGTGTCGTGGGTACGGTTACAAACATTCAATTTCAGATGCACATGACATCCAGACCCGGAACAACAATTTGTGGGTCACACAAAGAGTTGTTCCGTGCGGGAATCGAACCCGCGACACAGCCAGTTGCCCAAAAAAAAGTCAATTAGGTGTAGACAGTTTCCTAAGGGCGTGGTGAGAGAAAACATGTTTCTTTTCTATATTAATATAAACATTATAACACGGACCTAATCTAAGAAATAATCGTACGTTCAACCCGTGTAGGGACGGTTGCCAGAAATTATGCAATGATTCATGTCATTCTGCGGGATAGTGCTCATTAGTAGATTGCTTAGTGACAATTAGAAACATTACAGGAAGTGGTCTTAGCTACAGATTCATCTTAAACTAGTGACCCGCCTCTGGTTTGTACGATTTTTCAACTACGTCCATGTCATTTATTATTTCCGTAGTAAACCATCAATAAGCGAATAAGTTTGCTATTTCCTGTATCTCCTCTATTTTAATTGAGGATCTTCTAATAATGTCAGTCATAAATACAAGAAAAAAGAATAAGCGACATCGGTTTAAGATGTTTTGGAGATTTGCGCTTAGCTTTTTAACACAATTTTGAATTGTATGGTAGAGTGTCTAGAAAAGTAATTAAAGGAGTTTTAAGGTCAGTTTCCGTGTCGGATAGACATGTTTACTTCATCATCTTTAACCCTTGCCAATCTCATGCTGGGCTATAAGCCTCCTTCGTATAAGGTTTTCCAGAATATCACTATCTCAGTTTTAAAAAGTCCAGGTTTGTCAGAGAGCACTAATATCCTCTGTCAGTCGTTCGATCATAGAGTCATGTTTATTATGACAAAAGAACTTTTTTTGTAATTACAAACCTGATTTTATTAAATGACATTATACTATGTAAGGTGGGAGGAAATGTATTCGCAATTAGCGCTCTAGCTTAGCATGAGTTCAACTACCTCGCTAACGACATAAGGGTCACTATTGCCCATTAAGCCACTCAAGTATCCTAAGAAAAAAAATATTGTTTTCTTCCTTACAAACCACAATGAAAAAAGAAAGAGCATAATTGATCTAGGCGTTGTAGAGATATTGGCTTACCAAAACATTTTGCGATTCATTTTTACATAAATAATATATTTCATTTTCATATTTTGTTTCATTTTCATATTGTAAATGTTGAAATATATTTTGCTCTATAGAAGACGAATTGAATTTAATATAATTCATGATCTAATTATAAAATAGATGTTCTAAACCTCCTTTATCTTCGTTGTTATGATGCAATTTGATCGCATTCGACATTCGCGAACTTATCAACATTAACCAAAACATTAACCACTTATTTATATATCTATCAGGGCCATATTATAAACTAACTGCGAAAACATTGGAAATTGATTATAAACACATTAATCACCTATCAGAGGTCCAACATCAAGCAGATATTTTTTATGGAATAAGACGCAAACGAGCAGGCTGATCACCTGATGGTAATAGTTATCAGCGCCGCAAAAGAACACCTGCAGCACCAGAGAAGTTATAGTTGAGTTGCCGGCATTTTAAGAACGCTCCTTTTTGAAAGTTGCAAAAAATACTTTATATTTAAAGTACATACATATATAGGAATTCAATGCTGTTTTTATTTGATACAGTTAGCGTTTAAGACAATCTTAAACCAATTTCGAACATGATGTTTTTTTCGTGTGGTGGGCAAACGAGCAGACCAATTACCTGATGGTAAGTAGGCAGTCGGTGCCACCCATGCACATGCTCAGTACCAAACGAGTGCGGTTTTGGCCTTTTGGGTATTAGGATAACCTTACTCACACGGCGAAACACAATTGTTTCACGCCGGTTTTCAGTGAGGCCGTGGTATCACTCCAGTCGAACCCACCCTTTGGTGTCGAAGCATCGTTGTTGTAACTGGTTAGTTTATTTTCCTAGTAACACGATGACTTCTATTGTTACTTGTTGACCCAAACACAATTATTCATGCATATTTTATGAGACAATGTACTTATTAGGCACACTCATACAATTTCTTCGGCTTATCGCACATTACTACAACTAAATATCGCGGTGAAAACCTATCAAATATAATACGACTAATATTAATAGGTATTTTATAAAATTGTTATTATACTTAAAACGATGACATTTGAAAATTGGTTGTATTAACATTTCTTAGTCTGATAATTTTTATGGCTATTATATTACGTAAAGATATTTTATTAATCGCGTATAGATTTAAACACTTGAAGTTTTATTTTACAATGGAAAAAAAAAACTATTTCTCGTTTCATTTATATTGTTATGCGATCTAATCGACAACTTATGGTGACATTATGTCGTTATAAAGTTATTATTTCACTGTTCGTTCCGCCAGTAATATCGCACCATGTTGTTATTGTAATCTTCGTGTCGATTAAAACTGAATTTACCATCTCAACACTCCACATTGTTTTAAAAACGTCCACTATTTAATTACAATAATTATTCACACGGATTTTATGTGTTATTGTTCACTTTAATTTATTGCAACTTGAAAATATTTATTCACAAAAACTTCGATAAAAAACAACACGATTCTAAATTCGAAATTTTGGCGCGCATTATTTATGAATTTCGACACTGTAATTTTTTTTATTATAAAAAAATTGAAACACACATTCACTTTAAAAGAGGTTGAATAAAATAATTTGAATTAAAAATATTAAAATAAAAAAATTCGACATACCGATTCCGGCGATGACATATTGCCGCCACAGTTGTCCTGCCTCCATTCTGTACGCTTGCTGGTTGACTGGCGCACCGGTCTGACCAACCGGGTCGTAAGCGTAATTCCTATCTTCCATACGTCACGCGACGTCACCCGATATGTGTTACGTTCTGTGTTTACGTTCAGCAGGGCTCGAGGGTGGATGCTTGGCAAACACCCGACTTTTTGCCGCCAAATCTGTGGACGAAGACCTCGTGTTAGTATACGCTGATACTTTGGTATTTTTCCCATATACGTGGAGGTGGAACCCCATGACTGATGTATTTATCATAAGTTAAGAGTTTGGCAAGGAATGATGCAGTTTGCAGTCAAAAGCGCGTTGAAAAATTGAGGAAAATAATGGATTGGGCATACTAAATTTCCCGCGTATTATGCAAATTTTAGGAATTCTGGACATCAAGTACCTATCGCTTATGTTTTGTTTTACGTCATTATCATTAAGTGGATGGATGTACAGAGTCTCAAGAGAGTTAATCATAGGTTATCACGCACCTGAATACTTAAAAACAGTTAAGAGCCTACTTAGCAGGATTCAAGATAAACATTGGTACAATAATTCCTACATGCAAGTATACATATGTATGTATAACAAGTATCGGTACGGCACAATATTTTAGGGAAAGAAGAATTCACTGGATTATATTTTTATGACCAGTTTTTGCCCGTGGCTTCGCTATTACTCTATCGTACTTACTTTTACTCAGGTTACAGTATCAAAATTTACCATAACCTTCCCTACCTACTCAGTAGTGTAGAAATACCAAGCTATCTACTCTACCCATTTTTATAAGACCCTTCTTTAAACAATAGCAAAATCGGTGCAGCTGTTCTCTAGATTTGAGCTAAACAAATACTCGTACATTGACAGTCGATTCTACTGGATCTATTCTACATACGAAGATTTATTAATCTTTATTGTAATTATAATATAGTTAGTTTGAAATATCCTGAAAAGTAACAAAACATGTTATAGATGAATACGACAATCGTAATCACAATTGCATGCCACAGATAAAAAATATGCCGAGTACTAATATCGATTTTCCTTGTTCAATCATTTTATCTTCATAATAAAAACGCTTGTTCCCACAGATTGTTCTAACATTATTAACATTATTATCTGTTTATATTTCATACTTGAATAATTACATATACTAAGTAGTGATGATTAAGGGCATTCATTCGGTCTGTCTATTTGTAACTCTTAAACGTCTGAATTGATTTGGATGCAATTTCGCAGGGATTTTTGTGCAATTGGAAACCCATTTTAAAGGTGTAACTTTGTCCTGGGATAAGGGTGGTTTTATTGCGTAAAATATTAGCATATTTTCATTTAGAAACTTTTAAATAGACCACTTTAAGAATTAATATTGATCTTGTAGTTGTTAAATAACAACTTACAAACATGGAGGATTTTGAGTGGAAAGATGATTATAATAAAGTGTCATATTCTCACTGATCAAAAATCGTTTCAACTACTGGTCAGATCCTGGCTGCGATACAATGTTGCTATTTGGTGGGGGTGTACATTGATCACTTATCATCCCTTGTTTTAACGTACCATGTTATAAGTCCCATATGTACATAGAGAAATTAACCAAATTTCTCTATGGTCCCATACATGATGTCATTCTCATGGGAAAAATCAAAACTCATCCTTTAATCACAAATTGAATCTTATCTACAGCGAACAATCAGCCGGGTCTTCTGATAGTAAGCAATTGGCAACGCCCGGACACCCTGGAAAGGGGGGGGGGGAGTAAGGGATTTGAGATTGGGGTAAGGGATTTGAGGATGGGGGAACTCAGGAACTAAAGGAACGAAGGAGGATTACAATTGATTCTGACTGAATTATAGCCTCATTCAGTTGAATCTGGTGTCAACCAGAACTGATAATTAGCAGTCTGTCAATAATTAAGTTGATAACGAAATCTTATCCTGATCAAAAATCAGTGTACCTACCAACGGACTGACTATTTACCTATGTTATGGGTAAAACCTACTATCTGTATACATCTACATCATTTAGATAAATTAACTGGATTGCAAATATATCGGTGCACATGCATTTATTATGATAACTTTTTGATAAATATGTATTAATATATAAATGCATACAATATTAATGTAGGGTTGTAACCATTAGTGCGAGCATGAAATGAGAGAGAGAGACGGCATGTGTGTAAAAAAGAGAAAGGATGGAATAGGATTTGAAAAAAAACAAGATGGCGTTGGCGTAACGGGTGATTTGAGGTGTGTGCTCTGTCCTGGGTTTAAATGGAAAAATAACTAAACCATCCTACATTAATACACATGAGGAAGATTTAAAAAATATGCCTAACACTGGGATTTTCTCCTGTGTCGAAGGTATGTTTACCAATTTCACATACACATCACACCCAGACCGGGAACAACAATTTTGTGCAACGTGGGGCGGTTTCGATTCCTGCACGGAACAACACTGCGTGATCTACAACTTTTTGTTCAGGGAACTTGAAGTGTGTTGCCTTTTCGAAGGTTAGGGATTTGGAGATTAGGAATGGAGGGCTAAGATCGATATATATCAATCACATGACGAAACAACGCAAGCTGTTTTACGCTGGTTTTGTACTTTGTCTCACAATATTTAAGAGAACAGCAAAAATTTGGAGACTATTTTTTCTGATAAATTATGAAGGTACCTCTATCTTGTAATATACAAAATACTAAGTGCATTTTATTTTGCAGTAAAACTTGGCCATTGGGAAGAAAACTATAATAATTTCAACGCAAGATTTACCGAATTAGAAAAAACATACATACTTTTTGTAGAATTCAAAACGATACACAAACCACGACCGTGGGAAGAAGCATCTTTTCCTTATCATTCCAAGATATATGACAGACAAGTATATGATTTATCTAACAAAAATAACTGCATAGATATTTATCTGGCTAGGGAGTTAAGTTTTTATCATTTGCGTAAATAATTTTATTGAGTTCAAGATAACCCGTTCAAAGTGGTAGGTACTACATTATCTGATGCCGTGTTTCGCTGTTTTTGTACAACTAGCGACACCTGTCGATTGGTTCAGGTACTAATAGATTCAGCAGATTTGAGAAAATCAGTTTTCTTAGTTTCTTAAAGCAAGTGTTATTTTGATTTTAGAAGCTTTATTGGATGCTTTTATTTTGAGTCATTAAATTACTTCTCCCACCCAGGGTGAGGCCAGAGGAAATGTCTCTTACTGACTAAAACCCCCGTTCCTTCTCATGCTCTAGGCCGAGGCCGCGGTGCCTCATTGCGCTTACCCAGTAACCCCGGCTAAACATCAGAACTACATTTAGGACCCCGTCTGTTGATGTTAACGTAATAAACGAATCGTTCTTAAAAATAATCGTGTACCAACCACAGCATTAATTATAACTTAGTATGTAAGCCTATGTGACAAATTAATTAATAACCTAATCATAGACAATTGATATTCCGTTCACAGACGCACAGACAACGAAAGGCGAGGTCGAGATGAATAATGGCGGCCAGCTCGCTTCCGTTGCCCGACTTCCTACAACATTTCTCATTTTGGCACTCTAAACACGTCAAATGTCAGTTTTCCTCTCACTTTATTTGCAAAAATAGACCTTCCTTGAGGAAAGGTTGAAGAAGATCTGACATTTTGCACGCAATAAAGTTTGTAGTGACAAAACTTGTAGATTTTAATGTACAGGAAAAGTATTATAAAATTATTAATCTAGAATTTTCCCTAAAAATAGGGAAGTCAGTCTCGTGTCTGATATTGTGCTTCCTAAATTCTGATGAGTACCCAAACTTGCAAGTCTAGAAGCTTGCTTAAAGTCTAATTTACTTCAAGCTTTGAAGATACTTTTAATTAATAATAATTATTATAAGAGGTCTTTTAAAGGTGTAATTACGGTTAGCCAATGACGGGATTCTTTCAAAATCTTTAGAAATAAAATTGGAGACAAACTGACTATCATATCTCTCCGAAGATTTACCATATCATTATATGTATTCTTCATGACGTATTAAGAGAGAATTTTAGACTGTACAGGTGACGCGGAGGCTAGGCAACTGGGTGCGGTGGAACGTGTCACGTGTTCGATCCAGCACGAAAAAACTCTTTGTGTGACGGACAAAGTGGCTCTGAATCTGGGTGTGTTGAGTATGTGAAATTGTATGTAAGTTTTAATTAAGCCTTTCATCAGTATAACCCCGCCATGACCTCCCAAAACCGCTGCAACTCCTGTAAGCCAGGATCTACAGGGGATACAACCACGAAAACACCGGAACACTGAAATCCGGCGCGTCTCAGGGTGTCTTGGATCCCGCAACGAAATAAATTTGAGGAGAATTTATGGATAACATGGAAAGTCCTGTTTAAATAATCATAATGCGAATGACGTTATATGAAGCGTACTTGTTTACTTTGTTTGACTAGGAAAACCATAACTTCAACATGTAATTAGTTGTAATTCATATTTAATTTGACGTTGAATAATTGTACGGAGTTTCAAGAGAAAATTATTGCAATTACGCTGTTTGGTGTTCAAGTCACTGTTTTATCATTATGGCTTAGGTAAGTGGAAGAAAGCTGAAGATTATGGTACTTAGGATATAATTTATTTTAAGTACATTTAAACCGTATCTGTTATTTTATGCGTAAAAATGAATTGTTATTCGTTAGTCCCGCTAAAACTCGAGAACGGCTGGATTGATATGGCTTATTGTGGTCTTGAAATATTTCTGGATATAAAAGGAAGGGATGATATATTAGTTATAATTGATGCAGAACGAAGTTTACTGGGTCAGCTAGTTTAAAGTTTTAGGGAACAGAGTAACGTTCCCTTAGATCGGAAAAGAAGCATCCTCCGACCAGGCGAGGTAATAAGCGCCTGGCAAGCTACTTCCTAACAGTTACACGATGGGGTCTACTAAAAAGAATGCAAACTTTTACTTGCATATTTGAAACATCATAAGTCGATCTTTATTGTAAAATGAAAAAAAAAATGACTAAATTGAACTAAACACTTTTCTCCTATTGGAAAACATGTTACGCGTTATTGCAAATGACTGCTAAGTGAAAATCAGAAGGCGCTATAATATTCCATTCTATTTTCATTTAAAGTTTAATAAGAGCAATATTTTGTTGAATGTTTTACTGCTTCTGAAGTGACAGGCACTTTTAAAAAAACATCGCATGAAAACACGGTTACCGAATCATTTATTCCTGTTTTACGTATTTTTGTGGTTTTAACATGAAAACAGCAATAGAGATGTTATAACTACTTGAGTACATGAAGTATTCAGCAGCAGACATTACTTAGATAGGTACTTATTGAACCTTATTGCAGACCCTAAATCCCATATGTGAACCGAAACATCAATTTAATTTTTTTAATCGCCATTTGCAATCACACCTCCACAAAAAAAGAGCACTACCTATAAATAAATAAAAACCCAAAAAACACAATAAAACTTTACCTACTTAGTTAGAAATATCTGAAACGTTTGACCTTGACTAGTCAACAATAAAATAACAATTCCACTTAGAAGCACCTACATACTGATCAAGTTACATTGTGGAGTGCGTCTGGCTTTCCATAAAATACGCATCGCATATCAATCCAAGGGCACTTGTGACAAGTGTTTGCGTATAAAACACTGCATTACAAAATCTAGGTGACATTAAACAGATGCAACTGCATTTTATAAGTATTCAGAAATGGATGGGTAATACTTGGAGTGATTGAAGAACAGAATATAATAGCAATAACTCTTTATTCTTGCGTACCATCACAGATAGAGCACAAGAGAGTTGATGTTCAGCCGGGGTTGTGGAGTAAGCGCAATAATAAGGTACCGCGGCCTCGCCCTGAAGCAGGAGACGGTACGGAGTGGTTTTTAGTCAGTAAGAGTCTGGCACTCTCTCTCTCTCTCTCTCTCTCTCTTAACCAAGGGCGAGATAAGTCATTTGATAATTGACCTCATCTAAAAACACTCCTATTCTGGCTCCAGTCACCACGGCTAGACTGATTCCGATAGTAATTTTGGTTAGTGTTAGCTAATGTCAGAACAAGAAACTTATTATAGAGGAACATCTAAAGTTAAAGTAGTGCTAAAGTTGTTCGGCAAAAAAAAACAAATGACTGTCACTTAAGACAGTTGTACGGTCAGCTGCAGAGAAATGGACCCTCCCTGAAGTACAAATATGTATGCAGCTATCTGCATAGGGGGATCCTTTTCTCAGCAGCTGAGTGTGCATCCATGCGAAGCTGAGGTGGGTTGCTCGTTAAGGAACAGATTACCTTTTTTTTGTGAGGGGAAAATCATCAAATGACTTCTCCCGCCCAGGGCCGGGTGGGAGGGAGTGTCAGACTCTTATTGACTAAAAACCCCCCTGTTCCTTCTCCTGTTCTGTGCCGAGGTCGCGGTGCCTCATTGCGCTTACCCCGCAACCCCGGCTGAATATCAGCCCTTTAGGGCCCCGTCTGTGGTGGTCTAATGGCTCTTTGAGGCGCGCGCGGAACGCTACGCGCCGGACGCTCGGGCCTGGTTCTGGTCGGGCGGCGAGCTGCCCTTACTCGCCGACCGCAGGCCCGTGCTTACGGTGGCCAGAGATCGTCCCTTGAAGGAATAGATTACCTAACTTCCCCATCTTACTATGAAGATAAATAACAAAAAATGCACCTTATGTCTAGGTATTTCTGCGTTATTGCGCGTTGGTAATCTGTACTAATATTATAAAGAGGTAAAATTTTTCAGTTTGTATGTTTGTAAGTTTGTATGTGAGGGGTAATCTTTGGAACTGCTGGTCGTATTGCCAAAATTCTTTCACTGATATGTAGCTACAATGTTCCTGAGTGCTATAGGCTATAAAACATCACGTTAGGATTAAATGGAGCCGAGAAGCGGGTGAAACTGCGCGAGCGTAGCTAATAGACCTAATATAACGCTATAAAAATCTGAACGAGTATCTACAATATATTCTACAAAGCGATTTAAAGTATTATCAAATTTATAAATCCATATATCCTTTGGATTAAGTAAAGACGGTATTAACACTAAAATTATTAATACCTATATTATATCAATTGATAAATATATCGTAAAATGATGTAAGACATAGCAATCAGACAGGAAGACCAGAAGGAGTGCCAGCCTGTTACTGACTTGACCCGCACACAACTCAAGAACAAAAATAACAAGAGGAAACAGGGACTTATAATAATTGCAAGTTTGAAAACACCGATCTACCTTGAGCAAATTAATGCTCGAAACTGTCTTCGTGTGAGAAGAGGCCTTTGCTCAGAATTAGGGTCTTAAAAGCCAATGATGATGGAACGGCAAAAGAGCAGACAAGTCTCCTGCTGGTAAGCGATCAGCGCCGGCCATGGGTGACAAATATGTCGTAGTGGCCCAGAGGTTAAGGAGCTTCTAATGCATCAGGGTGTGGGTTCGAAACCTAGCAAGTACCAATGTGGCTTTTTCCGAGTTATACATATGTACTTTCTATGATTATTTAGACACCACTGATCTACGGTAAAGGTAAACATCGTGAAGAAACTATAATGTCTAATTATAAGTTTGAAATCACCAACCCGCATTGCGCAAGCGTGGTGATTAATGCTCTAATCTTCTCCGTATGACAAGAGGCCTTTGCTCAGCAGTGGGCACTTATAGGCTGATGATGATGATGATGGATGACCTTGAAGACACAAACCACACCAGAGGAGACATCAACAAAGAAGTACGGTTCACTCACAGGACGAAACCCACAAAAGTAAAGTAAAAAGTCTTCTGAACGAATAGTCATCCCATGTTCTAATCATAAATAAGGTACGTCATTACATAGTATAAAACAAAGTCGCTTTCCCTGTCCCGATTTTGATGCGGTTTTAACAGATTAGAGTGCACGGTTGGTGCGGTGGCTGGGCTACTGGCTGCCGTGCAACGTGTCGCGTGTTCGATTCCCGCACGGAACAACACTTTGTGTGATCCACAAATTGTTGTTTCGGGTCTGGGTGTCATGTGTATGTGACATTGTATGTTTGTAAACGCACCCACAACACAGGAGAAAATCCTAAAGTGGGGCAACGTTTTTAAAAGAAAAAAAAAGAGTAATCAAGAGGGTCGCTTTTCCTGTCTCTATATCTCTATGTATGCTTAATGATTTTGATGTTTTTTTTTTAACAGATTAGATTCATTGAACATTATGATTTATATTTTTATTATACATCTGTCTTGTACGAAGCTGTTTACCCAAGTGAAGTTGGTTTAAAAAAAAGTTGCTGTTTCTTAATACGTATGTATTGTTTGCTTAAATCTTTAAAACTACGCCACGGATTTTGATGCGGTTTTTTTAATAGATAGAGCTATTGAATAAGAAGTTTTATATGTATTATTAACACAAAATCCATTAAGTAGTGGAGAAATTTAGTGTCACCATTGCACCCGTGCTATGTGCGATGGGTCGCTAGTAAAACAATAATTAAAACTTTTAAATCAATATCGAAATTATACTGTACCTATCTTATCCCTGAAAAAATGAAGGTCAATTAATGGTAAAGGTGTAAAGCCAACACCCAAAAATTAATTACTGCAAAATCCATATTAATCCATAATTACATTGATAACGACTGCACCAACACACCAATTAAGAAACTTAATTACTGTAACAAACAGTATTTCAATCGATGACAGTATTTCAAATATCATAGCCGTCTAGGAAATGCAAGCAGGATTTTTTTTTTGTTTTTGTGAGGGGAAAATCATCAAATGACAGGAGGGAGTGTCAGACTCTTACTGACTAAAATCCTGCTCTTGGCCGAGGTCGCGGTGCCTCATTGCGCTTACCCCGCAACCCCGGCCGAACATCAGCCCTATAGGGCCCCGTCTGTGGTGGTCTATTGGCTGTTTGAGGCGCGCGCGGAACGCTACGCGCCGTACGCTCGGGTCTGGTTCTGTTCGGGCGGCGAGCTGCCCTTACTCGCCGGGATACGGTTGCATTTTCTATTGTCTAGGCTTCTATACTTCTATACTATCTATATCTATACGAATATTATAAATGCGAAAGTAACTCTGCCTGTCTGTCTGTCTTTTCTTCACACCTATACTACTGAACCAATTTCTGTGTTGCTACAGACATAATTTGGAACTCGAGAAAGGACATAGGATGGTTTTTTAACCAAAAATCTGCATAAAGTCACTAGGACGCGCGACTACCACGCGGAGTCCCGATTAAAAGCTAGTTTTCTATATTTTCTTCCTAATTTAATTAAATAGGTGGGTTCTTATTATTAGGTCATTAGGTAAATATTAACGAATAGTAGTGAGACAATAATTTAATATTTATTGATAATAACGATAATACATGAGCGCTGTAGCCGACACTCGTCGACTGTGCGACGTCACCGCGACGCGACGTTTACGCTGCTCATTAATACGAGTCCCGCTGTGACTTGAATCTAGACCTTTTTCAGTAAATTCACGTAAGACATTATCTATACTGACTTTAATATTATAAAGAGGTACAATTTTCTTTCGTTTTTAAACTTTGGAACCGCTGCTCGGATTTCCAAAATTCTTTTAATGATACATAGCTAAAATGTTCATAGGATATAATAATATAACATCACGCTACGATCTATAGGTGCCAAGCAACAAGTGATTCTGCGCGAGAGTAGGTAGTTTTCAATAAAGTTACTATGATAATGAAATCAAACAATAAAATACTAATTGCTATTCGACTACCCCACTCGATAATAATAACAAGCTAGCAAAACAAACTAGATAATTAGGTAATTCAAATGAAAATCGATAAAACCGGATTATTTCGTTGATTATAAATAACGTAATTAATTACCTAAAGATAGATGGACATAATGAAAGAGATTTTGTTTTTGACAGATAATTTCTATTATCGTTTAAGCCAGTGACGGGCTAGCGAAGTCCGAATACGGTGACGTGGCAATCAAATCAATGTAACGTGGATTTTTCTACGTGGCAGTAGTATCTATAATTAAAAAGTTGAAGAGTTTGTTTGTTTCAACGCACTAATTTCCGGAACTGCTGGTTCGAATTGTACAATTATTTTTGTGTTGGTTAGTCCATTTATCGAGGAAGGCTATAAAATATCACGCTACGATATGGAGGCACCTAGCTGTGGGAAACCGCGGAAGGTAGCTGGTAATCAATATTTGTCACGTCAATTTCCGATGCAGGCTCAGTTAAGTGTAGAACAACATTTAATAAGTGATGTGGATTAGTGAATAAGGATGATTATGGGATACGAGATAGGCAACGTTTATTAAAAAGTAGCAGCCAACCCCTGCTTCGCACGGGTTTTCGATTAAAATTATACCCCTTTTTTAGTGAGGGGAAAATCATCAAATGACTTCTCCTGCCCAGGGCCGGGCAGGAGGGAGTGTCAGACTCTTACTGACTAAAAACCCCCCTGTTCCTTCTCCTGCTCTGTGCCGAGGTCGCGGTACCTCATTGCGCTTACCCCACAACTCCGGCTGAACGGCTGAACATCAGCCCTATAGGGCCCCGTCTGTGGTGGTCTATTGACTCTTTGAGGCGCGCGCGGAACGCTACGCGCCGTACGCTCGAGTCTGGATCTATTCGGACGGCGAGCTATCCATACTCGCCATCCGCATACCCGCGCGAAATGATACCCCTGACTCACAAAAAACCGGGCGTGAAAATGTATAAAATGTACGCAAACTCTAAAAACCACATGGTAACTGCTTTGGGGTGGTTTTGGTGATCAGTCTGCTCATCTTATATCATTAAAAAAACTATCGATTTCTATCGATTGATAGAGGTGGTAGATGAGTGAACTGTGGCTGTGATGTGATACATGAGGTTATTTCGTGGACTAATAAAATCATCTCACGCATACGTTAAAAAATATACGAAATAGTTTTAAAAAATATCTTTAAAAACAAGTCAGGTGTCACAGTCGAGCTGCTTTTTAATCATTAAGCGACTCTGGCTCCCTCTCGCCACACCTAGAGAGGGAGTTGTACATAATCAAATGATTTTCCTCTTTTAAACAAAACTAGCTTTACCCTTCGCCGGTGTTATCCGACAAAAAGCAGTTTTTTATTTCAATAATCTATCTGTGTGCCAATTTTTATCTATTAATATATTTTTTATATCCATTCTACTGAATGGATTTTGATTTCACGCAAACTAGTATCAAACATCCTTCCATACTTTCGCGTTTATAATATCAATAGAATTAGGTACAGTTGGTTTTAATCCTAACGGATCTATGAGGGAAACTGTACAAAGGCTTAAGGCGTATTTATCTGAACATTAGGTACTTATATTTGCAAGTATAAGCATATTTAATATTTATGTAAATTAACATAAGACTAAGTAATGGTCTTGTAGTGTGTATATAAATAAATATAATGGTTTCCTATTACACTTGTTTATACATAACTAGCGACCCTCCCCGGCTTTGCACGGGTGCAATGTCGATACAAAATTTCTCCACTACTTAATGGATATTTTATACATATAAACCTCAGATATTAACCTAAGATATATGATACATACAAACCTCTTGAAACACTATCAAATAAAAAATTGCATCAAATTATGTTGTGTAGTTTTAAAGATTTAAGCATACATAGGGATATAAGGACAGAAAGCGACTTTGTTTTATACTATGTAGTAATGATGATGTTATTGATTGTGGCATAGTTTATTTTTTTATATTTTGCTCCGAAATAAGTAAAAAGGCCTGTTTAAGTGTTGTGGTGAAATAACAGATAATTTACATCATAAAGATGCTTTAAAATATTTTAATCACACACAAATTCTTTGTAAGTGTCATACAAATTGATAGTTCGATAATCCCTATCGTAGAGTGGACAAAAAACTAAACTAAAACTACAATTTAATGGAGCATTGATCTAGCTTTTTTTGTAAAATAACTGCTGTACTGTTCTTTAAAACAAAGAAATGCGCAAACCAAAAGAGAAAAATAAGTGAAAAAATATATATTATGTAGGTACCTGATATGTATTTTCATACTTGAAAAATTCATGAATCAAAGTAAACAGTAAAACACAATATTATCGTAGTTGTTTGAAGAAAAATCATAATCAATCGATAAAGCGACATATTATTATTTCACTTTCAGAGTTTCTTGCACAGATTATTATAAACTAGTCGGGTTTTTAGTAATTCAGTCACTAAAAACTATTCAAAGTTAATAAATAAACATAGCTACCGAAATGGCTTGATATACCGCCACTACCGTCATGACACTCCGTGTCAATCAAAAGATTTTAAAATTGGAATGACAAATTATAAAACGAATAAAATTGCCAAGTTTTTCGTTTCAAAAATGTTTGTAAATACTTTTTTATAGTGGTTAATAAATAAATATTTTTTTTATATAAAGTTAATTGTAAAAGGCTTTCTTTGGGTATATATTTTTTAATATTAAATAAAGGTTTTAGGTTAGAATTGATGTATGTATGACTTCAAATTATAAGTTTTAGTACGTAACGGTAAAATGGGGTGAATAAAATTTGAGGTGTGAATACATACACAAAAGGGTTGAATTGATGTTGGCAAATTTTCCTAGTACTTATCGATTCTGTGTGTGTGTGTGTGTGGTGATTTTTTCTGTGTTTTTTCGCCCCGTTTTACGGAACTTTTTTATGTCATAAGCCGGCAAATTTGAAAATAAGCAATCAGCGCTACCATGGACACTCGCAATACCAAAGGAGTGACTAGGTACTATACGTTTTATAGTATTTAAAATAATATGTTTAAACACAATTGGGGCGAACGTATATCTAGATCCCTTGATGATTATCCATTAGCGCCACCTATCAGAGGAGTTACGAATGTTTTTTAAGATTTTCGTTGAAACATGCCTTTCCCACGTGAAACGTACTGATTTTAAAGTTTAAAATATGATTAAACCAATGTACATATATACTGAGAATATTGAGTCACTTGTTACACAATATTACAACACGATCCAGATATCAGTTTATTTTCATATGTCAATCAAATGGGCTCTGAAGGGTCGGATTTGAAAACGAGCATGTATTTTGATAATAATTTAAAAAGAACCTTATCTTAAGGTTATAAATCACAGATTTGTATCTCCAATCTAAATGATATGGAGTTGTCACGATCCATCTTGCATCGATAACGGTGAGATTTTGAAAACAAGGCTAATAGGTAAGTACATACTTCGGAGGGATTGGGCCTCCGGTAACCTCACTCACCCAGCAAGAAATGTGGGAAAGCAATGCTTAGGTACGAATGGGTCGGCTACTGGAGTGATACCACGGCCTAAAACCGGCGTGAAACAACCACAGCGTTGTGTTTCGCCGTGTGAGTGAGGTTACCGGAGGCCCAATCCTTCTCCTAATCCCTAAATCTCCAAGTCCCTTATCCCAGGTCGTAACTCCTCTGCTTGTTGCAAGTGCCCATTGATACTGATTGCTTACCATCAGATAATCCGTCTACTCGTTACCATACATAGAAAAAAGTTAGAAAAATAAAATGATTATACCACAATATTCCACATAATTATTTCCCCTTTAATTAATTAGTAGTTTGTCTACAAGACACTCACGCGCATATGATAAATAATAAATAAACGCAACTATGCATGGAACTGGTTTCCTACAGCAATGCAGTTCTATTTGCATTCAATAAAAATATATATAAGTATGAGTATTAAATACCAATTATTTTCACTCTGGTCTATGTTATTTCTTGATCACTAGCTTGACAATAGTATAAAAGTAATGTATCCCAGGAATAAAAAAACATCGTTTAAATCGAAAATTCGACTAAAACATTAATTCGTCAAATCCCAAGCGAACACCGGCCTATTCTGTCTCGAATTACCACGATTGAAAAGATAAACAATATTTTTAACATCACCATATCTTCATAATGCTCGTCCCTACTATGTTCGAGTAACTGCAAATTCTGTACCCTAGCCTCCATTACTAACGCAGGTCTGCGGATGGCGCGGACCGTTCCACGCGCGCCTCAGAGTCAATAGACTACCACAGACGGGGCCCTATAGAGCTGATGTTAAGCCAGGCTAGCGCAATAACCGGTACCATGGCCTGGAGCAGGAGAAGAAATGGGGGTTTTTCATCAAACCACGAATGGAGGGAATGGAGGGGTTTTTAGCCAGTCAGAGTCTGACACTCTCTCTCGCCTTACCCGGGAGAAACCATTCGATGAATTCCCCTGACAAAAAAAAAGCGGAATGAAGGACCGCGGCATCAGCATAGAGCAGGAAAAAGAACGAGGAGCGGAGTTAGTCAGTTAGTCTCTCTCTCTCTCTCTCTCGCCTCACCCTGGTCGAGAGAAGTCATTCAATGATTTTCCCCTCACAAAAAAACGTTCCCTACTATTGATTCGTAAAGACTACAGAAACAATAAAAACATGTACCTCCTATGTACATATGTATTTAATAAATAAAGTAAATAAGTAATCATGATAAAGTATAGAATTATTGACTAAGATTTCGCAGTGCATTATTTTTGCATTGAAGTCAATGACTCACCTAATAACCTGAACAGAAGAAGGACAGGTCATTGCACTCGCTCTACGATATTTTTAAATCTTGGAATTTGTACAAAAAACTCTTGTTCATATATTTAGATGTTTGCGTGTGTTTCTATAGATCATGGATTTGTTTATGTTTATTTTATTTTATTTTTAATTGTTTAATTTATTTTTATACATACATATGTATTATTGTCACGATGTGTGTGTGTGTGAGAGCCAAGCTTCGGCACGAATGAGTTGGTTCCACCGGAGTTATACCACGGCCTCACAGAAAACCGGCGTAAAACAAGCACAGCGTTGTGTTTCGCCGTGTGAGTGAGGTTACCAGAGGCCAAAACCTTGCTCTCCCCCATCGCTCCCCAATCTTTTCGAACCCTAATCTTAAAAACCGGCAACACATTCGAAACTCCTCTGGCGTTACGGGTGTCCTTGAGCCGAACCGATTGCTTACCATCAGGTACTTGTAAAAAAAATATTTCTCCCTAAAAATAAATGACCAAAGAGCATCTCCATAGTTTTACTGGCTTTACTGAAAACATGTGTATTTGAATTCAATGCAGTCTTTGACTTTGACGATAAAGTATATAGATTTCTTAATCTGATACACTAGCTATCACTCGGGGAAATACTTGCTTAATTACTCTAATGATTAAGATCAAAAAATATCAAAATATTATAAATACACTCAATTTTATCTGTGTTCCGTGTATATTTTCATACTATACTACTTTTCCTTAACGTGGCTTCAACTGCATGTGGACTTAGGATTTTCTTTTAGTTACGTTTAGACTCCCGATATTTTTGCTGGGGGTATTTAACTTAGAGGTCACTTGAGAGATTAGTCAGATTAACTAATCAACAGCCTTTGAGCTGAAGTAGGAAAAGTATAAATGAAAAAAATCTCTGAAAAGTTATATTTCTAATAGCTAAAGTGTAACTAAATTAACTAAAAATCGCGGGTTACTCACGTGTATAAATTGAGAAAAGCTCTACTAGTTTCGAACCACAGAGAGGTTCTTCCTCGTGAGCAGCGTGCGCGGACGCGGCGACGTCGCGCAGCCTACGTATATGTATATATGTCTCACGATAGTTATTATAAAGACATAGCTAAAGTGTACTTTTATTCAGTCAAGTAGTTTTCAATGCCAACAAAAAATCATTTGTATATGTGTGTGTGTGTTTTTTTTTTAATATAAATTACGAAATTATCACTACAGATTATAAATATAGGTAAAACAAATTCGCTTTTTCTGTCCCTATATCTCCATGTATGGTTAAATCTTTACAACTACGCAACGGATCAATAGATTTTGGTTCGTTTATTTTTTAATAGGGAAAGAGAAAGAGAGAGAGAGAGAGAGAGAGATAAGAGAAAGAGAGAGAGACATAAGATAAATTAAATTGTGGAAAACTTAGTATTGACATTGCATCCGTTTGAATCTGTGGTGGGTCGCTACTATTAAATATTATATAAATAAAATCTTAGTACCAGGTAATAAATATCAGTGTAACTGATAAATCTTTATCAGTATAATTTATCGTAGTTTTCCATTAAATCATAATTAGGTAGCAAAAATAAAATCTGACATAGAGATTGGTATAGATATGAAACACATCTTGATATGATACGAGTATTTTATTAGATTTATGTCAACAATTTATGGTTATTAGGATTATGCTAATTGTTTTATGTAATAAATATTTTCTTTTCTGTTTAAAAAAAAACGTTGCCCCATACTAGGATTTTCTCCTGTATCGTGGGTGCGTTTACAAACATACAATTTCACACACCCAGACCCGGAACGCGACACGTTGCACGGCACCGCACTAACCTTGCAGTCAGTATAAATCATTCGTTATTTCGAGTGAATTGTTCCTTCCAATACACTGAATATAAATACTAAACTAGTTGATCCAGCAAACTTCGTACTGCCTCAAATGTAACTAATTTCTTTTTCTTTTTCTTCTAGACCTTGAAAAACCTTTTTATACCTTGCCTGTAAATCAGAAATAATGAAAGACCACAAAAGCCATGTCGGTCCAGCCTTTCTCGAGTTAAAGCGAGACTAACGAACAGCAATTCATTTTTATATACATATAATGAATAAGAAAATAATAGTAGGTAGCAAACTTGATGAGCAAAATTTTACAATTAATGTTGACAAAATTGTCAACTTCACATTTTATAAAACTAAGCTAGAATCCAGATAAAGGCTTGCAACGATATTATATGTAGAGTCAACCAAAACCTAAAATTTGCCTCAAAAGTCCTTGCTTTTGTTTCAACAGTCAAGTACCGTTAATATATAATATAATTATAGTGAAATGAAATAATATATTCAATATCTAACATAATATAAATTAATACTATTGTAGACTTAAATTAATACTTTCACGAGGTATATGAATATTCAATATCTAACATAATATAAATTAATACTATTGTAGACCCCCTACGCCGTAGCCGTAGCACAAGTAGTCCTCGAAGAGCTACGCCGTAGCAAAGAAAGTGAAAGGAGGTGAAATAATTATGACTTTGCAAGTCCATTCTCTTTTGTACTTTTTATTACAAAATAATAGAGTTGAAAATCTATTAATTTGGCAGATTGGAGTAGACTGTATGCATGAACACAATCAAAATATATTTATTTACCAACAGTTGCGGGAATTCTCATAATATAAAAAAAAATGTAAGTATACCAACATTTTATACATACGTACGAAGTGGAAAGATTTGATTGTTTGTTTTAAAATATTTATTTCTGGATTGAAAAAGGTGTCATCCAAACTTCCAAACTAATAATATAAATGCGAAAGTAACTCTGTCTGTCTGTCTTTTCTTCACGCCTAAACTACTGAACCTATTTGTGTGAAATTTGGTACAGACATAGTTTGTAATTCGAGAAAGGACATACGATAGTTTTTAGACCAAAACTCTGCAGGAAGTCACTATTCCACGCGAACAAAGTTGCGGGCAAAAGGCTAGTATTTAAATAAAAAGGTCATCACATCAGTATTTATCAGTCATTTCCAAAACAAACCATTTCCAGAGATTTTCTTTAAATTCTAAACGGGCAAAGCCGTAGGCAGAAAGTTAGCATGTCGATGTGAACTAAATAATAATAAATGTGTACTGATTACGAGTGCAGCTGTTTTATATGTAGCCTATTTATATGAACTTTGACTTTATCAGAACATTGGAGCCACACTATACATGAATATCTTTGTATATTTATTATAACAAAAAGCATATACTTAAAACAAAAGTAAGGAAACTATAGTCAAAATATCAAAGGTACCTATATCAATAGCGCTGCTGACTGAGCAAAGGCCTCTTCTCACACGGAGAAAGTATGAGCATTAATCACCAGGCTTGCTCAAGGCGAGTTGGCGATTTCAAACTTATAATTAGAAATTATAAGTCCAGGTTTCCTCACGATGTTTACCTTCACCGTATGTCAGTGGTGTCTAAATAATCATAGAAAGTACATATAACTCGCAAAAAGTCACATTGGTACTTGTCACGTTTCGTACTCGCGCACTCATGCATGAGATGCATCTTAACCTCCTGGCTACCATAACTATAAGCTCAGTAGGTCTACTATCAATCTTCAGGGCGAGAAAGAGGGATGGATCTATACACCTTTCATAGCTCCATCCCTCTTTCTCGCCCGGAAAATTGGCGCTTTTAACACGTCATGGTAGGCCCTCAGGAATGGCTGATACAAAAGACGTAGCTAGCTTACGAGTAAAGAACATCAGATCAAGAAAATTGGTCTGAGATCAAAAGCTTTTATTAACTGCGTCGTTGTAACTATTTTCGTCTGTATACTAGCAATGTCGAAACGAAAATAGTTTTCATGCAAATTTCCACTCTAGCATGAAACGCAATTAAGTGTTTTGACATATTTTTTGTGTGTCTATTATTCCTGTTATTATATTTTTTTTATTAGGAATGTCTACCTCAAAAGTTTAGGTTGAAATGGATATAAAAATATGTATGTATATCTTATATTATATTTCATGACGTGAATTAGATTTGGAAACAGCTTAAAATTTGCAAAAGTATTATAATACATGAAAAATCACTACATAGTATAAAGCAACGTTGCGGTCTCTGTCTCTATATCCCTATGTATGTTTAAAACTACGCAACGGATTTTGATGCCGTTTTTGCGTAAATCACCACGCTTAGCTAAATTAGTCACCACTTATTCAAGACGGATTGGCGATTTACAAATTATAAGTCCAGGTTCCTTTACGATGTTTTTTTACCGTATATGTGAGTAATATCTAAATAAACTTAGATACTTATGTACGGAAAAAGTCACATTGGTACTTGCGAGATTTCGGACACCCGATCTTTTTCATAAGAATAGAGATCCTTAACCCATAACGCCACGACAGAACGTATTACCTAAAGTGGTCAAAGTGACCTATTTTCCTTTATTTACTTTTTCTTTACGACTTATACACATAGTCTGTTGACGACATTGCCACTAAGGGGAATGCTTGTATAACAATACAATTCTTGTATTAATAGGTAATTGTTATTTAAATATGGCTTTGTATTTATGTTTATTTTCGCATTAACAAGTGGTACAACAGCTTTTTATTTTAAATGTGTTATTGTATTTTAGTTATATTGTTACTATAATATTATTGTGTATTCTTGTTTTGATTATTTTATATTTGTAAATTGGAATAATATACATATAGACAGCTGATGTATTTATTGATTTATTTTTTGATAACGAAATTTTTAATTAATATTTTTGACACATGATTTTATTTCCTTGCATCCTTTTCTAGTATTATCTATTTATAATAAAGCTACACAAAAAAAACATTAAATAAACAAAAAAAAACACAAATAAAAATATAAAAAAAATAAAAGAAAAAAAATACTCACATTTTCCTTTTCACAATTAAAAAAAAAAAGAAACTACACAAAACAAACGCGAGAGAATATGAAAAAAGAAAAATATTAAACTGAACTACTTAGTTTCACACTACAATTAAATTTTAAACAGCAATTTAGGAGTTGTATTTTTATAAACGGCTACACTCGTGGTGGCTTGCAACTGAATGGTATCATTGTACTATCACAGGCAACTCCCACACAACCAGATAACCGGGCAAACGAATGAAACATTCCATGTACACACTAATATTGATTTATAACATCAATACACAGATTTGGTAACACATAGACTATATTTTACTTTATTCAAGTGTGGTAGAGCCATGCTTCGGCACGAATGGGCCGGCTCGACCGGAGTGATACCACGGCCTCACAGAAGACCGGCGTGAAACAACCACAGCGTTGTGTTTCGCCGTGTGAGTGAGGTTACCGGAGGCCCAATCTTTCCCCGCCCCCAATCCCTCCTCAATCCCTAAATCTCCAAATCCCTAATCCCTAAAAGGTCGGAACGCACTCGTAACTCCTCCGTTGCGGGTGTCCATGGGCGGCGCTGATTGCTTACCATCAGGTAATCCGTATGCTCGTTTGCCGACCAATTACATAAAAATAAATATAACTACATACAAGGGCACCTTTTTTGAACAGGGAAAATCTTCAAATGTCTTCTCTCGCCGAGGGCGAGGCGAGAGGGAGTGTAAGACTCTTACTGACTAAAAACTCCCCCGTTCCTTCTCCTTCTCAAAGCCGAGGTCACGGTACCTCATTGAGAGGGGAAAATCATCAATTGCCTTCTCCCGCCCAGGGCCGGGCGGGAGGGAGTGTCAGACTCTTACTGTGAAAAAAACCCCCCTGTTCCTTTTCCTGCTGTGGGTCGAGGTCGTGGTGCCTCATTGCGCTTACCCCGCAACCCCGGCTGGACCTCATTGAGCTTGACCCGTAACCTATGGTATATAGGGTCACCATATTAGTCCTGGTGGAGGTGGACTACGGACATCAACAAAATCCAAACATGAACATTAATTTTAACTACATGTAATTTTGAAGTTTTAAGAATAGGAAATAAAAAAGATAAGTCAGTCTGTCCATGACTTGAAATGAAAATGAGCGATTAAGAAATTTCAACGTTCCAGTATTTTAGTGGGTTTTTGTGACACGACGGTAAACGAGCAGACGGATTACCTGATGGTAAGCAATCAAGCGCCGTCTTTACAACCGCAACAACGGAGGAGTTACAATTGCGTTGCCAACCTTTTTGGGGAGTAGGGTTTAAGAAATTTATGGAAGAAAGTACGAACTCATAAAATGTCACGTTGGTACTTGCGATGTTTCGAACCGGCATCATCATGCCAGAGAAGCTCTTAACTTCAGGGTTAACACGCATACAAAAATAATTATTTAAAAGTAAAGTTTCATAATATTTTGCACATAACGGTTTGAAATACAAATGAATACATATTGATCATACTAAATTAATTATTACGTTTTCAGGTACTCGCGTAATTGTCTTGACGAGATACTCGACTAGTTTCAAGCCATGCTAGAGGCCCATATTCATGAGCAGCATACCGCGACATGCGACGCGGCGACTGTCTCAAATATTGATCAGTTATTAAAAATAACGGTCATTGGAATTGATCACTGTATATGGATTTTCATGGAAAATAACGTCAATTTTAGTTAGGGTTGTCAGACAACATTAAATAGTTAATTTAGTGGATGCATCCTTGGAAAATCCCAGTATGAGAATAGAATTAACCTTGCATTAGATGCAGGGATTTCAAACAATGGAAATGTATAGCGTCCTGTCACCCTGTCTTCGAGCTGACATAAGTCAAATATTGGAACAGCTCCAACATCGGGATGGAAAACATCTGATTTCGTGTAAACAATCATTTATTACCAAGTTTAAGCGTGTTAAGGGCCAAGGATTATTTATTTATCTTTATATATAAAAAAATACTCTCACGTGTTTGTCCGCGATGGACTCCTAAACTACTAAACCGATTTTAAATTTGATTTGCATTTCGTGTGCATTTTGATCCAACTTGAAAGATAGGATAGCTTACATCTCAATTTATAGTCACAATATTATTTATCTTAGCCACAGCAACGCGTGGCTGGGTCTGCTAGTTTATTATAAAGAGGTAGGCTCACAGCTTATGTATACAAAGTATTTAAAAGTTTTGGTTATATAGGCAGTACCTAAGTCTTATACATTAGCCAGTTACGAACTAACCAACATTTTTAAAATTATGCGTTTGTACAGATTAAATATATAGAAATTATAACTGGAACATTATCCATAAGGAAACGGAGTATTTAATTTTGTTTAGTGTAATTTATTTATTTATTTATTTAAATATAAGCACACCAACAATACAATCACCCAATGTTATACAAAAAACTCAATAATCAAACAATTGAATGCACAAGCAATTGTACAAATTACAGGTGTGATGACATTAAACATGAAAGTTTTTGAGACTTATACAACTAAGTTAAACAAAAAAAAATATGTTAAAGCTATAACGATAGGCATTGTTCACACTGTTTGAGTAGGGAACGTCTTTATGATGCGCGAAGTTGATAATATGGATTGATGTTTTAAAATAATGGTTTTATGGCATATGGTAAGCATACAGCGTCGCCCATGGACACCAACAACATTACAAGTGCGTTATCAGCTTTTGGAGATGGCAAAGTTTTGTTTGGGGATTAGGGTTTCGGTATACGAGATTTGGGGATTATGCCTTCGGTAACAACGCGGTGAACAACAACGAACGTTCTTTCGCTTTGGTTCTCTTTAAGAATGTGGTTTTGTTACGCAACGCAACTTTTATGGCGATGTAGATAAGTACATAATAGACTATGAAGGCGCTTTAAATAGAACTGGCTTCATAAGCCTTTCCCTTTTTTGTGCGGAGAAAATAACCGCATGCCTTCTCTCGGCTGGGACACACACCTATCCTTTAGAGGGAGGAGGTGAGGTGAAAGGGAGTATTAGACTCTTTTCTTGCTCCAGGCAGAGGCCGCGGTACCTTATTAAGCTCGGCCCTCAATCCTGGCTGAACATCAGCCCTGTTAAGCCCCGTCTGTAGTGGTCTATTGGCTCATCATTCATATTAAGCTTGAAATTAAGTACACACAAATAGTCACTATTCGATCGGTAACAGCAAATCACCACATACTTAGGTAGTATAAAATAAAGTAACTTTTTCTGTCCCTTTATCCCTATAATATTATGCTTAAATCTTTTAAATTACGAAACGGATTTTGATGCGGTTTCTTTAATAGATAGAGCCATCAAAGAGAAAGGTTTGATGTATAATAATATCCATTATAACGTGGATTTATTTAGTAATAGAATTGTACCGTTATTGTTGTGTTTGCGAAGCTGGAGGGGTACGCTAGTAAGTTATAATTTGAAACGGAATATTTAATGGATTTTCAACAAATTATATCAGTCAGTAACTACAGTCGTAATTTCCAACAAGCGATGCGTAACAAAATAATTTGACAATATGATAACTTTATCGTTTTTTGTGGATTATGTATATTAATAAATAGGTGGGGTACATACTACCCACTAGTATGAATATACACACACTTCTGAAATAGTAAAATCATATTTCATATCATTTAAAATCGATTATAACCTAATTTATTTGATTTTTTAATAACTATCCATACATAAAAAAACCATTCTAACTGACTTCAAATCAAAACTATTTTAACAGCATAAATCCAGGTTTCATCACGATATTTTACTTCACCATATGTTAAAAATAATCAGCGAAAATACATATAAATTGCATCGATCACTAATAAAGAACTAGATACACAATCCCATACAAAAGTTCGCTTCAAAACTGTCGCCAACTGTATTTAGGTATTAAATACAGTTGGCTTGAAATAAACATGCATTAATGTAAATTAAACCTTAAATGCAACTCATAGAGTTGTTTTTACAAAGTGATGTACAAAATCTTAATACTTTTTGCGACCGAAGCTCTTGACAAACACAAATCATAAGAAATTGAACCATATTCGCATGTTTTTAAGTCGAATTTACAAAGTGTCAAAAATAAGCAATAAAATTTAACGACTTCGGCTCACCGCTAGGACAAAGAATGATTGGAGTCGAAATGTCTCGTAAGAAATATATTTCTTTCGTATTTTATAATTTATCAAAAAAAGAAAATACGCAAATTAAAACGCATTACTTATAGTATTCTTTTCTATAGGTTTGTTCATTTATTTACCAATGAAACTAATGCATATAGTTACAATTCTTTTTTATTATTTTCGTCCTCCTTAATCCTTTCTATTCGAAGTCAAATAAAAAAGATGTAAAATAATAAAAAGAATATATATCTAAAGTAAGTATTGAAAATGTTGGCGTTATTGTTGTCAATTTTTCATATCGAACGGGTCTTGATGAAAGCTAAAAAAAAAATTTCTTTACTGCAGTTCAAATTAAATCCATTACATCTGCCTATTCCATATTTTAATAAACACAGTAAAGAAGTATAATATCAAATAAAAATTATTTTTAATAAAAAAAACAATAAATAAAATTAGAAACAATAGCGTCTCCACTAAACGGAACAAAATCAATCCACGTAAACCGAACAACTTAAGTGGTCATGCTAGAGAATGATTTTAAGTTTAGTCTAAGTGTCTTTATAAACTGTGTGCATCATAACCCCGGTTTTTGAATACGATTTCATTTGGAAAAAGTTTTAAAGTTGATTTCTTAATAAAATATCAATATTTAAAATACAATGATGACAATTATATAATGATAATATTATTACTTAAACGAAACTAAAATATGAAATTCCATCCTTTTTTGCATCTTAGATGTGTGTGTTTTTGCAGTTTTTTAACGAGCACTGAGGCGTGTTTACCGTCGGAGCATTCGAATGGTACTAAACTAAAACTACACCGCGATGTTGAGTTTGGTGGTGAACTAGATACACAATCAGTGACATTTTTTTGTCACTGATTGTGTATCTAGTTCTTTATTAGTGATCGATGATAAATTGCGAAAAAGTCACATTGGTACTTGCCAGGTTTCGAACGCTCACGCAAGAGAAGCGGGGCAAATATTAAGTACTCGCTACTCTCGCGCGGTTTCAGCCGCTGCTCGGCTCCATTTGATCGTAGCGTGATGTTTTATAGCCCATAGCACTCAGGAATATTGTAGCTATCTATCAGTTAAAGATTTTTGGAAATCCGACCAGCGGTTCCAACGACCCCCCTACATACAATAGATTGAATTGAATATCCATTATTTCTAAATTTTCTGTCTTTTATTTAAGTTCGTGAAATAAATTGAAGGACTTACCAGTCGGGTAGACGAATAGGTCCGCTCACAGACACACACCAAACACCACTAATACCAAATTGGATCATATTATTATACAAATAAATATTGATATCAAGGGTGTAGCTCAAGTTGTGAGTCATCATCACTTCTACAGGTTCCGTAGTCATTATTTTATTTACACACATATGTTTTACGACTAGGAACTTAATCCAACTTTGCAACGGTAGCTACTATTTTTATAAGATAGGTCGACAAACAAGCGTCCCTATTACTTGATGGTAAGTAATTCGCGCTGCTCATGGACACCCGCAACGCCAGATATTTTTGGATGGGGGTGGGGATTAAGGAAAGGATTTGGTCTCAAATAACCTCACTGAGATGGCGAAACACAACGATGTTGTAGTTGTTTCACGCCGGTTTTCTGTGAGGCCGTGATATCACTTAGGTCGAGCCGACCCATTCGTGCCGAAGCATGGCGCTCCCACACTTACTATTCATTCAAATAAAAAATGGATCAACAAATTGTTTATATGCTTGTACGCCCATAACTATAGAACGACGGCACAGAATTGGATGTCAAATTAGCTTCGATCACTAATAAGTTCTTTATTAGTGATCGATGCAAATTAGTTATCGTAAGGACAAGATTTATATTAAGGTAAATGAAAATTATATATATAGATAAATATATGAAATTAAACAAATGAAATAAATACTGATTAAAATACAATTGTAATGTTGTGAGCATGTTTTTGTGGTTCAATAAAGGCTATTTTTATTTTATTTTATTTATTTATTTTATAAGGACAAGATTTATATTATTTATTACTAGCTTTTCTCGCGCGGTTTCACCCGCTGCTGTGCTCCTACAGGTCATAGACATTTGGGTTTGAGTAAAGTTTCAATTTTATTGAACTTCAATTAGGGAGCTGTGGTCTAGATAGTAATATATATAGTTTTGATCTAGATAGTAACGTAACAATATGTGCATACTGCAAAATTACAAGTTTTAAATATTAAAAAAGCTCAAAAAGGGACGAAAAGAAACAAGAAGTAGAAACTAGAAAACATAAAGTGACGTGTGCCAACACTGTGCCTCTCAACAAAAATATGGGTTGATTAAGAATATAAAATGTTATAGTATATTTATTTAATTCCAGTTCAAAACGTTTAGCGTATACATTATTCGTATGGAACCCTAACATCTGAAGTGTATTTTATCATTTAGTCATTATAGACCATGCCCCTTGAACGAATGATAATGTGTCGCCGATTTTCTTCGGAACCGTCTGCACGTGAGACACGACTTGGCAAAAATTCCTTTCGTCCTTGCATTCGTTGACAACTGCATGTCCACCTAGCCCATTCGAACTCAGTCGCTTTTCAACTTAACCTCAAAGAGTATAAGATAGAAATTTGATTGGTAAGATTTGACATTAAGGAGTATGTTGATGTGCGGCCATTGTTTTTTAAATAGTTGCAATTAATTAGATTTTCTTTGTTAATATTGATGACGTTGCTCTCAAAATCATTTTTGTGTTATTCACGGTATTATTCAAGCATTAGTGGACGGGCGACCAACGAATAATTAATTTGACGTCTAGTTTTTTTCAAACTGACAATTTAATTAATAGTTATAGGTATCATTGATATTACATTTTTGAGGAGATAATATCATTCAATTGTTCCTCTAGCCTTTTAGGTCCGAGAGATGATCTCCGGCCACCGTAAGCGCGGGTCTGCGGACGGCGAGTAAGGGTAGCTTGCCGCCCGACCAGAACCAAACCCGAGCGTACGGCGCGTAGCGTTCCGTGCGCGCCTCAAAGAGCTAATAGACCACCACAGACGGGGCCCTATAGGGCTGATGTTCAGCCGGAGTTGCGGGGTAAGCGCAATGAGCTACCGCGGCCTCGGCCCAGAGCAGGAGAAGAAAATGGGGGGTTTTAGTCAGTAAGAGTCTGACACTCTCTTCCGCCTTACCCTGGACGGGAGAAGTCATTTGATGATTTTCCCCTGACAAAAAAAGCCTTTTAGGTGGGGTGAAAGAAAGTGTCAGACTCTTACTGACTTAAAACCAACCCTTTGCATGTCTTCTCCGAACTGGAGCACGGTACATTATTATTTGTACCTGCACCCACAGCTTTGTCAGTGACGTTACCGGAGGCCCACCATTTCACAATCAATAAACCCCCTAAACCCCTTAGCTCCGAAAGGCTACTCTGATGTTGCATATGTCCATAGGCGGCGCCGATTGCTTACCATCAGGTAATGCGTGTGCTCGTATGCTCTATGATACACGGATAGTTTCTAAAATAGACTGGTTTGATCTACCACAGGTTATCTTTGATAGCATCCAGGTACCGTTTAGCACTAAGGTCAAGAACTTAGGAGTTTACATCGATAGCAGATGGGAGACGCAGATTCAGGAAACCAGTCGACGGTTATTTGCATCTGCAGGATCCTTAAGACGACTGAAAAACTTCTTGCCCATTGCCACAAAGGTTGCGCTTGCACAATCTCTCCTACTTCCTATTCTTGACTATACCGATACCAGCAACTTATCTTGATCTCAGAGAGGCCCAACTTAATAAACTTGAGCGACTTCAAAATGTTTGTATAAGATTCATATTTTGTTTGCGCAAGTATGATCATGTGTCAGAATTTCGTGCTGAGCTCAAGTGGCTTCCAATATGACTTGGTCGGAATGCTCACATATTTTCCTTGCTATATAGTATTCTTTTTAACCCAACGACCCCTTCTTACCTCAAAAATCGTGTTGAGTTTGTCTGTGACACGCATTCAGGATCTCTTAGGTCATTACAAAACCTTCCCAATCAATAAATATCTGAAACCCTGGGTATCCCTAAAACGCCGGCAACGCACACGTAACTCCTTTAGTATTGCGGGTGTCAGCTGGTCAGTGGATTGCTTACTATCAGGTAATCCGTCTGCTCGTTTTCCGACCTATACTTACCACAAAAAAATAATTCACACATTATTATAAAAAAGCCACAAAAAAAAAAATCAATAAACTCAATAATTTATTAGCAATAACCATTTATGCTTTTTCATACTTCAATTAATTTAATTAATTTCGATGATGTTTTGGTACATTGAACTATCTATTGAGCTTTGTTTTGGAAAAGAACAATGTCATTGACCTTAATGTAAGTCGGTCATATAGTGACTAAGAAAACAGAAAAATCAAATTGATGAGTAAATATATCTTGGTACCTACATATACAGAATACAGGTCGAGGTGGCCCGGTGGGGGTTCGAAACCTGGCAAGTACGAATATGACTTTTTCCTAGTTATATGTACTTTCTATGATTATTTAGACACCACTGACATACGGTGAAGGTAAACATCGTCAGGAAACCTGGACTTATAATGTCTAATTGTAAGTTTGACATCGTCAACCCGCATTTAAGAAGCGTGGTGATTAAAGCTCAAACCTTCTCCGTGTGAGAAGAGGCCTTTGCTCAGCAGTTGGCACTCATAGGCTGATGATTGATTGATACAGAATTACCAAGCTTGCTATGTATGGGTTTGCGGTCGGCGAGCAATGGTACCTCGCCAGGAACAACGAGTGTACGGCACGTGCCTCAAAGAGCTAATAGACCATCAGCAGACAGGACCCTACAAAGCCGATGATTAACCGGAGCTGCCGGTTAAACGCAATAAGGTACCGAGGCCTTGTCCAGAAGCAGGACAAGGAACAGGGGGTTTTAGTCGTTAAGAGTTCGAGACTCCCTCTCGCCAAACCCTGGGCGATTTCTCGCCTGAATAGCTTCTCAATCAATTAATAATTTACCAAAATCTCCAAATCCCTAATCCCTAAAAGGTCGACAACGCGCTCTTAACTCCTCAGTTGTTGCGGGTGTCCATGGGCGACGCTGATTGCTTACCATCAGGTAATCCGTTTGCCGACCTATCACATATTAAAAACATAAGTGCATAATATAAAAATGTAAAATGTCAAGTGCAACCAGCGTATATTTCTAACATCGTAGTAAAGTCACGTGGGATTCGTCACTGTATAGTAATTTTATCCAGATCGCTTCTACTAGCCTATCTTTTAAGTACCAAGTAGAAGTACCTGGGTATTTTAAAATACCACTTTAAAAGATAGGTAGATGTCGGTCCTAACTGGTATTCAGATCTATTTATAACTTTGAAAAAGACTACTTTTAACAAGCCTTTGTTTTCAGACATTATATCCACACTTGGCAAGCCAGATTTTATTGTGAGAGGAAAATCATCAAATTAATTCATTGTTTTTACAACAATTTTAATAATAATTTTCATTTTATAGGTATCCTGTGAGGACGCCACGAGTCTGTACGCATACAAATATTTCATAAAGAAGTATCGTTGTAGTTTCTTTCCACTTTTATTTTTTATTTACACACAAATTTCGATATTGGTCCATAGAAAAGTTGTTGTTATTGAGCATCAAAATCGACTCCTTGAATATAGTTTTTCATATTCACAACATATAATTAAGCGGGTAATAACGCGAAAAGTATTTATTGAAATACCTAGGTGCTCACAAGTAGACGTTCAAGCGGCTGCTTTGTAATTGTTCTATTCTGACACTATTGTAATAGCAGACTCGAGGCCCAGGTCAAAACGTCAAGCCTACCAAGTTCTGACACTCCCTCCCGTCCCGCCCTGGGCGGGAGAAGTCATTTGATGATTTTCCCCTCACAAAAAAAACTTACCAAGGTATTTTAACAAATACCTTTCACGTTAATAGCCGCGTAATTACGAGTATATGTTGTCCTTGAATATAAGATATTAAATAGATAATATGAATTATGCTTAAAATATGATGATTATAATGACACATATGAAATAAGGAAAGGGTGCGCGTGCTAACTACTTATAAAAATATGTCATATCTTCAGTTATTGGAAAATTACAGTTATAAAAGTGCACTCGAAGCGCATAGCGAGTGCAGTAATGATATTATGTGGTAGTTAAGTGCTTGATAAGTCGAGTGGCTGATAATGGCAACAGGAGTTTTCATTGCCTTCGCCTGTTATAAGGACGATCTGATATTTGCATATTTTATATTTCATTGTATGTGTAAGTATTATTATGGTTTTGTTGAACTTCTATTGTTGATGGAGGAAAATCATCAAATGACTTCTTTCTCCCAGGGTGAGGTGAGAGGGACTGTCAGACTCTTACTGACTAAAACTCACCCGGTACCTTCTCATGCTCCTGGCCGGAGCCGGAGTACTTCATTGCGCTGAACATCGGCCCTAAAAGAGGAACGGTAGCTCTTAATTTAAACTAACTCAATATAGGGGTAAGTCTTTTTTTTAATAGATTGGCAAACGACCAGACGGATTACCTGATGGTAAGTAATCAGCGCCGCCCATAGACACCCGCAACGCAGGAGTTACGAGTGCGTTGCCGACCTTTTAGGGATTAGGGATTTGGAGATTTAGGGATTGGGGAAGGGTCCGGGAAGGGGAAGGATTGGGCCTCCGGTAACCTCACTCACACGGCGAAACACAACGCTGTGGTTGTTTCACGCCGGTATTCTGTGAGGCCGTGGTATCACTCCGGTCGAGCCGACCCGTTCGTGCCGAAGCATGGCTCTCCCACACTTGTGGGAGACCATAACAATACTCCCACAATGTGTAAGTATTATTATGGTTTTGTTGAACTTTTTTTGTTGATGGAGTAAAATCATGAGGGACTGTCAGACTCTTACTGACTAAAACTCACCCGGTACCTACTGCTGCTCAAAACTGCTCTCCTAAAAAACGGTAGATCTCATTTTCAAATAGGGGAAAGTCATGAGATTTTATTAATTTTAGCTTTTAAATGTTTTAAATAAAAATACGTAATATAAACAGCAAAACAGCTACAACAATAGTTGCTTCGTATCTGGCTGTGATGCGCACGTAAATTAAATGTATGTTACATCCACAACACAATGAGATGTATAGAGATGAGTCCTCGAGTAATGCAACAATTACTTAAACGAAAAAGCCGTTACTAATCGCGATCGTCACAATTAAATTCCAAATTTTAATTTAAAAGATACTACTGGACTAATTAAAGATGTAGGTAATACAGCACGTTTAGCCGGGGTCGCAGGTCTAGCCAGAAGCAGAAGAAGGGACGAAGGTGTGAGGAGTCAGGCACTCCATCTCGGCATACCCTAGGCGTGAGATATGATTTGATGATTTTCCCTTCACAAAAAAGGGACTATGATGATCGGCAGATTCCAATTATCATCAGCACCCCGAAAGTTCATCGCGCTCGAAGTCATTACATAAAGTCTAGGTTAGGTCACCAGATTAATCCTAGGTTATCAGACGCGATAAGACTAAAGTTGTATATTATGAAAAAGATAATCATAAATAATCTTGGCCAGGGAGATACTAGATAAGGTACAAAGTTCTTGGATGTACTCTAACTCTGTGATTGAGCGTTTTTTAAAGGGTGGAAAATATTCCAGTACGGTACGGTAGTTTCCAACATGTCAAATTCAATACTTTTATGTCAAATGTCAAAAACGATACGTTTTCTATGAAATTTGTATGAAAAACTGAGTTATGACGAAAATTATTTTACTCATTTCTCGAAAGTATCTAAAATTCAGTGTATCGATCGATCGATAAATAAAAGTACCTATAGTTATTTTTCAATATTATTTTGTATTGAAACGTCGAATTTATTTATTTTTGACCTAGGAAACTATTTCCCATTTATTTCCCTGTCTTGGGTGGGGCAAGAGGGAGTATCAGACTCTTATCGACAAAAACTCACCTCGTTCCTTCTCCTGCTTTGGGCCAAAACGCTGTTTCATTCACAACAGCAACTCCGGCTGGTCCCAATGACGATATAACCACTTATATTCTCTTTGACATAGCCCTATTGAAGCACCCGCAGAACGCGAATTAGGCTGGGCTAACCCTAGAATTTTTTAAAAATGTATATATGTAAAAACTTTTGTCACTCTATCGGCATTTACTTCTTCACATTTCTATCTGTACCCGTTCTCATCCCAGTCTCTAATCCTGGAATCCCTAACCCTAAAATGACTGACAACACTCTAGTGACAATTTAAGATTTCACCGATTGGTGGCCCTTTGGTGGTACTGATTGCTTACCATCAGGTAATGCGTGACAAAGGATTGGCAAACTGAAGCGCCAGTAGGCGTGTCCTAGAGTGGGGACCACGTCAAAGCAAACGTCTAGTGTAGGGCGCCCTCCAGCTGGTAGACTGACGACATCCGCAAGGTTGCTGCTGGCAGTGGTTGGATGAGAAGAGCTGAACATCGAGCTCAGTAGACGGAATCAAACCGTTTGCCGCCTTATTCCATGAAAAATCTTAAATAAAGTATTTTGTAACCTTTCATTACCTTTGGATCTAGACTAAAGACTACCTAAATAATAATAAGGATGTCTACCAATTAAAATACTACTGAACAAATCACGCTGCAGATAGTTTAGCTTATAAAGTTATAGATGGCGCTCTGTCCAAGTCTAATCGGCAGAAGTCCGATGTTTGCCGACTTGATGACGTGCGTTCAAGCAAGTAATTATATTAATTAAGTACTTCTAATTACGTATTCAATATAGATATTACCTTGTTATGTTGCTGAGAGGTAATATTAAGTGTTTATTGTTAGATTTTTTATGTTAATATCAGTAATAAAGTTGTTTATATTGTGTTTGTAGTGATTGGCAATTGTCAAAGGAATTACAATCGCGTTGCTGGGTATTCAGGAAACTGTTCCATTAAGCTTTAATTTTCAGGGAGCCGCTTTTCCAAATTACATTAGCTAATCTAAATATTTAATAAATGTTTATTGAGAGTAGGCATTTTTTTCAATTACTTCAACCTTTTAGAGTGCATTTTTTGGGAGGATCATATGTTTTGTTTCCCCCTAGGTGGGGCGAAAGAAGGTGGTCTAGCGCCAGACCAACCAATAATAAGTAATAAGTGTATGTGTTCAATAAAGTATAATTATATAAATAAAAATAAATCGATAGGTACAAACTTTTATTTAGCAAAATATGCTACAACTAGCGACATCTATGTTATGCAATGTGTCCCTGAAAGAAGAACAATTTGTGTAGAGTCAGGCACATAACAAGTTCTAGTCAAATTCATTTTTTTTTTGTTTTGTCATAATTGTCATAATCGAAGTAATTTTTTTCTAGCTTATTGTCACCCGAGGAGTTGCAAGTGCGTTGCCACTGCTGCTAATCCCCCATTTGGGGATTAGGCATTCGGCGATTTTGGGATTGGGCAAAGATGGAGGGAGGGGAAGGATTGGGCTCCGGTAACCTTACTCACAAGGCGAAACCCAACGCTGTGGTTATTTCACGCCGGTTTTCAATGCTCTTCCACACTTATTGTGTGATACTGATTGTATATGATATGTAACTTTTTTACTCCTCACTAATGCTAGAATTGGAACCCCTCAGTCAGGCCTCTGGACATAAAGAGTCACATCATCAGCATATAAGTGCCCACTGCTGGGCAAAGATCTCTTCTCACATTAATCACCAAGCTTGCTCAAGGGGGATTGAAGATTTAAAACTACAAATTCCAAGTTTTATCACGATGTTTTCCCTTACCGTTTGTCAGTGGTGTCTAAATAATCATAGACAATACATATAACTCGGTACTTGGTACTTGCAACGTTCCGAACTCGCACCCTCATGCATAAAAAGCGGGCGCCTTAACCTCCGGGCTACACGACGAGCATGAAGAGTCACAATATATTATATATTGGCATGTTAACCTTTTAATGGTTGTGTTGATAATCACTGATAGCTTATCATAGCAACATTACTAGCGGTGTCGTAAGCAGGTCACAGCCGCTAAGTGCATCGCTCCCATGCGGCGAAAGCGTGGGGGTTCATACCTAATACATTACGTATTATTTGTTTATGTTCAATGGTCAGATTAATCTAATCTTATTACAGTCTATATATACGAACCTTGTATAATAAATGAAGGCGTGACGGTAATTGAAGATACTGATACTTGTACAAATAAATTAATACGTCAATGCTCCTGTCGCTCCTCTGATCCCCGACGCCCGCAATGTCGCCTACTGCGGCGGCTGGGGCTCGAGGAGGATAGTTCCCTCACGCGCTCCGCCCCCTCCTATGCAAGCATCACTGCTTCGCAGAAAGAAAAGACGGCTTCAAGGTTGCTCTCGCTACGAACCATGGCCGCGACTAAGACTGGGCGCGAGAAATCGCCGCCGCCGATTACTTCCACGAGGACACGGCGGCGCTCAGTCCAGGCAGGGCACACCGCCACCGTATGCTCTACCGTGTCCTCTAGGTGGTCCTCACGTTGAGGACACTCGGGCGTTTCCTCCCGCTGAATCCGAAACAGGAACCTACCGACCGTGCGCCTGACGCGTGACCTGCGTCAGGCGGAATATGAGGACGCCGCGCCTTGGAGTCTCTCAAGCTACTCCTGAAAGAGGGGTTTGCTGCTATAACAGCGTGCCCGGCCCTCGGTTGCGACAGTCGCTGCTTCCTCCTATGGTGTTGCAGGTGCCCTTGGGCGACGCCGATCGCTTACCATCAGGTGATCCATCAGCTCGTTTACCTCCTATTTCATAAAAAAGAATCCAAACCTAAATACGCTTCGAGTAGGATGTACTTACATAATCAATTCTGTTTCAAACAACTTCAGGTGATGTCTAAATATTCAGGCTATCATTCCTTAAACAATCACTCTCGCGAGAGCTGTTCTGCGAGCGCCCCAAGGATCTTATAGACGACTACAGATGGGACCCAACAATTGGCGGATGTTTAGCCGGAGTTAGCGCAATAAGGTACCTCCTGGATGGCAGGCTGCTTCTTAGTCAGTAATTGTCTGACACTCTTTTATCACCCCACCTTGCGCGAAAAAATGCATATACATATACATAGGTAGTCATTGATATAATTCAGTTAAGTATATTACTTTGTAAGACACGACGAAATTTTAAAAATACGCAACTTGATTTAAAACCTCAAATCACGACCTACGTGAAAGCAAAAGCCAAACAACGACTCTAAAATTAAAAATATAAAACAGTAAAAATAAACGTCAACCCCCATCTGTCATCGCCATTTTTTTCTCTGTTTACACAAAAAATTTACGCCGACAACGTAACGCAACAAAATGCACATTAGCTACAATAATATAAAATTGTTCCGTGTGAATGTACCGAAATTAACGTAAAAAATAATCATGGCGTGTCATACGAAGATCATCAATAAAATGAAAGAAGAAGAACTGGCTATCAAGGGAGACCACTTATTGGGGCCGAGTGTGGAATCAAAATTTGACGAATTAAAATACGAAGTGATACATAAGATTGATAAAGAACTGACTGACTCTCAGAACGCTAGAGATTTTATTTCTCAAAAATATGACGAACTCTGCAGCAAAATACAGTATCTGACGGAGTTAGACGCTACTGTAACTGGTTTTCGAAGTGATGTCAAGGCTATTGAGAAACAAATCACTGAGCTATCTTTGAGGGTCGATGACATTGAGAAGAAAACTATTTGTAGAGAATGTCCTTCGCTGACGTCATCCATGTATTGAGTTATGAATAAATTTTGTTGTTTTTTACCCCTTCTTAGGTACCTTTTATTTCTTGCCCCTTTTTAAACCTAAACAAACAGGTGATAGTGTCCAAAGTCATGTAGCGTAGATCGGCAGACAAGAAAGAAAGAAAGAGAAAGAAAGAGAAAGAAAAAAATATTTCACGCTAAAAACAAGTGACATGTGCATACAGGTAATTAAGACATTCTGTTTGGAAATATTAATTGATACATGTTAATGTAATAATGTCCCAAGTCTCCCGTGAAATGGGACCAGTTCAGCATGTGCAAGACAGAGCCTTCCGCTGGTATTCTTCAAACAAGCAGACGGATTACCTGATGGTAAGTAATCGACGTACATTATCCAACCCTTCCAGTGAAGTGGCTTTTAAGATTAATAAGTTTGTCAAGAGCTGTCTCAATCAATAACATGCTTCTTACAGTACGGTCGACGTATCTTGGCAAATTGTCTGCGCAATGGATCTTTTAGGAACAAAATTGTGTACTGCGCAGCTAATCGGCTAACTACAGACTCGCCAAGATACGTTGACGGTATTGTACTCGTGAGCATTTTGTATATCTATTAGGAATAGTTCAATTCATTTTTCTCTTTTTATATTATTTTTAGCACAATGTGTACTGTGTTTAATAACAGTTGTGTTAATAACTGTGTTTAATAGAGTTATAACCACAAGGCTCTTAAAAAAAAGGTAAAAAATAGTAATCGACGCCGCCCATAGCTACCCGCAATACCAAAGTATTTACTATTATAAGTGCATTGCCAGCCTCATGTCTATACCAATATTATAAAGAGGTAAAATTTGTAAGTTTGTATGTAGGGGGTAATCTTTGGAACCGCTGGACGGATTGCCAAAATTCTTTCACTGATAGGTAGCTACAATGTTTCTGAGTGCTATAGGCTATAAAACACCACGCTACGATCAAATGGAGCCGAGCAGCGGGTAAAACCGCGCGAGAGTAGCTAATGGGTTATAAAAAGAATTGAGGATTAAGGGTGAGAGGAAGGGTTGTCTTGTGTCTCCGGTAAACTCAATAACAGGGCGAAATACAACGAAAACGTTAGTGTTGTATTACGCTGGTATTCTGTGAGGCCGTTGTCACAAGCAAGGCCTAAAAATTAAAAAACAAAAGAGGGTCAATGGGTCCTGAAAGTCATACTGACTGCACGGTTGGTGCGGTGGCTGGGCAACTGGCTGCCGTGCAACGTGTCGAAGGTTCGATTCCCGCACGGAACAACTCTTTGTGTGACCCACAAATTGTTGTTCCGGGTCTGGGTGTCATGTGCATGTGTTGTATGTTTGTAACCGCACCCGCACCCACGACACAGGAGAAAATCGTAATGTGAGGCAACGTTTTTAAAAAATACTCATTTATTCTAACTAAACCATAAAATGGTGCTTTTAAAACGAACTCACTTATGGGACATAACTTTTTACTGGATTTGTACTGTCGTGGTGGCCCGGAGGTTAAGAAGCCCGCTTCTCATTCATGAGGGTGTAGGTTCGAAACCTGGCAAGTACCAATGTGACTTTTTCCGACTTATATGTACTTTCTAAGATTATTTAGACACCACTGACATATGGTGAAGGTAAACATCGTGAGGAAACCTGGACTTATAATTTATAATTATAAGTTTGAAATCGCCAACCCGCATTGAGCAAGCGTGGTTAGCTCTAACCTTCTCTGTATGAGAAGAGGCCTTTGCTCAGTAGTGGCCACTTATAGGCTGATGATGATGAACAATCTTTCAAATCGATCAAGTAGTTTCAGAGCATATTAAATTTAAGTAAACAATCAAATCTTTCCTCTTTATAATGTTAAAATTGATTATAATATTAGATATTAATATAAAGTTTTGCCGTGTGTGTAATACCTCCCCAATCCCACAATCTCCAAATCCCTAATCCCATAAGTTCGGCAACGCACTCGTAACTCCTCGATTGTTACGGATGTCCATGGGCGGCGCTGATTGCTTACCATCAGGTAATCTGACTGCTCGTTTGCCGACCTATCATTTAAAAAAAACAATTCTTTATTTAAATAAAAATCCAACATTCTTGGCAGTTTTCATTATTTAATTACATAATATTTAGCATCCATTAAAATATTTTATCGCATACAAATTAAAAGTTTTTTTCAACAAATGATCAGCGTGGCTAGGTAGCTACGTATTACAAAATATTTTTTGGCACTTAATTGTATTATCCTTAATTATATAGTTACAAATTAATTTATAAAACAAAAATATTAGGTAACATTTGTCTAAAAATAAACTATTAGGCCAGCTAAAAGTTTATAACAATAAAATCTAAAATATGAATAACAATAACAAATAAATAAATAAATTAAATTAACATGACAATTTATTTGTAATATTAAGTAAATATATAATAATTTGTTCGATTTGTTCATCACAATTAAATTGCTGTGTCCCTAAAGTATTAAAAATTATTAATAAAATGAAAATTATTGGAACTACATTAACACAACATATTATATTATAAAAAACAAATAAATATTATAAATTTTGTCATGTACCCATATCTAACTAATCTAACAATCTACATAAATATTATCAAAATGTACATTTTGTTCTTTGCATCATTCAATATTCTAAATCATTTTTATTATCACATTTATATAAATATACTACTCAATTGCATGGCATGATTTTTACATACAATTAATTCACTACAAAAATCACCCTTATTGCTTTGAATTAAGGCAGCTTCCAAAATCACTCTTACACTTACTCTAAAGTTTGTACAAAATATCTTGGCCTTACTAAAGTGCTTATCAAATTGTCTATCTCACTCACTCTTTACTATTTGTACATATTCTTATCCTACTCACACTTATAAAACAAACTTTGGATAAGGCAAGATAGATTGAACATTGTATATACATATTTGGTTGATTACATAAAATCTAGTCTTAATTTAATAGTTCTTGCCGGCCAAAATGGCTTGGATCTGGGAAACAGTCTTACCCTTGGTCTCAGGGATGAGGAAGAAGACGAAAATGGTACCAAGGATCATGAAACCGGCAAAGAACCAGAAGCAACTGTAAATGCCGATAGCCACTTGCATGATGGGGAAGCAAAGAGTGACCACGAAGACCAGCATCCAGTTAATAATGACCGTAATACCGGTGGCCGTACCGCGGTACTCCACGGGGAAGAGTTCAGCCATCATCATCCAAGGAATGGGACCGAAACCCATGGAGAAAGACACGATGAAGAGGATTAAACAAACTAGAGGAATCCAGCCGAAGGAACTGACGTTGTAGCCATCTTTCTGCATCTTGAAGTAGATACCAAGGATGATGAGGCAGAGACCCATGATGCTAGTACTTTGGAGGAGCAGGATCCTACGGCCAGCCTTGTCAACGAACACTGAAGATAGGTAGGTAGCAATGGTCTGAACGACTCCAACAATGATGGTGGCGATGACGGGCGAGATGTTGGATCCCGCAGAGTGGAAGATGTTGTTGGTGTAGAAGATGACGGCGTTGATTCCACTGAACTGCTGGAAGAACATGAGGCCCAGACCACAGATGAGGGCCATGCGAGGTGCCTTGTTCGTTAACATGCTTAGCGCTCCAGCTCGTTGACGAGATGCATCGTCGACCTGAAAAGATAAATAAATAATTTTAGTTTATCTATCAAGCGTACTGAGAAATTAGTGTTTTTTTTTGTCAGGGGTAAATTATTCAATGATTGATTTTGTTTATCTTTTATATATATCTAATATATATCTATATTAACATAGTCTGGCCATAAATACTGTTACAATTAAAAATAAACAAAATATTACATTTGAATTTGGTATCTGTCATTTTTATATAATTTTTCATTGTGTTTTCTTATTTTGGCGCCAATAAATTTTTCAATATTTTGCGATATTAAAATGGAGTGGGGTGATAAAGAGAACCGAATCGATGTGATTGCATTACACAAAGTGGGTATGGAGCCAAATGCAATTTTAAAAAAAACTCCACACGCTTGGCATTAGTCAAATGTTTGTGTACCGGGCTATTAAGAGGTACAATGAGACCTCCTCTGTTTGTGACAGAAAAAGATCTGGCCGTCCACGTAGTGTTCGTACGAAAAAGGTAGTCAAAGCAGTAGGTATATATGTTAATCTGTTTCTATGTCCCGTGAGTGTGTCCGTGGCATCACCAGGCTCTATCAGAATACCAGCGCTGCGGTACTTTTACCTACTGGTGAATTACCGCAGCATATGCTGAGATAGTGGCCTTTTTGACCTCGCTCTTTTATTTTGTTTTTTTTTTTTTTTTTTTTTGTTTTGTTGTTTTTTCTTTTTGTATATATAAAATGTAATTGTACAATCAATCTGATACTACAATCAAGTGGAGCCGAGCAGCGAGTGAAACAGCGCGGGAGTAGCTATATAGTTTTCAATAAAGTTAAGAATTTTATTTATTTATTTATTTATTTATTTTCCAAAACTTAGACTATTTTTACAGGTTTTGTACCCAATGCAATAGCCTAGCTTATATGCCTAAACAATAATATCTACATATCCTTACTTGACTACAGTTTTATAACATATAACAAACAAAGCTATCCTTGTGAATTCATTAACAAAATTGACTGGACTAGTAGATATTTTATGATTCATGAAGAGACTTACATCTTTCTGCATATCTTCCAATTCAGCAGTAAGGTCAGCGTCAGGTCCTCGCAGCCAACGTAGGGACTTCTCCGCATCACGTCGTCTGTTCTTACCGAGAAGGTACTGAGGGGTTTCCGGCATCCACCTGGAATTGAGAACGAATTTAACATGAGTTTATTGATTTGTGTTTAGTTTACGGCATGGCACGCGTGTAGTTGGGTCAGGTCATGTGCACATAATTAAAATTTTTTCGTCAATCACTCTATCTATTAAAAAAATGCATCAAAAGACGCAGCGCAGTTATGAAAATTAAGGATACATAGTGATATTATATTAACAAACAAAGCGACTTTGTTTAATACTCGATGCACTCGACACTCGTTGTGTTTCGCGCAATGCTGCTCATGGCTATGAGCCTCTACCGTGGCTTGAAACTAGACGAGTTCCTCGCTAAACAGTGACGTGAGTGAGCCATTAAATATATTTATTAAATACACACTTATTAACATAAATAACTTTTTAACGTCGACTTTTCTATCCCGTTATCAACAGTACCAGTTCAGATGCAATTAATATTAACATTTCCCCTTCGAATAACCCGGTTGTGTCATATTTACCTGACATTGTAGCAAAGGTAAATGCATTTGCAAGTTATTCTTAGCACCTACAATGCAAGTGAACTCTGTCACTTTATTAACATAAAAATTATCATAATTGTTGTTTGTTTGATCCAAACATTGCATGCATTGTTAACTTTTGTTTTTTAAATCAATATTTGTGCTTGAATTTTAGTTAAATAACACAATCAGTGTAAGTACCTAACTTGGTGGCCGGGAGGTTAAGACACCCGCTTCACATAGATGAGAGTGCGGTTCGAAACCTGGCAAATACTAATGTGACTTTTTCCGAGTTATACAGGGTGTAAAAACTACGTTTAAAAAAACCGACTTCAAAAACAAAAAAGTGTTAAATAATTAAAATAGATATTTTAATAGCACTCTTACGTACGCGAAGCTAATACTTTTAATATTAATAATAAAACACTATCAACTCTATGTGCTACCTATTCATAGGTTTAAAGTCGGTGCCAAGCCTAATACATAATATTATAAGCATTTGATTGATGGCCTTAGCGTAGAATCAGAAGTCTATATTGTTTCGTTACATGCGAAATTATATATAGCTTAGAAAGATATTCGGGTGAAATATGAATTCTAAAAGTTTTCTCGTACTTAACGTAACTCGTGGGTTGTTAAAAGTAGTAGTAGGTATGTTCGTTGTTGGTTGTGGAAATTTCGTCCTTTAGCAGTTAAACAGTCTTAATTCTCATTTAGTTTTATTCTGTTTAGAGCTTGGCACCGACTTCAAACCTATGAATAGGTAGCACATAGAGTTGATAGTGTTTTATTATTAATATTAAAAGTATTAGCTTCGCGTACGTAAGAGTGCTATTAAAATATCTATTTTAATTATTTGACACTTTTTTGTTTTTGAAGTCGGTTTTTTTAAACGTAGTTTTTTTTATTTTTTACTTTTTAGTGTCTGTTACAAGTTCTTCTGTAAACTACAGTAACATTTTAAATATAAATTAACATATTGAATAGTATATATATTTTTAAGTAGCTATGTGTAGGCCTACGAAAGGAGCCGCTCTATTAAAAAATATAGATCCCAAGAAACGGGAAAGTTCTCATCATCATCATCATCATCATCAGCCTTTTTAATGTTCCCACTACTGGGTCACAAGCCACCTCTCTAGGAGAGGGAAAGTTCTTATCAATATAAACAAATTAAGTCGAAACACGAGGTCGCTACTGTAAACCGTTGAGGAGTTCCCTAGACTGTCCTTCGTCTTGATCTCTAATGATAGTCACAATCCATCTAGATGTAAAGTTATTATCAAAACCAATTAATTAAGCTCAAACACAAGGAAGCTGTTATGAATCATTGAGGAATTCCCTCGACTGTCAATGGTCTCCATCGTCAGGTACACTGCAGACCTTCAGTTGTTATAATCCATACAGGTACAAAGTTTTCATCAACATAAATGAATTAAGTTCAAACACGAAGTAGTTAGTGTAAGCCGTTCAGGAGTTCTCTGAGCTGTCCTTCGTTCTCATCATCAGACCCTTAATGATAGTTACGACCAAGTCTGGTGCAAAGTGCTCGCCAATACGAATCATTCAAGCCCAAACACAAGGCAACTGCTCCAAATAGTCAAGGAGATCCCTCGACTGTCTTCCAGCTCCAACATCTGGTCGACTTCGACCTTCGTCAAGTTGTAGTGTTGTTAAAGGCCTACTTAAACATCATACAAAAAAACTACTCGCCCCTACAATTTTCGAAAATTCCTCTCGGTTTCTCCAGGATTCCATCATCAGGTCCTGACCTCATGACAATGGGACCAATTGGCAAGTATACCCTATCGAATAAAAAAAAAATTTTGCAAATCGGTCCAGGCGTCTTCGAGTAATCGGTGTACATACATAAAAAAAAACCTCCTCCTCCTCCTTTTTTTGAAGTCGGTTAAAAAGACACTTAACGAAGCCGAAAGCCACGTATTCTACCCATTATTTGGAACATTTTTTTCTTTAAGACCATAGCTGGGACTCCACGGGTTCTCGACATATTGAAGGTCAAAGATGCATTTTTAATTATTATTTTTTTTGCGCAATCGAATTCTAAGTATTATTACAAAACGTTTTTTTAAACAAACGTTTTTCTAAATAAATTACGCATTTGAAGTTACGAACAGTAATGTACGTAATAAATAAATGCAGACCCGCACAAAAAACATCGTGCATCTCAGTAGGATTTTTATTTTACAGAATTGTTTTGTTGTTGCGAAGTAAAACGTCGACCTACTTATGACAGCGTTTTCATGCTAAGCTGTGAACTTACGCACACAATGACTCGAAGCCCGTTTGTTTTACATTGCGCGGACTAAGAAATCTGATAAAGGAAGTGGCTTATTATTAAAAAATAGATAGTCATATAGCAGAAACTTTAAACAAATTCTATATAGAATTTTCACTATCTTGAAACTTAATCGGTGACCGAAGACTTATAAATTGTGCCCTTTCTAACACGACTAGGGTGATCTAAAAGCAGGAAATAAGACTTGCAATAAACATAAAAAGAAACAAGAAACATAACATGCATACCCTGCAAACATTCCTATTTTTAAATTTAAAACTATTTTGTATAGCTATTCAGAAATCAAATAATAGCTATAAAAAGCTACTCACCAGAAAACAGCAACCAGGAGGACAGGGAAGACAGCCGAAATGATGGAGAGGGTTCTCCAATGTGTGCAGCCACCGACCACGAAGGTGAAGAGGATACCGACAGTCAGGAACAGCTGGAAGAAGGCTCCCAAAGACCCTCGGATGGACGTCTCTGCTATCTCACCGATGTACATTGGAGCTGCCACACAAGCACCACCTGAGAACCAAATAGTTTAAGAAAATTTAGGAAATTGTGATGAAAATTTATTGATTTATTCGTTTATGCACACAAAATGACATTTAAACACAATACACATAATAACAAACAATATAAAGGTACTGCATATTCCTAGAGGGACTTCTTCCTGCAGACCTCTGAGAGGGCAAGAGTTTTGAAAAGAATAATCTAGTCTAGACATTTGGAGACTGTTTAAGGAAATAACTCTTGGTAACTTTAGTATTTCCTCTATAACATTCTGTAGATACCTCAGCCAGAACCTTGTTGATAGCAAACTACAAACATGTGAAGCTGGTGGCATTTATTGTGATACAGAAGTAAAATCAAAGCACCACTCGATCAAAACTCAGGAAGGATGCACAGTCTCTGATCAGAATGCTAAGAAATTTTTATTTTAAAACTGGTCTACTATATCAAAGACTTACCAGTAGCCAATCCAGCGAAGAACCTCGCAGCAATGAGCATACCAGCTCCATTGGCGAAGATCGTGAGCAGCCAGTTGAGGAGGAATGGTATAGAGAGGATGAGCACGGTCGGTCTTCTGCCGATTTTGTTAGCTAGCACACCGACTGGTAGAGCACTGATCGCTGCTCCAATGGCTAGGATCGAAGATACGAGGGAACCTGGAACAAAATATTTTGAAATTAGTATTGCATTTCGAGTTTATTGATGTACCATTTTTTATGGAATAGTAGGCAAACGAGCAGACTGATCGCCTAATGGTAAGTGATCAGCGCCGTCCACGGACACCTGCAACACCAAAGGAGTGACAGACGCTATGGCTAACGCACGCATCGCATGTTTCTTCAACGTTTGAAGTTCGTGTCGGTTTGGAAATACCGATGCTGAAAGATAATTCCAAAGTTTTGCTGTGGGAGGCAGAAAGTTTCGGGAAATCGCACTGTTCGTGACTGCCACCCATCTGTATGACGGTAATGAACATTTTTTCGAACTTTGAAGAGACCTATGTTATTAGAAACCTAAACAAACTCAAGATGATGAATCATAGTAATAATTGGACTATGATGCTGAATAATGGTCACATTAACATTAATTGATTTTACGACTTATTTATTTCGAGCTATTTTAAACCGTGTCGTTGCAATAAAAATATATATAAAAAAAAACAATCGATTTTTAATTATTCCAAAAAATTATTCAATTTCACTGGTTAACTCCGCCCCTAAGACGACCCACTGACCAAGTACCCAATTGAAAAAAAAAAGATATAGTTTTTTCTTATAAAAAATTCCATTTTTTATTTGAACAGAGGAACGAAATCAGAGCATGTTAAATCAAAGCTAACAGTAAACCAGTCAAAATAAAAACATAATACACAAATTCCTAGCAATAAGATAAGCTACATGAATACACAGAAACTACCAAATTAGCCACCGGATGACGTAGTATCGTAAACACATTCATATAGCTACTATACGTAGGTACAATTCAGAATATCATACGTTAGGATGTGGTCCTACTGTTGACGGGAAGCGACTAGACTGACTAAACAACGAGACTTCACCGACATTACTTATTTTTAAAAGTCATGGTTATTTTCACTGTTGTGGTAGGTAGATTCCAATTTCAAACTGCCATTCTACAAACATATGATTAGCAGTGGACAAAATTACTGATGAGTTATTACAAAACATAGATTCGCATGGAAGAGAAAAATCTCGCGTTACTTTTAAAAGAAATCAAATGGCATAAATGTTCATGGAAGACAACACGTAACAATGTTTAAAGCCATGATTTAACATTCGTGTGTATAAATGTCAATATAAGATTTATTGCTGCTTGCTGTTAAATTTTTAATGGCTCACTCATCTTGTTCGTCGTTGATCGCTAGCATTGTGACCGCTGGCTTACTAAAGCGTTGGATTACGCAACCTGGGGGCTTGCCAGATAACGTCAGGCAAATGCCCTTTATAACGAGATAAATATATTTGTTACACGAGTCCATTAACAGGGTTAGTAACCTATACGTCACGATCAATTTTGTGAGTTTACTGGTTTTATTCTCGGGTTGTACAAAGTCTTGTCATTTGATTGCATAGCTGACAATTTAGCTGGGGAACCGACTGCCGTGTATCTTGTCGCAGGATCGATTTCCGCATGGAAGAACTCTTTATGTGATTAACAAATAGTTATCCCGTCAATGATTTTATTATGATTAGATTTTTTTTTTTTGACTTCTGTCGTAATCTGGGGGCAAACGAGCAGAAGGATAACGAACGGACACCCGCAACATCAGAGGATTGCATTGCCGGCCTTTTGTGAGTTAAAGAGGAGAAGATTGGAGATTGGGCATTGGGGATTGAGTAGAGAAAGGATTGAGTCTCCAGTAACTCCACTGACACGGCATTGGGTCGACAAACAAGTAGTCAGATTATAGATGGTAAGCAATCGACGCCGCCCATGGACGCCCGCTACTCCAAAGGAGTTACGAGTGCGTTGCTGGCCTTTGGGGATTGCAGTTTTGGGTATTTAAGGATTATGCAGCTATACTTATCTCTACTATGATGAAGCAGCGTGCAGTCAAGTCTTATATTTGTTTTACGTAAAATTTTACCCTGACGGATAATATTACACAGCACGCATATATCGAGAATTGGGTTTTCCAATACGAAAATATATATCTGTACCACGATTGTATTTATAAATGTAATGGAATTTCACATTATTATTTCTCCTTTTGAACACTCACACACATCGTTTCACCGTTTTAACGAATGGTAACAAATTTCTATTATTGGGTTTTCCATTTCTGTTATTGGGACAATCCCACCATAATCTCCCAGAAATGCTGAAACTCTTATAAGTCAGATACACCGAAACACTGAAGTCCAGCTCGTCCCAGAGACATGAATAAATCACAAAATATTATTTGCGGAGAAGAAGAAACGGTAAGTCGATATATTTAATGCAGGAGACGGATGCAAAGGTTCTCCTGAAAGATAATCCATATTTTCTGAAATTGATTTTAATGAAATTTTGAACGCTAGCATTAAAACGAAATCGAAAGAAAGACAAGTTAAAAAGTAACTTTGGAAAGTACCTAGCTGTATAAATAATTCTTGGGTACCAAAGGACCAATCTGACAATGATTTAAAAAAAAACTAGGTATTTTTCAATCGTGTTTAAAAGAATACAAGAACGCACTGCAACATTCTTATATATAACGTCAGTTGTGTCTACTCCAAACTGCAATACAGCTTACACGCCTACATGAAAAGATCTGTAGACAAATAATGTGGGAACATAAAATTTATTGTTCATCCTAATGGTACGTCTATTCCAAAGCTTGCCAACTACTCTCTAGTTTCTTATGTCACATGAAATTTTGTTTATGTAATAGGAGGTAAAGCGATTAGACGGATCACCTGATGGTAAATGCTCAGCGCCGCCCATGGACATCCGCAATAGCTAAAAGAGCCACAGGCGCGTTGTTGGCAGATTTCGAAGAAGGGGTAGGCGTGTTTTTTGAAGCTTTGAAGGTCGTATCGATACGGAAATACCGACGGCAATAGCTCATTCCTAAGTTCCAAAAACCCACAGTTACGAAAATCCTACAGTTGTTTACTGCCAAACATGTTTATGTTCGGAATGAAAGTATTTTCGCCTGGATCCGATGGAAAATTTACAGCGTGGATCAAACCTAACTCTCAGAACACTCTCCGTGGTACACATATATGATAGGGAACACATTGCAAGAAATCATTCAGAAAGCTAGTGAGACTTTTGTTGAGGGTAGGAGGGGAAAATCCTTAATTGACTTCTCTCCCCGTAGGCTTTTTATATAAGTGTTGTCCATAAATCACAATAACCTGTTTATACGTATACTATAATTCAATTTTGAATCATTATTCTTCTAATACTATTAAAAAAATAGTTGTTCGTTAGTCTCCCTAAAACTCAAGAACGGATGGTTCGATTTGGCTAATTCTGGTCTTGATATTTGTAGAAGTCCCTGTATTTAAAAAGGTTAGAAAGCATTACTTAGTTAATTTTGAAGCGATACAGGAATCACTGGCTCAACTAGCTTTGAGATAAAAATAATAATTATACATTCAGATACATAGGTGCTTGTTTATAATATTTCAATAATCTCGCATATCTTACATTGAAATAGACAGAAGCAATTGTGGAATGCCAAAAAGTAAAATTGCAGTCCATTTAGACCATTAGCCGTACTCCCATAACGTATACAATTACCGAAGAATTCGAAACTCTTGCGCAAGTAAACAGGAGCTGGTTAACGAGATAAGATTACGGTTATTCTATTGTTTGTTAGTAAAACTGTTTAGCATGGGGGCGTGTCTTGTGAATCGGTCTCGTGACGTCCACGTCACTGAGTCGTGTGCCAAGAAAAATGTTTTCATCGTAAATATTTTTTTATTCCGCATACAGATTAACGATGTCTCGAATACCGGATATTTTAGTCTGTGAAAATCTTAAATGTGCTTTATGCTTTTTAACAGTAGTCGCAAATTTGACTGCCCCATCCCTATTTTGCGTCTAGTTACTTTTTCCTATGGAATCGGAGGCCAACGAGCTGATGGATCACTTGTTGGTGAGTGATGAACTGCTCATGGACAACCGCAACACCAGAGGAATCACTCTTTTTCCTTTATAATTCTGGACTTAGCTTTAAGTGACAGCTGCACTCACATACATTAAATGTTTACTTAAATAATTAATCCTTAGTAATAATTTTGTTTGGAAAACAACTACTTTGGACTTGATTAGTAACCTCTATGTGTTTACGGCGTCTATTCTCTGGATTTAGCATATTTCAATAATGGGACTTAATCGAACGTTAATATGATTAAAGCAGCCAAATTACCTGAGCAATTGGCACTGTCTATGAATGGTAAGGGCCTTTTGGGGATATGGAAGGAGGGGAATGATTGTAATTTCGGTAACCTCACTCACACAGTCAAAAAAACACACAACTTGGGTGGGGTGATATATAAATTGCGTAGGTATAAAAATAATTACGTATTTTTATCTTCCTCTAAATACTTATTAATATACACATCGTCTGCGTACTTCTCCAGAGAAAAAAACACATGATGTCATTACACGATGTACGTTTAAGCTCTGTCTACATAATACATATATTATGTCCAAAAATACTATATTTCTTTTGCCAGGGCCATTGACTTCGAAGCTATGAGAGGCAGAACTGGCGAACGTAATTACTCGTGAAGGTGCTAGATATTTTTGTCCAGTTGGTACCTGAGTTGACATGATGTTATCTCATCAGACGTTTCACGTTACTTCAAATCATCAGCCTAAAAGTGCCAACTGTTGAGCAAATGTCTCATCTCACACGAAGAAACAACGTATTACCTGATGGTAAGCAATCAGCGCCGCCCATGGACACTCGAGGGAAGGGGGGAAATGAGGATTAAAGATGGGAGAGTAAGAATTTCGATTAGAATGCAAGAAATTTCTGTTTATAACTTCTGCAATTCGGAAGTAAATATTGCGAAATTTAATTATAATATTTACTTGTTGTGTTATATAAGTATAAATCAATGGTTGAGTTTGTTGTATTTGGCAATCATACGTAAAAGTCACTCTAAAATTATTGTGTAAAGTTCAACGAATAAAAGTTAATACTTACCTATAATGGGATTTTTTATGGTAACCGGATTAAAAACAGGAAGGAAGATGTAAAATAAAATACAGATAACAAAAAATACTTCTCAGCGTTCCCATAAAACTTGTTAATGGTGGGTGTGTGCGTTTGTTTAGTATGAAAATAGATCGCAGATGGCATGCCAAACGCCCACTGCGTTGTCGGCAGTTTGCAGTCGCGATTTTGTAAATATAACTTGTTTTCAGCATTATTACTGGACACAACTGGTTTCTGATGACTATTACCGCATCGTTTACATAATGTTTGCAAGGTTAACTGGGCAATAGAAACTTTATATTGATCTTAACAGTGATTAAGAAATAAGTATGTCTCTCAAGATAGCAATTATTATTCTACCAATGAAAAACAATTCCACCATTTTTGTTTAGGAGCGACAATCATCATATGTTTTTAGGTCTACAAACGACCAGAAATTACCTGATGGTAAGCAATCAACGCCGGCAATTGACACCAACAATACCAGAGGAGTAACGAGTGTGTTTCCGAACTTTTAGGGATTGAGGTTTCGGAATTTAGGTATTGGACCTCTCCCGCCCCGGGTTTAGCGAAAGGGAGTGTCAGACTGACTAAAAATCACCCTAATCCTTCTTCTGTCTGAAGCAGAAATTGCCATATCTGCGGTGGTCAGATGGCTGTTTGAGATTCTGCTATTCCGGTTACGGTCGAGCGCCGAACTACCCTTGCTCGCCGTCCACAAAACTACAATACCATTCTTCATTGCGGTAATTTTAATACTTGCATATGTATCAAGGGCATTTTGCCTTTTCAAGTGGTACCTACGTGCAAAATCTACAATATTTTAGATTCAATGACTTTCAAACTTCGTCACATAAGGTAAATCCCAAATAAATTGATTGCCACATGAAATACGTACGTATTTCATGTAGCTATCTTATTCGAGGAAAACAAAATATCCATATTTAAATAACGTAACAGCCAAAACTAAAATTTTCCTGTTGTTTAATAAATAAGTACTTTAATATTGAACTCATTATTCATTATTTCGGACATTCATCATTTAGTATACTAATTTTAAAGTGTTTTCCTTAGTTATGGAAAGAGGTACTGTCTACAAGCTTTTTTCTGCTTGAATTCCATAATATTAAATGAGAGTAATTGTTAATGAAATAAACTATTATAAATTTGTCTTCGACACTACTTTTCACATTTATGTATCTAACTTTGGTGTAATTTTGAAATGTGGAAGTACCTATCAGAAGCAAAATGGTAATTCCTAAAGCTGTACTCCTCTTTATACATAAATGTGAAGGCACCGGGGGGTTGGTACAAACATCAACATCCCGATCATCGTCTTCACAGTTCATCGTAGGGCGTAGGATTTTATAATCAGGCCGAATAAATTACAAAAATAACGGACGTCGGCGATCCGTCTCCTATGACAGTCACAGCGCTCGCTCTCCAACATAATGCGCACGCAGAACTGCCAGTTTGACGTTCCGCCAGAGTACGATTTATGGTACCCTCGTCCGATGAATTGTGATAAAACCTCCTTCAAAATTCAATTGAAATAATCGTCGCTCCGACAAATGGATAAAAAGAAATGTTTTATTTTTATTTGTAATTAGAACCATAGAAAATTAAAACCACACACCACACGTGATAGAATTTAAAAATAGGAAACGTTTGTAACTTATATTGATAACAAAATACGTCTATCCAGCAAGAGTTATCACTTTGGATTCGTCAGTATGACTCGATAATAAAGTATTATAGACAGTCAAAATTCCAATAATAGCATGTAACCTGAAATTATTCCTTGTGAGTGAAGTTTCCTGAGGCCTAATCCTTCCTCTCCCGCATCTCTCCTCAAAACCTCTTATCCCCATGATGCCGGCAACGCATTTGCAACTCCTTGAGTGTCTATGGGCGGCGCCGATTGCTTACCATGGTAATCCCCGTTAGTTGGATAACCAATTTGCCAGGATTATCACATTAAAAATCAATAAGACGCATAGCCATTCCAATGAGTATAAATATTAATAATATTTTTTCGGCTTACTCACGTAATTATTTGTCGGGGAACTCGACTAGTTTCAAGTCATGCTAGAGGCTCTTATTCATATCAGTATATTATTTATTTCTAGCAGTAGCAGCGCGACGCTGCTTATAAAGGCTGCTTAATTTTGATAAAAAAAGTACAAATATTCCCTAATTTCTCACAATCCCAACGCTGTTCACAATCTTAAAAACCATAATTATCTCCCTTTAATATTTCTTTCTTTTCAAACATTCCCTATATATATTTCCTCCTAACTACACCGCCCACGTGGTGCTAAGCCCGTGACCTTCCCAAGGTTACGGGCGACCGTGCGGGAAGGGGACCGGCCCACGCAGTCTACCAAACTACAAACTCTTTCCACTTGAGATTTCTTTCAAGTCGAGTATTGAAATAGAAAATCTTTGATTGTTTTTTATGGCAACGGCAAAAGAATATATAAATTACCTAATGGTAAGCAAACATCGCCGCCCACAGACAACCATAACGACGAAGGAGTTACAAATGCATTGGTGACCTTTTGGGAATTTGGGATTGGATAAGGGAGAGGATTGGGCCTTCGGTAACCTCATTAAAGGGTGACACTTTCAAGGGTCAAAAGTCAAAAGTCAAAGTGTAAGCCATACACTTTTCTGTGAAGTCACCCTTGAAAGTGTTCATCATCATGAGGTTGCCGGATGCCCAATCCTTCCCCGCCCCCAATCCCTCCTCAATCCCTAAATCTCCAAATCCCTAATCCCTAAAAGGTCGGCAACGCACTCGTAACTCCTCCGTTGCGGGTGTCCATGGGCGGCGCTGATTGCTTACCATCAGGTAATCCGTCTGCTCGTTTGCCGACCAATTACATAAAAAAAAACTTTTATTAATCCATCATGAAACATGTTTATTTTAAACAAAGTCTAACATTAATAACTCATTTATCGTATTTGAATTACCTGATGGTAAGCAATCAGCGCTTACCATGGACATTCGCAACACCAGAACAGTTACACGTACCAAAGCGTTACCGGCCTTTCCCCAAAGGGGGATAAGAGTTCTGGAGCTACTTCATGACTAATAATTATAAATAATGACGTTAATTACAATGATGAAGATGACCACAGTTATGTGGCAAATGTTTTATCCCCAGGTGGAAGTTCCAGTGATGATTCAAGTTACTACAAGTAGAATTACAAAACAGAAAGATCAGCTTATTCTCGTTTTAAATACGAAAATAAATCTGCAACATTGTATGTGTTGATTAACATACTCGATGCAGTTATACCTAACATACTGGATGCAGTTATACCTACTCGTGCGTCCTTAGACGCGGACGGAAAATCTTATGAATTTATTTTAGGATGGAGGAAAATATTTGGTTTATAAGCATCATCAAATGGAACTTTTCAATAATTGGGAAGTTAAAAATAAATAAATTCGACGTTTCAATTAAACAAAATATTGAAAAATAATTACACTTTTATTCATCGATCGATCGGTAAACTACATTTTAGGTAATTTTTAGAAATAAGTAAATAATTTTTAACGCAATATAATATTTATAAATACTATGACTTCATAACTCAGTGTTTTATACAAATTACATAGAAAAGTATCGTTTTTGACATTTGAATAGAAAGTATTGAATTTGACTAGTTGGAAACTACCATATTCTGCCTGGACTTTCGAAAGTTATAGTGTAATAAAGAAACTCACATACATACATACATGAAGCATGAAAACATAACACTCCAATTTTGGGCAGTCGTGTAAAAACGTATCCCTTGAAAACAGAATGTTTTGTGAAAAGTATTGTAATATCTTTAATTCCTTACGTTATTATTATCAACTGATTGACCTATGAATAACAATCAACAAAATAATTCAGACCACCAAAGAGCTTAACCGGTCGATCTAGAAATCTCGTGGCTCATATGGTACTGATTATGATTAAAAGGTACATCTATTTGGTCACAATAACGAAAACAAGCAATATATCTTGAAACTTTAGCTTTTAAATAGCAAAATTTGCACGTAAAAACATGATGATTTATTTATTTAAGAACAACCAACAAAGCACACACCAGAAAACAAATGTTATAGCACTCACATAATTACATATTGTAGTGTAGCCTTAATTAAAGGCTGCCACGGCGTGCATTTAACATAGGAGTAAGAAATACTGCTTATAAAAAATATAAAAATAGAAACTGACCTCTGAGTTGGTTTCGGCATTTCTTCTCAGAGTAGTCAGATAGGAAATGCCGGCTTCATCTAGTTTTTCACATATAAATTGACGTGTAAAAGTGCCGTTTTATGGCCTATTTACAAAAATAAATTCATTGTTTCATTTGTTTCATCATTGTTATGGACAATGATAAGTACAGCAATGTCATACATTAAATTGACATATTAAGCATAGATCAATATCTGGGTAGTTTCCTAGGTTAAAAATAAATTAATTCGACGTTTTAATACGATAAAATATTGAAAAATAACTATACTTTTATTCATCGATCGATCGATACACTAAGTTTTAGATATTTTTTAGCTAAATTTTTAAAAATAAGTAAGCTATTTGATGCAAAAATGCTATGACGTCATAATTCAATGTTTCATACAATTTTCATAGAAAAGTATCGTTTTTGACATTTGGATAAAAGTATTGAATTTGACTAGTTGGAAACAACCGTATTGTAGGTAAGTAAAAGAGATCGTGTCAAATAACGCTGATTTATTCGGTCTAACTAGGTACTCTGTGCCGACCTAAGAACAATTATAAAGAAAACCTAAGTAACTTTTGTATTATAACTTACCTATTGTGACTTTAATACTGTTGTATATCCTGTTTCACGCTTATCTTACTATAACTAATATATGTAGGTACATATAAAATACTTTATTCTAATTTCACTTACTTTGCGTGGTGTCCAAAATGAATTCAGCGGGTTGTCCTAAGGAGTTGACCAAGCCTGTGTAATTCTCTGGTAAGACTGGGCCCGTTACATTGGCTGTGGAGTTTGAGACCGAGCCGTTGACTGCTGTCACGTTCTGGTATGGTTCCAGCTGAGGTAGGGCTGGTGATGTCCATGCTAGGATTGTTCCTCCAGCGACGGCCGCTATCGCAGCTGTGGACAAAAGAAAATTTGAACTTTCTATCGTGGTAATTTGGGACACAATAGTTAGACAATAGGTTGGCATTCGCTTGGGATTGAATGAATAAATTTTTTTATGGTATATGTCATCAAACGAGCGAACGGATTACCAGATGTTAAGCAATCAGCGTAACCCGCAACGATGGAGGAATTACGAGTGCGTTGCCGACCTTTTGGGGATTAGGGATTTGAAGACTTTGGGAATGGGGAGGGGAATTGGACCTCGGGTAACCTCACTCACACGGCGAACTACAACGCTGTGGTTTTCTGTGAGGCCGTGGTATTACTCCGGACGAGCCGACCCATTCGTACCGAAGCATGGATCTCCTACACTTAAAATAAATATGCTAAATTGCTTGTTGTTACGTGTAATCGTGGTAGTGAAGTATTTAACAAAAACAAAGGGTTCTGGTATTTAAACGGGTTGTTTTCCGTGTTCGAATCTTTTCTTTAATATTGTCTGAATACTTCTAAAATGTATATACATATATGATTGAAATACAGCTCATCCAAGAAATCTGGCGAAGAATATCAGTAACGTAATGAGTCTAAAAGTTTAATTAACTGTCAACTGTCACAGGCTAAGAAAAAATTGAGCATTAAATATATATAGGAGCACTTGTATATGCACGTAATTTTTCCCCGTTTTTCTTAAATCAGAAAGTCTGTAATTAGATAGTATTCAATGAGGGTTCTAACCATTATTAAGACACAAAAGACTCCAAAAGAAGGGAAAAGTCATATAATATTTTCACATATTCCTGTACGAGTGGCGCCTCTGTGCAGAGCCAAGAGCTACCGACCTAATATCTAAGTACTTCATCCGTAGCCAATACTGTATTAATAGAGTCGTCAATGTAACATTTATTTTTGTTTATGACTACTACTGATGATCTATGATCGACATGGCTTGTTAATTCTTCTGTTGTTTGTCTCTCGTTTTAAAAACTAACCTTTTTTTTAAGGAGGGAGGTCATCAAATGTTTTCTCGTCCAGGATGGGGCGAGAGAGAGTGTCAGACTCTAACTGACTAAAAAGCACCCCATTCCTTCTCCTACATTTTTTTTTCTTAAAAAAACGTTGGGATTAGGATTTTCTCCTGTGTCGTGGGTGCGGTTACAAACATACAATTTCACATACACATGACACCCAGACCCGGAACAACAATTTGTGGATCACACAAAGAGTTGTTCCGTGCGGGAATCGAACCCGCGACACGTTGCACGGCAGCCAGTTGCCCAGACACCGCACCAACCGTGCAGTCAAACATAGCAGTACATTCACCTTCGGACTTCCCGGCGTACGGCAAATATCCACCCTTACGTTGTTGAGACACCTGCGGTCATTTATACCGCGTACATCGAGGGATTGGGACAGTTTTCTGGTTGCAGGCTTTCCGTCCGAATATAATTTAGGTGCCTTCAAGGCTAGAGTGAATAGGCTCTTAATAAACTAGTGTGCCTTACCATCAGCGATTGGATCACTGCTTACCATCAGGTGGGATTGCAGTAAAGCACTAGTTTATTGCAAGTAAAAAAAATAAAAAAAAACTGTACAAAGTCAAAGTCAAAATCATTTATTCCAACTAAACCATAAATAGGTACTTTTGAAACGTTAAAATAGAGAAGTAGTCTGTCAGTCTGTTCGTCAGTGAAGCTAGGTGCTCATTCCAAATCGTAGATTTGAATGGAGAAGAACGAGCAAGAAACTCCATAAACTAAAAGAAACTACATTATTAGGCTTGCCCCGCAACCCTGGCTTGTAACTAACCGCTGAGAAAGCTATAAGTAAATAGATCTATAATATGTGTACCTATGTAAAATTATATGTTTGCAAATGCACCCGTTGGGGGCAGCGTTTTGTAAAAGAGGAAAAAAATATACTTTCCTTATTGATAGTTGCAAGCATTGCTGTCGAGTAAACTTTTACATACCCTATTTTTATTTACATACAACTACACACACATTTTATTATATCTGTCATGTGACGTACGAACTAAGAGACCCCGTTAAGCTCGAAACGGATCGGGCATTTCCGTTATGATATAATGAAAAATAATGTTTTTGAATTTCGTGACTTTCGTGACAGATACAAAAATTTATTGAAAACAACGAATCCTCAGTTAATTTATGTTATTTTCAATGAATATGGTGAAATCTTTTATCCTGGTTTCTAACAACATACATTTTACCAAGTTTTAGCCATATTTGTAAGCTAAGAAATAAACGATATTTTATTCTATTTTATTCCAAGCGGCTGTCTACGACTTGTTCTATTCCCGATCTGATTGAAGAAGATACGAAGGCCCAATCCTTCCCCGCCCCCAATCCCTAAATCTCCAAATCCCTAATCCCTAAAAGGTCGGCAACGCACTCGTAAATCCTCCGTTGCGGGTGTCCATGGGCGGCGCTGATTGCTTACCATCAGGTAATCCGTCTGCTCGTTTGCCGACCAATTACATAAAAAAAATATATGCCAATATGTCTCACCTGCTACGGCAGCTATATACTGATTGACTTTTCTTGTCTGTCCCCCTTTCTCTTGCACATCCAACATATGCATAGTAGGCTTATCCATCTTGATCAGCTATGGGACTCGCATTCTGAAACAAAAGATAACCTAGGTCACTAAGTTTTATGACCTTTTTGATTTCCTACCTATCCAAATCACAAAAGGATTGTGGTTTATAAAAAAGTTTTAGCTAAACTTGAAGATTTCTGAATAACTGGTATTAAAAAAAAACATTCATTCTTTTTTTTATTGACACGTGACAAAGCCATCGAGCTTTACGCCATTTTGAAAATATTTAAAAATGGAACTGCGTAGTATAATGTCTATAATATAATCGCTTACCGAATGAGACAAACAATATTGATATTAAAAAAAATACTTCTTTACGCTAAATTTATCCTAATATACGTAGTAATAAAACTCCAAATAGAAATGTGTTGGATATGTCACAAACGTCGTTACAATTCAAAGTACCTATCTATTAGAAGACCAGCCATATACTACCGTGTTTATAGGCAGGACTTAACATATGAAGAGGTAATAAATAAATATCAAAGATGTATCAAAGTAAATTATTACATCAATAAAGTCGGCACTTTGATTAGCTTAGGTGGTGCATTGGTGAATTGGCCTTACACTTACAAGTGGGACTGACGAGTTTCAAAGTAAAGTGTTCGAACTATTTCCGAAATACTTAGGGAGTTTTTAAAGTTTAACTGTTTACGGCACGGGCACGATGAAAGCCGTGAGACGATTTTAAAGGGTGTAGAGAGAGAGAGACATCATCTATAATTAACACCAGCCTGTTAATATCTTAGTGCCGAGAAGAGGCCTCGTCTCACGCGGGTTAGGAATGACTACGCTTGCTTATCAAGACGGGTTGACGATTACAAAGGTTTCCTCACGAAGAGCCAATAGACTACCGCAGACGGGGCCCTATAGGGCTAATGTTCAGCCGGGGTTGCGGGGTAATGAGTCACCGCGGCCTCAGCCCAGAGTAGGGGAAGGAACAGGGGGGTTTTAGTCAGTAAGAGTCTGACACGACGCTGGGCGGGAGAAGTCATTCGATGATTTTCCCCTCACAAAAAAAGTTTATCTCAGATGTTGAAATTAAAAAATATTCTTATACGCACCGTAAATAACTTGTTTACTTAAATAAGGCTAAAAACTATTAATTGACTATAAATATATTTAGCAACAAGTAAGTAAACACGAAATTTTACGACAAAAATTAACATTTACATTATATTTAGGACAAAATTAACATTACAAGTTACATTGGTATTTAATTAAGATTATCTGTGGAGTTAGCATATACATACGTCTTGCCCTTGGCTTGACCGCAGTGGGCCGTGCTAATATAGGCTTAATTGTGCTAATTTGTTCAACAAATAACCGGTCGCGAGTAACTTCTGTTATATGGAAAACATCTTTAAAGGGAATCTGTAACTTCTCTGTCATTTTTTTTTTACTTGCTATAAACTAGTGCTTGACTGCAATCCTACCTGATGGTAAGCAGTAATGCAGTCGTTGATGGTAAGGCGCACTAGTTTATTAAGAGCCTATTCACTCTAGCCTTGAAGACACCTAAATTTTAATTTGTGACTAACAAATAAGTATCACAAATATTAAGTGCTCATTATCAAATGCAAATCAAATTTAAAGTGGGAGAGCCATGCTTCGGCACGAATGGGTCGGCTCGACCGGAGTGATACCACGGCCTCACAGAAAACCGGCGTGAAACAACCACAACGTTGTGTTTCGCCGTGTGAGTGAGGTTACGGGAGGCCCAATCCTTCCCCTACCACAATCCCTTCCCAATCCCTAAATCCCCAAACTCCCAATGGTAATCCGTCTGCTCGTTTGCCGTCCTATCACATACAAAAAAAAATGGCTTCTCCTGCCACCGGCCCGCCCCGGGCATGAGGGATTGTCAGACTCTTACTGTCTAAAAATCACTCCGTTCTTCCTGCTCCAGGCCGAGGACGCGGTAGATTATTACCTTGACCCGCACCACCACCCGACCTTGACTGAACATCAACCCTATTGGGCCCTGGGGTAAAACTGGATGACTTAAACATAGACTGAGACTTCAAGCAACTGTTTCTAATTTGAGTAAGGATAAGAACGGGACTTTTTTGTGTGTTTTGGCATTCAATCTATTGATCGAAGTGATTATATTGTTCTGATTTCATTATATTTGTTAAAGATTTATTCGGTTGATAGGATGATAAAAATTATGGTTGTTTATTTCACAGTTTAGCAATATTATTTATTACTAGCTACTCTCGCACGGTTTCACCACTTAGGAATATTGTAGCTACCTATCAGTTAATTTTGGCAATCCGACCAGCGGTTCGAACGATTAACCCCTATATACTATATATAGTATATACTTACAAATTTATAAAAAAGTATCACATAATATCACATAATTATAAAAAAGTTTTCTGTTAAATTATATCATCCTTCTCTATTATACCTATATAGCATTAGGGATTCTCATTAGGTACTTTTTTTTTAAACTTTCGGTATAAAATTGTATTGTTACCTACGATGAGTTTATTTTCAAAATTTAACAAGTACCTAGGCTAATTATTCTAGACTACATTATCATATAGATATGGTACTAATTACAACATACAATAGTTTTGAAAAACCGATCCATTTTAATCGAGAATCGGAATCTCATAAATAACGCAACAGAATGTCCTTCCAAGACATTCCACGTCAGGCTCTGAGCCGGTAAACAGCTGCATTGTAACAGGGGTCAAATCAAACGCATTGTATTGCGTTTATGCGTTAACGAAGTTCAATGGAGCGAACGAACTAACCTCCAGTCATGCTCATCATTACAAATCCAGAACTGTTTTGTTTACTTATTGAAGATTACAAGGTTCTTTTTCCATTGGCTGCTCAAATAGAACTGTTATGATTTTTTTTGGTGTCTCATCATCATCAGCCTGATGAGCAAAGGTCTCTTCTCACACAGAGAAGGATTTGCGATTTAAAACTTACAATTGTAAATTATTAGTCTTGTAAAGTTTGCTCACGAAGTTTTCTGTCACCGTATATCGGTGGTGTCTAAATACAGTTCTAACAGACTTAACATAACGCGGCGAAAATCACACTGTTACTTGCCAGATTTTTAAAGCTTATCCTCATTCTTGGCAAGCAAACAACTTAACATACTGATAAAACTTCTTCTAAGAATACAGAGTATCCTAACATTGTTAAGAACAAATCAAAGATACGATAGGTAATTATTTACTGTGTACCTACTGAATGATCATTGCTAACAAGACGGAATAGACCTATCGATACTCAGGATCTGCAAATATTTGAAAGACAAACGGACAATGCACTGATGGCCTTGAACGCAGACCGCTTAAACTTGGACTCGCGTTTTCGACCCTAGGACTAGAAACAATAAAGTCTCTTATTTCATTACACTCGAGCATTTTTGGTCATATAAGAAAGAAGCCAAATGTTTTTTGGATATTGAATTGAACAAATAGTTCATGACATTGCCATTGTGATAAAAAAAAACTGTAGGTAAGTGAACATATTTCGCTAACTCATAGTTTAGAATAGGCTCAGCTAACTTGTACATCAGTCAAAATTAATCAAACCGTTTTAATTCAAAAACAATTTGTGACATTCATTCCAACAACCTTCTGTCAGAAATGTCAGAAAGAAATGTACAACTGCTACTAGGCTGTATTGCTGTTACTAGGTACAGATCTTATGTTTACACATAATTTTTTTTATCAAAAAAATCATGTTCTGTTTACACATTTAATTTTTTTATTGGAAAAATCAGTTTTTATTATATGATGGTCGACAAACGAGCGAACGAATTACCTGATGGTAAACAAACGGCGCCAGTGTAACGCCAGAGGGATTACGACTTATTGCCGAGGTTTTGGGGATTAAGGGTTCAGAGTTTTAGGTAGAGGTTGATTGGGTACAAGATACTAACACTTGTAGACCCTCACGGTTCTCATAACAAAGCGAGATTTTTCTTAAGTCTTCGTCTAAACCATTGAGCCAGTTTTTTTAAGTATTCCAAATTGAAGGTATGTAAGAATAAGATTCAAAATAGAAAACCAAAGGTTTAAATATAGACTAAAGATCTTGTTTTCTAATAAGCGGTACATAATTTGAATTTACGTAATACATAGCATTGATCTATGATTATTTAGACACCACTGACATACGGTGAAGGTAAACATCGTGAGGAAACCTGGACTTATAATTTCTAAATATAAGTTTGAAATCGCCAACCCGCATTGAGCAAGCGTAGTGATTAATGCTTAAAACCTTCTCCGTGTGAGAAGAGGCCTTTGCTCAACAGTGGGCACTTATAGGCTGATGATGATGATGATGATAATGATGATAGCATTGATCTTTTCTCTTCTATTCTATTCTATTCTATTATACAATCTCAGCAACATTGTATTTTACTAAAACGATTATGCCAGCAGCTTTATTCAATAATGTCCCATTTTGAAAGGAAATGGTCACTTACACCACTTTAACCACTTATACAGTTAACCTATTTGTTGGAGACAAGTTATGTGATGGCAGATCAGTCTTGTGAACAATATTCTTATTTTAGACTTCACTATATGTAGGTACCTATGTGGGTTGATAGTTACGTAGGAATCCTATTATGTAATTGCCCCCATAACAGTTATCTACTTTAGTCATAACGTCAACAAGTAGCACAGAACAAAGGCGGAGAATATCTATCGTTCTTTTTTTTATTTATTTTTTCATTTCAAATTTTGAATATCTATACGGTTGGTATACTTGGAGCAGCTCTTTGTGTGATAGACAATTTTTTTGGGTGTGTTCTTTCTAAACGCACTCACACAACACGGAAGAAAATCATATTGTAGGGTAGTCTTTAAAAGATAAACGTTATTATTACAAGCTTCTATTTAACTTGCAATGTTTTTTTTTCGATTACCAAATGGTTATCTAGCAACAAAATTTATGAAAGTAGATATTATCCTCAACTGATTGTGATGAAATTTTAACAACCATTTCGCTATGTCACGGCCCAAAAATGGGCTGACTTGACTAGTGTAATAGCACGGCCTAACCGGCGTGAAACAATCCAAACGTTGTTTTTTGTAGTAGTTGAGTAAGGTTACCTGAAGCCCAATCCTTACCACCTCCAATCCTTGAATCCCCAACACCCCTTCTCTCCATAATGCCGTCAACGCTCTTGCAATTCCGCTGTCGTTGTGAGTGTCATTGGCGGCTTCGATTGCTTACCATCAGATAACACGTATGCTCAATTGACAGCGTGTGGTATCACATCAAAAAATACTTTACTTTAGCTTAACTTCATACAAATGTTTAGCCCCAGGACTAATAACTAGCCAACCAAAGCATTTGTTCTTTAGCAATTTCTACCTACCGCCTTATGGAATGGTATTGGCGTGATCTCTTTTTGTTTTGATCCACATATGGTTGTTCCAGTGCTTTTAAGGTATTTTTCGTTCAATATTTCCTTAAAAATAACCAGAATTTTATACAACCAGTCACGTCATCCACAAATCCACTCAAACCTTGGTGACAAACTCAGATTCCCGTAACTATAACAATTATCGGAAACATTGCTAAACGGATTGAATATCAAAATAATCAAACACACATACATAGTGTACATAGTGTTGAAAGTACTACAACATAAGTTATAGTGATAAAAGTTATTACAAATAGTCCTATTCATTAGATAGATTTGAACAAGTAGAAATTCTTAACCAAGAAGTTCTGTCTACATGAAAAGGACTTATGAAAAAACATTATTCCTATGACCAGTCTTAATGCTAATTAAAATAATTTGTCTTGATACTATCTTGATTTTTGACAGTAACTGTATAAGTTAAGAATCGACCATGGTCTTAAAACGGTTATTGGATTGGATAAATGATGTAAGTCATATAGAAACGAATTGTGAAACTGGTTGAAAAAGAGTAACCATGGAGTTTCATGCTCGTTCTCCTTCACAGGAATCTACACTTAGGAACGAGCTCATAGCTTCACTAGAGGATAATCCGACAGACTGATGGATAGAACCGGTTGATCCATAACCCTAACTCAATCAAAGATCGATGGAAGTTTGAATAATTCATGCCTAATTAAAAACTCATTTACGATCCCAATCGAAGTGGAAAAGGCTTAAGGTAAGATTGCAGAAATTATTACTAACTTATGTCATAAAATTATAAAGGGGCTTCGGCGCCAAACGCGCTAACTTATCAGGCAATTCATCTGATAACTATCGCTCACTATCTGTATAGCGTATCGAATGAAAGAAGCTTGCAATAAGTGGTATAACCTTGGAAACATTAGGGCAGGGCTACAACTAATGATGTCAAAAGTGCAGATTAAAATATAATCATTAATCGACTGGCTTGTATTGTAGGTGAAGTTTATGAAAACTAAACCTTCTGACGTAGTCTTGGAAAAACTTAGATACTTTTGTGTCATGCGTCGGCAAATATGCAGACGGGTTACCTAATGTTATACCAAAGGAGTTACTACAATTGATGCCAGCAAGCATCTTGGGGGTTTTCGAAAATTAAAGAATAGGGGATCCCAGGATTGTCGATGTGGAGGAAGGATAGGGACTCTGGTAACCTCATCCACACGGCGAAATACAACGTAAGTATTGTTTCAAACCGGCTCTTTCGTGCCGAAGTATGATTTTCTTACAATAACTAGAAATATCACGAAGATCTTAAATTTATGTAATAAATATGTCATACACACAAAACTTTAAGTAATGAACAATGGTATTCGATTTTAATGTACTATAATACTGTAATAGTGCCTTGCTTTCTAAGAAGAAAATAAATGAAGAAAAAAATCCAAAAGTACTCAGTAAATTACTAGATACAATAAATCATAGACACTTAGGTAGTGATTTGAATCTATCAAACGATTTAGATAGGGTCTAGAGTGGGTAGCTTACTTCTGGACGTCGATAACTGTTGTTATACTCGAGATCTGATAATATATACACACGTAGATAATGAATTTACTACCTTAAAGACCATAGGTGCAGCACATGATAGATTATTTAAAGATAACTCTCTCAACAAAACAACTTACTGACATTTCCTGTCAGAAGTTTCAGGGACAGATAAAATGTTGCGTAGAGGGCGCTTATAGATAAAGACTTGTTTAATCCACGTTATATTTGATATGCTTGACCAGGTTTAGTGACTTTAAATAATCATTTTTTTTATTAATTGTAATGAAAATAATCTTTCGGCAGATACTAAGTACTACGAACAACATATTTTTGACTTAAACATATACTAATAAAGCAGTAAACATATTACGTAGTATAAAACAAAGTCGCTTACTCTTTTCCTATATCCCAATGTATGCTTAAATCTTTAAAACTGCGCAACGGACTTTGATGCGGCTTCTTTCAATAGATAGAATGATTGACGAAGAAGGTTTATATGTTTATTAGAATCCATTAAATAGTGGACAAATCTAGTATCGGCCCTGTACCGTACGAAGCCTAGTTGGGTTGCTAGTCTATACTAATATTATTAAAGAGGTACAATTTGTAAGTTTGTATGTTTTTATGTTTGTAAGTTTGTAAGTTTGTAAGTTTGTAAGTTTGTAAGTTTGTAAGTTTGTAAGTTTGTAAGTTTTTCTAAGTTTGTAAGTTTGTATGTACGGGGTAATCTTTGGAAGCACTGGTCAGATTGCGAAAATTCTTTCATTGATAGGTAGCTACAATGTTCCCGAGTGCTATAGGCTATAAAACATCACGTTGCGATCAAATGGAGCAGAGCAGCGGGTGTAATCGCGCGAGGTTAGCTAGTAAAAAATAAGTAGTTGATCAACTATCGTCCCAACTAGTTACGTAGTAAATAAATTTTGTAACACAAATTATTTTATCAGTAACGTGCGTAGATAACACAGATTTATTATTAGATATACCTACTACGTTAATTTTTATGTCGCACCCTTATCTCTTATAAAATTTGTTATCAGCATTGATTTGTATGATAGCCCTCACGGATACCGATAGTTGTTTGCTCATTTTTACGTCCGTTGTACTGTGTAACATTACAGTTAGATTTACACACAAATATTGAGTAATTGTATTGTAAAATAATGCTTATAAAACTATACTTATAACAAGCGAAAGTTTTTGAAGGTTATACATTGATATTAATGTATAAATATTTCTCAATCACACTGAGACGCCTGAACGAAATGTTGGCACAGAAATAGATTAAAGAGAATACTATATAGAATAGAAAGTCAATGAATAGGAACGATATAGTCTTATTATATAGATACTAGCTGAACTGACTCCGTACTGACTCTAATATAACCGAGAGCTATTCTCGCACGGTTTCACCCGCTGCTCAGCTCCATTTGATCGTAGCGTGATGTTTTATAGCCTATAGCACTCAGGAACATTGTAGCTATCTATCAGTGAAAGAATTTTGGCAATCCGACCAGCGGTTCCAAAGATTACCCCCTACATACAAACTTACAAACATACAAACTTGCAAATTTTATCTCTTTGTAATGTTAGTATAGATGTTCTAACCTTTCAAAACTTCTCTGGACTTCAACGAACGTTTTAAGACCAAAATTATCCAAAACGGAACAGCAGTTCTTGAGTTTTAGCGCGCAATTTCTTTTATGGAGGTGTTTTTATTTTTTACCTGAGGAGTTACAAGTGCGTTCATCCTTTTTAAGGGGTTTTTAGGAATTGACACTGAATCCCCAATTCAAGGATTCAGTGCCATGTCTGTAGTATTGGACTAGAATTCCATTGGGATAACGTTTACACTATCACGTTTGCTATCCCATCCTCGGTAATAAATAAACGGATTCGGTAGTTCTAGCGTAATAAACTTCGAACTGATCCAATATTTTTTCTTAATTGATCTAGCCGTTCCTGAGATTTGCGCCTAACAACATATTTTGGTCACTCAGTAACAAATTCAATTATCTTAAGCAATTCTTTATCTAAACATTGTAAATTGATAATGAGCTGTATAGTGTAGGTGTAAATGAATTATTAATTAATTAAATCAGCACCTACTTTATTATATTACACCGCAAACCAGGCAAGCGGCTCAAGGATGATCGTATCACCTACAATTTAACTGACACTAATTCTAGATTTTGTTGGTATCTACTTCAATGAAGTAATGTTATTCATGTTGAGAGTTTGCCAAAACACATTATCGTAAAATGATAATAAGTATATACATATTATTAAAACTTAACTACTATTACTACTAGTGTGGGAGAGCCAAGCTTCGGTACGAATAGGTCGGCTCGACCGGAGTGATACCTACCTACCACGGCGTGAAATAACCAAAGAGTTGTGTTTCGCCGTGTGAGTGACGTTACCAGAGGCCCAATCCTTCCCCTACCCCAATCCGTTCCCTTTCCCAAAATCTCCAAATCCCTAATCCTCAAAAGGTCGACAACGTACTCGTAACCCCGCCGTCGTTGCGGGTGTCCATGGGCGACGCTGATTGCTTACCATCAGGTAATCCGTTTGATCGTTTGCAGACCTATCACATAAAAAAAAAAATTATATTACGTTGATCAGTGGAAATGCAAGAAGAAATAATATGTTCTTTTTAAGGGTGGATCGTCTAGTCATTCGTCAAATGACTTCTCCCGCTCTCTCCCGATAGACTATCAGGCTGTTACAGACCAAAAAACCCACCACTTCTCCTTCTCCAAGCTGACACCGCGGTACATATAGAGCATGCTTCGTTCTCTGATTATTTCATTCTAGAGGAGCCTTCCTCCGTCTTTTCTGCTTTAATTCGGAGAAGGACCGATTTCACGCCACTTTACTTGATCTTCCGCTCTACGCATTCAACCACTACTCCATCTAAATGGAGGGAAGGTATCCTTTAGCTGGACGGCTCACTACACTACGCTTACGCGGTCTCCACTTCGGAACACGTCTACCCCAGAGGTCATCGGTCCACAAGCAACTTCAGTTTGCTAATCCTTTGAACCATGTCGATAACTGGAGTAGTTAGTAGGTATAAAATAAACATTTTAATTTTTACAATACGTTTATACTTTACGCATTTAAAACAATTAAATGTTGTTTGTTAGTCTCGCTGAAACTCGAGAACAGCTGCACCGATTCGGCTAATTTTAGTCTTGAAATATGTATTTGTGGAAGTCCAGGGATGTTTTGACCTTTAAATAATTGCACTTGCATCACCTTAGTTAACAGGGTCATGCCAAGTTATCATTGTTCGTTTCAGTTATCGAGGCATAACTATCCAAAATATAAAATGTGACCCAAAAGATAATGATATCACTCTATCAAGTTTGTCGAGCAATTAAATACATCCATTACGGTTCCGCTTAAAAAAGTAGGTATAAATATGTATGAAGTTAATATATTATTATTCTGTCAATTTTGTTAAGTAACATATTACTTTGACTGCACGGTTGGTGCGGTAGCTGGGCAACTGGCTGCCTGAATCCCGCACGGAACAACATTTTTTGTCATCAACAAACTGTTGTTTCGGGTCTGGGTGTGATGTGTATGTGAAATTGAATGTTTGTAAACGCACCCACGACACAGGAGAAAATCCTAGTGTGGGGCAACGTTTATTTAAAAAAAAACTTCAATAAACCTAGTTACTAATATAATAACACTTCTTGCTTTGAAGCCACTGTACAATTTACAAGTGTGGGAAAGCCATGCTTCAGCACAAATGGGTCGGCTCGACCGGAGTGATACCCTGGTCTCACAAAAAACCAGCGTGAAACAACCACAGCGTTGTGTTTCGCGGTGTGAGTGAGGTTACCGGAGATCATATCCCTCCCCAATTCCAAAATCTTCAAAATGTCGGCAACGCACTCGTAACTCCTCCGTTGTCCATGGGCCGTTCTGATTGATTTCCATTAGGCAATCCGTAAGCTCGTTTGCCGAGCTATCACATAAAAAATACTGCTTCACTAGTGTAATCTAAGCAAAAAGAGCCCTATAAGCTAGACTCTAGAATCAAAGTCTTTCTTCCATAATAAACTAGCTAACAAGGCGCATTTTCGAATAACGAGTCCGTTTTCAATAAGGTCTCTTTAACGTTTAATAAGTATTCACTTCAGTATGTTTTAAATACTTATTTCCAGAAAGATTATGACATTTTAAGGACTCAAAACCGGCGTCATGCACGAATTAAAGTTATCTTAATAGCTTTGATAGTACAGGTGAGAAGTAGATAGCTGCATATTACGTAACAACATGATTTAATACAAATACATATACTCAATAATATTACAAATGTATACGTTCGAATGTATTTTTTCTCACAAGGACAAAATGACTAAACTGATTGTACCTATATGGCAGAGAAATCTGTTAAGTACAGATTTTTTACACAGACACTGTTTTAATCCTGTAAAAAATATATGATTCCGTCTGGTACCTAAAAGCAACTAAGCTGTGAACTCCTGAAAAATTATCAATGCGATAGCCAATTTGCTGTAATCTGTTCATACTATATGTACAGTCGACTAGCCCTAGATTCGCACGGTTGCAATGCTAATACTAAATTTCGTAACTATTTTATGAATTTTATTATACACTAGCTGCTCTCGCGCGGTTTCACTCGCTGCTCCATTTAATCGTAGCGTGATGTTTTATAGCCTATAGCACCCGGAACATTATAGCTATCTATCAGTGAAAGAATTTTGCTAATCCGACCAGCGGTTCCAAAGATTACCCCCTACATACAAACTTACAAATTTTACCTCTTTATAATATTAGTATAGATAATTAATAGATCTTCCTCTTCAATCACTTTATTTATTGAAAAAACTGAAACAAAATCCGTTGCGTAGATTTAAAAATTTGAGGACATAGGGACAAAGACAGCGGTTTTGTTTTATACTATATAGTGATGTTATAATCAAATATATATATATATATATATTGGCATATATGCCAAAATGATCCGGGAAATGTCGTAGGCTAAAGGTAGTATACTTTTATATCTTATTCGATATATCATCACATGATTCGATGTGTATAATCCGACAGGCGGCTACCGTATTTTATGACCACTTATCTGACATAATCCTACTGAAAGCCATGATAAGAAATTATATTTTATACAGCTAATCCAAGTATTGACAATACAAGTTATGAATTGTTTTATTCAAATTCAATTATATTACTGCCTCGTTGAGCGATTATGGAAAAGGGATTCAATTCACAGAAAGCGTAAGATGCATTTTTGGAAAATTGTGTAATTATGGTCGTCATCGTCAACCAGGTCGAGAGAGTCCAGTGCTGAAGAATGAAACAATGAATTTATTTTTGCAAATAGGCCATAAAACGGCACTTTTACACGTCAATTTATATGTGAAAAACTAGATGAAGCCGGCATTTCCTATCTGACTACTCTGAGAAGAAATGCCGAAACAAACTCAGAGGTCAGTCTCTTTTCAAGTCCAGACAATGTTAAAATAACATAATGTGAGAGAACCGTGCAAGTTCATTCTGTACCGGTCTTTTGATGAAAGAACCACACCAGTTTAAGTGGACCCGTTCTGAAGACAGGCAGGCAAGTGTCAGTTTGCAACCAGCATAGCAAGTGCTGCTGAGTTGTCCGACGAATGATAGAGTGGCGATTGACGAGAGAAATGACGACTGTAAGAGGATTCGCCATTATCTCCTAGCTTTAATGCAGATACTGGAAAGCACTGTTGCCATTTCTGTATCAAACGTCCCTTAGTCTGGTCTTACAGCACCCGCGGGAAAAGTAAAAGCTTTGTTATACTTAGGTCTTGTCACATTGACTAATCTAGTATTGATGTAACTTCAAGTGATTCTTCTACCATGGATGGAATCCAATGAGGCTGATGTTCAGCCGAAGTCGCGAGGAAAGTGTAATAAGGTACAATGTCCTCAGCCTAGAGCACGAGAAGGAACGGGTGGTTTTTAGTCAGTGTCTGACACTATGCGAAAAAGGTCAAGGTCAAAGTAATTTATTCCAACTAAACCATAAACAAGTACTTTTGGAACGTGATAATAGAATATTAGCTATCAGTCAGTTCATCAGTGAAGCTAGGTGCTCGTTCCAAAGTGTACATTCGGATGGACGAGAAGAAAAGCAATAGATGAATTTCCTCACTCAGTAAAAAAAATATGTTTCTTTTTTTGGTTGAGTTAATGCAAATATTGTCTACACAAATCTCTATTTGGGTTTAAAAGACATGACTTTTCATTTGTGTAAAAATACGAAAAATATAAATTAGTAGGAGTACCTAACAATGTTATAATAATAATACATTGCACTTTGAACGTGTGATAACGTAATGAACATGTTATCATATCACAGTTAAAACAACACTTTTGTCCGGTTTGTAGTTATGTGATCGTATACTATTATTTAAACAAAAAGCTCCTAATTTTCTAGTATTTATAGTTCACATCACGTTATTAGGTGCCTCATGTTTAGCCTTACATTGTTATTATAAGAAAAACAAGCATAAAAAGAAGATATATTTCATTTTCCATTTGTTTGCACCAGTTGCATCAATGTTCCTCATAATGACCAAAAAAACCACAGAAAAATTTGAAAAAAACTCCAACTATTTGGTAATTTACTTATTAAGAATACAAGTAGGTAGTATATTACTAGAATCTCCAATACTATAAGGTATCTACCCATTCCAAAGAAAGAAACCTTAACAATTCCAAGTTGCTGAATCCGATTTTTATTCATCATTTACGAATTGAAATAAAAACGATTATTTCCCGCAAATAAAGTGCAGTTATTGTTATTAATTCAATTCCTTGTTTAACGTGTACTATTCGCGAATCTAAGTTTAAAAGCTATATTATATGCTCCGACTCGACCGGAGTGATACCACGACCTCATAGAAAACCGGCGTAAAGCAACAGTTACGTTTTGTTTGGCCGTGTGAGTGAGGTTATCGGAGGTCCAATCCTCTCCCCTTCTCTATCCCCATCAATTCTCAAATCGAAGAGGCCGGCAACGTACTTGTAGTTACTCCTTTGGAATTTGGTCTAGTAAGCTAGCTATCAAGCCAGTTTTAAGTGTGAGAGAGCCATGCTTCGGCACGAATGGGTCGGCTCGACTGGAGTGCTACCAGAGGACCTCACAGAAAACCGGCGTGAGGCAAAGTGAGGTTACCGGAATCCCAATCTTTCATACCCTCAAATCAAAGAGACCGGCAACGCACTTGTATTCTCTCTCCTTTGGTTTCTCCTTCTTACTCCTTTGGTACCTATTAGGTCTAGTAACTGCTTGACTGACAACCGTAATTTTATTAAATCCTGCCCACATTCATTTAACTTTTTATTCGATAATCTAGTAAAGATTAGCTATTCATCATTCAGAACCAAATGAAAACAGAACTACATATGTATACAACTAAATTAGTGTGCTTCTTTAAGAATACGGGTATAATAATATAATCTACGTTATTATTGTATCATAGCAAAAATATCTTAATAAAACTTTTTGAGATCACGTGATGCTTACAATTATTATTTTTTTTGTCACCGCATTGCGACGATTTTATAGAGTACTTACCTACATAGAGAAATTAAGAATATATAATATTCTAATGATTTATTAAATTTGATATATCAATAAAAATGGTAAACGATTAACGACTGTTCACAGATTAAAAATTTTACTAGCACACAAAAACACTTATAAACAGTAAAATTTCAAATAATAAAAAAAATCCAATGACGGTATTTAAAAAAAAAAGAATTTTATAAATTAATATAAAAAGCACCTGGGCTCAACTTAGACACTAAAGGACGGTAACCGTATTTATTTTATCAATACAATTTATTAAAATGGTAAGTAAACATTTTAATAAATTGTATTTTGCATTAAAAACTCGAATTTTTTAATCAAAACTAAATTTTACGGTTAGTGTCCCATTAAAAAAAAAACTCAGTATATGGATAAGGCAAAGAGATATTTAATTGACAAATTAAAATACTCACCAAATTAAAACAATTCGTCAAATTAAAAGTCAACAACTCACAATATCACTGAACACTAAAAGCTAAATAAAAACCGTGCTTTTCTTTTTTGTTTATTATATAACGCGAGCTGGCGCGGGACACTATCGGACAGCCAGCGCGCGCAGCGTCCGCACGATTTTGGAGCACTGGCCGAATTAAAAAAACTCAACCGTTGTTTGTGCGTTACCACAGATTAATATTTAACGTATTGGAATTATGCAACCTTTTTTTAACAAACTTTATTTTATTAGTACCTTTAACACAAAAATCGAAATTGTAATAGCTCTGAATTCATTTCACTTCGGGATTTATAGGCTCCTTTGTTTTCCCGTTTTTAATGTGACGTAGGTGTGTCTTATGACGTAGGTTTTAGGGAGGCGTGTTGGCGGTCAGGCACACAGGAAACACGCGTTGCAGGAAAAGTCCAAAAGCAGATTCATGGTTGAGTTCTACTAATACCACAAATATTATGACGCATTCATTATACTATGTAGGTAGGTAATGAATAATTTTATTTGTTAAGTGTTGAGTGTGTAATTATTTAAATAGCCAATACATAAACATGGCATGACCTTGGTGATTGCGAATATAAATGGCATTTTTGTACAATAATAAATTTTAAAAATGTTCACCTAGGTTTCTATAATGTAAACAATCATTATTGTATCATTTTGGATTGTGATGTAGTGATGTACCCATCATACCTATCACCCGCTTTTGCTAGTTGCCTAGGTTTTGATTAAGTTCTAAAGTTTTACGCTAGATCTCATTTAAGAGTATGGAAAACAATATAATATGGAGCACTATTTTACAAAATTCTCAATTCTCAATCATGCGACTGATATACTTGCCTGTCAAGTGTGGTGATTATGGTGTCTTACTTGCTAATATTGCATTACAATGTCTAAGTATTCAGGGTTGCGGGTGCTACCCAAATAATGTACCGTTCCCCGGTGTGTAACCGGTTCCCGGGGAGGTTTTAAGTCAGTGAGCGTCTGACAATCGCCCAGGGCGAGAGAAGTTAAAGAACTTAATAATTTTCCCACTTAAAAAGAAAAAATAATGATTCGAATGTACCTAAGTGTAGGAGAGCCATGCTTCGGCACGAATAGGTCGGCTCGAGCGGAGTGAAAGGCTCACAGAAAACCGGCGTGAAACAACCACATCGTTGTGTTTCGCCGTGTGAGTGAGGTTACCGGAGGCCCAATCCTTCCCCTCCCCCGATCCCTCCCCAATCCCTTAATCTCCAAAACCCTAATCCCTAAGAGGTCGGCAACGCACTCGTAACTCCTCCGTTGCGGGTGTCCATGGGCGGCGCTGATTGCTTACCATCAGGTTATCCGTCTGTTCGTTTGCCGGTCTATTACATTAAAAAAAAGTTTCTGGCAGAGATCTGTGAAAATATTTTATGTTAGAAATGACATACTCACTGTAATTAGGTCAATCAAATAAATACTTACATTTATAAAAAGTAACCAACTAGTTAAGTTTAGGTATAGGTACTAACTTACAACGATTAACAAAATATCTCTCGGTCAAATCATGCGGGTACTGTACTAGATCTACTGGCGCGTCGAGTTCACCTTCCTTTTTTATGTCATAGCAGACGGAATCTTTACTAATATTATAAAGAGGTAAAATTTGTTTGCATGTAGGGGGTAATCTTTGGAACCGCTAGTCGGATTGTCAAAATTCTTTCACTGATAGATAGCTACAATGTTCCTGAGTGCTATAGGCTATAAAACATTATGCTACGATCAAATGGAGCTGAGCAGCGGATGAAACCGCGCGAGAGCAGCTAGTTACTTATAAAAAAGCAAGTATAATGCTCTACTTTAAACTTTCGCGTTGCATATTAATACTTTATTGTAATCGGGATTTAACTGCTGTCCAAAAAAAGGAGTGTTCTGTTTTTGGGGTTCATGTATGTAAGTGATTTTTCTTTATTCAGATAGCATATCAAGGTTTGAACCCGCACCCTCATGCGTGAAAACGGGTGCCTTAACTTCAGGGCCACTACGACTTATAGATACCTACCTACTATAAATATCGCCTTTTGTTTTTTTCAGAGCAATCAGTACTCTGCGTGTTTATTTGCTCTTAATGTTTTGAGTGGCAATGTCACATACAGGTACAGTGGTGACAAGTGAAAACTGTCCCCTGGACGCCAACGATACGAAGACGTGACAAAAAATTCACAAAATAAACAATTTGAACATTATTTTAACACAATCAGTGCCACTGACTCGCCCGGAGAGTCCACGTAAATATTCCAGTGCCGTGGACTCGCCCGGCGAGTTCAACGCAAGGCCGCTAACCCACTAGGCGTCACGGTTGTGTTCGCACAGCGTCGACGCCCGCGCTGACGCGACGTCAACGCCGCGTCGTCGCGTGGCAAACATTTTTTATGGAATAGGAATATTTAAACGATCAGACAGATCACCTTATGGTAGGTATGCGATCGGCGCCGCCCATGGACATCTGCAACACCAGAGGAGTTACAGGAGCGTTGCCGGCCCATTAAGAAGGAGTACGCTCGTTTCTTGAAGGCTTAGGTTTCGTCCGTGGTAAAGCTGCCTAAAATACGAGTAAACAGAGGAGTACAAGAAATGTAGGCGGCATCCGATATTATTGTGAAAATCGGAGTGGTAGGTAATGAGAGTGTTAATGTCTGCTTATTCGTATAACCTTAAAATAGAAACTTCTTTTCTTGTTCATTTAAATTAAATAGCATTAAATTTATTAAGAAATTTGGCATTAGTTTAACTTCTAACCTCGTATATCTAGCCTACATCCTACAATAAAAAGTGCTACTGCCGAGACAAAAAAGTCCGTGAAAAAGCAGGTCTCCGTAAGATGAGTAAAAATAATCTTTATTTTTATTAGAGTAAGGCTCATCAGTCGTAGATAAATTATCATCCCTTGAATTGACTTGTGTTGAAACTGACCCCTATTTTGTACCACCTAATGGTTGACGTTTGGAGAATGCCGTCCAATCACTATGTGTATTATGTAAAGAATTAATAAATAAAAGTTATAGTAGTAACAATAACGAAGTATCGTTAATTTATAAATGTAACACATAAACTTAGCATATTTATCAAATAGCAGAGGTGGAATGTATGGTTATACTTAGGTGCGTATTGCCTGAAGGCGTAAGCAGAACAGAATAAGGTCGAAATGCAAAAATCTCAATGAGGGTTGGCTGGCCATTTAGGACACTTATAATACTTAGTGGCGTGAGAGACATAAGAAGATTGATTTTTGTAAAGTGTAGAAGAGGCATGTTTCGGCACGAAGATAAACACGCCTAGGCTCGATGGAACTCTTATACAGAAAACCGGAGTGAAACCATCACAGCGTTGTGATTCGCCGTGGCGAGGGATGTTACCGGAGGCCAGATCCTTACCACACCTTATCCTTAAATCCCCAAAAGCACCATATTCAAAAAGAAACGCACTGTCATCTCCGTGTCCGTTACCCAGGCCAGATGTTGTCGACAATGGCCATTTGAATCTTATAGATAATTAGTTGTGCGGCTTCTGTAATTGTTGCGCACATTTTTAAATTTGTTGCGCTTATAGTTTTTTAATTATTTCACAAAAACATTTCCTGCTGGCGTAACGTTACCACAGCCAGACCTTTTTCTTTCTAATGGGAATATTTAAATAAATGTAAGCTATAAAATTAGTTGTCTAGATAAAGTAAATGTTGTGCCTTATTTTGTATTTGTTCTTTCTTCGGTTGCGAAGTTATTCGAGATTTTGCTGCGGTAACGTTTTTGGTTTTGCTAGATCTTTGAAATGGTTAAGCGGATTCTTATCATATTTTGTACACGACTTCCGAGGACTTAGTTTAAATTTGTTGTGCAATAACAAAACCAAAATAATGCATATTTTAAAGGTTTTTTCATTAAATAGAAAAACACTTCAATTGGCCCCAGCACTCCCAATAAGAAGTCGAAAGACTTACTTCAAACGTAATTTTAAAGCTTGTAACTGCCTTCAAATGTATGTGAAGTTTCATTAGTATCCCGTAAGTATTTAACAAGTTATGATGATATTCAGTTCTTCACGAGCACGGTCTTAATGCACGCGGTGTTATTTGGCCACTGGATTGGATATATGAACTGAATATTATGTCAATGATTAGTTGTTTAGATCAGTTGTATATCAGTAAAATTTCAGCTCAATACATTGGATAATTAATGAGATAATACTATTAAAGTCATTAGGAAGTGAATGACCGTGGTAAGCCGACCAAGTTTAGGCGGTTACGAAAAAGCGAAAACGCAGAACATTATGGTACCTTCTAAAATATGTAGTATAGTGTTATAAATTTAGTACAGTCATGTACAAAAGTTTAAAAAAAACTACATGATTATTCAACATTTTTTATTGAAAGGTAAAATAATCATTTCAATTGAACTTTTACTCCCTTACTTATAAAAACTTGTGTTGCTTAGCAACCGATTAAACATCACCCGTCCTTGTCATTTCTATTTCAAAATGCAGTTCAAAAATCATCTAAAAGGTTACAAAAGTAACCTTCTGGCAAGACTGAGTGCGTTATGCAAACAAACGTATTACCCCTTCACCCCACTCCTCCTGCGTCCTACGGAACGGCATGCTCTAGCGGTGATTTTTGATAATTTTGTGGAACTGGAAGATAATGTTTTCTTTTATATTATTATTATAAAGGTAATTACCAGTGTACGCGTCTGTACCAAAATTGTAAGGTGTATTATACTAAACATTTCAAAAGATAGTACAATGTTCTGCGTTTTCGCTTTTTCGTAACCACCTAAACTTGGTCGGCTTACCACGGTCATTCACTTCCTAATGACTTTAATAGTATTATCTCATTAATTATCCAATGTATTGAGCTGAAATTTTACTGATATACAACTGATCTAAACAACTAATCATTGACATAATATTCAGTTCATATATCCAATCCAGTGGCCAAATAACACCGCGTGCATTAAGACCGTGCTCGTGAAGAACTGAATATCATCATAACTTGTTAAATACTTACGGGATACTAATGAAACTTCACATACATTTGAAGGCAGTTACAAGCTTTAAAATTACGTTTGAAGTAAGTCTTTCGACTTCTTATTGGGAGTGCTGGGGCCAATTGAAGTGTTTTTCTATTTAATGAAAAAACCTTTAAAATATGCATTATGTTGATTTTGTTATTGCACAACAAATTTAAACTAAGTCCTCGGAAGTCGTGTACAAAATATGATAAGAATCCGCTTAACCATTTCAAAGATCTAGCAAAACCAAAAACGTTACCGCAGCAAAATCTCGAATAACTTCGCAACCGAAGAAAGAACAAATACAAAATAAGGCACAACATTTACTTTATCTAGACAACTAATTTTATAGCTTATATTCATTTAAATATTCCCATTAGAAAGAAAAAGGTCTGGCTGTGGTAACGTTACGCCAGCAGGAAATGTTTTTGTGAAATAATTAAAAAACTATAAGCGCAACAAATTTAAAAATGTGCGCAACAATTACAGAATCCGCACAACTAATTATCTATAAGATTCAAATGACCATTGTCGACAACATCTGGCCTGGATAACGGACACGTCATCTCCTCCGAGTTTCCTTAGACGGTGCAGTTTGCTTACCATCAGGTGTATCGGAAAAAAACATCTAAAATATCAATTTAATCTCACAAAATTCTTTTTTCTATTTATCATTTTCAAAATATAAAAGAAAGAAAACCACATGTTGATGTTTATATAGCTTTTTATTGGAATAATATGCATGCAATAAAACAAAACAACTTTACACTACGTATTTATGTAGGTAAGTATGTATTTATAATCAAAAAGTAATGATTTATCCCGTTGGGATCTACTCTAGCAGCTCAATTTAACACCAGAGAAATAACTGGGGTCCTGCCTCAAAGTTTCCGAACTATACAGAGCGACGCAAAAATCAATGTCAAACAGGAAAAAGGCAATAGAAAAATGTGAAAAAATATCCAAGTCTCGTACATACTTAGGTACTTTTAAAGTTTTTTAGAGTAGCGTAATTATATAGATACGGTTTTTTATTGTGAGGGGAAAATCATCAAATGGAATGAATGGAATTTATTATTTAATTTATTTAATTGTAACTTAGAATTTTTTTTTTTTTCATATTTTTCTTATAGCGGCCAGAACTCGCCCTATTGCCCGTTTCCAACTTGACGTTAATTTTTGTGTCACCCTATATTTCCCTTTTCCCTGGTAAGCAAATAAGCCTGTGGATATGTTAGCTATGTTTTAATTGCTTATTTAACACTTTCAATACCACTACGATTTTCACAATGATATCTCGGATGAAGCCTACATTTCTCGTACATTTTAGGCCGCCGTCCCACAGACGTTAAGCTTGCCACGCGACGACGCGGCGTTAAAGTCGCGTCAGCGCGGCGTCGACGCTCCGTAAACGCAACGTTGATGTCAACGCTAGTAAAACGCCTAGTGGGATAGCGGCCTTACGTTGAACTCGCCGAGCGAGTCCACGGCACTGGAATCAAATTTACGTGGACTCTCCGGGCGAGTCGGTGGCACTGAATGTGTTAATTACCTGGGGCTGACTTTATCACCAACAAAAGGCCATGCTAGTTATTGGGAATTTTATTCGAAGCCACACTGGTATTGGCTATGTGCGCGACGGTGGCGACGCGTAGCGTTTACAACATTTGCGGAAACTGTCAAATTATAATTTTCTTTGGAAATATATATATAACCAAAGATTAAAATAGTATTGTTGACGTTATTTAAGTGCAATTTATTCAATAGTTTTACTGTAAAATGAATATAACAATAAAACCGACAGCTGATCATCCGCATTTGTTTACAATTTCTGCCTGTCCGCCACTTTTCGCTTTGCACATGCCACTAAGTACTGGAGCAATGGACAAAAATATATTTCTAACGAAAATTTAGCTTCAAATATAATCTTTTCGAAACAACTTTATTATTAAATTGGCACAAAGACTGTCTCATTTGACTTGTGTTCTTTTTTGGAATAGGAGTCAAAGTAGCAGACTTCTGATATTGAGAGTCCGACCCGCTTTACCCTGGGCGAGAGAACTTTATAATTTACCCTCGGACATTTCAGATTAACATCGATTTAAACGTAGAGAGAGTATAGGTATACAGAAGGTAATAGCGTATACGACGTGAGATAAAAAATGTCTTATATGTAGGTACATTAAACGGCTCACTACGGCTTTTACAGCCAATTTCACTGCAATTTACCTTAATTGCAAACGTATTGGTTCGATTAAAATAAAATAAAGCATAACAAAACTATTTTGTCAATGTCTGCCACCAACGACACTGGTGGCAAAAAAATAAAGCGATACGCTAAAAAGGGACAAGAAACATATGTTTTGTCTTGCTCACACCTAAATATATTCCATTTGCACTTTCTCGCTCTAATCATTATTATTATTATTTTAATAGCTTGTCTATTCTATTCTTAATTTAAAAGTTTTGTTATTTTTGTATTATATGTATAAAAAAAGGAATTTAAGTGTACCTTAACTTAAATAGAACATCAGAAACGATACAGGTATACTGATAACGATCAAATTTTGATTATTTTTTTAAAATAAATCGATCTCGACCACGGTATTTATTATTTAAATCTTTTGTCGTTATTAATCTTCGATAGGAATGTTAACATTAGTCTGTTTCGGTCCTCCATCGTGAGTACTTCTCTGATTCGGGTCATTTTACCGTAATTTCTAAGTTTCTCTTCGGCTTTAAGCCTATTTGATTTATGTTCGGGTAAAGCAACGTGGTCTACTATGTCGTCCCAATCTTCTTCTACGATGTTGCAGTATCCACAATGATACTTATCCAGCTTTATCTGCAAAAGATTTTGTTACTTGAGTTTATAATAAGGTTTTAACAATCCTAAATCACTACTAGATTTAGGTATTCGATTTCGAATTTGCTCACTGTCTTATCACTACATACCTAGTATAAAACAAAGTCGCCTGATCTGTCCTTATATACCTACGTAGCAAGCTTAAATTTTTAAAACTACGCAACGGATTTGATGCGGTTTTTTTTTTAGATAGAGTGATTGAGGAAGAAGGTTTATATGTATAATAAAATCTATTAAATAGTGGAGACGTGGGGACTGTGAGGAATGGGTCGCCTCGACCAGAGTGATACCTCGGCCTGACAGAAAACCATTTGAGTGAGGTTACCGGAGGCCCAATCTTTCCCACCCCCAATTCCTCTCCAATCCTTAAATCTCCATATACCCTAATGCCCAAAAGATCGGCAACGCACTCGCAATTCCTCTGTTGCGAGTATCAATGAGCGGCGCTGATTGCTTACCATCAGGTAATCCGTTTGCTCGTTTTCCGACCTATTACATAAAAAACACTTAATAAAGAATCTAAAAGGTTAAAAAATAATCCGCCCCATCCCCTCTAACTTTTGACCGTATGCTTAGAAAATATTTATATTTTCTTATTTACATATAAAGGACTTTCTATGAAAATTATTGATAAATCGATGGGCTTTTGAAATATAAATACAAAAAAAAATCTGAACTAATTTTGTAATTTAACCGTATATGCAAAAATTTTTTATCTGTGTATATTTATTATAATGAATATATGTTCTTTCAAACAAAAAAAAAAGAATTATTAAAATCAGTTTACGCATTCCAAAATTACGATCAAAAACTTAAAAATAAATACATTCTCCATCTCTATAGTGTGTTTAAATTAGTAACCTAATTCCCTAAGAGATGGCGCTGTACCTACTTTTGCTAATAACGCTGAATTACGGTGTAAAGATTTACAATATCTTATGTGGGGATACTCATTGTGACAGACGGGAAACTACAGAACCCTACACTGAGCGTAGCCCAATACTCTTTTGGCCGGTTTTATAACAATGCCATTGATCTTGCACCCGCACTAAGTACCCTCTAAGCAGTAGAAAGAATAGCAACTGTAGAGAGCTAATAACAGTGTTTCCTTACCTCTCTTATAAATTCATCCTCCAGAGAAGTAATCAAGAGACATTTCTCCACGCTATCTCTGTGCTCATCTTGAATAAGATGATTCAAAACATTATCTGTTGTCAGATCTATATTGCAAGCATGGCAGAATATTTTAACACAAAACTTAGCAATCAGGAAGAAACCAAATGCGTTGAGCCAATATTTGTTGTTGACAATTAAAATGAGTTCTTCTTTATCTTGAACGAATTCGCTCACTTCTATGACATCAAGAAGTGGCTTTTTTGTAACTATTTTTTTATCAGTTTTAGATGTTTTGATTTTAATATTCTCGATATGAGTCTTATTTTCGATGTGTGCTTTTAATTCGCTGAGTTTGGTTGGGAGTCGACGATCGCAAGTGTGACAGTAATAGCTATTATCGGCTAAGTTGCGAGTGAAGCCGTGATTTTTTGCGAAGTCCTGTATCTTCATCCCTTTAGTCCGTGGCTTTTCGGTCTTAGCGTCAGAGGTAGTCATCTTGACTGGGTTAGTAAATAAGGTGGTCCGCTCAGAACCATTCGACTTCATTCCTGATAGAAACGGTACATTTTTTTTGTTGTTTTTCAGGTCAGTCTCATTAACCAAATCCATATGAATGTTGTTTTGAGTATTCATATTTGATTTTGGATTTTCGTTCGCCTTTTGTCCGTTTTCTTTTTTACCCTCGTTCAGTTTTATTAGGTTACGATGGTGTTCCGAACGCAGATGTTCATCGGGTTGGCAGTTTGTTATGAAACAATTACATAAGACACACCATTTTTTGCCTTTATAGTCAGTCACATAGTTTCTGGTCACTATGTTTTTCAAGTAGAAGTCATTTTCGTCAACAGCACTTGATGCCTTTAAATCATCTTTTACTCTTTCAACGTCCTTCTTGGAATCCCCGTTAACAGTGCCTCCAAAGAGAACTTTGTTGTGACCTTCATCTCCTCCTGAGTTATTTTTCTTGTGGGGTGATGGGATAGCATCACCATTGTTTGTTAAAGTGTCTGCTTTAAATCCGCCGTTGTTTTCATCGTTGTGTGTAACCGCATTTTTATGCTCATCGCCATCAAAATGATTACGTAAGTCTACTCCAATGATTTTGTTGCAAGTAAGACAATGATTCGTTTTAGCGTCAATCTGTAAAATAATATAATTATTATTGTAGTGTATGTTTGTACCTAAGTACTTGGAAAAAAGTTGGTATGTTCAAGTTAAAAGGAATTATAAAAAATAAGTTATCCTCATGTGGGAATATAAGATACTATATGTAAGCATTCGAGAAATAGTATGTATAATAATAATAAGTAAATGAAAAAACCACATTACCTTCCTGTAGATTGCAGTGTTGCCTAAGAATGTTATCACTTCACTTGTGAGTAAATTAAGGACGTGCTTGCGTAAACACTTATGAGCATGAAGGTCTGATTCTTCGAACTCAATGTTGCATAGAACACAGGTGTCTTTCAAACAACCATTCCAAGCATCATCTGTTATAATAAATTGATCATATGCCACTGTGTTGGCGTCTATGCGTCTTACGGTAGAAGTACTGCCAGCTTTCGCAATCTGATGAGACACTTCCTCTATATGCATTTCCACCTTCGTAGCAACAGCGAAGGTCAAACTACATGGCTCACAGAAGTAAAGACCATGTAACAGAAGGAAGTCGAGTTTTTTTATGCGATAAAAATGGCAAACGAGTAGGCTGATCACCCGATGTTAATCGATCAGAACCGCACGTTGACACCCGCTACATCAAAGGAATAGCTTTGCTATCCGTTCGGGGTGATAGGGATTTAAGTATTGAGGGATTGATGGCGGGTACACCTCCTTTAACATCCCTTACAACAAAAAGATTACCTTTCTTATGAAATGTCCTTTATATTTTTCCAAGTAGCCGCACTTGTCCAAGTTGGTCTTGTGGGACAGGCTGACGATATGCGCGAGAGTTTCCTCATCACTCTTTAACAAATCGTCGCAGACCAAACAGTAATGTTCCAGTTTGCCCAACAGGACGCCATTTTTAGCAAATATGGAGGTCACTGTAAACACAAACATGATACCTTTTATTTTATAATATGTATGATGCAGCGATTGAGTACTAACAGTATACTAGCAGACAAAAATGATGGCGTTAATTAGACACTGGGCAAGTACACATGTGGGTCCCGATGTCCATTTCAATCTATATTATATGATATATTATATATATATCTATATATATAAAAGAAAGTCGTGTTAGTTACACCACTTATAACTCAAGAACGGCTGAACCGATTTAGCTGAAAATTGGCAGGGAGGTAGTTTAGAGCCAGGAGAAGGACATAGGATAGGATAGAGCAGGGTAGGTAGAGTAGGGTAGGTAGGTAGAGTAGGGTAAGGTAGAGTAGGATAGGTAGAGTAGGGTAGGTAGAGTAGGGTAAGTAGGTAGAGTAGGGTAGGGTAGAGTAGGAAAGGTAGAGTAGGGTAGATAGAGTAGGGTAGATAGTCAAATGACGGGAGCGACGCCGCGGGTAAGAGCTAGTAATTGATAAATATTAAAATGTGAACTAACTAGCTTTTACCCGCGACTTCGTTCGCGTGTAACAGTGATTTCCTGCAGATTTTTGGTATAAAACTATCCTATTTCCTTTCTTTAGTTCCAAACTATGTCTGTACCTAATATCACAAATCGGTTTGTTTGTTGAGTTCTGGACGTATAGTATATTATTAAGAAAAAAAATCAGTGTTTTCCTACTAGTCAAATTCAATACTTTTATTGAAATGTCGAAAACGATAATTTTCTATGAAATTTGTTTTAGACCCCAACATAATAAATGTGACGTCATAATTATTTTACGTCAAACATCATACCTACTTATTTTTAAATCTATACTTATATATATTTTAATATATAAATATTATAAACCTGGAGAGTTTGATTGTTTGAACGCGCTAATCTCGGGAACTACTGATTCGATTTAAATGATTCTTTTTATGTTTGTTAGTCCATTTATCGGGGAAGGCTGTAGGCTATGAAACATCACGCTACGATCTGAAGTAGCAGAGCAGCGTGCGAAAGCGCTGGGAGCTAACTAGTATTTAATTAGAAAAATCTAGCATTAAGTATCTCGTCAAATCAATGAATAAAAGTATAAATAGAAAATAAATAATAATATTTATTTGTTGTAAAAAGGTAGATTACAAAAAATATATATTAAAATCCAGAACAAAGTACAGTGACATCAACCTGAACTAGAACTAGGTGCAACCTGAACATAGCTAAAGGTAGTTGTTTGATTACAATTTAAAAATTACTTACATAGTCTGGCCATAAATACTGTTACAATAAAAAATATACAAAATATTACATTTGAATTTGGAATCTGTCATTTTTATATAATTTTTCATTGTGTTTTCTTATTTTGGCGCCAATAAATTGTTCAATATTTTGCGATATTAAAATGGAGTGGGGTGATAAAGAGAACCTGTGATTGCATTACACAAAGTGGGTATGGAGCCAAATGCAATTTTAAAAAAAACTCCACACGCTTGGCATTAGTCTAATGTTTGTGTACCGGGCTATTAAGAGGTACAATGAGACCTCCTCTGTTTGTGACAGAAAAAAGATCTGGCCGTCCGTAGTGTTCGTACGAAAAAGGTGGTCAAAGCAGTAAGGGAAAGAATTCGTAGAAATCCTGTCCGAAAGCAAAAGATTTTATCTCGGGAGATGAAGATAGCACCTAGAACCATGTCGCGTATTTTAAAAGACGACTTAGGACTTGCAGCCTATAAGAGACGCACTGGACATTTTTTAAATGATAATTAAAAAAAGAATAGGGTTGTAAAATCTAAACAACTACTGAAGCGGTACGCAAAGGGAGGTCACAGAAAAATTTTGTTTACGGATGAGAATTTTTTAAATTTGAGCAACATTTTAACAAAGAAAATGACCGTATTTATGCTCAAAGCTCTAAAGAAGCTTCTCAATTAGTCGACAGAGTGCAACGTGGGCATTATCCGACTTCAGTGATGGTTTGGTGGGGTGTTAGCTATGAAGGAGTGACTGAGCCATACTTTTTCGAAAAAGGTATCAAAACATCGGCACAAGTGTATCAAAATACCATTCTTGAGAAGGTAGTTAAGCCCCTTAACAACACGATGTTCAATAACCAACAATGGTCCTTCCAGCAAGACTCGGCGCCGGGTCACAAAGCTCGGTCCACGCAATCTTGGTTGGAAACGAACGTTTCCGACTTCATCAGAGCTGAAGACTGGCCGTCTTCTAGTCCCGATCTTAATCCGCTGGATTATGATTTATGGTCAGTTTTAGAGTAGGGCTTGCTCTAAACGTCATGATAATTTGGACTCCCTAAAACAATCCATACGATTGGCAGTGAAGAATTTTCCCATGGAAAGAGTGCGTGCTTCTATTGATAACTGGCCTCGACGTTTAAAGGACTGTATTGCAGCCAATGGAGACCACTTCGAATAAGCTTTTTATGTTTTAAATTGTTTTTTATTTATGTATTAAACTTACATACTGTAAAAGTAATAAATGTTATTTGCAATAGAAAAAAAAATTTTTTTGTTACTGTATTTATGGCTAGACTAGGTAATATACCTAAAAGTCAAAATAATGAATGTTTGACCTAAAGAACTGACCAATTGGCGATATTTATACATTGTATAGTTTGGGGATATATAAAACTGCTAACATAATATTCGACATTGAGAACGATCACCGAACCATATGGGATGTGACGTCATTTCATCGATAACATTATTATTTATAATTCTCGTTTCAATGCAATGAGTTTAGTGAAAACAAAACCTGACCTTCACACATCATCATCAGCCTATAAGCGCTCACTGCTGAGCAAAGGCCTCTTCTCACACGGAGAAGGCTTAAGAATTGATCAACACGCTTGCTCAAGGAGAATTGGCGATTTCAAACTTATAATTAGAAATTATAAGTCCAGGGTTCCTCACGATGTTTACCTTCACCGTATGTCAGTGGTGCCTAAATAATCATAGAAAGTACATATAACTTGAAAAAAGTCACATTGGTACTTGCCAGGTTTCGAACACCCTTAACCTCCGGGCCACCACGACACATAGTTCCGGAGATTAGCACGTTGAAACAAACCAAACTCAACCCGCGTGGATGTCGATTTTACACTTTTCCAAGATTTTTTTTTAATTTTTCTCTTCGTACAAACCTTCTCTTGACTTCCACGAATAATTCAAGACCAAAATTAGCCAAGTCGGAAAGGCATTGTTGAGTTATAACATTACAACGAGAAGTGGCGTTGATTTTTGTACTTATGTATATAGATATAGTATATGTATAGATATACCTACCTAGTATAGGTTATTCCGAACTAAAGAATCCCATGACGAGAATTTATTGAGTACGGTGTGATAACAACACTCAATAGAGTTTCTGTTACGTTTCGAGAATGTGTTTATAGATAACAACAATCCTTAGAGTTGATGACTAAACATCCTTCTGGTATATTCATTAAAAACATTAGTCGCGTAGGTATAAATGTGGGAGAGCCGTGCTTTGGCACGAATGGGTCGGCTCGATGGGGATGATACCACGGCCTCACAGAAAACCAGCGTGTAACAACCACAGCGTTGTGTTTCGCCGTGTGAGTGAGGTCCAATCCGTCCCCTCCCCCAATCCCCCCTCAATCCCTAAATCTCCAAAGCCCTAATCCCTAAAAGGTCGGCAACACACTCGTAACTCCTCCGTTGCGCGTGTCCATGGGCGGCGCTGATTGCTTACCATCAGGTAATCCGTCTGCTCGTTTGCCGACCTATTACATAAAATAAAATAAAAATAGGTACTTATCTTATTTCTATCATTTTTATTTAAATTACTGATGTTACACGTTTTCAAGTTTTTTTTTTTTTTAAATTTTCTCTAGACTTCCACGAATAATTCAAGACCAAAATTAGTCAAATCGGTAAAAAGCATTGTTGAGTTATAGGTAATAACATGACAATGAACGAAGTGGCATTGATTTTTGTATTAGGTAGAAGATGTAGATAGACGTTTTTTGTCATCAAATGACTTCTCCCGCCCAGGGTTAGGCAAGAGAGAGTGTCAGACTCTTACTGACTAGACTAGAGCGAACTATCTCGACTTCGCACGGGCAACCAAACCAAGGTAATAATATCTACAAGTATTCCAACTTCATAGAAACGGCCGAAACGCGAACTATACCTACGCGCCCGATGTCGGGACGCGCTCGGGACGCAGACAGACGCGGCTGTACCGCAGTGACGAACGGATTTCTATGAAGTTGGAATACTTGTAGATATTATTACCTTGGCCGAGTTACAATACTGTATGATATTTTTACTGTGACCAAACCGTACCCCGTGCTACGTAGGGACCGTACCGTAGGGCCGATGTTCGGCCGGGGTTGCGGGGAGTAAGCGCGGCCTGAAATCAAATCAAATCAGATTCTTTATTTCAAGTAGACCACAACAGGCACTTTTGAACGTCAAGCAAAAAAGATATCATAAGGTTTAACTTTATATGTGTCAGTCTGTCCTCTAGTGAAGCTATTCGCTCGTTCAAAGTGTAGATTCCTATGGAGAAGAACGAGCAAGAAACTCCATGGTTTCTCATCTCCTCGACCCGGAGCAGGAGAATGAACGGGGCGGTTTTTATACAGCAAGAGTCTGGCACTCCCTCTCGCCCACTCTAGGCAAAACCGGTGTAATAAACTAGTACAGCGGTTCGTTTCGTGTATTTGAGGTAACCGGTGACCTTTACCTCGTTTCCCCTCCCTCAATCCCTAAATCTCTATAACCCTAATCACCAAAAGGCAACGCACTCGTAAGCCCTCTGGTGTAGCGAATGACCATGGGCGGTGTTGTTGTGCTTATTATTATCTAATACGTAAGTTCGTTTGCTGATGTTATCACACAAAAAATGGAAGAGGAACAAGCCGGTTCTCAGTTTGTAAGAATGAGAATTGTGGTGCTCTCTTTCGCCCCACTTAGGGTTTTTTTATGTCATAGGTCGGCAAACGAGCTGACGGTAAGCAACCAGCGCCGCCCATGGACATCCGCAGCAACAGAGAAGTTACGAGTGCGTTAACGACCTTTTGGGGCCTCCGGTAAAGTCACTCACAGGACGAAACACAACGCTTTGATTGTTTCACGCCTGTTTTCTGTGAGGCCGTGGTATCACTCCGGTCGAGCCGACCCATTCGTGCCGAAGTATGGCTCTCCCACATTTAGGGTAAGGAGAAAGAGGAGAGAAAAATCGCCAAATAATAATAATAATCGAACTCCTAAGGTCTAGTACAGCTGTCGCATTGGCTACTTATTTGCCGAAGCAGCCTGATGTAAGATCTGTTTGCAATTATATTAATAACAGGTATAAGGGATGTCTCCTGGGTTAAAACAACAAGAGATTCTAATTAGTCCGTCAGTAAGATTATAGAAAAATACTCGATACTTATTTTTTTATTTGTCCATACGAATAATATTGACAAAGATACAGCACATTCAAATTCAGGAGTAGGGGCTCGTCACTCTTTCGTAAAAATTTTACGAAATAATGACGTAACGCGAACTTTCGCCGCTCTGTTACTTTGTTATTTTAAGTTTTAGAAGCAAAAGAAAATTACATATCTACTATTTTCTGGCGTTCTAAAAGATGGACTAATTATTATTTTTTAGTCATCATCCCTATTATTGCATATCGCAAACAAGTGTCTAATAATATTTTTTTGATTAGAAGATAAAATGGTGAGGCAGATCCGCTCTCACTGTCTTATACAAACATTCTAACGCGACAGCATCATAATTACTCCCCAGCCAGATAACTTTTATCTAACCATTGAAAAATCAACCCTGAGGAATAGTTATTATGGTTTCTAGGTTTAGTTGGTTAAATAAAGTATAAAAAAAATTGTAAAGTCTTTTTATATTAAAGAGGTCGTATAAAATACATACCTACAAAGATTATTTAAATTGAGTTAACATCGATTTAGGTAAGTGCCTGACTGGAAATATTTTTACAATAAACTTTCAGACAAAAAGACATGCCAAGATTGTTTACAATTAGTTAATATAATATACAGTACGGCCGTCGTATCGTCGTAAGTTAGCCGTTTGTCTGCGCAATGGATCTTTTAGGAATAAAATTGTGTACTGCGCAGCTAATCGGCTAACTTCAGACTCGCCAAGATACGTCGTCGGCGGTATTGTACCTAAACTGATAGACCATAAAAGTATAAAGTCAAATCTAGAAATCGATTGAAGGCAAATCTTCCGTTAGGTACCGTTATGGTCACCGGTGCCCTACGTGGCGATTGACGTGTTAAAAACTAGATTTTATAAAGCTACATCTAAATAAATATTACCTACAATAGAAAATCTACGAAGATATGTAGACTAGATTTTATTAATCACCACCACTTCTATTGCTGTTTGTGCTTTCCAGAACTTTCTAATTGCTATTATCTATACCTAGGTCTAGGTACTTAGGTATCTGTATATCCTTATATTTATATAGAACAAAATAAATAATGTTCTAACATAACCCAACTTATTAAGGGCATATAAGATATTTGTGTGAAGTTTTTGCACAGCTACACCCTTAGGCGAAAGCTAGCAACCTACCTACCTATACGGATATAGCCTTAATATTTTCACAACAACAAATTACGAAAGTAAGTAATCATTGTTACATACAATGCACAAGAATTAACGTGTTTGCAAACTACAAAGTATATTATAGCTGAAGTACCTATTCACGCCACGGCGGCCCGGCGCCGATCACTGAATCACTGATAAATCTAAAAACAATTTTATTGTGGAACGGAAGCCTGCGTTTGCAGTAAAATACTAAAAAATCCGAAATAACACTCACTTTTTCCTCCGGAATGTGTAGATTGCTCTCACAACTGTAGTAGGAATGGAATGCCGACGAAATCAAGTTGAGTACTATGTCCTTCTCGGTAGCCCGTGCAGGAATGAAAGAGGCAGAGGCAGAAAACTTGCACTGATCGTGTATTATAAGCGGGAAACACCGAACCAAAGAGCCGAAGGATAATGTACCATAGACAAGGATTCAAGGTGGTGGTCATGATGTGTCGTGTCGGCGGTGTCGTGCCTATCCATTTCATACATTTACTATGGTTCTCTAACACTATAAAACTAGCGTATATTATTATAGGGTATGATTCGAGGCAATTCTGTGACAACACGAAATACTTTAATGGCAGATTATAGATTCATCCAACTTTAACTTTGTGGTAGTTAATGTATTAGCTCAAAAGAAAAAACATGTGGTTTGGTAAAATTATAGTATAAAAGTATACTTATTATCCTAAACTATGAATTTTGCGGTATATGTATATAAAATACAAAATTAATGTTATAGGTATAGACATAACTAAGTACACAACCGACAGATACCTAAGTATATCATACAATATCACACACCGTCATAATAAAGTGTCGTTAATTTTGGTAAAAAGTTATAATAAATTGTAAATAAACCAGTTTTGTATATTGGGGAGCTTAGAGGTCAAAGGATTGGGGATATAATTAATGGGCAAGAGAAGAATATATGGTCTAAAATACGGTGGCATTCACACAGCGGGTTGTCGCGAAAACCAGATTGCGTCAATAGCAAAACGCCTGAATATCGGTATTAATCTAAGATTACAAAAAAAAACTTCCATCGTTCCATAGCAAGAATATTATATAGAACACTTTATAATATTCTTGTTCCATAGTCATAAAAAACATGATAAGTGTCAAAAGTAAGTCATTGTCAAACGTTCTTGACACTTTGACAGCTAAATTTGACAGTTCAAAACACGTGTGGTGTGGAACTTGCGCTGCGTCGCAGTGTGAATATAAATAACACCGTTTTAAAATTGGTGTTTTATAATTTTTAAGCATAAATGTGAATTACAAAAGTAACATGAATCCAAAGAAGATCGCAAAGAACCCATCTTTGGCTTACACAAGCAACCCAGACTATCGGAAACCGCCGAAAATCGCAAATCCTGTACGTAACCTCTTGCAATATTTATTTCACCCTTTTCATTACAAAACCATTAAAAGTAAGCTATGATAACAATTGTTTTGTATGTTTTAGTATCTGCAATGTCTTGGGGCGCCTCATATTGACTCTTTCAACTATATGTTGCAAGATGGTTTGCAAGCGGCGATTGCGGATTTATTGCCTTCTGAATTTGAGCTCCCTGGCGGAGAAAGGGTGAAAATAACGATTGATGAAGCTGGATTCGCTAAACCTAGCGTTCCGATGGAGGCAGTGGGTGTTAAAAACCAGATAGTACTGCCGACAGAGTGCAGGCAGCGTGCTGCGACTTACAAAGGAGATTTCAAAATCAGATTGACAATTAAAATTGATGAGAAGTCCATTACAGTTGACAGATCTCTGGGATCTTTGCCTATTATGGTGAAGGTGAGTTGACTTTTAAAGTGATTAAAAAATATACTACATATTTTTATTTGGTGGTAAAAAATCAAGCAATGACTTCTCCCGATCTGGGTGAGAATGTTTACAGTGTTTTGCAAACACTTATTTCCCTATATTCATGTGGTATACAAATTGTTTAGACAAAAATCAGTGTAAAAGTTCAAAAATGCTATTGAATTATGTTGACAACTACCACAGGATTTTTTCTTAATATTAATGTTTACACTTGTTTTTTATTCTCCATGGTATACCTATAGTATCAGTATACAGACAATAAGAAAAAAGTTTAATAGATTGATTTTACTTAGTTTTTTTTTTTCCTTTCTATAAACTAGTGCTTGACTGCGATCCCACCTGATGGTAGGCAGTGATGCAATCATTGATGGTAAGGCGCACTAGTTTATTAAGAGCCTATTCACTCTAGCCTTGAAGACAAGTTAATCAATATTTTAATAAAGCTAAAACTATTTTTTGTGATGTAGAACTACTTTACTATTCTATTCATTTCATTCATAAAATAAAGTTGCTTTCTCTGACCCAATATTATAATTAAATCTTTAAAACTGTGCAATGGTTATTGATGCGGTTTTTTTAATAGATAGTATGATAAAATAGGAAGGTTTTTTGTATTATAACATCCGTTCAATAATACATAGTACACCCATCATCATTGCACCCATTCAAAGCTGGTGCAGGTTGCTAGCATAGAATATAGTTCACTAATCTATATACTAAAGTAACCCGAATACTTAATCCTTTACACTCATAAAAATACTAATATTTGCAGTCTAAAATGTGTCACTTGGCGGATTTGTCTCCGGAAGAGCTTGTGCAACACAATGAGCATGCAGATGAATGGGGTGGATACTTTATTGTCAAGGTATGTCTGTCTTAATTACATTACTACATAGTAACAACGGCACCACACGTTGGCGCCAATGTCGGCTCCAACATTGGAAAGAATGTTGGTAGTTAACCGGCTAGTGTCGGTCTTATTCATGGAATACGTGCCAACATTTGTATCATATTGGCGAGATGCCGTCGGCAACAAATTCGCCACCCATTTGGATAAATAAAAAAGTTCTAAAATTTATCGAACTATACCAGGAATTACTATTACCAATAATAGGAAACCCATCTCGAAAGGATCATCAAAATTAATAAATCAATTTCGATTTCAGTATCGGACATTTTCACATTGGCACTGACTGAAATGAACTAATAAAAGTTTACAAATATTGTTAATTTTATATTAGTTTCGATTATTAGCATAGTTATTTTCTTTTTTATATATTTCTGTTTTCTATGTGTGTCCGCTTGCGCAGATATAAATGTTTTTCTTTCTTTTTTTCTTCTTTTTTAGTGTAATAGCCAATGTGTGTGTACACTTCACCAAATGTTTATACAAGCATAAGGGCCCACATGTAAAGCCAAGTTACTTCCCAATGAGAAAACTCACAACTCCTATGTTACTCGATTCATCATCCTCATCATCATCAGCCTGTTGTCGTCCACTGCTGGATATATTGGCTGCTGGGCATATTGGCTGGACATAGGCCTCCCCAATTGCACGCCACTGAGCTTGATGCTCGTCGGATGTCGTCAGTCCACCCAGCTGAAGGGCGCCCTACACTACGTTTGCCTAGACGCGGTCTTCTAGAACACTCGATTATCAATTGTGAAATGTTGTTTTCAGGGACATGAACGTCTAGCCCGTATGCTGTTGGTAACCAGACGGAACTACCCCGTTGCTATCAAGCGTTCCGGGTGGAGAATGAGAGGAAATCTGTTTTCAGATTACGGTGTCATGGTCCGCTGTGTCACTTCAGATCAAACTAGCACGGTGTGTATTTTTCATTGATGTTTTATAATAATTTCTGTTACTGGCCAGACCACTACATATGCCATGAAATAATTTCAGATTATCCGTTAATTTTTGACTGCACGGTTGGCACAGTGGCTGAGAAACTGGCTGCTGTACAAAGTGTCGCGGGTTCGATTTCCGCACGGAACAATACTTTATGTGATCCACAAATTGTTGTTTCTGATCTGGGTCGTTTGTTTATGGTATTTAAGTGTAAGTTTGTGAACGCAATCACGACCAGAGGTCACCAGAGGCCCAAGGAGCAGGGGAGGGCCCTGCTATTTATATGTCATTTCCGAAACCCTTATCCCCAAAAGGCCGGCAACGCACTCGTAACTCCTTTGGTGTTGCGGGTGTCCATGGGCGGAGCTGACTGCTTACCATCAGGTATTCTATAAAAAGATGTTAATATGTAAATTAATACTGTTTTCAGAACAACGTACTCCACTTTCTGAACAATGGCACATGTAAGCTGATGTTCTCGTACCGTAAAATGATGTACTACGCCCCCCTACTGCTCATTATGAAGTGTCTGGTCGACTGGCCCGACCACTACATATACAGGCTGTTGCTACACGGAAAGAAGAACGACCTGTATTACGTTAAGTAAGTCATATAGGTATTTTTATATCTTACTTTTTACTAATATTATAAATTCAAAATTTACGATGATTGGATTTTGGATGTTTGTTACTCAACAACGCCAAAATGGCTGGACGGATTTGTATGAAACTTGGCACAGGCATAGGATACACTCCGGAATAGGACATAGGCTACTTTACATAGCACGCGGGCGGAAGCTAGTTCAAACATAAAACATTGTATTTTTTTATGTAACAGGTCGGCAAACGGGCTGACGGATTACCTGATGGTAAGCAATCAGCGCCGCCCATGGACACTCGCAACGGAGGAGTTACGATGCGTTGCCGACCTTTTAGGGATTTGGAGATTGAGGGATTGCGGGAGGGGGAGGGGAAGGATTGGGCCTCAGGTAACCTCACTCACACGGCGAAACACAACGCTGTTGATGTTTCACGCCAGTTTTCTGTGAGGCCGTGGTATCACTACGGTCGAGCCACCCATTCGTGCCGAATCATGGCTCTCCCACACTTAAACTTTGTTTTGTCAAACTGTCTTCATAGTTTGGTATGTTTACATAATAAATAAAAGATTTAATTATTAAATCTTATTCAACAGCTGCATACAAAACATGCTGAGGGAACTTCACGAGGAGGGCCTACATTCCTCCCACGAGTGCCGTTCGTACTTGGGAAGGATGTTCCGGCCCAAACTGTATGAGCTACCTCCCTGGTCAACCGACTTGGATGCAGCGGATTTCCTCATCGATCGATGTGTGATGATCCATTTGAAAGATCACAAGGACAAGTTCAATGCACTCGTGTTTATGGCACAGAAATTGTATGATTTGGTTCAGAATAAATGTAAGGTAAGCAATTTGTTTAATTTTGTAAAATATCTATAGTAATATTCTAAAGAGGTAACATTTGTAAGTTTGTGCGTAGGGGGTCATAGATAGGTACGTTTTTCCTGAGTGCTATACGCTATGAAACATCACCCTACGATCAAATGGAGCCGAGGAGCGGGTGAAACCGCGCGAGGGTAGCTAGTGTTTCGATAATAAGGTTCAATTTTGGGCCGGCAACGCACTCGTTTGAAAGAGGACGTGCTGGCCCGGAGGTTAAGGAGACCGCTTCTCATGCATGAGGATGTGGATTCGAAAAAACACGTACTTTCTAAGATTATTTAGACACCACTGACATATGGTGAAGGTAAACATCGAGAGGAAACTTGGACTTATAATTTCTAATTATAAGTTTGAAGTCGCCAACCCTCATTGAGCAAGCGTGGTTATGCTCTAACCTTCTCCTTATAAGAAGAGGCCTTTGCTCAGCATTGGGCACTTATAGGCTGATGACAATGAATGAACGCACTCATAAATCCTTTGCTGCTGCGGGTGTCCATGGGCGGCGCCGATTGCTTACCATCAGGTAACCCGTCTTCTCGTTTTCCGACTTATAAAAAAAGAAATACCCTCTTTCATGTGTTAGTTCCGTTTTCTTTTAAATATGTGATTATTGTTGGTCACTGGCCGAAATCTACAGTAAGGCAATTAATATTATGATTATGATAATTTACAGGTGGAAGGTGCTGATGCTGTAATGGTCCAGGAGTTGTTGGTGGGAGGTCACCTCTACCTACAGATCCTGAAGGAGAGGCTGCAGCAGATTATGACCAATTTAAGGATCCAAGTGCAAAAGAAGGCGAAGACCTCCAAGAAACTCGATATCGGAGTGGTAAGTTAGTTATTGGCACAACAATCATAGTTCGACTGTATGGTTGGATCTCCGGCCACCGTAAGTACGGGCCTGCGGTCGGCGAGTAAGGGCAGCTCGCCGTCCGACCAGAACCAGGCCCGAGCGTACAGCGCGTAGCGTTCCGCGCGCGCCACAAAAAGCCAATAGACCACCACGGACAGGGCCCTATAGGGCTGATGTTCAGCCGGGGTTGCGGGGTAAGCACAATGGCACCGCATTATCTCTTGAAAAAAAAACAACGCTGTTCAGATTCTAGCACGGAACAAATCTTTGTGTGATCCCCAAATTGTTTTTCGGGGTTAGCGCAATAAGGCACCGCGGCCTCGGCCTATATCAGGAAAAGGGTTTTTTTAGCCAGTAACGGAGTCTGACCACGGATTTAAGACTCACTCCGTGGTCAGACTCTTGGCCCGGAGTAACCGCCGGGCCACCAAACGTCAGCTTCTCATGCTTGAGGGTGCGGGTTCAAAACCTGGCACCAACATGACTTTTTCCAAGTTATATGTACTTTCCAAGATAATTTAGACACCTCTGACAAATGGTGAAGGAAAACGTCGTGAGGAAACCTGGACTTATAATTTCTAATTATTGTAAGTTTGAAATCGCTAATCCGCCTTGAGCAAGCGTTGTGATTAATGCTCAAACCTTCTGCGTGTGAGAAGTGGCTTTGGCTCAGCAGTGGGCACTTATAGGCTGAATGATGATGATGATGATGGTGGTGGAATAAATAGTGATTTTTATTTATTTTGTCTTCCCAGCATGAAGTTCGGCAAATGCTCCGTAGCTGCGGTAACTTAGAGCAGAAGTTCGAGACGTTCCTCGCGACTGGGAACGCGCCCTCCAACAACGTGACCCTCGCACAGTACAAGGGACTCACCATCGTCGCTGAGAATATCAACAGAATGCGATACATGTCGCATTTCAAGTTAGTACATCCTGTATATATTCACTAGCTACTCTCGCGCGGCTTCACCCGCTGCTCGGCTCCATTTGATCGTAGCGTGATGTGTTATAACCTACTAGCTTTTGCCCGCGACTCTGTTAGCGTGGAATAGTGACTTCCTGGAGATTTTAGGTATACATATAAACTATCCCATGTCCTTTCTCGAGTTCCAAACTATGTCAGTGCCAAATGTCATAGAAATCGGTTCACTAGTTTAGACGCGAAGAAAGGACAGACAAATAGATTTACTTTCGCATTTTTAATATTAGTTTGGATAGCCTTCCTCGATAAATGGACTAACAAACACAAAAAGAATAACTTATTCAATTCAGCAGCGGGTGAAACCGCACGAGTATACCTAATTTTCTTCTTTATATATAAAAATGGATCGCAAAATGTGTTGGTAAGCGCATAACAAAGCCTGGACCAATTATGCTAATTCTTTTTTTGTTATGTTTTTTATTGTCAGGAGAAAATATTAGAAAAGTAGAGGAGAAGATTAAATAAAGTGACCTTTTGATAGCGAGATAGTTGGGCTATTTGTTGCTGATATAATATTGTAGATTGTGTTAATTGTATGTGGTAGATCGATCCACCGCGGTTCGTTCTTCATGGAGATGCGTACGACGGAGGCGCGGCAGTTGCTGCCGGACGCGTGGGGCTTCGTCTGCCCCGTGCACACGCCCGACGGCGCGCCCTGCGGACTACTCAACCATCTCACCATGACCGCGCAGGTACTATACCGCCGACATATCTTGCCGAGTCTGAACTTAGCCGATTAGCTGCGCAGTACACAATTTTGTTCCTAAAAGATCCATTGCGCAGACAAACGGCTAACTTCAGACTCGCCAAGATACGGCGGCCGTACTGTAGGTACTTACTTTTTTATAGGATTAGTCGGCAAACGAGCAGACGGATTACCTGATGGTAAGCAATCGGCGCCGCCTATGCACACCCGCAACACCAAAGGAAATACGAGTGCGTTGCCGGTCTTTTTGGGTTTGCAGATATTTAAGGATTGGGAAGGGATAGGAAAGGGGGAGTGATTCGGCCTCCGGTAACCTCACGAAACATATGTTGTATACATTACATTTTTCATATGGAAACAAGTGTTTTATGTGATTTTTCGGTAAACACTCTATGGTCAACTATTTGAGACAATAAAGAGTTGTTTCGTGTGATAATCGAACCCGTGACACGATGCTTTGGCAGCCAGTCCCGTCACAGCTTCAAATGAGAAATCAATTTTATAAAATATTCTTTATCCTGTTTCCTAGGTAACACAACACCCGGATCCGAAGCAAGTGGCGGGACTACCACAAGTGTTAGAACGATGCGGTGAGTTACTCTATCTGTTACGCATTTACACCTAAACTACTGAACCGGTTTTGATGAGGTAGAATAGAATGGTAACTTGCAAAAGCGATGGAACAATAATATTTAACGTTCTACCCAAGAATCATAACTTAAATCATTTATTTAAAATTGGCACTTTTGAACGTCAAATTAAAATAAATAAAAAGTTTAACTTTGCGTGTATAACTCTATTATAAATATTATAATATTCCTATGGAGAAGAACAAGCAAATAACTCAAATTATTTTTGTTTTTTTTTTATGTTATTTTTTCTGATGGGTAAGAAGTACCTGATGGTATGTAATTAGCGCCGCCTATGGACATTCGCAACTACAGATGAGTTACGAGTGCGTTGCCGACCTATTGGGGATGAGTGATTTGGAGATTTAGGGATTGATGAGGGGACTGACACTTTGGAACGAACAAATAGCTTCACTAAGAGGACAGACCGACAGACTGACTCTATATCTTCAAAATTTTGTTTGACGTTCAAAAATGCCTGTAAGGGTCTAATTGGAATAAATGATTTTTGACTTTTTTTAAAAAAGTATTGGAGCTCCGGTAGCCTCACCCACACGGCGAAACACAACGCCGGTTTTCTGTGAGGACGTAGTATCACTCCCGTCGAGCCGATAGTTACTCTTTGCCAATCAGTTTCACAATTAATTTCTTTGTCACATTACTTTTGAACTTCTACATTAATTGGACAGAACGACGTTTTGTTATCTAGTGAAGTAAAAAGCAGTTATCACATGAACTATGGCCTCTATAAACAGGTATGGAGCCCATAAGCTCAGTGGCGCAAATGCCTCTATCCCGGGACACGTACAAATACCCCGTGTTCGTGGACGGCCGTCTCGTCGGGTACTTCGCAGAAGACACGGTGGACAAGTCAGCTGCCTACCTCCGAACGCTCAAAATCAAGGGCGAAGAAGTTCCAATATCTATGGAAATTGTAGTCGTACCCAAGAAACAGGTTTGTTGACCTTCTGTCTAAACTTATTTTGTAAGGCCCTACAGGGCTGATGTTCAGCCGGAGTTGCGGGGTAAGCGCAATAAGGCACCGCGGCCTCGACCTAAAACAGGAGAAGGAACGGGGGGTTTTTAGTCAGTTAGAGTCTGACACTCTCTCTCGTCTTACCCTGGGCGGGAGAAGTCATTTGGCGATTTTCCCCTGAAAAAGGGAGCTCCGTAACCTTTACCGAATCGGAAATAAATGTTTCGGATAGTATCGGATAGGGGCGGAGCAATGACGTATTATATATAGACACGTCATGAACCAACATCGCGGCGCTTAAAAACGGCGAAAATACTAGATAACTACTTCTACGAGTAAAGAAAGGGAAAGAAAATATGACATCGTATAGTGGAATGCCTTTGCTAGAGGGAGATAAATATACATCTTCAGTTATGCCGACGGCACGTGACTATACCTTCATGCGCCGGCCGCCATAAGACGGCGGGCGCCGGCGTCGAAAAAAATAAAATAAAAATAGGTTGTTTGGTGAACTTACGCATGAAATGACACATTTTTGTCTTTAACTTTTGGAGTATAATTTGTACATCGTCTGAACACACACGACGACATGCTTTCTTTATGTTTCGCACAGGTTTACACACGATATAAATTAAAAACAAACGTAGCGTCGCGCGGCAGGTTGGTGCGTAACTAAGCGCGATGTTGTCAATTGCCTTCATTTCATGTTGTCATTTTAGAGCGCGGACAACGTATCTATAGTTTTATACATCATTGGGGCGGAGCCTAATTAAGACACGTTCCCCCTTATTACAAAACAAGATTTATCTTTAGTCCAGGTTTAAACCATTGAGTCGGGTTTTGAATGTTCAATCTTATTGTCATCTACCTTCAATTCGAAATACAAAAACTGACTCAATGGTTTAGTCCTAGATTAAAGTAAAACCGGTTGTAATAAGGCCGGAGCCGACAACTAGTCATTAGTTGTTATTGTTGGCCGGGCGCAGCGAACACAAGCCGCGCGCTGGTGACATATAAATGAAAATATTATATTTTTTTATTAGCTATATGTATTTTACTTCATCCATAACCGAAACTAACGGATAATCCGAAATAATTTCATAACCGTATCCAGTATAATTATCAATCCTATATCCGTATCCACAACTTCATATCCCCGGCTTCACATCAGCAGTGTTCATGAAAAATATATCTGCAAATAAGTTTTTTTTTTTAATATGTTGGCAAAGTCGGATTACCTGATGGTAAGCAATCCGCGCCGCCCATGAAAACTCGCGACACCAAAAGAGTTACGAGTGCGTTGCCGATGTTCTAGGGATAAGAATTTTGGATCTTTGTGTGAAGGGTTGGGGAAGGGGAAGAGATTGGGCCTCCGGTAACCTCACTCACACGGCAAAACACAACGCTGTGGTTGTTTCACGCCGTGGTATCACGGTCAGTCAAGCCTTGCGGAAACATGTTCCAAATTGTAGATTCGAAAAGAACGAGCAAAAATCTCCATCATATTATTATTATTTATTTTTATTGAAATATATGTTTTACTAGCTCACCAATACATTATTGTATTCAAAATAATATGTGAGAACAATGCAAATTCATTTTTAAGCTGTAAGACAGGAATTTGCTGTCTGACTCAAAACCAACTCCACTAACGCTCGAAACTGTTCGGACTAGCCTGTAATTGTTCGTGTTTGAATCAGATCTGCTCTCAATACGCGGGGGTGTTCCTGTTCACGAGCGAGGCCCGCATGATGAGGCCTGTCATCAATCTGTCCACTGGGCAACTGGAGCTCATCGGCACCATGGAACAACTCTATCTAGACATTGCAGTCACACACAATGAGATCCTCAAAGGTACGTCTTTTTTTAGGAGGATTACCTGATGGTAAGCAGTTGGCCTCGCCCATGGACCCAACACCAAAGGAGTTACGAGTGCGTTGCCGGCCCTTTAGGGTATTTAAGATTTGAAAATGGATGGGGGGGGGGGGGGCAGGTATTGGGCCTCCGGTAACTTTCGCTCACACAGCTAAACACAACGTTCGTCTAAAAAAGTTTTCCTTGTAGGTTCCGGAATCCGGTAAAATTTTCAGATTGATTTAAGTATTTTTGGGATTTTCGTACGTCTGCCCTCGTGGTGTAGGGATATAACTGGATATACCAGTGCTGTGCATAAGCACAGCATATACAAAGATGGACCCCTGGCTACACTATATATTTTTATTTTTTGTGCAATGTTCATTTCTGTATGTTTTCGACTTATGTGTGTGTAGCTAAATAAATGGTTTAAATATAGGGACATTACATAGGTATTTGTTGTAATCATTACTTTTCTGACTTATTTATGTTATTTATTTACTTTTCTTACTTTTTTTTATTACTTTTCTAACCGAAATATCTGATTCCAGGTAAAACGACGCACGTGGAACTATCACAGACAGCGTTCCTCAGCAACCTGGCGCAGCTGGTGCCTATGCCCGACTGCAATCAGTCGCCACGGTTAGTTCATAAATATTATTCTGTTTGTTCTTTCCTTTCACGGGATCACAGGATCCCGGACCTTTGGAAGGTGTACGAGGGGCCGAAGCCAACTCGCAGAGGCCCTTTTGAACAACTTTAATATAAGTGAAATGGGACATCAGCCGGCAATTATCCCTGTATGCACTATGAAAGAGCACCCAAGGACAATCCCCGGTTGATGGACGACTATTGCGAAATGTGGTAAAAATTTATAGGGTTATGGGTATGGATTGCTATGGACTGGTGGATATGATAACTATGGAAATACTATGGCCCCTGCCCCTGAACAATATTGATACATACGGATAGACAGGCAGGGGGTGTCTGGCAAACTCAATTAATGGGCCCCCGGAAACGGCCGCTAGCATGTAGCGACAAGGGGGCAACATACGTTGAGCTGCTTGGGGAAGGAGAGGCATCCCACGGCTATCAGAGCAATCCCGGAAGTACGGTCAAGACCCCTACCAGCACCTTACTGGGATACATCCTTTCCCCGAGTCTCCTTCAACTCCTAATTATTATTATTCTGTTTGTTCTTTCCTTTCACGGGATCACAGGATCCCGGACCTTTGAAGGCGTACGGAGGGTCGATTCCCGTTCGCTCGTTTTCTCAGACCTTTTATGCGATGCCTTTAAGCGCTTATAAACTGTTTTTTTTTTAATAAAACTTTATGTATATACACAAATTCGTATACGAAAACCACCCGACATAACAATTTGTGGATCACAAAAAGTGTTGTTCCGTGCGAGAATCGATCCCGTGACACGATGTACAACAGCCAGTTGCGCAGCTATTACGCCAATATCATCATCAGCCTATATTAAGTGCCCACTGCTGAACTGGCAAAGGCATCTAGTCACATGGAGGTTTGAGCATTGATCACCAAGCTTGCTCAAGGCGTATTGGAGATTTCTAACTTAAAATTAGAAATTATAAGTCCACGTTTCCTCACGATGTTTTCCTTTACCGTATATCAGTGGTGTCTAAATAATCATAGAAAGTACATATAACTCGGAAAAAATCCCATTGGTACTTGCCAGGTTTCGAACCCTAATGAGCATGAGAAGCGGGCCTCTTAACCAACGGGCCACCACGACACTTTATATGATGATGTGTGATGTGATGTGATTATATTGTTACAGTAATATGTACCAATGTCAGATGGGCAAGCAAACGATGGGTACGCCGATCCATACATGGCAGACGAACGCAGAGACCAAGTTATACCGGTTGCAGAGTCCGGCCACCCCACTGTTTCGCTCCACGCATTATGATAACATAGGTTTGGACGACTACCCCTGCGGGACCAACGCCATTGTTGCTGTTATCTCTTACACGGTCGGTATTTTTCTTATAATGTTTGTTTTTTCGTCTATTTTCGTAAATTCCGCGGTTGGCTAATGTGCAAAGTGTCTTAACAAAATAACCTCAGTCAAAATCATTTTTTTGTGGACATAAATATACAGGAAGGTCTTGAAACTAAATTTGCAGGAGCTCTGTCTTCTACCAATGGACTTGGTGTACAAATATTTTAAACAGTGTATGGAATATATTTTGCAATCAATTAATTTATCAATAACCCTTCAACTGAGTAATATATCGATCGCCCCACAATGAGAGAAGTAATTGGATTATTTACCGCCTTAAAAACTATAACATAGATAGAATTATCATTCTCAATAATGGGGATGATGACTAAAAAATAATAATTAGTCCATCATTTAGAACGCCAGAAAATAGTAGGTACGTATTTTTTCTTTTGCGGCAAAAGTTCGCGCTATGTCATTATTGCGTAAAATTTTTACGAAAGAGTGACGAGCCCCTACTCCTGAATTTGAAAGTGCTGTATGTATGTCAATATTATTCGTATGGACAAATAAAAAAATACGTATGGAGTATTTTTCTATAATCTTACTGACGGACTAATTAGAATCTCTTGTTGTTTTAACCCAGGAGACATTCCTATTGCTTATTTCATCCACAGGGCTACGATATGGAAGATGCGATGATAATCAACAAATCATCATACGAGCGGGGGTTTGCAGCCGGATCAGTGTACAAGGCTGACTTTATAGAGCTGGCACATCCTGCTTCTTACTTCTACAGGGACCCCAGCAAGCCGGACCTTGCCCAGCATATTGACGAGGATGGCTTGCCGGCCGTAGGGGCTCGGGTTAAGCCCGATGACCCGTTTTACAGGTGAGGATATTATACATATATTTTACACACACACACACACAGACACTGAGAGACACATAAAAAGTCTTTCACATGTTGACAATTGATATAATGTTATTAAATGGTGGGCCTGGAGATCTATAGTACAGGCTTCGGCTTAGTTTAGACTCCAGATCTCCCACAAATTACTAATTTTTCGACAATTTGTCTTGTCAACACTATAACTTGTTGTAATTTGTGGACACGAAATAAACTGATTTATTATTTTATACCTAACTAGTAGAGCCCCACATATCAAAAAGCGAAATCGTTAGGGCCGTTTCCGACATGACATGCTTTTTCAACCTATCAGCGCCATCTACCGGGCAGATTTGTGGATCTAATCTATTGGGTGCCACTCAAGCGCATATAGAAAAAAAACATCGAAATATGTCAAGCTGTTTATGACGAATTCAGTGATATACAGATGTACAGCAGAATTATGTATATAAAGAAGATAAAAATTGCTGTACTATGTATTGGCTATGTGCGCGACGGTGGCGACGCGTAGCGTTTACAACATTTGCGGAAGCTGTCAAATTATAACAATGTACACATCATATATTTTTTTGCAAATATAAATAAAACCAAAGATTAAAATAATATTGTTAACATTATTTAAGTGCAATTTATTCAATAGTTTTACTGTAAAATGAATATACCTAATAATAATAACCGACAGCTGATCATCCGCATTTGTTTCCAATTTCTGCCGTGTTGTGCGCTGCGGTCGTTATCTGTCCGCCACTACTCGCTTTGTACATAGCCAATAAACGGAATAAACAGTTTCGATACTTGTTTTTTTTTATTACGTTAATGTTTCATTAATGAGATGCGGGGGAGGGGGCCAGGATTGAGCCGGTAACCTCACTCACACGGCGAAACACAATATAAGGGTTGCTCACCAAATGTTGTCACGTCAAAATTCTTTTCCCTCAGTTACTATGATGGTGAGAAGAGTATTTTCATAGTGAGTCGCTACCACGGCAAGGAGGAGGTGTTCGTGGACTCCGTCAGGCTCTGCGGGGACTTCAGCTCCCGGCCACTGAAGAAGGCCTGCGTCATGCTGCGCTTACAGGTATGTCTTGTTTGGTGGGATACTGCCCGACGGTTGTTGTCGGGATTTTGTATCGGATCCACATATCGTAGCGCGATGTTTTGTAGCCTAAAGCCTTCCTCAATAAATAGTCTATTAAACACATTAAGATTTTTTTGATTTCAACCAGTAATTCCTGAGATTAGCGCGTTCAAACAAACATACTCTTCAGCTTTATAATATTACTAGCTATTCTCGCGCGGTTTCACCCGCTGCTCAGCTCCTACAGATCGTAGCGTGATGTTTAATAGCCTATGACACTCAGGAATATTGTAGCTATCTATCAGTGAAAGAATTTTGGAAATCCGACCAGTGGTTCCAAAGGTTACGCCCTACATACAAACTTACAAACATACAAATTTTACCTCTTTATAATATTAGTATAGATTAGTATAGATATTTTATCAGTATACAATATCCCGATTTTGTTTGCTTCTTTATAAACTCCTACATAACCCAAAGGTTCGACTGACAAAGAATGCCTTTGGTATTAAGTCCACCTGTCTCGCCCGCTCACCTTGGCTCCTGCTTTTCGGGATGTATCCCTGGAGTGCACCGACCGCCTTCAGCTCTTGGGAATGAACATTGCTTCAGACCTTAACTTTGGGCGGTTCATTGAGTCCAGAGCCAAGGTAGCTGCTAGAAAACTCGGCGTTCTTGCAAAAGTCCGACGGTACTTCACACCGAGCCAGCTTCTAATGTTGTATAAAGCTCAGGTCCGATCGTGTGTGGAGTACTGCAGCCACATATGGGCTGGTGCTGCGAAATGCCACCTAGCGGCTTTGGATTCGGTGGAAAGGCGTGCAAAGAGGCTGATTGGAGATCCAGATTTGGTTGGGTCCAATATTCAAAGTCTCGAGCACAGGCGCAGAGTAGCCAGCCTTGCGGTTTTCTACAGGATGCATTTTGGAGAGTGTGCCCAGGACGATTTGATTCCGCCATCCCAATTTCACCTTCGGACATCCCGGCGTACGGCGAATATCCACCCTTACGTTGTTGAGACACCTGCGGCCCGGACTAAGCGTTTTGCCTCGTCATTTATACCGCGTACATCGAGGGATTGGAACAGTTTGCCGGCTGCAGTCTTTCCGTCCGAATACAATTTAGGTGTCTTCAAGACTAGAGTGAATAGGCTCTTAATAAACTAGTGCGCCTTACCATCAACGATTGCATCACTGCTTAACATCAGGTGGGATGGCAGTCAAGCACTGGTTTATTGCAAGTAAAAAAAAAAACCTTCTAAACAGATGATTGTGCAAAAGCTTAAATAAAAAAAAAAACACACACACACAAACTTAATTCTCAAAATTCTCTCACAGCGTAACCCGACTGTGGGTGACAAATTCGCTTCCCGAGCCGGTCAGAAAGGTATTTGCTCGCAGAAGTGGGCAGCTGAGGACCTGCCATTCACGGAGTCAGGGTTGGTGCCCGACATCCTCTTCAACCCTCACGGCTTCCCCTCTCGGATGACCATCGCTATGATGATAGAATGCATGGCTGGAAAAGCCGCTAGCATACATGGTCACGTAAGTATACTTGATTTCATATACCGAGCAGATTAATTACCTGATGGTAAGCAATCGACGCCGCCCTTGTGAGGTCTTCGCCGACCGGTCGAGCCGACCCATTCCTTGTTTCACATGTGTCTAGCTTTAGCCAGCGGCTTCGCCCGCGTGATTGTGATCCAGGGTATCACCTTTCTGCTTCAGAATTTCAGTCAAATAGATCCGTCAGTTTTTACGCAAAGCTATTACAAACATACATTCTCACAAACTATCTATCAACAGAAGATTTGAGTTAATGCTCAAATCTTCTCAGTGTGAGAAGAGGTCTTTGCTTAGTAGTGGGCACTTATAGGATGATGATGATGTTATGTATGTTTAATAAAGTTTAAATTTAATTAACAAATATGTACAATATTTTTTCCAAAGGTCCACGATGCGACGCCATTCCGTTTTAATGAAAAAGACACAGCCATAAACTACTTTGGCCGGTTATTGGAAGCGTCCGGGTATAATTACTATGGCACGGAGAGAATGTACAGTGGAGTCGACGGCAGGGAAATGGATGCTGACATATTCTTTGGCGTTATTCACTATCAGAGGCTCAGGCATATGGTGTCTGATAAGTGGCAGGTTAGTAAAATAATATATCCAAAAATTTTTATTTTTTATATGTCGGCAATGAGCATTCATCGCAGCATATGCTGCGATAGTAGCCTTTTTGACCTCGCACAGGTCTTTTATTTGTTGTTGTTGTTGTTGTTTTTTTTATTTTTTTTTTCTTATTGTATATTTAATAAGTACAATACTTGAATATTTTGTGTTCTGTGCGAGTTTCAAATAAATGTTTTTCCTTTCTTTCTTTTATACGGGTTACCTGATGGTAAACAATTAGCACCACCCATGGATACTCGTAATGTCAAAAAACTTGTCGAGTTGTACTTATTATAGGTCGGCAAACGAGCATGCGAATTACCTAATGGTAAGCAATCAGCGCCGCCCATGGACGCTCGCAATACCAAAGGAGTTACTACGTTGTTACGGATTTACGGATAGGTGATTTGAGGATTATAATGGAGGGGGGGGGGGGATTGTGCCTCCGGTAACTTCACTTACACGACCGAACACAACGTCAGTATTGCTTCACGCCGGTTTGCTGTGGTATGTAACTGAGGTGGTGTCTGTATGTTGTAAAATAAATCTCAAGTAAACTCACTGCACGATTGGCGCGGTAGCTGGCTGCCGCGCAACGTGTCGCGTCGATTCCCGCACGGAACAACGCTTTGCCCGAAACACCAATTTGTGGATCATCCACAAATTGTTGTTTCGGGTCTATGCAGTGTGAAATTGTATGTTTTTAAACGCACCCGGGTGGAAATCCTAAAGTAGGGCAATGTTTTTTTTAAATTATGTATAATTACGCTTTTTTTTTATAAAACGTAGGTCCGTACGACGGGTGCAGTAGATGCATTGACCCGGCAGCCGGTGAAGGGACGGCGCCGCGGAGGTGGAGTCAGGCTTGGAGAGATGGAACGCGACGCCCTCGCCTCCCACGGCGCCTCCTTCCTCCTCCACGATCGACTCTTCCATTGCTCCGATAAGACTGAGGTAAATCTATACTAATAATAGCGGACCCCCCCAAAAACCCCACATATCAAATTTATATAGATACTTTTTTATAGAAACTTTCTCTTCGTTTCGTTCGTTTTTTCTTCTCCTTAAATAATCTTCTGATTTATTTCGTTGCGGGATCGAAGAGAGTCATTCATGTCCCTGGGACGCGCCGGACTTCAGTGTTCCGTGTTTTCATGGTTCTATCTACTGGAGATCCTGGCTTACAAGAGTTGCAGCGGTTTGGGAGGTTGGGTGGGCTTGTCCCAAATAAAAACAGAACCTTCTCCTGACAAAAACAACCAGAAAGAAAAAAGAATTTCCAAAATAGGTCTAGGCGTTAGTGAGTTATACCCTTACTTAAAAATAAAAACTAGTGAAAAGAAGAACTTCCATCTTTTTTTGCCATTCAATCAAATAGTAACTACATTATATGGCACTGCTTATAATTATTTTGAGGGTAGAATTACACTTGTCTGCTTACCTTTTTTGTTTTCTCCAAGAGTACTTACTGCATAATCTTGTTCACGTGATGTTCGGTATATTTGTTTTCACTTTGTGTAATATAATGCAATCTTATATTTGTTATTATTTTAATACTTTTTTTTACTTTTTATGGCACTTACCGTTTCTATTGATTTTATTTTCATTTTTATATTAATTTTATTATTTATATAATTTTGTACTCCGAACAGCGTTACCGTATTATATAATTAGTACGCACTACTACTGGCTGGGGCTGAAAATCAGCGCCGTGGACTCGTGCCTGTGTGCTCGGGCATTAAGCTGAGCTCCAGCCTTTGGTGTGTACCTACAGGTACACACACACCAAAAGCTTCTTGTTATATGTCGTGGCGTAATAAATGGTTTTTCTTTCTTTCATATTTATTTTATTCTTTTCCAGGCGGTGCTATGCTCAAAATGTGGCACTCTACTTGGTCCTATAGTCGGCAAGAGCGAAACGAATAAAGAAACATGTAGATTGTGTGGTGAAGGCAATCTAGTCTCTATTGCAATACCATACATCTTCAAATTCTTTGTAACACAACTAGCTTGTGTTAACATCAATGTCAAAATTAATTGTGGGCAACAATTAGCCATTACTGGCTAGTTTGGGTTACAAATTGTTCTTTATGTATAAGGAAAAGTGCTAATAAAAATAATCATATATTGTTTATTTCGTGTTTTTATTTTTCATAAATTGTTTGCTCAGCAGTGGACACCTATAGGCTAGTGATGATGATGATGATCTTATTCTTAGTTACTATTCTTTCTTCTACTGCTGGTGCATATATTTTTTACATACTAAGTCACAACGTTCGATCTTGCTTTTTGATGGAAACGATGGTGGTATCCAAACTAATTTATTTATTTATTTAATAATTTTTGTACACACAGTAAGTTGGACAAGAAAAATAATACAACAATTAGGTACAAAGGCACAGCTAATATTATAAATGTGAAAGTAAATCTGTCTGTCTTTTTTTCACGCCTAAACTACTGAACGTATTTGTGTGAAATTTAGTACAGACATATTTTGGAACTCAAGGACATAGGATAGCTTTTAAACAAAAGATCTGCAGGAAGTCACTATTACACGCGAACATGTCGCGAGCAAAAGCTAGTACTTCATACCTATATGATGTGAATACAAAAATAAAACAAGTAATACATTCGAGTATTTAGTTATTTTATTAGTAAAACTAGTTACATAGACAACAGTTAACAGCTAAACAACTATTTTCATACTTCATTAAAACTAACTATCAAAGAGTTTTACGTTTGGCAAAACTATATCGTTTTGTTTGAGACGCAATTAAAACATATTAAAGCTGAGAGATTTTAACCTTTGACTACAACGTGAACACAAATCGAATTCATGATAAATTACTTAATTTTTGCCAATTTCTTAGGCATACAAACATCATTATCTTATGTGGTTAATTAATTCACGATAATAAAACTGATATGTTTCATACTGTCTAAAAATCATACCAGTCTTTTAGGCAGAGTATATAATGATATTATATAGGGCTTTTAGGCCTGTCTTAGGTATATAATAATAATAACAAAATGCAAGACAATGTTCGTTTCTTCTATCAAAAACTTGCGTGCGTTCGCGCAGCGGAATGTTGTTGAATTTAAAGATTTTAATTATGCAGATATTTAGTGTATGACGTCGTATAATTGTGTATGGTAAAAAAAAATTTGTGCACGCAACCATTGTGGAGAAATTCACCAAAAACTGATTCCGCTGGGCGAACGTTGTCCTGGCGGAACTTTTTTTAATCCATAGACTTTAGAAGAAAAGAGATGTATCCAAAAATTAGTGTGTATTTGTGTGTAATTGTGTATGTATGAATAAAACTAGTGCATGCATAAACTTCGGAGAAATTCAAGTTTCCGCTACGCGAACGTTTGGCCATTAGCTAGTTTTCATATAAAGCGCTTACATAGAGAGCTGTAGATTTTTACATACGTTGTTTTGAATTTGTGTATATTTGTTTAAAAAACAGATTTAGAAAAAATCGTAGGGTTTACAAGATAAAAATATAAACGTAAAATACGCTTATCAGGTCTTAGTTCTTAAAGTATGCACTTTGGGGTCTAGATTTTCACGTTTATACAAACCTTGTAAGTGTCTGCAACATGTTGCCAAGTATCAATGATGTTCCGTAAGTAATTAAATAGTTATAGGACAATTACGACAAATTTACCATGAATAGATCACTGTTTACAAAGCAGTCAAATATCACGACTTTCTAAATGAATTGCATGGTAAAATGTATGCCAGTAATTAGTGTATTCATTCAACTATTCACATGCAAAATTTCATGTCATTAAATTCAGTAATTAAAGAAAAACAATTATAATACTGACGAAGCATCGAAAACCTACATAACCCGACCAAATTCGGATGGCTACAAAAAAGCGGCCGTGCCATATATCTAAGACACGTTCTTAACTTTTCAATATAGCATTTATTAATATGGTACAGTATCGTACACAAGCGTTAGGAAAAAATAAAACAATTTTATTTCTTGAATGAAAAATATTTTTTTAATAATAACGCTACTATCTACGATAAAAACAAATCTTCAATTAACAAGTAGGTACTTCTCTATTTAAATCCGCGTACAAAAATATTTTTAATTACATATAATACTTAATTATTTAATAATAATAACGTTAACAAACGCTTGCAATGACAGCAATAGACTTAAATGTGTTTTTACTAAAATAGATTATGAACTAGCTTTTTGAAACTTAGGGTAAGTATAATACTTCGAGCTTCAAAAAAAAAAGTCACATCACATAACTAACCTATTCAGTTGTTTAGATCTGATCAACATTAAATAAGTGCTTAAAAACTAAAACATTGGTATAAAAAAGGTAATTTCAAGAAAATATTCTTAAATGAGTAGCAAATACTGTAAACAACCTTAATATTTCTAAATAGGTATACCTAATGTTTTCTAGTTTCAATAATAAAATTACAGATTAACAATCACAGATCACATAATTAGACAATTTAGTTGTTTAGGTTTGAGAGTCTGCCTAATATAAAAATAAATCAACATTTAAAAAGTACTTATAAAATAAAACATTGGTATAAAAAAGGTTTTTTCAATTCAATACCAATTATTAAATTAGTAGCAAATACTAAAAATAACCTTAACATTTTTAAGTACAATGTACCTACTCTAGCTTAATTTAAAAAAATCACAGATCACATAACTAGACTATTCAGTTGTATAAATTATTGCATGAGGCATCATATTTTTGGAACTATTTTGAATTTTGCTACATAAATCATCGTAACACTGAAATGATTTATTAGTGTACGGGGGTCTCAAACAATGCGCCTTGTAATGACCAATACCTGGCATTTGTAAAGGTGGAACATATTCAATAATAGCCAATATTAAAAATAGCTTATTATTTATTTCAATATTACGAGGTATGTCCTCTAGATTTATGTAGAAATTATGTAGTTCAAAGATAATCAAATCATTTAAATCATATTTAAAATCGACAGTGCCTATTCCACAAAAATTACAAACAGGAGGATTGTCACTCCTCATACCAGATTCTACAGACTCTTGCAATTTGGCAATGCCTTTACACTTGATGATATCAAAGTTTAAATGTAGGTATTTACATTTAAAATTGCTGTTATTTACGGAAACAAGGCATTCTATATTTGAACAACATTTTTTTCTGTTTCCAGAAAAGTATGGCAAACAGATGTCTTCAATAATTTTTGTGACATTGCACGCACAATCTATAATTTGGCACTGTGTTGCATCGAGTGTATTGTTATTAACAAACAATGGATTTAGTAAAATGTCTCGTTTTGCGTACAACGTTTTGCAATTCCTTTTCGTATTAGATAATTGGATAAAAAAACGAGTGAATGAATCTTTGCTAATCAAGGGATCTATATCTATAAAATGATGGAAAGAGATACGGTCAGTATATGCGACTGCGAAAGCTTGAGCCACTGCGTCAAATGCACAGGTATTAGTCACTACATTTTTGATGTCTTTCGATATTGATACGTTACCATTTTGTAAGATGTATAGAGGCTTCGACGAGATAGTTTTTTTGTTGGGAATAACTAGACCTCTCCAGTTTTCTATTTCAACAGGATAGTCTTGAAAAATGGATTGCTCCTCGAAATCACCTATAATTTTTGTCTGTTTAACTTGATTAAAATTCATATGTTCATTCTTATTCTTAATTACGTTAGTAGCAGTTTCAGAATATTTAGCTTTATTTAATTTGATCATCCCATTAAGGTAAGTGTTCATCAGTGTAAGTGTGTATCAGCTTCGCACTATCATTCACTCAATATTCCTACTACATAATTATGTTATGCTTTACTGTTACACTATAACATTAATAATAACACACTTTCTCAATATTATTATTACAGAGAATTGGCGATGCATAGCAAAACAACAACACATTGTCCTTGACTGCACATTTATTTGTTTGTGACTGGGGATGAAACAAAATCAGGTTCAAGTTCAACAGCAAACGAATACGTCAACTTCAAGGATGACAGCTTATCGCTCGTTGCGCGCAGCGCGTTGTCTATTTTTTCACACAAGAATATTTTTGATCAATTCATAACTACAATACTTAGACTATTTAACTAAAGGATTAAGCGTATCGAACTTCGAACAATATAATTCTGCATATTTTGGTGGGGTGCGGGGGAACACGCTCGCATACATAAGAAAAAAAATCGATTCAAGAAGTAGTTTTTTTTAAGTTATTTGATTGTTTGATCCACTAAAGTTGCAAAGGGGAACGCTCGTGCATGCCTAGTCTATTGGTTAAATAGTGTAATAAGCTACAATATGATAAATATTTACCTAAACAGTAGTACATACTTACATGTGGTAAATATTTAATTTCCCTAAGGGGTCTATAGTTAGAATCCTGATCCTTGAAATCTTCAATAGAAACAAGCTGTATGAATTTTATTTGTCTTAAATATAATTAGATTATATCTCAAGTCTCAAGCGCATACTTAAATAAAGTACCTACGTAAATAGTACCTACTTTCTGTCATAGTCAAATACATTTAAAAAAGTAGGTGTCCAAAAATAAATGACATAAAAATTATTTCGAAACAACAAATGTGTTATCACCTGTACCAATTCAATACCGGTATTATACTGTAAATTTTGGGATGTTACCTAAATATATTGCACAGCCGCTTTTTTGTAGCCATCCGAACTTGGTCGGGTTATGTAGGTTTTCGATGCTTCGTCAGTATTATAATTGTTTTTCTTTAATTACTGAATTTAATGACATGAAATTTTGCATGTGAATAGTTGAATGAATACACTAATTACTGGCATACATTTTACCATGCAATTCATTTAGAAAGTCGTGATATTTGACTGCTTTGTAAACAGTGATCTATTCATGGTAAATTTGTCGTAATTGTCCTATAACTATTTAATTACTTACGGAACATCATTGATACTTGGCAACATGTTGCAGACACTTACAAGGTTTGTATAAACGTGAAAATCTAGACCCCAAAGTGCATACTTTAAGAACTAAGACCTGATAAGCGTATTTTACGTTTATATTTTTATCTTGTAAACCCTACGATTTTTTCTAAATCTGTTTTTTAAACAAATATACACAAATTCAAAACAACGTATGTAAAAATCTACAGCTCTCTATGTAAGCGCTTTATATGAAAACTAGCTAATGGCCAAACGTTCGCGTAGCGGAAACTTGAATTTCTCCGAAGTTTATGCATGCACTAGTTTTATTCATACATACACAATTACACACAAATACACACTAATTTTTGGATACATCTCTTTTCTTCTAAAGTCTATGGATTAAAAAAAGTTCCGCCAGGACAACGTTCGCCCAGCGGAATCAGTTTTTGGTGAATTTCTCCACAATGGTTGCGTGCACAAATTTTTTTTTACCATACACAATTATACGACGTCATACACTAAATATCTGCATAATTAAAATCTTTAAATTCAACAACATTCCGCTGCGCGAACGCACGCCAAAAACTTTACTGCTAACGTCAGAAGTAACCTACTTCGTTTTCTTTAGAGAAGTTCCTTGATTGCTAGAATTAGATTTTGACTATAATTTAATAATAAATTGTAAAGACACATTTGTGCAGCAACATAATCAGGCAGGTTAGGCTAGTTAGGAGGTTAACTATATTTAATAGTTATAATATATTTGCAGTATAGATTGTATAATTAACTTTATTGTTATTACATTGAAAATACTGGACTTTTCATTACAACTAATAACTCATTAGTCTATCAAATCAAACTGATCTAAAAATGTATTGTCAACTCCTAGGGCCGTGCCTAGACTTTCCCGCGGTTTTCTGCAAGGAGTTTCATCATCTAAGCAGAACTCTTCTAAATAATCTTCAGTTAACTTCTGTGGTATAACACTACAACTTGGACCTAATAAATCAGGTAATAAGACCCTATTTGCTGTGAATACATCTACATTGACTGTATTTAAGTTTTCTTTTTCTTCCGCAATAGTCTTGAATTCATTCACTTCTTCATTACTTTTGTCCATGGGCAACACACTGGCCCTTACTTTCTTAAACCTATTTATAATCTTCTCTAAAGAACTAGTTTTCCTAATCAATTGTGCATTAGTTTTTGGAGTTTCAGTCTTACATTCTTCCAGAATATTCTCCTGCAATTTTGGTACATTTAACTCAGCAAAATGAACCTTATTTGAGTCTTCTTTCTCAGAGATTACCTTTTCTGGTTCAGGAGTAACAGTAATTGCCGGCAAGCTTGTTGCGTCGAATATTTTCCGCGTACTTTCTAACCGAGGCACACCTTCTGGAGTGCCAAAACTATTATCTTTCTCCAACACTGAGATTCCAGAAACTTCTAAAAGTGGGCAATCCTCTTGCATAATAGAGAGCTTCCTAGGGATAGGAATCTTTGAGCGCTTTTCTCTATTTTCAAAAAGATTTGGTGAAGAATGACTTCTGAACAAAACATTGTCATTAGACACTACTGACTCATTGAATAAACCTCCTTTCTTTACTTGAATGTCTGGTCTTTCAGTCTTGTATTTAAACTTTTTGGAGCTACTGGACTTTTTCGTTGATAGCAATCTCATTATTTGTTGTTTAGTGAAACCAGAGGAACATTCTGCTATGGTTTCATTATTTCTGTAATTGACTTGAGATATAATAGACATATTCAAGTTTTGTGTCGTGTTTTGGCGATCATAGGAACTAAATCGGCATGATATTAGGCTTTTTAGGAAATCGTCTTTCGGTCCTTGGTAGAATGGGGCAATGAGCATTGAACGAGACGGTGGTTTGACAAAAGACTGCACTCTTCTGCGCAAATTAAACTGATGTTTAGATATGTTGAGAGGAGTGAAGTTGTCAAATATAACTTGAGACTGCAGGTCTTTCCCCATCTTCAAATCTGAGAGATCAGGTAATGGTGGTATTTCTGAAAATTCCTTCAGAGATATTGACTGATCATAAGATGTTTCTGATGGCTGTAACAAAAGAAAAAAGAAATGGTTTAGCAAATATGAAAAGAAATAACATAGTTTTGACTCCAGTATTAAGGAGACATACTTATAATAAGACATGTAGTTACCAATTATTGTTACTTGAATCTCTTGTTTGAGCTTAGTAGTTTAACTTGCAATATAAATTGAAGAAGATTTTACATCAAACTATTTGGTATTTCTGATGGCAATACCGAAATATCTTGAGCTCAAAATAAAAAAATAATAGACACAAGGACTTTTACTACTATTTATTAAATATTACCTGAAGTCTAGCTTCTGCAGTCATCACCCTTTCCACAAGCACTCGCATTGCGGATACTATCTCCGCTAAGTTCTTTTTCCCGCCGTCTAAGTATTGATTGAATTTGTATATCTCATCACCAATCTCCGCATTCTTCAATATAAAACATATTGAAATAAGGAAAGCGCGGATTAGGTTGGGAAAACTTAATTTGTCATCTTTTGTGATGTTTTTGAGAATATACCTTTGTTCACTGTTCACTTGATTTTGTAGTTCTTTTGTACATATATCATCAGTTTTCGGATTATATTCTAGAGTATAAGAACTTTTTTCTGCTTCACCTGTTTGCCTCGCTATTAACATTTCACTACTGTTTCTGGTGTCTATACATTTTTGAAGAAACGGTTTCATTTTCATATCCCATTCGTCTTCTAAATGCATAATTGCCTTGTCTGTCTCCAGCAACCAATCGTCAAAGAACTTTGCTGGCTTGTGAACATCCTTTATTTTCAATATTTCTCTTTTTGTTTCATCATCAACATTGTGCGTTTTCAAATATCCATCAACAATATCATCTAAATATTTCTGTGCATTTAACTCTGCCATTTTATCCTCCATATCGACAATTTTCTTGCGGAACATTTCAGCAATCTTTTCCATTGCAGATCTTTTACATAAATAATTAGAGAACTTGTTGGACATAGACATTGTTTCTTTATCAATATTCTCAATAAAACCTTCTTTCTGTGATTTGTAGTCGTCAGTCATGCTATCATAGAGTTTTCGTTGTGAATCATTGATCATTTTCGTTTGTACGACTTTTTGGACAGCTAGTTGAGACATTTGGAATATTAGCATGGTCACTTTATAGCATCCAGGGTTCACTAAGTAGGAAGACATGACTGGAGACAGTAAACCTTTGTTGCTGTAGTCAGTGATGAAGTTAGAGAGCTCATTCCTGTACGCTCTCTCAGTCTTCGTGTCGTACAGCGGCCACGGCAATGTACTGCAGACCTGATTATCGATTATTGACACTAGGTAATATGATAGGTGATTAAACAAACTCTGAGTCGGTTTCTCCAAAGCATTCTCCTTGAATATCAATCTGCTAAGATCTGAAGGCATTTGCTGCAGCTTACTGAGTATGCCCACGTTCAAAATAGTCTCTTTCTTGAACGAAACAACAAGGTCTCTTTGCATCGTAATAGAAGCCATTTTGCACCGACTTTTCACATAGGTGCACTTATAAACTTGATATCTAGAGTGTTCACATCACTTTACACATTATGTTCAGTTTTAGTCCACATTTAAAAAGATTATTCAAGATCACCACGAATAACAACAAACCCGTACGCAATTTCCTCTGGGAGAAATTCAAATTGAAATGTCAAATTTTTCCGTTGACGCCAAGTAGTGTTGGGTAAAAATTGTCTATAAAAATTACGAGAAATCGTAATTTATAATAGCAATAACAGAGTTGGTGATAACGACTAATTCCTTTAAAATCAATGATATTCATTTTACATGTAAAATAGTTAACAGAAGTTAATTATTAATTACTATACTTTATTTAAAAAAAAAAAACAATTTTGAAACTACCACATATGCTACTACTCTAATACAAGAAAAATCTTTGATATCAATTGGTTTTACGCACTTTAGAATAAATAAATCCTATTTTTGAATTAAATAGCTTAGACACGGAGTTGTTATCAAAGTTTGTTACTAATAAAAGTTTAGTAAGTTATTAGTAAGTTTAATATTAATGGTAAGTCCATCACTATGAGACGTTTCGTTCTACGTGGTTTAAAATCTACATCGAAAAGGTTTGCGATAACTATTTTTTTTGTAATATTTAAAAATGAGAATTAGAACTAAATGTATTTATTAGTAACAAATAAATAAACATTAGGAATAAAACACTATTACAATTTTCAAAACCGTTAATAAAACCGTTTATAATCTGCTAATATTAGATACATTTTTTTCTGGTCGCGTGAACTGTCTTGTTCTTCTAAAGTGACACGAAACACATAACCTTAAAAACATTTCGTGTGCGGGGTAGCAAACAAAACTCACGTGTTTGTTTCTCCCCGAAAAATGAAAATAAATTGAAGTGAAATAATCAAAAATGGTGCGTAATATTTTTATTTGGTTTGATTTAAACCCGTGGAAGGCATGTGTGATAAAGTTTTGTGTTATTTCAGAGTAAATTGTATGTGTTGTACGAACACAGTGCGGGGTTCGCCCTGTTCAAAGTTGCCGAATTTGAGGAACTTGCTGCATTTTTGCCTCAAGTTGAAGAGTCTGTGACTGACTTGCAGCGATTCAACTCTGTTGTGACGCTGAGCGCATTCCAGCCATTTAAATCTGCTGTGGTAGCGTTGGAAAATATCAACGCTATCTCCGAAGGTTAGTATCCCGCGTGTTCATTGATAAAGCCTATACGACGTGCCTTTTTGGAATAAAATATTAGAACGTTTACTTGTTTGTACTAATATTCAAAAATGATACTCAAATTACTTACAATTTATCAAAAGTTATTGAGGTACTTGGTTAAGAATTTTATGGTAAAAATATGTGCAATAATTAAAATGTTGTGTTGCAACCATCAAAGTAATTTCTAAACTACTTTTAACTCATAATGATAATTTTATAATTCCCCTGTTATATGTTGGTATAATTATAAACAACATACCTACTTATAAACAATTTATTTTAAAGTAAGTACTAACATATTTTTTTTTATTAAGCATTTATTTCAGACCAAAAGCCCATAACATGTTAGTAAATGGTCTTAACCTGTTGTTAGTAATTTAATATAATATAAATAACTAAAACTAATACTACATTACAGTCTACATGTGCAGTCTAATCCAATGATCACATCCCATTTATCACACAACACAATTTATCATACAATTATGTTGTTCTTAATCTCAATAAAACAAAAAAGTACCTATATCATGTAGCAAGAAAACACCACAGGATTTTAACATAATAATTTCTGTTGAACAGGTATTGTACCTGAAGACTTGAACCTGTTCTTGGAGGGAGCACTTCCAAAGCGTAAGAAGCGCAGCAAATGTACCCTAGGCGTGTTGGACCCCAAATTGGGGGCTGCCATCAGCGAGGCTTTGGAGATCCCATGCTCTCACACTGGTGCTGTTCCGGAGATACTGAGAGGTTTGTACATCTAATATTACTCACTTTAATTTATTAACATGTTATGGCCCCACACATACTTCCGTAATGCTACTACTTAATATTATAAATGTGAATGTGTATGACAAAATGGATGACTGTTTGTAAGTCTTTCACACAAAACAGATGGATTTGGTTGAAGTTTGGTATGTAGATTAGTGATTATCAGCATACCATGACGTAATGCACTCTTTGATCTATTGCAAGTGTCTCCTGCACTTGTGGTAATAACAGCAGTGCTATAGTAAATGCAGTAGTATCCACACATGTACCTCAATCATAAGTGTAATGTGTATGAAATTATCTGCTACATTTTTACGCAAAGGAAAATTACATTTTGAAGTCCCGAGATAAATAAAATGTGCTAATTTTAACAGCTAGCTAACTTTCTTGCTGTTCCCTCTTGTCTCACACGTCATTTTTTTTTTTTTTAATATTAAATGTGTTTAAATAAACATTAATAGAAATCTATCTGCAATCGACCAACCAGACTTGCTCACTTTAAAACTCTTTAGTTATCAACTTTTCATTCAAAATAATCACGTTCTCATCGTCCACAGGTATCCGTCACCACTTCCATGCCCTCATCAAAGGGTTAACACTGAAGGCATGCAGTGTAGCGCAGCTCGGTTTAGGCCACTCATACTCCCGTGCCCGAGTCAAGTTCAACGTGCACCGAGTAGACAACATGATCATCCAATCTATAGCATTACTTGATCAACTTGATAAGGATATCAACACGTTTTCTATGAGGATCAGGTAAGAAAATACAAAATATGTAGAGGCTACCAAAATGACTGGTGAATGAATTTCTGCTGAAGATTTGATGGATTGGGCCTACAGTTATAATCTCTTTAATAAGTATCCTGGTCTAGTATTTATTGAACAACCGAGGTTGGGGACCCAAGGTCAAAAATTTACCGGGTCCGGTCTAGGGAAAGGTCCTTAAAATGATTTCTCTCACCCTTGGTATGGAAGAAATAATTTGAAAGGAGGAATGTATTGAAAGTTTAAGCTTTATAATAAAATTCGTCATCCCTTATTGTTTATTAAGATAAAATATTTACCTTTTTTTTTCTACAGAGAATGGTACTCCTACCATTTCCCGGAGCTGATCAACATTGTTCCAGAGAACCAGTTGTACACCAAGTGCGCAGAATTCATCAAGGACAGGAAATCATTGAGTGATGAGTCTGTGGAACCTTTGACTGAGATCCTCGGTGACTCGGAGAAGGCCCAGGCTATTATTGATGCATCCAAAATGTCCATGGGTATGGACATCTCTCCTGTAGACCTGATTAATATTCAGATGTTCGCTGGCAGAGTGGTGGGACTTAGCAATTACAGGTAAGTTTACTTTGTATTTAGCTATTATTCAAATTGTATGTTGTTCTATGGAGAGCCTGTGGCAAAACTCTTATAAAATTAGGTAGATTCCTCTGTCATAACAATAAAATTACTTATAAAACCCTAAAAATAAGTGTGCTAATTGACTGTAAACTGTCGAAAATTAAACCCAACAGTAACTTCGATTCAAACACGAAACAACCCATGTGATTAAAGTCGTTGTATATTTGTAAACAATTACATAAGAAATTGTATATTTGTAAACGCACCCACGACCCAGGAGAAAATTAAAATGTGGCGCAATATTTATAAAAAAAACATATTCTAGAAATCTGTAATCAGTAGGCCAGCTGTGTTAACAATAAATATTCAACTTTTACTTAAAGCTACATTTTGATTACAGAAAGCAAATAGCGGAGTACCTGCACACTAAGATGGAGTCAGTGGCTCCGAATCTGACGACGCTGGTCGGAGACCAGGTAGGCGCGCGCCTCATTTCCAAGGCCGGTTCCCTGACCAGCCTCGCCAAGTATCCAGCCTCCACACTGCAGATATTGGGTATGTTGTACACTACTCACACTTATTATCTAACTAGCTTCCGCCCGCGGCATCGCCCGCGTAGTATGTTGATAAAAAGTAGCCTATGTCCTATTCCGGAGTGTATCCTATGCCTGTGCCAAATTTCATCCAGGTCCGTAAAGCCGTTTTGGCGTCATTGAGTAACAAACCTCCAAACATCGTAACTTTCGCATTTTCAATATTAGTAAGATGGCAGTCTGTCAATCTTTCATTAGATTTTCTAGTTTAAATTTTCGTTGGTGCGCTGGATGGGCAACTGGTTGCCGCTCAACGTGTCGCGGTTTCGATTCGTGCACGGAACAACTCTTTGTGTGATCCACAAACTGTTGTTCCAAGTGTGTGTGAAATTGTATGTTTGTTAACGCATCCACGACACAGGAGAAAAATCCAACGTTTTTTTTAAAGTAATAAAATGAAGGACTAACAGACGGGTTTAGTCTGACTTTCTAGTGTCTGTACTTAATAATGTCCTCGCTTTATACTTGTGTATTCTTATTAAATTAATAAGATTTACTTAGTAGTGGGTAGTTCAGTTTTCAAATAATGTATTTACGTAAATACTGTGATTTTAATGGACGTAACATACCTAATAAACATTTTTTATCATATCAGGTGCTGAGAAAGCTCTGTTCCGTGCTCTGAAGACTCGCTCGAACACTCCTAAGTATGGTCTGCTGTACCACTCGACGTTCATCGGTCGCGCAGGCCTAAAGAACAAGGGTCGTATCAGTCGATACCTCGCCAACAAGTGCTCCATCGCATCCAGGATCGACTGCTTCTCTGGTAAGAAGATGCCATTATTTATTTGTGTTTCTCTTTTTTTATGGTAAAGGTCGGCAAACGAGTCTTGTCTTACCTGATGTTAAGCAAGCAACGCTGCCCATGGACACACGTAACGACAGAGGAGTTACGATTGCTGATGTTTTGCGGATTAGAGATTTGGAGATTTTGGGGTTGGGGAGGCTTTGGGGGAGGGGAAGGATTGGGCTTTCCGGTAACCTCACGCACACGGCGAAACACAACGTTATGGATGTTTCACGTTTTCTGTGAGACCGTCGTATCACTCCAGGCGAGCCATCCGTGCCGAAGCTTGGCTCTCCCACGCTTAGTCTCAGTTTATTAACAAAGAAAAAGAAGAAGTCGTTCATATCAATAAACCTTTAGTCAAATACATTTTTATTCCTTTTTCAGAAATCCAATCGTCTGTATTTGGTGAGAAACTCCGTCAGCAAGTTGAAGATCGACTAAAGTTCTATGAGACGGGCGACATTCCTAAGAAGAACATTGAAGTAATGAAGGAAGCGCTAGATGAACTGCAACAAGCTGTTGACGCTGAGGCCAGTGCTAAGAAGAAAAAGAAGAAGAAGAAGAAGAAAGAGAAAGATGAAGAACAACCAATGGATGAGGATTAATTAAGTAATAGAGTTTTTATTAAGGAATGTTGACAATCGTTCAGGGTACAGTAGTTTCTCTATATTTTAAGAACAGCCGTTTTATTATTTTTTTAAAAATGTTGCCCTACACTTTGATTTTCTCCTGTGTCGTGGAACGTGTTACAAACAGAACAAATTTTTTCACTTATCTGACGAAAGCACCCCATAATAAATAACCGAATCAATATTTAGTTTGCTAACCAGTTTTTCTGTAATATGATACTTGGTATCCTCATGAACGATCGTGAACGATATTGTTCTAGTGTAAGTCATAGTGATAGTTATATCTTACAATTTTGTATCGATGTAACAGACACATCAATATTTTTTCAAATATTAAATTACTTTTAAGTTGAAAGATGTTTAATTGCTAACCGAACCGATATGACCTTCAAACCTTCAAGAAACGAGCGTACTCCTTAGAGGGCCGGCAACGCATCTGTGACTCCTCTGGTGTTGCGGGTGTCCTAGGGCGGCGCCGATCACTTACCATTAGGTGATCCGTCTGCTCGTTTGCCTCCTATTCCATAAAAAAAACCTCGGTTTCGTAGGCATGCGACCTCATTTCCCGCTATAATGATTAAATAAATAATGTTATTATCCATAAAAACCTTTCTATTCAATTACTCTTATCTATTTTAAAAAACGCATCAATATCCTTTGCGTAGTTTTAAAGATTAAAGCATGCATAGGGAAATAGGGACAGAGAAAGCGACTTTGTTTTATACTATTGTAGTGATAAGGATATTTTATTACAAATTTTGGTATAAGCTTGTTATAGACTCAAGTGATATTTACTGTGTTGCTATAGGCCGTTACTATTAGCGTGATGTTTTAAATTTTCACAAAGAGAAGAATATTAAAAAATTAATTTATTGCTCGCTGAAGGTCAAATTCTAATCATTCATTTCAATTAAACTTTATAGGCACTTTTGAACATTAAATAATATCAAAAGTTAGTGTTAATCTTTCGTTCAGTCTTCTAGTGGAGCTATTTGCGCGTTCCAGAGTTTAGCTTCTATGGAGAGGAACGAGCAAGAAACTCCTTGGTTAACTCCATTGATATTATAAGTAAAAAGGTGTTGATAGGTTTCAAGGGCTCAGCAAGTGATACATTAAAATGTAGCTAAAAAGCCACACTTTCATATTTGTCTCTTTTTCATTCGCGATTATTGAATCATGCCATCCCACTTTAACGCGCTTTATTCATGTGTGCATAAGTGTTTTTTTTTTGTAAGGGGAAATCATCAAATGACTTCTCCCGCCCAGGGTCGGACGGGAGGGAGTGTCAGACTCTTACTGACTAAAAACCCCCTGTTCCTTCTCCTGCTCCGTGCCGAGGTCGCGGTACCTCATTGCGCTTACCCCGCAACCCCGGCTGAAGTGTGCATAAGTGTGTCGTTTTGAAAATCGAATGTTGTTTATGTCATGTAGCTTGTAACCTATCTAGACCATTTTACTTATAATATCATTGGTTAACTCTCATGTAAGGGACGGCTCGACTAAATAGGCTCAAGTGAATAGGCTGCTTATGCGGTCAGGTAGGCGTGCTATATCGTAGGTTGCATCATGGCTTACCATCAGGCAAGGTCAACAACAAACGCACACATCGCAATTGAAAACAAAAAAAGGTTTTTTTTTTTCAGTTTGAACGAGAACGTTCAAAAAACTAAACCAGTGTAGATTGAAAAAAACAACATTAATTAGTTAGGTTTAGGCGCTACATAAAATGATTTCAAAATTATTTAATTACTGACCTAAAAGTAGGTATGTTATTTATTAAAAATCATTAAAACTGTATTGCTATGCATTTTGCACAAGACTTCCTTTATTTCTGATCTAACAAATAAAAAAACAAAGTATTAATAAAAAACATTCTTTAACATATCTAAAACACATAAAAATAAACCACGTACTCTATACATTAAAGTACATTTTACAGTAAGCAACTAACATTTTATAATGTGACTATCAAAAGCTAAGCTTAGCTGCTAAAATAATAATAGGCAGTTCACAAGACTGATATGTTTATTCAACAGAGACTCCATAGTAATGATGTCTCATTTTTCTGCAAGATAGTAGCTATCTAATATCCTAGCCGGCCGTGAGTAATTTGAGCTTCACTTTGTAACAAGCTTTGTTCAGAAGTGGATATTTTTATAATCTGAATATATCGTACTTACTTGTTTTTTACAAACAGTTTACAATGAAATATGAATTTAATAAATAGTGTAAAACATAGTGAATAGAAACATAAGGAGTGAGCATAAAAAACATATTTTAAAATTCAATTTAACAAGCTATTTGGACATATCAAACAACAACAAACTTTGCCAAAATAAAAGGCAATTCAGTGTTCAAATCTTTCCAGCATCCTTATGTTACTTTCCACCAAGTTCCACGACAAACTAGCTGGTATAATTCTCACTAAATCCTTGGATCAGTATCACCCAATTTGACCATTCTTTCAGACACCTCCCAAACCTTCTTAGCCCTACTCATATTACTTACTGAACTCGATAAGGAACTTTCTTTACAATCAGAAAAATATTTCCCAGAAACCTTTTCCAACTCCTCATCAACCGCTAGCATCACAGTAGTCTGGCATCCTTGCTTCGGCGTCTTAAAGAAGAACTTAATGATAGGGAACAGCATCCAGTTCAATGGAGGTGGAACTGAGCTCCAAATACCAGTTTCTATTAATCCTGGATGAAGACAGTTCACAGTCACTCCAGTACCTTCTAATCTTCGCGCTAATTCTCTTGTGAAAAGTATGTTAGCTTCCTTAGAAGCGTAGTAAAGGTATCCTGGTATGGTGTCAACGGGGTTTGGGTTGTCAATGTTAAATGATGCGAGACGGTACAGCGATGAAGCAACCACAACTATTCTGGACGGAGCGCTTTTCTTTAGTAGGTCTATCAGAAGATGGGTGAGAAGAAAAGGTCCATAATGGTTGGTTTCCATGGTCATCTCAATGTCGTCTACTGTTTTTCTCTTCTTGAATGTGTCTGCGTACCCTGCGTTGTGGACTAGGACGTCTAGTTTTGGTTCGGTCTTGTTGATGTCTGCTGCAAATTCGCGAATGGAGGCGAAGGAGCTGAGGTCCAGTTTTTTGACCACAACTTGCGTGTTCTTCGTCGAGTCGATGATTTCGGCTGAAAGATGAGAATGTTGATATTAGTAGGTATCTACTTATCCATTGTTCGCAATGGTTTGTTGGTTTTTATTCATTTCTTTATTATAAGTATAGGAGAGCCGTTAAAAATAACGCAATACCTGAGTATTCTTATATCTGTGACTCGACTTAACATTGAAAAGCAAATGCAAAGAAACAAATCAAAATTACCTTTGACTTTCTCAGCAGCCTCCATATTCCTGCACGCCATGATAACCCTGGCTCCTCTCTTGGCCAGATCTCTTGCAGTCTCCTTCCCAATGCCACCAGTACATCCAGTAACAATCACGGTCTTTCCGTCCATTCTAGTGGTCTTTCGGAATCTTCCACAGGTATATTTGGCGAACAGTCTGATCGCGAATATGACTCCGAAAAGACCAAGGATCGCAAATACTGTAGCGACGATCAGAACGGGAAAGACCCAGTAGAGGTAGCTTGCTTTCCAAGCTTCTGCTACAATCATCTGGAAGAAAATGGCAAATTAAGCAGGCATTAGGATGAATAGAATAATCTGTTGGTGGATGCTAGGAGATTTACGAAGAAGGTTTATTATTGAGCACGCTTGTCAATCATGGTACCCTGTAAATCATTTGCAATTTCGAAATCTGGCAAGACTCTACCAATGTATCATTCTGACTTATTTAAAAAGACTTTGGTCAGCGAGGTCACTTAGGCATACGCTGATAATGAATGCTTGGGGAAGTTATAAGAGGGCGCTCTAGACGGACGCCGGATGTACAGATAGAGGATTACCTCTATCGTCGCTAAAATAAGGGTCAAATTAAAGGCAACTTCAAAGATTGACAAGCGTTTACGAGGAAGGAAGCGTCAGACCGCCGTATGCTAGAATCGTGACGTCTGGCCTTCACATGTGCCTGTCTACCCCAATATGATACAGATATGGCGTCAGCACTAGCACTACCTAGGTATAAAATATTTTCACTGAATTCAAACTACATAGTTTGTTTATGGGAACAAGAACATATCTGTTACTTAGGTTTTTGAAGGTCATAACGAATAACTGACAGTATCAATTTGTATTTAGAACATGTACATTCGGCCATCAGATACCGCGTAAGACTTCGTGCAGTGACTTTAAATTATATTATGCATATCTATTTATTTATGTGTAAAGAATCGTGTTTGTTTCTTCCTTTTTCTTTCCCCTTTCATCCTGTTCTAGGACTCTGTGTCCTTGCTTCGCACCAACCGCTAGAATTCTCTGCACTGCCCTATGGTTGACTGTTAGAGAATGCCTTAAGGCATTAAGTCCGCCATTCACACTGTTTTGTATGAAGAAGAAATAAATAAATAAATATATCATATGTCCTGGTTGTTATTTTACCAACACATTGTAGAACAACATCAAGAAACAAATGACAACAATATAATTCAAAGGTACGGTTTGTGTCCCTTTTCATTTAGATTAAAGTTAACTACTTATTCATTTTCATCACCTGAGACGAATTCGTTAAAATTTTCCTTAATTCTTTTAAGCTTCGGCTCCTCTTACGCCTCCCAAATGACACTGGGACCCTGTTATCACGTGATTGGTAACGAAATTTAATACAAATGTACGGTTGGTGCAGTGACTGAACTTTCGCGGTTTCGATTTACCAAAAAATTACCATGTGCGATCCAAAAAAGTTATTTAGAATCTGGATACCTACAGCAAAACACAAGACAAAATCATAGGAAGGGAATTCATGATTCAATGTTGAAAAAATCTTTGTTTTATTGGGACAAGCCCGCCGCAACCATCCAAAACCGCTGCAACTCCTGTTAGCCAGGATCTACTTACAGTAAATACAACCATGAAAGCACCGGAACATTGAAGTCCGGCGCGTGCCAGAAACATGAATAACTGACTTGGATCCCGCAACGAAATAAATCAGAAGATATTATTTGAGGAGAAGAAAAAACGAAATATGTAGTTTCCACTTCCCTCGGTAAATTTAATGCAGGAGACAAAATGAGTTAGGCCTTAAAGCCACAGAAGGTACTGTATAACTCGGAGAAGCCCAGTCACTAAGTACCATGGAAAATTTTGTACAGTTATTGTAATTGGACCTATGTGTGAGCTGCTATAGTTGTTTCCAATAAAGGTATGACAAAAACGCCTAAACGCACGAAAATTTGTTCTACATTCCACAAGGTCCGTAAAATACCTTTTTTTATTTTTTTTATTTTTTATATGTAATAGGTCGGCATACGAGCAGACGGATTACCTGATGGTAAGCAATCAGCGCCGCCCATGGACACTCGCAACGGAGGAGTTACGAGTGCGTTGCCGACCTTTAAGAGATTAGGGATTTGGAGATTTAGGGATTGAGGAGGGATTGGGGAAGGGGAAGGATTGGGCCTCCGGTAACCTCACTCACACGGCGAAAAACAACGCAGTGGTTATTTCACGCCGGTTTTCTGTGAGGCCGTGGTATCACTCCGGTCGAGCCGACCCATTCGTGCCGAAGCATGGCTCTCCCACACTTGCTCTCACACACTACACTATACCTGATGATTTCCGCTGTCGAACATACACCATGGGGAGTCAACAAGTTTAAATGAAAACAATTTGCTTTTAAAGTTGCCATGACAAAGGACAAAATCCAAAAAAATGCAACCTAACACTAATACTTGTAAACGAATAATGTTAACCCGAATTCAATTCACGTAGGTAGGTATTTATAAGTAGTAGATACCACTGATTGAATTTCGTAATTAATTCATTGCAAATCGCATTGTTTTAAATAGCTCTAGGTTCCAGTGTCAGTAGAGTGAAGGACGAGGCATATATATATTTGATGTCACGGCTTATTTGTTGGTCCAGGTTACACAACATGCTTGTTACGGAGGGCCAAGCCGTGTGTATAATAAGCAAGTATTTTTGTCGCCAAGCCAGGTAAGAAGAAACTTGGCAAGTACTAATGTGACTTTTTCCAAGTTAAGTAGATGTACTTTCCATGATTATTTAGACACCACTGACAAACGGTGAAGGAAAACATCGTGAGGAAACCTGGATTTATAATTTCTAATTATACGTATGAAATCGACAATTCGCCTTGAGCAAGCGTGATGATTAATGCTCAAAACCTTCTCCCTGTGAGAAGAGGCCTTTGCTTAAATATGGGCCCTTATAGGCTGATAATATGATGGCTTACTCTTTACAGGGTATGAAAAGCATGATGGGAATAAAGTTACATTCTGAGAGAGTCAAATTCAATACTTTTATTGACATGTCAAAAATGAAACTGTTCTATGAATTTTGTATGAAAAAACATAAATGACGTTATATTTTTGGGTCAAACAGCATACTTTTTTCTTAAAATAATGTAGTTATCAAATAAAAATCTACACATCCACACTAGACACGTTATGACGTTACTACATCCATATATGAATATATGTATAAGTACGGTACATACATATACAAACAAAAACAGTACGATTTTCAATTTTTGACTGTGTATGTGTTTGTTCCGGTTAATCTTTGAAATAGCTGGACCGAATTTGAATAGACTTTTATAGATAAAAAGCTGATGTAACTTAGACTCCTTTCAATATTATTTAATAGTGTTAATTAAAAACCGATCTCCTAATAGTTTTAAATCGTTTATTAATATCCATTGGCCATTAGATTATGATTATTTTTAACATCGGCCATTACAATAAAATTTGATTGTATTTTTAACAACGTTAAGTAAGACTCCGATAGCCACCATTATAGATTTCTATGACATTTGGTGTCTATGAGAGGTTACGACTTACATAATAATATATGAGTATGCGTGTAGGTTTGTCTTCAACATATTTCTAAAACCGGTTGACAAAAGGAGGTTTGATACACGTAATCTTAGCTGTGGGCATTTCCGAATTAACCAACCAGATTAACTTCATTCATTAATTTCTCTAAATAAGCGGTTTTTGGTAGGTTTGTTTATTAACTTGGCTTTACCCGCATGGGCGGTAGAAAATTTCTCTCGATGCAATCCCAATTGGCCAGGATTACACCTCCGGTAATCTGACTCGCACGGCGAAACTCAACGCTGTGGTTGTTTCACGCCGGTTTTCTATGAGGTCGTGGTATCACTCCGGTCGAGCCGACCCATCCGTGCCGAAGCATGGCTCTCACACACTTGAATATTGTGTTTCTTTTTATGATATTGATGGTTAACGACGCACCTGTACTCTAGTGTCAATGACCTTTCAACAAAAACTACGTGCGTACATTGAGTTGAGACACGCTGTATTTTTGCCATAGCTACGCAAGCATCATTTGGTACCTACATATAAAAATATACTTTACTACTAACGTTGCTATGTCTATTTTTGATTGCATGTTGTTCTTTTATATTATAGAAGGTGTTTTATTTAATTGTTTTTCTCTACAAGTTTATAAATGAAACTACACACGCGAAATGTTTTCAATTACTTAGATGAACCTTTAGAATCAGCCGTGTGATGATTGTGGATGCAATGTCAATAATGTGCCTATGATCTCCGGCCACCGTAACCTCAGGTCTAAGGACGGCGAGTAAGGGTAACTCGTCGACCGACCAGAACCAGACCCGAGCGTACGGCGCGTATTGTTCCTCGCGCGCCTCAAAGAGCCAATAGACCACTACAGACGGGGCCCTGTAGGTCTGATGTTCAGCCGGGGTTGCGGGGCAAGTGCAATAAGGCACCGTGTTCTCGGTATAAAGCAGGAGCAGGAACAGATTGGTTTATTGGACTGTAAGAGTCTGACACTCTGTCTCGCCCACCCAGGGTGCAGAAAAGACATTGCATGATTTGCCCCTTTGTTCTTACTCCGTGATTTCTACTTTCTAAAAGAAACCGTTTTAGATAATTTCACTGTTAATATTGCTGAGATTCTTTATGTTAAATTGATCACAAATTGGATTACCGAGCATGGGACGCAGCGTTCAATTCCTAGCGGCCATTTTCCATTGGAATTTAAATTTATTCGTTTTTCTATTTGATGAAAAAAAAAATAAAAAAAAATATCTTTCAACTGGCAACTGGCAACAATTACCAGCCCTGTGATAATTTCTTGTGCTAACATTTGAATAGAAAGAGAAAGTAATTTGAAAGACATTCGTTGGTCACTTTTGCTTGCGTACGCGCACAGATACGTGCTAAGGAAAAAAAGGAGAACCATGCTACGGTACGAACTACGAATGTGCCGACTCGACCGTATTGATACAACGGCCTTTTTAGCCTTCCCAAAACCTCTATAACTCCTGTAAGCCAGAATCTACAGTAGATAGAACCATGAAAACACCGAAACACTCAAGTCCGTTGCGTTCCAGTTAGATGAATACTGTCTTGGATTTCACAACGAAATAAATAAGAAAACATTATTTGAGAAGCAATATTTTTTCTTCTACAAAAATAGCTACCACGGCCGTGTGAGTGAGGTTATACCGGAGGCCCAATATTTTCCCTCCCGCAATCCTTAATGGTCGGCAACGCACTCGTAACTCCTCTGTTGTTGCGGCTGTCCATGGGAGGCGCTGATTGCTTACCATCAGATCCTGCTAGTTTGCCGTTCTATTACATAAAAAATGTACCTATTCTAGTCTTAAAGTGATGATATTCACAACTATAAGACTTTTATTGAGAAGGGAAAGTAGCAAATGACTGTCCTCGTCCTAAGTGGCATGGTGAAGAGTCAGGCTCTTACTACTTGACTAAAAACCATCGTTCCTTTTTTTTTGTTATAGATCGTCAAACAAGCAAACGGATTACCTGATGACACCCACAACGGAGGAGTTACGAGTCCGTTGCCGACCTTTTAGGGATTAGGGTTTTGGAGATTTAGGGATTGAGGAGCGATCGGGGGAGATGAAGCATTGGGCCTCCGGTAACCTCATGCACACGGCGAAACACAACGCTGTGGTTGTTTCACGCCCGTTTTCTGTGAGGCCGTGGTATCACTCCGGTCGAACCGATCCATTCGTGCCAAAGTTTGGCTCTCCCACACTTAAACTCCTTCTCCTTCTCCTGGCCAAGGTCGTGGTACATTATTACGCTTGCTTCCGAAACTGGCTGAACCACTATCTAACTCCACTAGAGTGTAAACAGAGTAATTTGAATTTTTTTAAACTACTCTTTTATTAATGATCATTATAACATTGAGTTAATAATAATTAACAACTAATTACAAGTTGTACTTAAGTAATTACTGTCTAGGGAAAGCGTAGTTTGATCTCTAAAGTCATCAGTGCAAAGAATAATTTACATTCATTTTATTTTTGAGATTTATAATTATGAAATCGTTGTAAGTGGCACTGACTAGTGATAAGTTTTTTTTTCATAGATGCAACTAAATAGTTTTTTTTATGTAATAGCTCGGCAAACGGGCAGACGGATTACCTGATGGTAAGCAATCAGCGCCGCCCATGGGGACTCGCAACGGAGGAGTTACGAGTGCGTTGCCGACCTTTTAGGGATTAGGGATTTGGAGATTTAGGGATTGAGGAGGGATTGGGGAAGGGGAAGGATTGGGCCTCCGGTAACCTCATTCACACGGCGAAACACAACGCAGTGGTTATTTCATGCCGGTTTTCTGTGAGGCCGTGGTATCACTCCGGTCGAGCCGACCCATTCGTGCCGAAGCATGGCTCTCCCACACTTAAATTTAGAATAACGTAATGGTCACATGGTTAAAGAAAAAAGTAGTGCGAGTTGCCTGTCGACCGAAAAAAAATAAAGTTTTCTGTAAAACGAAATGCTATCGTGTTATTTTTTGTAATTAGGCCAAAAAAACAGTTTTTTACATGTCAATATTATTTAAAATAGAATCTAGATGAAGCCAATCATTGCCACCTGACTCCGAAAACAAATACTGAAACAAACTATAAAAATGTAAGTATTTCATATGATAATTATAAGGTCTATACCTATCAGATTTTTAAGTAACTTTGTCAAAATTTTCGCGGATTTTTTAAAATAACAAAATTGCCATGGTTGGTTGCCCATTATTTTCTCTTCCCCAATACCTCCGTCACTCCATCACTTTATTCCCAAAACCCCTTATTGCCAAATACGGCAATGGACTTGCAACTTCTTGATGGGCAGCGCCGATTGCTTACCATCAGGTAATCCGTCTGTTCGTTTGCCGACCTATCCTATAAAAACAAGCATTGAATGACTCAGAATACGGCGCTCTATTACTTATTACTTTCTTCGAAATGATGCGATTTCTTTTTATAGTAAGTATAAGGTTAGCAAGCGACCAGACGGATTCCCTGATGGTAAGCAATCAGCGCCGCCCATGGACACCCGCAGCACCAAAAGGAGTTACGAGTGCGTTGCCGGTATTTTAGGGATAAGGGATTCGGATGTTTAAGAATTGGAAAGGGTGAACCTGAAGGGTAAGCTCCAACTGGTTCATTTGATATATGTAATAATAAGCATATCTATGCCGTTATTCAGAAAAAAAAACAACTAAATGACCTCTTTTAAGATAGTGTTTAACATTTTTTTAAGCATTATCAATGAAATTAAAAACAACAAACCTTATTATTTTTTTCACTATATTTAATTTAATTAAGTACATGATTATAGGTAAGTTGTAGAATTGGAAAGAAAGCGGTACCAAGCGCGGCTCTACTAGCTTAGAAACTCCATAATCAGTGGGTCATTGGATTACTTACATAAAGAATGATTGGATTACCTAACCATAAGATATTACCATAACGAAAACGGTAAAACATTAAAATAACGGGTCATAAGAAACGTCTAGTACATGCTAAAACCAGGGTTACATGCTGTTGCAAGTGCAATAATACTTAGTATACCACGCCCTGGACCTGGAGCAGATGAAGGAAAGGGGTGGTTTTTAGTCAGCAAGAATCTGACACTAACTCACGCCTTACGCAGGGCGAGAGAGAGAGAGAGACATTATTTAAAGATTTACCCCCGCAAAAAAATCTACTAACGAAAATGATGTTTTTGCACCCTCGAGGATAGAACCCAGCTTTGAAGCATGAACGGAAATGAACAGGTTGACATACATTTTTATAACGAAGTCGTATTAAGTAACAAAATCAATTAATACAACTGAAATATCAATCTCTCAGTTTATATACAAAAAAAAAACATTTACTAAAATCGAAATATTTAAATAAAATACACCAAAATCACTTGGTGACCTAGTTGTAACCATTCGTAAACTATAGTAAAAGCTAAAAAAATATATAGGTAACTACATAAATAAATAAATAAAGTTTTACTAACCTTTTATCTTAAATGTAACGTCTCTGCCTACACGTAAACACTGAACAAGCGTGCGTATTGACCTGATGTTGAACTACTACTGACAAACTGCCTTTCGAAATTTGTTAGAGAATGCTTAATGGTTGTAAAGCCCGCGACACAGCGCTTGCTATTTATCGCATAGCTATACATAAATGTTAGCTGGCGACACTAATACATCTATACATATATAATATTTTTTTTTTATGTTTTAGGTCGGCATACGAGGCCGGGGTTGCGGGTTAAGCGCAATGAGTCACCGCGGCCTCGGCCCAGAGCAGGAGAAGGAACGAGGGGTTTAGGAGGGAGGCAACGCAACTGCAATTCCTCTGTATTGCGGGTGCCCATGGGCAGCGTTGAATGCACCATAAGAAGATCCGTATGCCCATTTGTTAGCGTATAACAAAAAAATAACGCTAGCTATAAAACCGCTTTAAGTGTATTCATTCCTTAGACAACAGATTAAGAAAACCAAAACGTTACATTTAATTTTGTGATCATCAAATACACATCACGCCATAAACTTGAGGGGGAATGACAGAAACTATTGATGCCTACTTCAAGTGACATTACCTACCTTCGTTATCTTGATTATCAGCCCGTTTCCACGTACTGCTGGACACAGACAGGTCCCTTTAACAGCACGCCCATAGCTATGTTCTCAGCTGCAAACATCATTTATTGACATCCCTAGGCTAGCTTGTTTTTGTGAAGGGAAAATCATCGAATTGCCTCTCTCGCCTACGGCGGGGTAAGATGGATTGTCAAAGTCTTACTGACTGAAGACGGCCCCGTTCCTTCTCCTGCTCTAGGCCGAGGCCGCGGTAACTGAGGGCGCCCTATATAAAACCTCCTAAAACGTGGTCTCCACTCGAGAACACGTCTACCCCAACGGTCATCGATTCTCCAACAAATGGGACCCGTACAGAGCCACTTTAGTTTGCTAATAAGATAGGATATAGCGTAATATTATAAAGGTGAAGACTTTGTTTGTTTGAACGCGTTAATCTTCGGAATTACTGGTTCGAGTTGAACGATTATTTTGTGTTTATTAGTCCATTTATCAAGGCTATAGGGTATTAAACATCACGCTAAGTACGGTCTGTAGGAGCAGTGTTTCGGGTGGAACCGCGCGAGAGTAGCTCTTTTCTAGTAGTAGTATTATAGAAAGTAAAATTTGTAAGTTTGTATGTTTGTAAGTTTGTAATCTTTGGAACCGCTGGTCGGATTTCCAAAATACTTTCACTGATAGATAGCTACAATTTCCACGAGTGCTACAGGCTATAAAACATCACGCTACGATTAAATGAAGCCGAGAAGCGGGTGAAACCGCGCGGCAGTAGCTAGTGTATTATACATATAGAAAATGAGTCTTAATTGTTAAGTTGTTCTTGGTCAGTCGTACGAACAATTTTCTACCTTCTAAGTTCATAGGGAAGTATTTATATTTCTAAGTAAGTAACCTAAAGTAGGAACGTAGATATTACCTATTCAATTTCTTCGGGTTTTATTACGTGCTCGGGCGGACAAAATATCTATATTATCTCAGCTGTCACAGAGCTTCTCAGCCTTCCCTTTGCCGATTACTACTGGCGCGATGATCGCTTAATTACTATGCATAGGTACCTATATACTTAGATATAAATAATACATGTATTTATGTTCCTACAATTTTTAAATCTCTGACCAGAAGATCACCCATGAATACATGATAATTTAATTAATATAAATAACTAGCTTCCGCACGCGGCTTTGCCCGCGTGGTACGTTGATAAAAAGCCTCTGTCCTATTCCGGATTGTGTCCTATGCCTGTGCCAAATTTCATGCAGATCTGTCCAGCCGTTTTGGCGTGATTGAGTAACAAACATGCATACATCGTAACTTTCGCATTATAATACTATTAAGATATTGCATGTCGGTGTACCTACCTTATATTTTCTGTAGCTTAAACAGAAAAGGGCTATTTCAAGAAGTAAATACTAAGTTAAAAGTGTAAATAATAAACGACAACACTTGTGCAAATGGTTCTTAGTACCTACAAGCTGACTCAGCCAACAAAACAAAGCGTAGGTACTTATGTAGGTACAATCGACAACGGAAGTGTCATAATATAATTAGTATTTGAAATAAAAGTGCTGACGTAGAGATGTATGTATGTAGTTGCATTTTGCCCCGTAAGTAATTTTATTTGTTAATTAAAATATGCAGTTTTTTAATTTAATTTTGTAATTGTTATGGCTTGAGAATTAAAAGGGCATGGACCTTCAATGATCAGCTTTAGCGTATTATTATGCAGTTTTCATGTTAATTGAACGAGCTGATAGCACCTATTCAGCAGAGTTGTCAGAAGTAAGGTAGTATTATAGTCAAAAGGAAACTCGAATAATTGTCAGGCCAACCGATGCTACGGAGCATGATGAGGCATTACACTAATATAAAATTACATTATATTAATTAAAACTAGGTCATGTGTTCAGTGACGTCAAAGCCTCAAAGAATTCAAATAAAATGTTTTTTTTTTTTCTTTTTGTCAGGGGACAATCATCAAATGACTTCTCCTGCCCAGGGTTAGGCGAGAGATAATGACTAAACCTCTACCCCCGTTCCTTCTCCTGCTCTGGGCCGAGGCCCGGTGACTCATTGCGCTTAAACCGCAACCCCGGCTGAAAATGGAGCCCTCTCACCCGAGGAAGACTGTTACTGACTGGTTGGTTTTACCAACCCCGAGTGCACCCTTTCGCCGGGACACTTACGCTACTGGATTGGTGAAGGAATTGACATTTTCTCATCACAGAATCCCCAATCCTCAAGTCCTTAACAGCAACAGCCGGCAACGCACTCATAACTCCTTTAGTGTTGTGGGTGTCAAATTGCGACACCAATTGTTTATCATCGGACGGATTCCCATCCGTCTATTTGTTTATCATATTTACTTATATATAAAAGAAAGTGTTAACCCAATCGTACACATAAAGTTAGGTACTATTGATATCAAAATCTACAGACACTTTCCCTAATTTACTCTCTAAAGCTATCCACAATTAACACTTCACCGTCAAATTGACATAAAAAAATCAATTAACTTTTGTGTACGATTGTACCTTCCATACAAATACACCAGCAAATAAAGGTAAACTTATCTAAGAAACTACAATAAACTACCAACTGTATTATAAAGGTATTAAAGTTAAGAATTGCGTACGAAAATATCTAAGATTGGTATATGTTATAAGTACAGCTGTGAGAATAAAACGAAACCTGTCATCTCATCGTGGCAAACTCATTGTGAAAACGCAAATAGTTTGTAGAAAGTGACGTTTCGAACCAAGATGGCGGACGCTTGTCAACTTATTTGTCAGGTGACTGTAGATGAAGTACCTACCTAGAAAGTAAAATAAAATAAGAATACGGTAAAAAGGAATACCTAAGTATTTTTAAGGTTTAAAACTTTAGTTTTCAAGTTTGAAAAGAGAGACCCAATCCATTCCCTTCCACAATCCGTCCCCAATTCCTAAGTCTCCGGAACCTAACCCAAAAGGTCGGCAACGTACCGTAAGTAACAAGGCCGATTGCTTACCATCAGGTAATCCGTACGATCACAAAAAATGAGGTTATCAGCGACTTAAACCTCACCCTTCCCTCGCCTCGCCCGCAATTCAAAGGTTTTATTCCCGCCAAAAGTCTATAGTATAGGGTATGTCCAGTACGCCTACCAAGACGTGTTGAAGCGTGAATCTTTCGGGCGCGAGAAAGAGGGACGGAGCTATAAAAGGTGTATAGCTCCATCCCTTTTTGTCGCCCGGACGGCCGGACGTATTCTTAACATCAGCCCATCAGGTGCTCCGTCAGCTCGTTTGCCTTCTAATTACATACATAAAAAATATCTACTCCCCCCCCCCCCTCTTCATCCTTAAATCCCTAATCACACACACTAGAGCCCGGCAACGCACTTGTAGTAGCTCCTTTTGTTTTACGAGTGTCCATGGGCGGCGCTGATTGCTTACCATCAGATAATCCATCAGCTCGTTTGCCGACCTATACCATAAAAACCAGTTAGGAACACTACACAGAAACCTTTTGTCTCCAAACGCAATAGAAAGCACAATTTCTATGCAACTACAGTTACAAATATGACCATTTTACAAAGACACGATGTAACTGCACATTTAATACGAAGTTCTATAGAGGATTGAGATGAGAGGGGTCAAGATATATTGGTTGAGTGTTGCATATAGAAAATGCATGCTCGTTTCTGTGATAGACGGGATCCATTGAAGAAAGCTTTCTAACGGTATAAGAGAAAATGTCAACGATTGATTTAATGGTCCAAGTTAGCATGAAGACTTTCTATATAAATATAAGTTGGCTTGTGCTATAAATACCTACTTAGATACTTATCATTGATAGTGTAATTATAAAGATGGTTATAATAGCGTCGATGATCAACAGATTTCACGCTTGTTGTTTCTCAATTGTAGAGGAGTTTAGTATCTAATATCAGCCTTATTTTGCTATTAATTAACTACCTAATGACATTCTTGTTAAATAGGTTATCACTGCATGGTATAAAAAAGTCGCTTTCTCTGTCCCTATATCCCTATGTATGCTTAAATCTTCAAAACTAGGCAACAGATTTTGATGCGTTTTTTTAACAGATAGAGTGATTGAAGAGGAGGGCTTTTATGTACGTTTTTGTACATTGAAACCATTAAAGTGTGGGAGAGCCAAGCTTCGGCACGAATGGGTCGCCTCGACTCGAGTGATACCACGGCCTTACAGAAAACCGGCGTGAAACAACCACAGCGTAGTGTTTCGATAAGTGAGTGAGGTTATCGGGGTTATTCTTATGAAACAATGAAACAATGAATTTATTTTTGCAAATAGGCCATAAAACGGCACTTTTACACGTCAATTTATATGTGAAAAACTAGATGAAGCCGGCATTTCCTATCTGACTACTCTGAGAAGAAATGCCGAAACAAACTCAGAGGTCAGTCTCTTTTCAAGTCCAGACAATGTAAAAATAACATAATGTGAGAGAATCGTGCAAGTTCATTCTGTAGTGGTCTTTTGAGGAAAGAACCACACCAGTTTAAGTGGACCCGTTCTGAAGACAGGCACGCAAGTGTCAGTTTGCAACCAGTATAGCTAGTGCTGCTGAGTTGTCCGACGAACAATACCGATCTAAAGAACAGTTTGGGTGGGTCGCGCAAGTACTCAAACTGTCAGAACGCAGATAACTGGTAATCAAAAAGCACGGCAAGTCTCACACGGTCCTTACACTAACAATAATATAAAATAATAAAAATGTCAGTAAATAAAAAAAAAAAAATGTCAAATAAAAAATAAAATGTCACAATAGGTGATTATGTTATTGTATAAAAAATAAACGTAATGTCAAATTGTATATAAAATTGTAACTTATGTTACAAACATGTCAACATGACCTGTGCAGACATTACAGCGGCTCATTCCCATGCCTGACTATCCTCTAAGTAGTCTTTTATTTTATAAAATGCTTTACAGCAAAGTTTAGCCTTTATTACACTTTTAAATTTATTGAGGCTCAAATTTTGAATATCGCTAGGAATTTTATTGTAAAAGCGTATACATTGACATCTAAACGAACTAGTTATTTTCTGAAGCCTGGAGGCAGGGACAACATATTTGTTTTTCCCCCTCGTGTTAATATTATGTATATCACTATGCTTCTTAAATAAGCTTTTGTTTTTATGAGCGTGAATTACATTTTCATAAATATATTGTGAGGCAACCGTCATTATCTTAGTTTCCTTAAATAATTCTCTGAGCGAATGCCTCGGACTAAGATTATAGATTGATCGAATAGCCCTTTTCTGCAGAACAAAAATAGACTGAATGTCAGCAGCATTCCCCCACAACAAAATACCGTATGACATGATGCTGTGGAAATAACTAAAATAAACTAACCGCGCTGTATCTACATCTGTTAAATTTCTAATTTTTTTAACGGCATATGCTGCAGAACTGAGCTTCTTCGACAAGCCATCTATATGAGGGCCCCACTGGAGCTTAGCGTCCAGGGTTATACCTAAAAAGACAGTTGTATCTACAGGACTCAACTCCTCGCCCTTGACAAGCACACTGGTTTTTACCTGTTTAACATTTGGTGTTGTGAATTTAATACATTTAGTTTTAGTTTCGTTTAGTAATAAGTTATTAACACCAAACCAGTGAACTATTTCTGAGAGAGCACTGTTTACATTGTCAATAACTAATTGTCGTCGTCTGAGTTTGAATAATAGTGAGGTATCATCAGCAAACAGCACTATCTCGTGTTTATCCCTTACAAGGTAAGGCAAGTCATTAATATAGATAAGAAATAAAAACGGGCCGAGAATAGAACCCTGCGGAACACCCATCTTCACAACAGACCCGGCAGAAACCACTCCGTTTACTTCAACTCTCTGAACCCTATTACTCAGGTATGAGGTAAGAAGGTCCAGAGATGCACCTCTTATTCCGTAATGGGATAGCTTCCTGATCAGTGTATCATGAAGCACACAATCGAACGCCTTGGATAAATCACAAAATATTCCCAAAGCGTCGCTTGAGTCCTCCCACGCGTCGTAAATGTGATTAAGAAGTTCAACACCGGCATCAGTTGTTGAACGACCCCTTGTAAATCCGAACTGTTTCGCATGTAATAATTTATTTCTATTAAAAAATCTTTGCATTTGATCTAAAATAATTTTTTCAAAAATTTTACTGAACGTAGGTAGCACTGAAATAGGTCTAAAGTTAGTGGGGTCAGAAGTACTACCTGATTTAAATAATGGAATTATTTTACTACATTTCATAAGATCAGGAAACACACCACAGTCAATACAGTTATTAAAGATTTGAGCTAATACAGGTGCTACAATAGTTATTACAGAGCTTGTCATATACACAGAATTGCCCCATAGATCTGCAGTCTTTTTGTTATTCAAAGTATTAAAGATTTTAACAATTTCCTTGTTATCTATGTGCTCGAAGGAAAACCCTGAATCGCAAGCTACAACATGTTTTTTGAGTAAAGACTCTGCAACAGTGGGAGATGAATTCAGTGACTTAGTAGTGGATACAGGAATGTCGGAAAAGAAATTTTCAAAAGCAGTTGCAATTTCTACATCCGCTTTTATTAACTTATTATCAATTACAAGACTATGTTGATTTATTCTCTTTTTAGACCTTCCTGCCTCACTGTTGATAATATTCCAAGTGTCTTTGATAACATTGGTACTGTTCTTTATCTTAGAGCTTAAGAATAATGATTTAGCAATAGAGCAAACCTTTTTGAATAATTTAGAATAGTTTTTTACATATTCACTGAATTCAACAGTGTTAATATATGTCCGCTCATTATAAAGCTCATAGAGGCGCTTTCTACTCTTATAGATACCAGTGGTTGCCCAATCACCGAAAGACGCATTGCTATTAGCTGGTATAGTTTTATCTGAAAAAGTAGACTTAAACTCTGTTAGGTACATTTTAAAAAACTTATCATATAAAGTGCTAGAATTCTTATAATTCAACAACAAAGGCAATTTGTTGCTGAGTTTAGCTTTGAAAAATTCAATGCGTCTTTTAGTCTTCGGATTAACTGTGATAAATTGTTTTGATACTATATTTATTTCTTTTGTTAAAGAAATTAACTGACCACAGTGATCGGAATCAAGTACTGAAATTATTTCTTTGTTAACTGGCACAATGTCAGTATAAATATTGTCCAGGCAAGTGGCACTAGTGGGTGTTATCCTAGTTGGCTCCAGAAACAAATTCGCAAGGTTGTATGAAGAAAATAAACTTACAATTTTTGTGCTTAAACTACATTTTTCTAATAAATTTATATTAAAATCACCACATGTAATGATGGATTTCTTTGAATTTGTAAGTTTACTTAGAACTTCATCCATTACTGTTTCAAAACAGTCATACAAACCAGAAGGTGGTCTATACACGCTTAATACAATAAACCGCTCCAATTCCACACAGGCTATTTCAACAGTACGCTCAACAGAGTAACTAACTATATCTTTACGATCTTTGAATTTGAGCTGGTTACTTATCAGTATAAGTGACCCACCATGTATAGCGTTTTCTCTGCTGAACGAGCTACCAATCTGGTGCTTACCAAAATTGAACATGAGCTGATGGGGTTTTAGCCAATGTTCAGTAATACACAAAATATCCACATTATTACAATTTAAAAATAACTCTATTTCCAATTCTTTACTCATAAAGCCTTGAATGTTTTGGTGAACCAGATTAATAACCTTATTACTGTTTAATTTGCAAGAGTTTGTCTCTATTGTCTTATTTAATAATTTAAATTATTATGAATGTCAGTATTAGGTGACTCATTATGAATGTCAATATTTTTTGGTTGCTCAATAGGAGTAACCTGTTTAGCCAAGTTATTGGCTGATATATTAAAAAAATATGATAGCGACATTGCTATTTGTCTTAAATAATATTTTGAAAGATAGTACCTATCTTTTGTCCTATATATATTAAGACCAACATAATTGTTGGTGTCTATGAAGTGAATATTAGTATTAATACTTAAGTTATACAATGTAGTATTAATTTTATATCTACTATTGTTTTCTTCCTGTGGCAATGATTTTATATAAGGCAATGCAAATATAATTATCTGCTTTAAATTCAGTTTGGCAAGTGAATTATGGAAATTGATTAAACTTTTTTTATTAAGACTACCTCTGTTACCACACATTATAATGAGGGTAGAATCTGGATTAAATCTATATTTATTAATTTTATCCAAAATATTACCAAAACTAAAAAGCTCTTTTGCCAACCTATCACATAAAAAAAATTAATAGTGGAGATATTTAGTACGAGTATTGTACCTGTAAAAAAGAAATTCAACACTCTTGGTGAGCAGGAGTCAAACAGAAATCATCAGCAGTGATACAAAGCTCTTACAGATTACCTGATGGTAAGCAATCAGCCCAACAATGGACGCTTACGATAACAGAGAAGTAACAAGTTGTTCATAGGTTGCATTCTTAACACAAAACCTCTTTTCCACCAACGAAAAAACTGGCTATAAACACGATGACAGTAGGTATTATAAAAAAACTTAGAAAATGTCTGACAGCAAACACGAAATTAACATTGTCAAACAATCAACACTGAATAAAATAAAGTATAAATATTAAAAATAACAACTGTTCGTACCTATCTACTATATAAAGTACTTATATAATTAATTAATGTTGCAAAATGGCTAACATCAATTCTCCAATACCTTTATCGGACATTGAGTCAGTTTTGGCTTGGGTCGATACTTTTAAACTATCACGACCCACGAAGAAAATTAACAGGGACTTCTCTGATGCTGGTAACGTTGGACTCAGTTTCCTTTGCAATAAATTAGTAGAAGTAAAAACAAAATTTAAAGAGGCCCTAATGTACAGAACTCATAACAAAAGTGTTGATTATTTGTTAAGTAAGTAGTGACCCACCCCGGCTTCGCAATGATGCAATGCTAGTACTAAACTTCTCCATAATTTAATGCATGTTATATACGTATAATTCTTCCTCTTCAATCACTCCATCTGTTAAAGAAACCGCATCAAAATCCGTTGCGTACTTTTAAAGATTTGAGCACACAGGAATATAAGTACAGAGAAAGCGATTTTGTTTTATATTATTATTTAGTGATATCATAAACCAGTGCCTTCCTTAAATAATAAGGATTCCTCATTCAGTTCTTCTAGCAGAGATCCTCAGTGTTCACTATCCAAAACTGGTGGAGATGCACAACTATCCGCCTCGGAACAGTCACTCTTTGAAGCTCAACAATTGGATGACCCTGAACAGGAAAGTACTGAAGAAGCTGAAATTGAACCTGTGCTGCAATACAATGGAACAACTCGCTAACTGCGCTCCAGGAATCATTGAAAGGGTCCTCGTCATGGGTGAGTTCATTCTTCCATTTCATTCCATATCCAGTCTTCAAAAGACATTCAACATTGGGTTTCCGAAAGGCCGATCAATTTTAAAATCAATTTAATCTATTGTCAAGTCATCTGATTGGTTGACTGAATTATCAACAACCAATCAGATGACTTGACAAGAGATTTAACAGGATATTAGTTAATTTTAGCGTTGACAAGCCTTTCAGAAACCGGGTGTTAGTATGTAAAAGCCATGCTTTGGCTCGACCGGATTGATATCACGGCCTCACAGAAAACCGGCGTGACACAATCACAGCGTTGTGTTTCGCTATGTGAGTGAGGTTACCGGAGGCCCAACCCTTCCCCTTCTCGAAACCCGAAATCACCAAATCCCTAATGCCCAAAAGGTGGGCAACGCACTCGTATCTCCTCCGTTGGTGTGCCCATGTCCATGGGCGACGCTGATTGCTTACCATCAGGTAATCCTCGTTTGCCAACTAGTGACATTAAAAAATAATTGGACCATCAAGAGCTAAACCCAAGGACCATAATGACAACTACTTTGCCGGTCTCTTGAAAATGACCTCGTCCTTTTTTATATCAGAGAAGTCGAGAACTGAATACAAGATCTAGCTAGGTTATGTAAATTAATACGGGTGTTTTTGGTAGTTTCGTTTTCTGAAACAAATGTCGAAAGAACTGGTATCCAGATCAGGTACACATTACAATGATCAAAAAAACGGGTGTAGCCTAAATCTAAGAACCAGACCAAGGAAATGGCGGTGGTATCCTTTAGATTTCAGATGATACCAAGCCTTCTGCAAATGGCATAATAGCAAACGCCCTCTAAGATTAAACGAATTCATATGATGATGGTACCAAAATGTGGTGGTGGCCCGTAGGTTAAGGAGCCCGCTTCTCATGCATGGGTTCAAAACCTGGCAAGTACCAATATAACTTTTTCCGAGTTATACGTACTTTCTATGATTATTTAGACACCACTGACATACGGTGAAGTTAAACATCGTGAGGAAACCTGGACTTATACTTAATTTCTAATTGTAAGTTTGAAATTACCAACTCGCATTGGGCAAGCGTGGTGATTAATGCTCTAACCTTCTCCGTGTGATAAGAGGCCTTAGCTCAGCAGTGGGCTTATCATAGGCTGATGATGATGATCATTGTTTTAGTTCGAGACAAGATTCGTCGAGACGAGGAATTAAACAAGTCTATGAAGGAACAAGAACAGAACTTGTCCAGTGGTGGCAGCTACTACGAGGCTTGTGGAGACGACGGTATCCTTCATCATTACATTCAGAACTGCCTCTGTAGGAATTCGTATCAATTAAGATACGAAAGTTTAAGTTCAAATTCAGTGGCTTATTGGAGATGGCTATGTGTGTTCAAGGCCCGAGCTCGAGGTTGCGAGGTTGTATGGGTAGGCATGCTCCATCGTAGGTCGAGTTATCGTGGCGTGATAGCGGCCAAATATCTGCCCGTTACGAACTTGCAGGATATACATTTTAGTACGAAGGTATCAGGAATTGGGTAGTTTCTTAGGTCCAAAATAAATAATTTTGACGTTTCAATACAATAAGGTATTGAAAAATAACTATACTTTTATTCATCGATCGATCGATGAACAAAATTTTAGATATTTGACGCAAAAATTCTATGACGTCATAACTCAGTATTTCATAGAAAAGTATCGTTTTTGACATTAGGATAAAAGTATTGAATTTGACTAGTTGGAAGTATTGGAACAATGATATCTAACTCTAGTCCTGACGCCAAATGTTATTTTACAGATCACGTACTGGTGGTACCAATTAAAACAAGAGTCAATGGTGTGCTGGAGAGCACGCAGCAAAAAGTGATCAGTTATGAGTCATACTGTGTTCTCAAAGAAGAGCTGAAGGATGCTAAGGAGGCTGCAGAAGTACTGAAACAGAAGGTAAGTTTGATCTGGAAGAAGAAAAGGATAATATTGAGAACTACATGCATAAGAGGCATCTTAATCATGATGATAAACATATGTTTACATTGACCAAAGACTTGCATTGCTTAAATTTATTAGCAATTCTGGAGTAGTTTCACTATTGTGAAATAACTCGTTTACTCCCAATTGTAGTTTTGCATGGAGCAAGCACAAGCAAGAAATGTTATCAGAAAGCAAAGATTCTCAATTACATTGGTTTTTTACTTTTCTTACCAGTTTATCCACTTCTATAATCTAAACTCTGAACTATACCTATCAATTTCTAATTTCTAATTACTAATTCAAATGATCGAATTTGGGTTACTCGGTCGTTTAATTTGCATGTTAATTAAGCGTAACATTTTTAATTTAATTTATACAGGTTGAACACTTGGACAATCTATTGAAAATAAAAGAAGAAAGAATCGATGAATTGCAAAACCAGCTAGAGAGGAAACAAGCTCGGCGGAAGGAGGTGGAAATCGTTACAAACACTCTCTCTGTACCATTCGATAGCGTCCCTCCAACACCAAAAATCATACAGGAACCCAACGTGCTACTAGTCAAAATGAATTCCCTTAAAAGTATAGATTCAAAAAGTAAGTTGGATGACTCCAAAATACCTATCGCCAAAGAATCTCTAAAACCCATTCCTAAACAAAGCTTTACTGAAATCAGTGTCGTCGATAGTGAGAAATTTACTGTTGAGACAATAAAATCCGATGTCTTCATTGAAATGGAAGAGAGAGTTGAAGATTATCCAGAAGTCTTTGAAGAATTTAAAGATAGTGTACAAGAAAACGTCGTCATGACAATCGAAGAAACGATTCAGAAAGAACTAAAGGATATTACTAATAAAATGGAGTTTACGCAAGATTTGAACATGATTCTGAATAAAAATTGAACTTTGGTGCTAATTATTACGACGTGTTTTCGTCTGGCTCAGAAGAATAATGTAAAAAAGATTCCATAACCTGCCTATGAATGCAAAAATCTAAACGGAAGAAAAGTACCTACTGTACAAAGTTTGTGACATTTTTTGAGTTAGAACTGATCGTGTTTGTCTTTTTGATTAAAATCGTAAAAAATAATATATTAATAATGTATTCGTCTTTTAACTAGGATTAAATAAAGTTTCAAAGCGTCAGAGAGGAGAAAATCTTGATAAACAAATGTGGCAGCACCATCGTTTTACGTCTCTTCTCAACAATACTTCGGATTGGGGTTATGTAGGACGCTTTCCAACCATTCTAATCCTAACCTGTCCATTTTATTGGTCTTACGATTAAAATAATATGTTTTGGATACATTAAATTATACTAGTCATTGTTAAACATAGGTTTAAATAAAATACTGTTATATATCAATGTTTTTATTAGGTTTTAATCTGTTTGTTACTGCAGATTTAGAAATAAATCGTTTACATGAGACTTGCATTTCATTACATAGCGTTAGCTTGGAAAATGTCCAAAAGACTTGGATGCTGGTTCAATATTTTCTTGATGTCATTATACCTTGTTTGTTTGAAGTCTTTTGAATTATTCTTCTTTATTTCTTCTTGCCTGAGGATTTTAGTGTTTTTAGCGTTATATGGGGGAAATTATCGTAAGAGTCGCGGAGAGCCAATGGATGCAGATGGCGAGTTGTCGTTTGACATGGAGGACTAAGAGGGATGCCTTTGTTCAGCAGTGGACATCTACCCGATGATGATGATGATATGAAGGACGTAAAAATTTTAAATGTCTTTACCCTGACTTAACTTTTCAATCGTGATCGAGATAATATACCTCATTCACACGACGAAATACAACGCTGTGATTGCTTCACGCCCGATTTTCTTTGAGGTCGTGGTGGATTCGTGCCGAAGCATGTTGACCTGTTGTCCCTATTACTCTAATTTCAAATTGAACTTACAAAAAGGATCTGCTTTCTTGTCCGATCAACTTGAACCTGTCGAAGTTAATTTTCTCTGTATCATAGAGAAATTCTCTGTGAATTGCGTCCATAGCTTGCTTCACCGGAATCAAATCTTGAACTAAATGATAAAGAAATCGTGAATTATAGACTTCAAATAAAACTCGAGAAAGGCTGGACCGACATGGCTTATTGCGGTCTTCAAATATTCCCGTATATACAGGGAAGGTTTAAAAGGTCAGAAATAAGACTAGGTTTATTAAAAAAAAGATTGAGGCAGTCCAATGTCCAAACCGTCGACCGGTCGACGGTTGCCGCCAACGCACGTCGACGGCTGCAGTTGTAGTGTGCCGCGTCCGCCGTTTTGTAAGTCGACTGCAAATAGTTCAAGAGTGTGCACGCGTCCAAATTTGTAAAATGACTTCTTCTGTCGAAATTCTTAGTGAATTGCTAATTACGGCGGTAAAATAAATGCTTGTATTTTAAAATTATAAATTGAAAGATTATAGTAGGTAATAAAACAATAAAACCTAATTGTTGTATTAATTTTCTTGTCCAACTTACTGTGTGTACAAAAATTATTAAATAAAAAACAGAGCATCGATAGCGGTTTGTGAAGAAATTGTAAATTATTCTATTAATAAATTCATAAATACAACTGACTCCTGTACTAGAGAGCAGACGACGGCTATCGTTGATCTTCGAAATTGAAATGTCGACGGCTGCCGTCGACGCGTCAACGGAAGCCGTCGACGGCGCGTCGACTGTTGCAGATACATCTGCCGTTGAGAACATGCCACTCGAGGTGTAAGAGCTCTTACTTAGGTACATAAGGATAAACTATTGTTATATGATCAGGCTCTAAGTGCCCACTGCTGAGCAAAGGCCTCTTTTCACAAAGGAGGTTTGACCATTTATCACCACGCTTGCTCAAGGCGGAATGGCATTGGAAAATTAGACATATTATGTCAAATTTTCTACATTATACAAGTTCTAAATCACCAATCCACCTTGAGCAAGCGTGGTGATAAATGCTTAACCCTTCTCCGTGTGAGAAGAGGCCGTTGCACAGCAGTCGGCACTTATAGGCTGAAGATGCGATTGTCTTTAATCAGACAGAGAAGTATCAAGAAATAAAGATTTAGAGGTATGAGAGAACAGGGTGGAAAGTTCCTCATCCTCCATTGAAAAGAGAGGATCCTGGTGGGCTACTGCCCGACGGTTGTTGTCGGGATTTTTTGTATCGGTTCTAATTGCGATGAAAACTCTTATACCGCGATGTAGAATCTTGCACGTGATTGGTGCTGTTGTTTTTGTTGTGCGATAGATGTCGCTACATAGCCGGTCGGCGTTTGGCCACCAACTTACCTGGGTAAATAATAGAGCCAGTTATCAATTTCTGATGCTATTAAGAGCTGGGGGGTAATCATGACATTCAAAGTAAGACTGTTTCAATCTTACTTCAGTGTGGGTAAGAGACAGAGCTAGACAACTTGTATAGCTCTTTCTCTCTCTTACCCACTTACACACACTGATGATGCGACGTACCATTAAACACAATATCAGTGGAAGCAGGCGAAGGGCTGGGCACGTGACAGTCGCAGGGAGGCAAGTCCATGGCCCCCTCAGAGGTCTGCACAGCAATTCCCTTCCCAACCCACTCCTCCATTGGAGATTCCATTTCTATAGAATTCTCCTTTTCTTTGGTCATCTTATGTTCAATACGTTGTTTTAAAATCGCTAGTTGTTCTGAAATTTAGTAATTTTTATTAATTTTTAAGTTTAGCGTAGTTTCATCATCAAAATAACTATTCTATTCTACATGAAAATAATCATCCAATTTAAACCAGTAGTTTCGGATGTTAGTGCGTTCAAACAAACAAATTTTTCAGTTTAAAATACACATCACTACATAGTATAAAACAAAAGTCGCTTTTATCCGTATGCATGCTTAAATATTTTAAAGTACGCAATGGATTTTAATGCGGTTTTTAAGGTTCCGTAGTTGACTAGGAACCCTTATAGGATAGCCATGTCTGTCTGTCTGTCCGCGGATAAATCTGAAATTTGGCACCAATATGTACATATCAATCACGCCGAAAAAGTGATAAAATAAAAAATGTTTTTTTTTTATTAAGGAACTAGTGGAGTATGTAAATGTTACTAAGTTCATTCCTCGTGTTAAATAGATTTTGATTTCACCTGGTGAACAAGTCTCGTAGTGTTCGAAGTTCTGCTCGAAATGTGTGAAGGGATTAGCCCTCATGTATGGAGGGAGTGACCTCATGAAGGAGTCCACTTGTAACCGCTGACATTTCTCCATGGGGCAGACCTTGGGAAACAGGAGAACATTAAGCATCCGCACCAGTTTTAAATAATCGTTATTTATTACACATAATAATATTATAGAGATTCATTGAAGACTATAAATAATAAAGTCAACAACTATAAATGCTTTGCGCCTACAAAATATTTCATAGCAACACTACTATTGGTTACGCCTGAAAGAAAATTAATAGCAAGTCGCTGATTCCATTGCTCTGTATTTAGTAGCAGGCGCTTATGTAAAATACAGTATAAAAGAAATGATATTAGAGAATCTTACTCTTTCATAGTTTATCTTCCGATCAATATCGGGAACGTGGCTATTGATCACGTGTAAGCTGTCGTTATGAATGCTCCTGTAGAAAGCAAAAACTAAAACTAGTATTTTAACAAACGCCTTAAAACTACCTTAGGTATGTATTTAAATATACGGAATGTAATATCTATATAAAAAAAAAAATTGCTACATGTGTTGTTTAGCACAGTCTACCTAGATATTTTTTGTGTATGTGATTGGATGGCAAGCGAGCAGACGGACACCTTAGGGGCTGATGTTAAGAACCCGTCGTGTCGGACCTGAGCGCATACCATGTCGTGTTAAAACGTCAATCTTCCGGGCGACAAAGAGGGATGGAACTATAAAAGGTGTATAGCTCCATCCCTCTTTCTGAAATGATTCCAATAATTCAGTAGTTTCCAACTAGTCAAATTCAATACTTTTATCCAAATGTCAAAAACGTAACTTTTCTATGAGATTCGCATAAAACTCCAAATTGTGGCGTCATAGTAATTTTGAGTCAAAAAACTTAACTTTTTTAAAAACATCAAAAATTTATTGTATCGACAGACCGATGAATAAAAGTATAGTTATGTATCAATGTTTCAATAAAATACTATAGTATTGAAACGCCGAATTAATTTATTTTTGATCTAGAAAACTACCCAATTCTTTTTTTAAACATTTGCCATTGTCGAAATAAGGAAAAAAGGAGGGGAATAGGAAAATAAACCCTTTCAATGCCTTGGCAGTTCGAATATTATCATCATGGGAAAGTTTTTGAGAAAGATTATTTTTCTTAATAAACTAGTGCGCCTTACCGTCAACGATTGCATCACTGCTTACCATCAGGTAAGATTGCACAAGCACCAGTTTATAGCAAGTAAAAAAAAATTAAAAAAAGTGTGTTTGGTATTCTTTCTACCAAAAACGGCTGGACTGATTTGAATTAAATTATTTTGATGCTATCTTGGTTAATCCAAATAGGCTTTTTATCAACGTACCATGCTTGCGAAGCCGCGGGCGGAAACTATAGTGTACATATAAAGAAACTACATACTTTTATACATGTTGTGTTTCTATTAAATAAACAATTTAAGAATGACATACCCTAGGTTCGATTGGTCTTCAACCTGATCCTTATTATCATGGGAGCCGTCATGTATTGGATTTGGATGTCTGAAATGATAAAAAGTTGCTATATACAATATAACAACAAAAGAAATAAGAACGAGGGAGAAGCTACATAGATTATAAATGGCTTATGTTTAACTTACCACCAGTCATAGCCAAACTATCCAAACTAAATAAATGCGAAAGTAACTCTGTCTGTCTGTATGTCTTTTTTTCATGCCTAAACTACTGAACTTATTTGTGTAAAATTTGGTACAGGCATAGTTTGGAACACGAAAAAGGACATAGGATAGAGTTTTTATACCGAAAATCTGCAGGAAGTCACTATTTCACGCGAACAGAGTCGCGGGCAAAAGCTGGAATATAATACTCATACCATAGTACTTTTGCAAGAGTCATTTTGTTTGGCAACCTATTTATTGTGATAAAACAGATAATACAGTTGTACTTTTTAATAATAAGCTATTGTGAGTAAGTAAAATATAATAATAACATTGTAGTTATTTGTTCCTCCACCAATTCCTCGTATTTCGGCGATTCGAAGACAGAACCCTGGATAGAAAACAAGGTATATTTAGAACGATATGAAAAAACAAAATGGCTTCCAATTCCTTCGGTTTTAATGCAGGAGACAGACTGACTTAAGCCTTTTTTGTAAGGGGAAAATCATCGAATGACTTCTCCCGCCCAGGGTAAAGCGAGAGAGAGTGTCAGTCTCTTTCTGATCAAAATCCCCCTGTTCCTTCTCCTGCTGAACATCAGGGCAGAGGACAGGGCCCCGTCTGTGGTGGTATGGCTTAAGCCCTAAAGACTCAAAATAAAACTGACTAAATGAAATAAAACAACTGTACAAATAGGAGAAGCCCAGTCACCAACACCATGGAAAAAATCAATAAGTATGAAGTCTGACAATCCGTCTCGCTTCACCATAGCTGGCTGAGGGAGGACATAGGATGATTGAAAAAAAAGGCTACTTCTGGCATCCCAAACAGCATTTTTCTGAGCTCCTGTACTTCAATCTTTTGCTATCTAGTTAACTTTTACCCTAGTACTATGAGCCTAAAAAATTAGGTGTACTCTATTAACTAAAATTCGCGGGTTACCCACGTGTACATGTTGAGAAAAGCTCTACTAGTTTCGAACCACAGAGGGGTTCTTCCTCATGAGCAGCGTGCGCGGACGCGGCGACGTCGCGCAGCCTACTGACCTGAACCTACGGTAGGCTGCGCCAAGAACCCCTCTGTGGTTCGAAACTAGTAGAGCTTTTCTCAACATGTACACGTGAGTAACCCGCGAATTTTAGTTAATTTAGGTGTACTCTGTAATTAAATTACTTTACAATTATAAGCTACTTACTCTTTTTTTCCCTATGTTAAGAGTTTGAGTCTTTGGTTGGCTGTTATCCGTTGGCCTTAGGGAAAGGCGCTCGCGCTGGGAAAAAGTAATGTAAAATTATAAGAAGAGCATATTTAAATTAGCTAATTCTGCTACTGAAACAAAAATCAGCTTGCATGGCGGGCTACAAACATTGCTAGACACCCCTTAGTCCATGTCTACGTGGAACCAGAAGTTGTCACCTGCACCCATTGGCTCCCCGCGACTCTGACAATGTCGTCGGTCCACCTATCGGAAGGCCTGGCCACGTTACGTTTTCCAGTCCTTGGTAGCTATTCGAGTACCTACTTCGAGCGACGTGGCCTGCCCATTACCACTTCAAGTGTGGGAGAGCCATGCTTCGGCTTCGACCGGAGTGATACCACGGTCTCATAGAAAACCGGCGTGAAATAACCAAAGAGTTGTGTTTCGCCGTGTGAGGTTACCGGAGGCCCAATCCTTCCCCTATCCTAATCCGTTCCCTTTCCTAAAATCTCTGTATCCCTAATCCTCAACAGGTCGACAACGCACTCGTAACTCCTCCGTCGTTGCGGGTGTCCATGGGCGACGATGGTTGCTTACCATCAGGTAACCCGCTTGCTCGTTTGCCGACCTATCACATAAAAAACAACTTCAGCCTGCAGATTTTACGAGCTATGTCTGTAACTTTGGTTCTTTGGTGAATTTAGACATTCCGGATTTTGTCGTGCAAAGAAACCCTGAGCATAGCCCGTTCCATCCTATGTGCATTACCACAGAAATGGACCCCTCAAAAAACCAAATGTTATTATAATTCAAAAGTTAGTCTACCAGCTTGGTGGTGGGTGTGATCTCCATGGAGTCTCTAGCGCCAAGTAATTCTGTCTTAGCACTAACTGGTGCAGCATTTGGTACTGATGTACTGAAAAACAAAACATAAACGGACTTAGCGGATAGACTTAGCGCGATTTCATCCGCTGCTAAATGGACTAAGGAGAACAAAAAGAATACGGTAGTTTCCAACTAGTCAAATTCAATACTTTTATCCAAACGTCAAAAACGATAATTTTCTATGAAATTTGTATGAAAAACTGAGCTATGACGTCATAACTTTTTTGCGTCAACTAGCTTACTTATTTCTTAATAATTAGCTAAAAAAAATCTAAAAATTAGTTTGTCGATCGATCGATGAATAAAAGTATAGTTATTTTTCAATATTTTATTGTATTGAAACGTTGAAATAATTTATTTTTGACCTAGGAAACTACCCAATTGTTCAATTCAAACCAGTAGTTTAGAAGATCAGCGCGTTCGTGTCTCTATGTATCGGTTAAAGGTCGGTATATGTATGTATCGGTTAAAGGTCGGTATATGTATGTATCGGTTCTATTATTGTTTTAAACTTTATCCGGCTAAAGAAACTGATTAGAGTCTCTAATGAAGTTACGATTGTGTTACGTAAACAGTTTTTTATTTGGTACTTACTTATCTCGGTGGCGGGTAATTTGATAATTAAACTAAATGTTAATTTTGTGTACTCATGTGGGTTTATTGTCTTTTTGGGAATAAATGATTTAAACTCAAAAACTATTAAACATCACTCTACTACCGAGAAGCGGGTGAAAAAATTTTTTTTTTTTTGATGTAATCTTTTTTATCTCACTGGCACGTAATAAAGTCTTAAGCCCCGAAGGAGTTTTCTGAGGTGCACATGATTCTTGAGCGTACCAAAGAATCATCAGATTAGACTAGCACAGATGAGGCCCCACTAGAGCTGATGTCCAGCTGAAGTGGCGAGGCCAAGGCCTAGGAAGTAATAAACCACGACCCCGGCCTTGGCCAGTTGAACGAACGGGGAGGTTTTTGGTCAGTAAGAGTCTGCCACTAACCTTCGCCAAACACAGGACCTCTCAAAAAAAAGTTACACATGTTTTAAATATAATGTCTCTCTTTAATTATATTGTCCAAGAGACCCGCGAACCGCGAAGGTGTATTCAGAGGTACACATATCATAAACATAACACCACCCTATGTGAACGCACAAAAATCGTGCAAACTTACTTACATGATCTTTAGAATAGATCCCATATTCCCTCGTATATCTATACTTCCTCCACGACCTGGTAATGACTAAACAGAAAATATACATTAAATCAGTCTTCTATGTTCTTTCTTCGTACCTATGTTATAAAATCACTGTCTTTCTCAAATGGGTATGGGCGTGTGTGTGTGTGTGTGTGTGTTTGTGTGTTTGTGTGTGTGTGTGTGTGTGTTTTAGTGTGTGTGTGTGTGTGTGTGTGTGTTTTAGTGTGTGTGTGTGTGTGTGTGTGTGTGTGTTTTAGTGTGTGCGTGCGTTCGTGTGTGCGCGCGTGTGTGTGTGTGTGTGTGTGTGTGTGTGTGTGTGTGTGTGTGTGTGATTGTGCGCGCGTGTGTGTGTGCGCGTGTGCGTGTTTGTATGTATATATAGGAAACCTTCATGCTGCTGGAAAAGGTTAGGGATTCTTACTAAACCTCAAGTAATATTACAGCCCAAGGTATGCAAAAGTGAAAACCCTTCAACGTCTTTGGTTGATGTTTAAAAATACCTATTTTCTACATTATACAAAAACATACCACTATATATTTGTGTTCGATAAGGGACAAGTAACACAATAACTTACTCTTACAAAAACTTACAGATTTAGATCCCCTTATCCCTTCCTTATCATTCCCGTTGCCGTTCAGATAATTCATACATTCGAATTTAGTGGGAAGCGGCAGCTTGTTCACGTACAGATCTTTTATTTGATTCAAATTGCAACATCTCGATTTAAGGAACATCGATCTGAAAGCTGAATGGAATGAAACATAGAATTAGATTTACATATACTGTTTTTGGTCACCGGAAAATTAATCAAAAAACATTTCATCGAATTACAAATCATCGAACACATTTTATCGAAAAAATTTTTCGCCGGACGACAATTTTTCGAACGGCAATTTCGTCGAATGACAATTGATCGAATACAATTCGTCGAATGACATTTGGTCGAATGACATTTGATCGAATACAATTCGTCAATTCGTCGATGAAATATTTTCGATGAAATTTCCGCAAATCACTGTTTTTATGTGATGAGACGGAAACGAGCAGACAGATTACCTGATGGTAATCAATCAGCACCGCCCATGGACACCAACACGACACTGTAATCCGTCTGCTCGTTCGCCGACTTATTAAATAAAAAAAAAACTCTTTCTTTTTTGAGATATAAAAAAAAATCTTGAACCATTGAGACATTTTATGATATTTTTACGACCATGACCACATTTTTTTTTACATATTTTTGTTTGTTTTTTATTACAGGCAACCTGAATGGCACTGCTATCTACCACAATCCTTAAAAAAAAAACTTACCATAGTCCTTCCACTTTCTGGGCGCAGTTTTCTTCTGCTTCATAGTCTTGAGAGCCTGTCGTCTCTGATCAGGACTGAAGTCTGCCATGTCACCGTACAGCAGAAACGGACGATCGACCGCGTCTGACTCTTCCCACCAATTCGGTTTTGGAGCCGTGGACGCTGTGGAGTTTTTCATTGTTTTACTATTAAATGATATTTCGTGAATACCTCAAATCTCCAAGAAGGCTGGCTACAAAGTGTGGGAGAGCCATGCTTCGGCACAAATGGGTCGGCTCGACCGGTGTGATACGTCCACACAGAAAACCGGCGTGAAACAATCACAGCGTTATGTTTCGCCGTGTGAGTAAGGTAACCGGAGGCCCAATTCTTGCCCCCTCTTCTCATTCTCAATCCTTAATCTCATTCACAAGCCGAATCACAACGAAGTGTTGCTTCACGTCAGTTTTCTGTGTGGTATCACTCTCATTCGTGCCGAAGCTTAGCTCTCTCACACTTAGAATCGACTAGTAAGGATGGTGATCCTTGTCTTACAATCTGTCGTCTCTTAACAGCTTAAGGAGGTAAATATTACGTATTTCATCAGCAGGCTGCTCCGGTTTCTCCTCAGCTTCACAGGGATCTTCCTCAGGATCGTCCTCTGTCGGAGCGTCGATCTTCAGCAATTTTGGCAGGTCTATCAGGTACTGGTTCGACTCCGGACTGCCTCCCGCAAAGTTATAAATAAATGCCATGAACTGTAAGATAGTAGAAAGGTACCTAATTGTTTAGAATATGTCTGTTATTTTGTTACTGGTTCACGAAAAAAAGTATTTCAGGTTACTTTGCATCTACTATCACAGGCGGGCCTTCTGACAAAAGTTCGTTGTTTTTTCAGGAATTTGTTTTTTTTCTAATAGTGAAAGCGCTTCTGTAAGTACTTAGTCCGATCCAAATCTGATTCGAATACGTGAAAATATAGGTCTAGAAAACAAGGTAAGAATTCGGGTATTCCTTAAAATACGTATTACGGATAGGTACCTATAGTGCAAAAACTACCATAGTTATAGTTCTGAGACTACGATGGAACATAATAGTATTTTTAGGGTTTCGGATCGGATTCGGAAATAAAAACGGCAACGCTTAGGTTGAATTATGTAATTATCTTTACGCACGTGTAGAAAAAGTATCTTTTTATTTAAGTGTGCGTTTCGGTTTGACCACGCTCTAAGAAACTTGGAAGGGAAATGTAGGTATGCTATTTAATTTAAACTTCTTAAATCTAAGATATTGGATCCGAGGCGGATTTAAAACTGTCAAGCCCAAGCCAAAAACCTCATTGAGACCCCTAATTTGGTTTCTGAAAAGCGCCTCTTTAGAGCCGCGGCGCCCTTTCGCGATCTAACACCCTAGCGGCTGAAGACACTTGCCTAGTATGCCTTATATCAGACAGATTCCTAGCAAACATAAATCTATCATCATCATCATCATCATAAGCCTATAAGTGCCCACTGCTGAGCAAAGGCCTCTTCTCATACGGAGAAGGTTAGAGCATTGATCACCACGCTTGCTCAATGTCGGTTGGCGGTTTCAAACTTATAATTAGAAATTAAAGTCCAGGTTTCCTCACGATGTTTACCTTCACCGTATGTCAGTGGTGTCTAAATAATCATAGAAAGTACATATAACTCGGAAAAAGTCACATTGGCACTTGCTGCTCTCCGGGCCACCACGACATTTAACATAAATCTACTACGTTAGAAATACCAACACAATTATCCGCCTGATATAAAGATGTCTGTCAATTTGACCGACCTTGAATTCCAATGATAAAACTCTTTGATAAACGAATATGCAACGCTTATCTCTAGCATAGCCTTATAGCCTATAGCCTTATCTCGATCCGAGATTGTGTCTGTTACCTAATAGTACCTACCTATCACACTTTCTTAACTAACTATGTAGAGTATGTTACTAAAAAATAAGATTTGCTTTCTTTTTTTTTACTGGCAATTCTACCCGTGTTAGCTTTATAATTCAGGTTATAAGAACCTAGGTTCTCGCATCCTATTTGCAATTCCATATTATAATCTATCTCTTTGCCACATTATACCTATTCATTAGTTTTTACGTGAAAGAGTAAAAAACATTCATACTTAAATAAAAACTTTTCGTTATCATGCCCACTGCAAAATTTGATTGAAATTTGAAAAAATTGATTGCATTATAGGCATAGGTATTATAAATATTAAATAATCATCAACAGCCTCTAAGTACCCACGGCTGAACTGAATTCTCGAACGGAGAGGGTTTTCCGAGCATGAATCACTACGCTTGCTCAAGGCAGATTGGCGATTTCAAACTTTAAATTAGCTTAATTATAAGTCCAGGTTTCCTCACAATGTTTTTTTCACTGTATGTCAGTGGCTCTTTAGTACATATAGATATCTTGGAAAAGTCACATTGATACTTGCCAGGTTTCGAACTCTACATAAAAAGAGAAGTAGGCGTGTAAACTTCCAGGTCACCACTATTAAACGACTAAAACTTTTCCGATATCATTAGTAAGGTAAAGTATTTCTATGTGACATTGGCTTTTTCAACCTCACTGCTCGACACTAGGATTTCCTCCTGTGTCGTGGAAGCACTTTTTGTATATTCCACAAATTGTTATTCCGTGTCTAGGCATAATAATTATGCACGGCACCAACATTAAAAAAAAATCCCAGCGTGGAGAAATGATAAATACCTACTTTTTAATTAACGCACCTGTTTTACAACCTTTTTCATTTTTTCCCGCCATTCTTGATCTACTCTTGCGGCAGTTTTGTATCCTTTGGATAGATGGAGAATGACTTCCTGTCCTTCCATCAATATGTCATGTAGCTCTTCAATATAAGTTGTATAATCTGTGGAAATTATAATTTATAACTATTATTCTATCCAGGCCATATACTCCAATAAAAAAAATAACTATTATTCTTTGACTGTCCACAGATAAAAACAACTGCGCGATAATGTACCGTGGTGTCGGCTAAAGCAGGATGAGGAACGGGGTCGTTTTTGTTCAGTAAGAGTCTGACACTCCCTCTTGCCCCGCCCTGGGAGACAGACGGATTTTATTGATTTGCCCATTTAAAAAAGCATAGGTATGTAAATCAAAAATCCTTTGCTAAGGCCGATGGTCACTGATATTGGTCGGCAGCAAACTTGTCAGCAATTAAAGGATATAGATACCGATTCTACTTACCCACTACCTCCATTCTTATAAATAAGTTGTCATTTTTTCCCGATTGTTTTTAATTCCTAAAGCGAAAACTTCTCTATTTCTCGCAAAGTAAGTTACACATTTCGTAACTTTGCAAGATTTAGTGGTTTAACTCAAGATATCATTACCACTTTGAATGCCAAGTCACTACCAACTGAGTAGATATAACTTTGGTGTCTACAAGGCCTGAGTTAATTGCTTGCTTGCTTGCTAAGATATCGGTAGACGTGCTCTACTCACTATACTAGATATGGCTTAAGTCCCACCAAGTGGGTTAAAGGGAATCACCAGACATTTACTTTAAAAAAAAATCGACGCGGCCCATCTCACACTAAGTAAGTCTTTGAGGAATAAATATTTTAGCTGTACCTAATGATAATTAAATGACACATACATGTAAATAAATAGTTACTCACGTTTTACGTAGGTAAGTGCTTAGGTATTTGTGTTAGCTAAGTGACCTAATAACGACTTATAAAGATAACCTAACTGTTTATTTTCATTAAATCTGATAAATTGTAAGTTATTTGGCAAAGTGATTGGAATATTTCTATCATTTTTTTTGTAAGCTATATGACACGTGTTAACATGTGTTTATAGGAGAATAAGTAAGTATTACCTATTAAGTAAGTCATTCAACCGGTACCTTAACGTAATAAGGTTATTTGGTTCTAAAAACAAAGAAATTAAGAAATACTTAGGTAATATTATCGGCAAAACTACATAAACGCCTGTGTAAAAATTAATAAAGTTGTAAATTAATAGCTATCGCGTGTAGTTATTCACATTTCTCATTCCAATGTGATACATTTTAATGTAATTTCGTTGCCACAAGATCTAGCGCGTGGTGAAAATAGTGCGCGAGATTTTTGTTTCGTTTCACGCACAAAATAAACCAGCGTGGTATGTGTGCTTCGTAGGCAGGGTTGCCATATAAATATTTTTGACTTTCAATAGAGATGTAATGAAACAATTTGCAGGGAACGTAAATTCGAATTTAGTATCGATTTTGAATTATTTTGTACTTAGGTTACCTTTTCAAATTTCTTTACTCGTTATTTTTGATATTTTTACTGTGTGTTTGAAACAGGTACAATTAAAGTTACCTACCTCTCATAATTCTTAACTTTTCTAGTCTACTTCTCCGCCTTTCAGTACACATGACATACATCAAAGCTGCCAAGTTTTTACACTGTAGCTGAGTTTGTAAGGCTCTTATTTTTTCTTGTCTCTCTCTATGTGCTTCACGAAGCATATAAGACGCCCGTGTTTGTTCATTTCTGTTAAAAAAATATATATTAAAAATATATTGTGTAAAAAAAATATATCTAATTAACGATAACTAGTTTAATAACAACTATTTTGGCTTGAAAATATTGTACTGATTTTGTTCGTAATCAATATTAAAATTACTAGCCCAGCTTCCTCGTCTACGATATTCAATTCAAAATGTTCCATTTTTGTAATACAATCAAAGGACACCATAATATTTTAACTCACAACAAAATGTAGTCAAATCGTTCCTTGATTGCTGCCTTTTCTCGTTCCAATATTTTATCGTAACTTGAACGCAGTTCTTCTTCTTTCTCTTTTAAAATCTCTTGAAGTCTTTCAGCGGTTACAGAATCTTTCACCATCTATTTGAATGTAAGACTTTACCTAATTAATTATAGAACTTATAAACCTTATCATTACTATATGTTGTCATGTACGGGTAATATTATTGTTTTTTTTTTTATTAATTCTACCAAGTTTGAGCTTATAAGTGTTTACCACGAACTATGTTTAGTGAAGTTTCAAGAGTTCAAATTACCACTATTCTGTTTTTAATATTAAAATAAAGTGTGCTTACTCTTCTTTTAAAAACTTTACCTACTTCATTGTGTCTTTTGCAAATACATTTCGATATATCTCTTTTTAAGTCTTCTTCGGTCGGTTTGATGATAATTGAGGTGCTTGAAGAAATTTGTTCTTCTTTTATACTCTCCAAGTTATCTTCTGTGGGTTGATTTACTGTAACGTGACCTGTGTGAGACATCTGAAACAAATAGAGATATGGTAAAGAGAACTTTAGGTTTTTGTAGCAAAATAATATTAGCTTATAACCAAAACGTTATAACGAAAACTTGCATGAATTCGATTTTTCATTCGAATAAAAAATGGTTTCTATAATCGAGATTCATTTACTTGTGAATGGCACAGAACTATTTAAATCTTGACAAGCAAAATAAAATTGTGATTGTGGCAACACATAGTTCTGCTGTCGTGAAGTTCGTAACATGTGATGTTTCGTGAAAAGTGTTAATTTTTTTAAGAAAAACCTTTTTTAAATATCCGTGGTGCATCTTAAAAGTGTTATAACGATACATTTGTGATTTGTGTGTAGTGTTTGTTGTGCTAAAGGTGTTAGAATATCCCAACAAAAATTACATGGATAAAGCCGTCACCTGAGGTTGTAAAGGTTAGTGCTTTTTTCATCTGTTGTTTGTCTTAAAATAGATTTCTGTGCGGGTCGCAATGATATTTCAGTTTTGTTTGTGTAACGCCTTCATGTGACTTTTCAGTTCTTTCTTAGGACCTTGAACTAGAAATCTATCAAAGTGCCGTGAGCAAGGTTAGGTTCGCGCGGGCGATTCATCTCGCACAATCATTGTTTATTTCTATCATAATCATTAGAAACATAGTCGATATTGTTGAAATATCAATAAAATCGTTTAATTATGATATTTTAAATGTTGAAAAGTGTGTATGAACGTAAAAATCTGGTTCCGTAAACCTAACCTAAAAACTCGATTGTATTTAGTGCAGATTTTTTGCAAGTACAGCGATACGAGAGATTAACCGTTATCCGGTCGATGTGCGCGTGTTATTGCGGTTATTAAAGTAAGTGAAGATGTTGGCTACATTTGGAGCAGAAATTGATGCGGTCACGTGAAATTATTTCGGTTTTACACATGTTCTGACAGTTAGCCGAGATTATTTTGGTCCTTATCGATGACGGCTGATGGTTAGTTTCGGCGTTAAAGATCAAGATAAACCACATTGAACTGTTCTAACATTCCAGATGATTATAATTCACTGAAAAATGTTCAGTTTCATGTGAAATGCGACATGTAAACATTAATTTGTTTGTAAAGTTCCTTGTGATAAGTGTGTAGCAGAGTTTAAGGTAAATGTTTTAGTTTCGAAATAGATAACATTGAAATGTCACATGGCTATTTAAAATAGTCACATGTGACCTTAAGATCTAAATTCAATTGGTATTTCCTATAAAATTGTAGTAAAGGTATTGAGGTAGGTATTACATTTTAATTTATTTGTTTACCCAAATAGGTAAATGCACAGATAATATAAAAAAGGAGACCAACATGCATGCAACCTATTTTGTCTGTTGTGTTTAAAAATACATATTTAAATCTTATAAAATGTTTCTATCTCATTTAAAACCAAATATTATTATCAAATTTAGGTAAGTAAATTCACACGCTGAACTCACACATCAATTTTACTTAAAAAAAGGTCTTACCCAAAATGGCTTCCTTAGTTTATGTAAACATTATCAATATTGAATATTCTCTGTTTCTTTTTAAAAGATCAATGAGAGTTAATACTTTAACATTACTATAAGTTTAATGTTTAGAAGAGAAACATATCTATGATTTTGTTTTTGTAAACTAACATACATTCCAATTCGTTTTGATTTTCAACCATTTTATTTTTATGAATTTGTTCAAATTGATCATATATTTTTAACAGTAAGTAAACCTGTTCCAATTTCTTACTTTCTCATTGGATTTTCTAATTTATTTAAAAAGCGTAGAGCTGAAAAACAAATTCCAAGTTTTTGAGCGAAAGGGCTAGATTTACCTGCTGGTGACGGAACACTATATTCTGAGCTTTTGAGTCTTGATGACAAATATAAATATATATTTTTTTGTTTATTTATGTCCTGTTATTTATTGAGAACTGTATTTTAACTAAGCTCTTGTTGAGTTTTTTTAGCAATTCAATAAATCAAAATAAAAGTCTGTTGAAGAGTCCTATAAATAATAATAACAAGTAGTTTGGAGAGTGATTGTCTATCAAATAATATAAATATAAACAAATAAAAAAGTAACAACCATATAAACAACAATTGAATGCTTGATCTTTATAAGTTCATCGACCGTTAATGCTTGAGAAAAGCTTCATCAAAACATATCTAGCTGTTTTGGATATGATCTAACCGTAACACGAAAACAAAGAAACATTAAAATGGTTAATTTATTCTTATGAGTCATCTGTAGGACACAAACTTGAAACTTGAGAGGTTTGTTGAATGCAAATAAAGCACATTTTCGCATATCATTTGCATTCACCTTTAGTTAGTGCTTACCTTAGCACTTCCTATATTGGATTTAGTTAATTTGGCATTTATTTACTTTGAATTATTTATTAAATTAATACAAAGCGAAAGTATAACAGTTCAGTATTAAGTGTTGACTTTGTTTTCTAATTTTGATGTCATAAGCAAGGTTTTATTTAAAAACTTTTTGTCTGTGGTGGCAATAACTTGAAGAAACATGCTCTAAATAAATTAGTAAAGTATAATTATGTATGATTTTTTGTCTACAACTAACTGAAAATCTACATTTATGTGATGTTCAAAGGCTCAACATTAAAAATCTAAAGTTATTTAAGCAATTGACAGATTTATTTTATATATTGGAAATATTATCCTTTAACTTTTCCAACCCTGTCAGAGAGAGCAACAAACTTTCAATAGCACTCAAACTACCGTTCCTTCTTGTGCTCTCAGAGGCCAGCCCTGCAGTTAGAGCTACAAAACAATATTGCAATTACACCTGCAACAGCTGCATTTGAAGCTTAGTAAATATGTAATAAAGTAGTATGTTTTAATTAAACACATCTGATAATGAGTTTTAAATTTTCTGCTGAGCATTTTAAATACGTTTTAATAATTTACGTGAATTTGAACTTGAAAGTTTCTATGAAAACTTGTTCTGTATAAACACTGTATGGGGTGTATGGTGAATTTGAATTGATTACACAATATAGGTAGTTAAGGCTTATAGCAAAATTGAAATAATGTGTGTAACATAGTCAATGAAATATGCTATAATGATCAATATTGCAAAATGTGTGTATTATGCTCTAATAAATAAAGTTGCATAATTACAAATTAGTAGGTAGTTTTATTACATCACTACCACTACAAAGCAAAGTATAAATCTAGTGACTTTCCGCTGTCTGTCGCTATTTATGCTTAGATCTTAAAACTGCAATAAATTTTGATATTGCTTTTTTGATACAATAATTTTAGACATATTTAAAATATTTAAAGACTTGACTTTATGTAATTTCTTACCGACTTGTTTTTTTTTTGTTATACTGTTAGTTTGTCCTTTGACCATAAGATTTTGAGTTTTGGATTTTTGTGCATGATGCATATAAATAGCTCTGAGAACCAGATTTTTACTAGCAGAACACAATGCAAGGATTAGGAAGTTTGTTATTAGGAAATTTTTGAAATGTGTTGTTTGTGTTCCAAAAAACCATAAACAACACATTTTTTTAAGTGTTTCAATAAAAAGAAATGCAGTTGCTTGTTGTCTAACAGGACAACAACAAGCAACTCTCATCACATGTGTAGTATCTATACTAATATTATAAAGAGGTAAAAGTTAAAGTTTGTATGTAGGGGGTAATGTTTGGAACAGCTGGTCAGATTGCCAAAATTCTTTCACTGGTATCCAGAGCTACAATGTTCCTAACTACTATAGGCTATAAAACATCACGCTAAGATCAAACAGAGCTGAGCAGCGGCTAAAAACCGCGCGAAAGTAGCTAGTATTTAATATTTTTGTTAAGCAACTATCATGAGACATTGACACAACATTTGTTGAAAATAAATTCTGTATATATATGTATTATTTCATTTGCAATTTCTTGTCACTAAATCATTGATATATTTTTTGTGAAAGATAAGATAATACAGACACATCTAAGTACAATGAAGGCTTATCACAATCACAATAAGAGTGTGAATGAAAGTATTGGAGTATCTGAATCAGAAAGATGTATGTATTTGAGTTTGCATTCAAAAACAGACTGAAGTATCATTGGGATTAAAACAAAGATAGATTGTGTCTGCATGCCTTGTTTGTTCATGTTTAGCAAATATATGAAAACTGATATCTGGTCATGTAATAGTTTATTTTTTTTTTTATTTATAAGTAGTGGCAAGTTCCGCCTCTGACCAGTTACAATATGCCATTGCTTTACCAGTGCTAATTATATTTTTTTGGGATTTTATACACAAAAAACCTCAACAGAAACCCTGTTATTAAGAGTTTGTTTGTCTATTACCAGGTTTTATCTCCAGAAATATGAAATAGAAAGGAATATGGCAGTTGATGTATAATAATGTAAATAATTTGTCATTATGATTAATTAAGTAAAGCCTGGTAAATTGAATTATCTTGGCATGTGTAAGAAACACATGGGCCGAATGTTAGCAGAGTGTTAATGAAGTTATTGGGGGCCAAAACCTTACTCTTCATCCCCAAACCTGCCAATCCTTAAATCTGTAACCATCATAAGGCGAAAATGCACTCGCAACTAATCTGTAATTGCCGCCCAATTCGCCCATTGGTTTAAAAAAGCTAGCTGCTCTCGCGCGGTTACACGCTGCTCGGCTCCATTTGATCGTAGCTATCAATCAGTGAAAAAATTTTGGCAATCCAACCAGCGGTTCCAAAGATTACCCCCCTACATACAAACTTAAAAACATTCAAAATTACAAGTTTTACCTCTTTATAATATAAGTATAGAAAACACTCTAAAAGACAGAATAATAATGATGTTTTGTTATAATACAAAAAAAAAACCTGTTTAATTTGTCAAAAAATTTCCAGGCGGCTTGATAATGTGGCCTTCAATAGGTCATACGCAAAATATTATATTGTTTTGGTGTCATATTATTATTATGTTACCTATATACATATGTAACTAAATAAGATGACAAATAAACGTTAAACATTACTTTAATTATTGATAAGAATCGTCATAATTAACGTCACACCAAGCGAAAAACAACTCAAGTATAGTTTTCCCGCCGGGTTTCTGTGAGGCCGTGATATAATTATGGTCGAGCCGAACCATTCGTGCCGAAATATGGTGCCTCACCTTCCGCCTAACGCAGGTGCTTGTCGAACACGGAAGCTTTGGTGCGTACCTTTCGAACCCGGGAGGAAACGCCCGGGTGTCATCATTGTGAGGACCACCCGGAGGACAGGGTAGAGCCTATGGTGGCAGTGTGCCCTTCCTAAGCTGAGCACCGCCATGTCCTTAGGGAAGTGACCGGTGGCACCGACCTCTCAGTCCAGACTTAGTCAAGGCCATGGTGCGGAACGAAAGGAACTGGGTATCTCCTCTTTCTGCGAAGCTGTTATGCTCGCAAAGGAGAAGACGGAACGCGTGAGTTGACTATCTTCCTCTGGTCGTAGCCGCCGCAGTAGGTGACATTTCGGGCGTCGGCGATCGAGCGACGATCTTTAACTGGCAACTAGACCCGAGTGTGCACCCGAATGTGCGGCCCGTAGCCATCTGCGCGTGCCTCTAAGACCACCACAGATAGGGCCCAAGCCCAACTTGGCCAATGCTCAGCTGGGTTCGCGGGTCAAGTGGGAGCAGGAGAAGGAACGAGGGTTTTTTTGGTAGTAAAAGTCTGATACTTCCTCTCGCTATACCTCTGGGCGAGAGAAATCATTTGATGATTTTCCCTCCACAAAAAAAAAGGTCCAGACAATCTTGTCAATGATAACCACAATAGTAATTAAAAGTTAGTTATGACAGAATCGTTAATAGATTCTAAACTTTAAACTAAAACGATAAGGCTGAAAATCTATATGAAAGAATCCGTTTTGGCGCCCGAACTTTGTCATTATCGATGTCGCAACTCTCCTAGGTCAACTTACACCATTTTGACAAATTTCTGTACTCGAATTTCGACTTAATAACAGTTGTATAAGGTTGAAAATGTATTAAAGAAAGTTTACAAAGACATGAAGGTTGATCTGCCAGCGTGGGGCATCTAAAAAACTATTCTATTTTGACGGTACAATAGATCTATTTAGGGTTGTACTGTAAAGATATTTTATCTTTGATATTTTATTTTTGCTTTGATTTCGTTGTTGCAAAAAATCCTACGGGAAAAAGACAAAAGATTTTTTTTTTGCTTCCGTTTTGTTTGACGTAGGTAAATGTCGACAAGTCATCTGGGTTTGTCGTTGTCGGTTGTCATGTCACGTGCTCTTTGATGCGCGGAGGAGTCGAAGTGATAATGTTTCGATGGTCACACATCAACAAACTGACCTCGGCTACCTTAGTTTAACCTAAACTAAGAAAAGTTTTCAATCTTGCGGAACCATCGCCTCTCAATTTGGTCAATGCTGTTGTCAGAGTAATTAATAGGCACATATTACCTATTACTTGTTTCTGTTAAAAGAAATATTTTTATTATTTATTAGCTGCCGCCGCGGATTCGCTCTCGAGGTATGTTAGTAGTTACAGTAGGTTGCGCGACGTCGCCGCGTCCGCGCACGCTGCTCATGAGGAAGAACCCCTCTGTGGTTCGAAACTAGTAGAGCTTTTCTCAATATACACACGTGAGTAACCCGCGATTTTTAGTTAATCGAGGTATGTTAATAAAAAGCAACCTGTGTATTATCCAATGGTATATCCAATCATGACACCTATATACCGAATGTCAACCTAATCGGTCCAGCCGATTTTGTGTGCAAGAATAACAAACAGACTTCCATATATTCTCACAAACTTTCACATTTTATAATATTATACTAAGTATGATTTAGTATATATATGATACAACAATTATAATTTTTTAACAACTAATTTTGACAACAATAACTCATGTTTGTTGACAGATTTCTGCTCACGTAATCAAAGTTATGCCAATAGCATTAATTACAGTTGGTGCAATGGCTTGGCAACTGGCAGCCGGCGACACGTGTCACGATTTAATGATAACCTCATAGAATTGACATACGGATTCTATGTGATCTATAAGACCATTTTTATGTCAGCTACTCTCCCGCGGTTTTACCCGCTGTTCGGCTCTATTCGATCGTAGCGTGATGTATTACAGCCTATAGCACTCAGAAACATTGTAGCTATCTATCAGTGAAAGAATTTTGGCAATCCGACCAGCGGTTCCAAAGATTACCCCTACATACAAACTTAAAATATTTACCTATTTATGATATTAGTATATGTATATGTGTGGTTGTAAACACCTGCGATCCGGCGAACTTATTTTTTTGTTGTGTCTTTCTCTTTTCTTGCCCTCCCTTCGTAGGCCGAGACGGATTGTCAGATTCTTACTGACTAAAAACAACCCCGTTCTTTCTTCTGCTTCAGGCTGGGTTTGTGGTACATTATTGCACTGAGGACCCGCAATCACGGATTGCTTAGTTTAAGTTAACGTTGGCGTAGTCACTGAGAACACGTTAAAATAAGAACCCTACCCTATACCCTTGATTTTCCCCTCACAAAAAAAAAAAAAAACCCTATACCCTTCTGTCGTATCGAGAGGATACGGTGGAACATACGGTGGCTTGGGCTGAGCACCGCCGTGTCCTCAGGGAAGTGATCGGCGGCGGCGACCTCTCGCGCCCGCCCTTAGTTGAGGCCATGGTGCGGAGTGAGAGGAACTGGGTCGCCGTCTCCTCCTGTGAAGCAGTTATGCTCGCAAAGAGGGAGGCGGCCCGCGTGAGTGAGCAATCTTCCTCCTCACGCCCCAGCCGCCGCAACAGGCGATACTACGGCCGTCGGGGATCAAGGGACGATCTCCGGCCACCGTAAGCGCGGGACTGTGGACTGCGAGAAAGGGCAACTCGCCGCCTGACCTGAACCAGACCCGAGCGTAGGGCGCGTAGCGCCCATTAACTATAAAAGAACTGATAATTAAAACATCAAAATTTAACTACATAAAAAAATTTACCTCCATTAACTATAAAAGAACTGATAATTAAAACATCAAAATTTAACTACATAAAAAAATTTACCCTAACTCCTTTCATCCGTTTCTGTGTTAAAATAATACAGACACTTTCGGCCTTATTACAAAACAAGGTTTTACTTTAGTCTAGGACTAAACCATCGAGCCAGTTTTTGTATTTCGAATTGAAGGTAGATGACAATAAGATTCAAAATTCAAAACCCGACTCAATGGTTTAAACCTGGACTAAAGATAAATCTTGTTTTGTAATAAGGGGGTTTAAGTTTAAAACTAGGATGTTTAATGCCTTTTATTGCCTTTCCTAAGGGGCAGGTAAAAAGGTCACAATAGACACCCACAACACCGGTATTGTAAGCAATTCTTTACAATGTAAATGATGCCCGGATTATTACTCGACCGTCGACGTCGATAAACAATGAACACATTTTTAAACTTCGTGCTAATATTATCAAGAAAGCGAAAATACTAAGAATTTTGACCGATAAGGAGTTGCAAATTGTCACTGTCGTTGGGCAAACTTATGTTTTTAAAATAACAATAATAATAAAATGGCTCAATAGGTAGGTGCCTCGGCCTACAGCAGTAGAAGGAACATTAGTTTTTAGTCAGTAAGAGTCTGACACTAATGGGCGGGAGAAGTCATTTGATGATTTTCCCCTCACAAAAAAAGGAGGCTCTCGTTGGTTGGCTGGATCAAGGGTTTGTGTTTCAGAAATCGGTACTCTTCGATACGGCTCATATTGTCAGAAGGTTTGGTTAGGAGTAGGAGTAAGTTTTTCGAAAAAGATTTTAGAAAGACATACACAGATAATTTTATATTAATAAGTATATTTTATTAACTTTATATACTTGGATACCCGGCATAGCACGAGTGTAATGCAATTTCTCCTCTGTTTAATGTTATTATACCATATAAACCCTCCCCTTCAATCTATCACTAGCTATTAAAAATCCGCATCAAAATCTGTTGTTTATTTATAAAGAGTTTAGCATACAATCTATACTATCTATACTAATAATAATATTATAAAGAGGTAAAATTAGTAAGTTTGTATGTAGGGGGTAATCTTTGTAACCGCTCGTCGGATTGCCAAAATTCATTCATTGATAGATAGCTACAAGCAGCGGGTAAAACCGCGCGAGAGTAGCTATTTAGAGATATAGGGACAGAGAGAGAGAGCGATTTTGCTTACACTGTGTAGTGTACACATAAGGATGATACCGAGTAGACCTTTATGGTTTCTTCCTTATCTGATAAAGGCAATCACTTTATGTTTTTATATGAACTGCGTGAATAGACAAAGGTAAATGATAGAAGAACCTAGCTTTGGCCCAAATGGGCCGGTTCGACCGTTGTGTTGCCAACGACCTCAAAAAAATCGGCTTAAAACCAACCTAGCGTTGTGTTTCCAATTGCCAAAACCCAAAACTTGTAATCCCCGAAACAAAGGCGAGTAACGTACTCGTTACTCCAATGGCAGTACACGTCAGTTTGCCGAAGTATTTTTAATTGTGGGAGAGCCTTGTCATAAGGGCACGAATGGGTCGGCTCGACCGGAATGAAACCACGGCCTCAAAGAAAACCGGCGTGAAACAACTACAGCGTTGTGTTTCGCCGTGTGAGTGAGGTTACCGGAGGCCCAATTCTTCCTATCCCCCAAGTCCTCCCCAATCTCTAAATCTACAAATCCCTAGTCCCCAAAAGGTCGGCAACGCACTAATAATTCCTCTGTTGTTGCGGATGTCCCGGATCTCCATGGGCTGCGCTGATTGCTTACCATTAGGTAAGCAGTCTGCTCGTTTGCCGACCTATCTTTAAAAAAAAAAGTATCACAAAAAGTATCATCATCGCCATATTATTTTCATTCCATATACAAACAACTTGATTAACGAGATCAACAAATTACATTAATCATTTGATTATGGGTGAATCTTCAAAATTTGGTTAACTTTAGGCCTAATTTTGACGGAGGTGTTTTTGGATCCTTTTCAATAAAGTCTTGATACTACACTGTAGGTATATCGACTGCTTTGTTACATCTAAAAGGGCCAGTCATTTTATCAACTATTCAATGAGATATTCAAGGTTTTATGAAATTAAGTTTCTAGGGACTGACGAGACAGGATAGGGACTGACGCCAGACGCGGTTAATGTGTTTAATGCCATTTTTATTGCAAAATAATCATCACAAAATCAATCACTTACACGTTCTAATTGAATAATTTAACAAATAGTTAAATGAAGGTTATATTGTATGGTAACTACAACTTAAAATTTGGTACAATACACAAGTTTCAGTTTATCATGTGTAAAGTTTAATTATGAGTAAAGTTAAAAGACACAATCACAGGCTTTGTTTCCTTAAATATAATGTTCCTTAGCAATTAATCTTTGAGTATTAAACTAATAAACTTTTAAGTTATTAAAAGTATTTTTAAACAAAAAACAACAAACAGCTTTTAAGTAAAAAAAATATAATTCGAATGTAACAATCAGTCTTATCATTTAGCTTTTAACTTTTAAGTAATAAAATTATAATTTGTAACGTTATACTAAATATTTTTCAAATTCTTAATCACAAGAGGTATTACGTAATAAGTATTCTACTTTTCATAAACGTTAACTGGTTCTTTAAATTTATAACATACTGTTCCTCCCTTGACTATTACTTTAGGAACTGGCAGTTTGTGTAAGATATCTTCATAAGGTACGTCAGCAATGTCATTTTCATTTAGTTGAAATTCTGTGCCAGTATCATTGGATACTTTAAGGAATTTAACCGTCAGCTCTCCATCTTCGTCATCATATTTGGAGCAAACAGCGGCGTATCTATATTCTTTTCTCTTCAAAATTAACTTCACTAGAACATAATCTCCACTACTATAGCTTATTTTAGACTTTTCCTGCGCATTCTGACTTATACTTGCCAATGGCATATCATCTTCGGAATCTGTGAAAACATCTTGGACTTGAAGCCGCTTTGTATTGCTTTGATATATTATAGTACCTAACTTATAATGATTACATTCAACATTATCGCAAAAGCAACTGAGAGACTTTAAAATAAGTTTATTTGGGTAATAAATATTTCCCGAGACTTGGTGCACTAACAGAGTGCCTTTAAATTGTTTCTGTTCTTTCTCATGATCCTTGATCATTTTATTAACTGTTTCTATTTCAGAATCTTCGATGACAAATATTTGTATATTTGGGCACCTTTCTCGAAGTACAGCCACAAGGTCGTGTAAGTTTGTAATGTCACCTTTCTGAGCTATAAGCTGGTCTGCAGTACGTTTACAAGTCGCTCCAATTCCATCTGGTGCACCTTTGCCATGTCCAGCTTCATGGTAATTCCACGTATAATTCATAGTGAGAGGGTAGAAGTCTTGGTTTTTGCACGCCAAAATATAAAACATAGTTTTATTTCGGTATTGGGTTACAGGACCGTCACTCAAGAAATGCAGGTTTTCTACTGAAAGAGGCAATGCCCTGAACACAGGCTGCAAATGTGCCCAAATAGCGCCGGCATTGTGAGACAAATTTAAAGATAGAGTACAGTAAGAAGTTGTTTTATCCTTTGTGTAAACTACGACTGTGTGCAACGAAATTTGAGTACGAGAGCCTCCAAAATGATACGACTGAATTTCTTTGTTGCATTTAGTTGTATAATTTTCAGAAAAATCCATATGGATAATTGCATCCTTTTCTGTCAACGAATCTTTCAAAGATTTGATAGTTTTATACTGATGAACGATATTTTGTTCATGTTGAAATAATTTGGGAAGATCATACTCTTCTAGTTGCGTTATTAAATCGCGAGGTTTAAAGCTATAGATCTCTTTCTTATACTTTGTGACGTATCGATTCTGTTTAGTTTTTAAGTCTTTTATCAATTCCTTGACTTGTTTCCATTGTTTGACTTCTATTTTCTTACTATTATCAAACTCCATGTATGGTATAATTTTCATTGAGCAGTTCTTGCAAGTTCTTGCTAAGCAATCTTCTGAATAACGATCACAGCAAAGTATCATCAGGGCAGTTTGATAAGTTGAAAATTTAAGAACGTTTGCAATTTTTAATGCATCCAATTTCAAATTAATGTTCTCGTGAGCAATACAAGCACAGGTGTCACGGTCTGTCAGCTTTGGCACAACAATCCAAAATGTATCTTTTTTGTTTTTTTATTTTATTGCGTGTTATGCATTCCTTTTTTCCTGCCGCACAACGACTATTGTTATCATCTTCATAAAATCTTTGAATGATTTTTTCAACTCCCTTTCTGTTGCGCTTAGCTTCATATTTTGTACGATTAAATCCCATCTTTTTGTAAGTAATTGCCTTATTTCCTAGTCTCCAGATCTTATATTTGTGCGTCAGTGGACTGGATAATATTGCTTTGAAGGCGGTAGTGGTAGTTTTCTGGTTTGTGTCAACCTTTTTGTCTAAAAGTTGCGTCTGGATAATTTCGCCAAATAATGCTTTTTTTACTAATTCCTTTTTTTGATTTGGGTCATCAGCCATAGCTTCAATTTTACTTTTTGGTGTAAGAACTTTCTTTTTTTCTATCACTTTACGTTTCAATCTTCTGATTCTTTGTTGCTCGTTAGCAAGCTTTTTCCTTAAATTTTCAATAAGTAAGTCCTTCTCTTTTAGTATCTTATTTCTTTTTTTTCGGTGAAGAATACTCCTTTTTCTAGCTTCAACTCTTCTATCATTATCAACGGCTTCAGGTATGTTCTCCTCGTCCGATGATGGTGGCGTATTTGGTTTCATGTTTTTATGAGCATTGTTATGAATATTTTGTTTTTTTCTATAATCAGCTGAATAGGCTACCCAATTTTTTTTAGCTGCTCTGTGTTCACGCGGAGTCATGTCCTTCACACATTTTCTTTTTCCTTTTTCTTTTTTCTTAAGATATTTGAGTCTTTCTTTTTCCCTGTACTCTGCCAGCAAAACAGGATCGTTATGAATTTTTCCTAAGCGTTTTTTGGCCTGTTCTGACTTTTTTTTAGCAAGATCCTCTTTTGACAGAGAAGTTTTCTTTTTAGGTGCCATGATCTAAAACAAATAGACGGATTTTATGGGCAAAACCATACATAACGTAATATGACCGTCAGTCCCTAGGTGTGACGTCAGTCCCTAGCCACTTTTACGACGAGGGCCTGACGGTCTAGGGACTGACGAATCAAAGCATAATCAAACATAACCTATGATTGAACGTCAACATCAAAGCTGAGCAGTGATCAGGTTAATAAGGTAATCAAAGATCAAACTATAAGTAAATAATGACAACAATGATTAATGAAGTATATGTAAAACAACTTACCTAGGGCCTGATAATTTGACTGGCACAGCGCGTGTTTACCTAACAAAGTCGGCGACCGCACTAAAACCAAGATGGCGGGCGCGGCAAAAGTCGTGTTTACAGCTAACTTCACACGAGTACTTCTGCTTCAGTATGGTTTCGTAAACGTCATCTGCTTAATTATCGCGCTTTTTTAAATTTTACTGATGGCTAGGGACTGAAATTGTTTACTGCTTACACTTTTAGAATTTGATTAATTTGGTAAAAAACATTCTCATTAATAATTGTATCATAATGAAAAGACAAATCATTTAATTTTAAACGTTTTTAAGTAACTAAAATTATATTATTATACATTACATAAGAGTGAAAATTATATGTTTTCTTAATTCGGGAGATCTTACATGGCTAGGGACTGATATTTAGAGTAGTAAGTAGTGGTTTTTGAATACAAGAAATATTTTAATCTCAATCAAAATGATTGACCTACTTACATGGACTTTATAATATCGCCTGGTACTTTCAAACAATCGATATAATAAATATAAATATTTAAAAATTGCTGCTAACATCCAGTTAACCAAATTTTGAAGAATCACCCTTATATAGAAATACCTAGTTGTTTCAACAGAAGATACATTAGAGGTAGGTAATAATATAATACCATATGACGCTAAAGTGCTATGACGTCGCAATTTGTAGTTTCATTCAAAGTGGGTACATAGAAAACTATCGTCTTCGACATTTGAATAAAATTAAATAATTTGACAAAATAATTTATTTGAATTAGACTCTTACAGGCAGTGAAACCTCAAAAAAAAGCTTAAAGATAAAAAGTGTCAGTCCTCTTACGGCCGTTCCCAATATTCAATCTATCTCTGGTTTTGCCTTACTAAAGATAGAAACATCTATCTTGGAATTTTTTGTCCCTTTAAATCTATCGACGATATGAAATCCTATCTCTGTTGAAGGCTATCTATCGTTGGGAGGACGGATAGGTTACTAGGGATAGACATTTGTATAGCAATGGCATTTGCCGTTAGTAAAGCTGTTTGCTCGTTCTGAAGCGAGGTTATGGTGACTCATTCTTCCCCCACCATTCCTAATCCTCAAAAGTGGCAACGCACTTGACAACTTTGTACTTTCTTTGGTGTCACGATTGTCCTAGTTGGTGTATTCCGATTTGCCATCCTATCCCAAGAAAGAACTGCATTCATCAATGAACTCAATATTGCAATTGATTTCAATTTGTTGATTATGATTATTTAAGCGATAATGATAAAGGTAATCGCCACCATCAAGTCATTATAATTATGTATATAAAGATTATATTATAAGTATCAATAAGGTCCAATGAACAGTCGTGAACTTGAAAACATTATTTATTTAATTTGAAGTTTAGGTTCTTATTACAGAGACGCCAAATGAAAAATGACCACAGATCAGGTCTTATCAATTTGTACGGTTCTCTCCAAAGACCTTTCATTTTGTTTCATTGTCTATTGTTCCTTTACAAACCTTTTATTTGGTTTTTTCATAAAGGAAACCACCGAAATGTGTGTCCACAAATTAAATGTATTCATAATATCACTCTTAACTACGAAACAACTGCAAAAAATTGGCAATTTTTGTTGTGTTTAGGATAGGAGGATAATGACAGGAAGAAAATGTCCATTTTGTCAATAAAAATTGGTAAAATGAAAAAAAAACCAAATGTTTTGAACTTATCGAAATTACCCATCTGTTACCGTAAATATTTGTAAATAATATCTGATAAGTGTTTCGCTAACAAAACAAAGATCTCTTCTCATACGGAAAAGGAATGAGCATTGATCAAGATCACCACGCTTCCTTAAGGCGCGTTGGCGATTTCGGATTAAAATTTTTAACGATTTAGATACGTGAAAAGGCGCAATTGTTTGGGTCCGGCTTGGCAGGCCGTCTGATGGTCATCAGAACAAACAATGCTTTCTTTCGGACACTTTCCCTCGATGGAGTTCGTGCCAGAGAGCCAAATCCCGGTAAAAAGGGATCCTTTTCATGGTTAAGTAGACTTAAATTGACAAAATCACCGGCGAACGGAGGGAGTGAATACATTTTTTAGCAGCCAAACATAAACTGTTGTGTCTTACTAAGGTAGGATTGTTTCTTGTAATTAAGGATTTTTCTTAATCCGGGGTTCCGGAGGCTATCGCATTATTGACACCGCGGTCACGGTCCGGAGCAGAAATCGGACGGGGCTGCTGTTACGTTATTTTTAGTCAGCAACAGTTTGACAATCCCTTTCCTAGGGCCAAGAAGGCGCTTGACGATTTTCCCACTAAAAATAAACAGGTGTCCCCTATACGTGCTGACGGTGATTGCCGGTATTTTTTTAATGACGTGCCCTGCACTCTCTAGTCCCTCCGCCCATCAAAAGCTATGCGATTTTTCAGTGTTTTTGTTCTTTACCAAAAACCGATGTTATGTATCACATTTTAAATATAATTTGCCAACTAAAACCTAGTAGTTTAAGTAAGCCTACATGCAGACGAGTAACTGGGTTTTCCTAATTTAATCGTAACTTCTTAATAGCGTAATAATTGTCATGAAATTAGAGAAACACCCTTTTTTCGCAACTTAAGTACCGTCAATTTATTGTCGGTTTCACTTTAATTAGCGTATCAATCAATTTCTAATAAAAAATCTAATTTTGAACCACATTATAACAATTTAACTAATGTAACAATAGTTTAATTGTTTTTTATCTAAGTCTCCTAATTATGCCAGATATGATTGTGCGCATCACATGTTGTCAAAGTAATTTAGTCATTATGGTCTTGATGCAGAGTTTAAATAGTGAATTGTAAATTTCAAACGTTTGGGTTAGCTTGATGAGCTGGCATAGCTAAACAATAGAAATGCAGGTTGTTCTACAATAGCTGGTAAAATTTTTAATTTTCCATCTGTAGACGTTCTTTTTTTTATAGTTTTTTTGGTAGACCCACGGGTAGTCTTGACCATTCTTTGGTTTCGTACCTCAAATCGGACCCCCTCTAGAATCACTGTCGCCCGACTGTCTGTGAGAAACATCTTTATCTAAGATTAAAAAGTCTCAATGGACCCTTGAAGAAGTACTCGTCAGTCTTTCTGCTTTTTACTTATTACAAGCGACCCGCCCCGGCTTCGTCGGGTGCAACGCTGATACTAAATTATTTCTCCTCTATTTATATATTAATAGATGTTATACGTATATAAACCATAACCTTCAATCACTCTATCTATTAAAAAAAATGCATCAAAATAAGTTGCGTTGTTTCAAATATTTAAGCATACATAAGGATATAATAACAAGGGAATCTGCACTTCATGTGCGAATGTGGAAGGAACATCTTAATCAAAATTCAAGTTACCATCCGCATGGTTGGTGATATAAGGTTATTTTTAAAAATAGCTACGATGGAGTTTCTTACTCGTTCTTCTCCATTCGAATCTACAATTTGGAACGAGCGACTGCTATTCTATTTCGACGTTTCCAAGTACCAACTCATGGTTCAGCTGGAATACATATTACTTATATTACGGTTTCAAAACCATAATTTTGATGTGCATATTACTCATACACAAGTATGCGCAATCCTCAGTCCTTGAAAACTCGACTTGCACTTTCCCGGTTTTTTTCAACCTATTCTTTTGCAAGGAATTTTTGCCACGACTAATCTGTTATTCAAAATTTTAAATGTAACGTTCAAATAATTTGCAATGTTCGGACCCTATTGTAGTTACGCATCCGGACGGATCTTTGAAAACTACCAAGCATTTCTTTTGTATGTAAATAATTATATTTATTGTTTTATATGTCATACATAAATATATGAGATATGGTAGTAGTCTGTAGAAAAGGACATTCGGTTCTAAGAAAGCAGTTTTTAAAATATAATTCATACCTACCGGTCGGCAAAACTCAAAATAGTTCAGGAGCTATTGTTTAGCAGATTGTTTATACAATGGCTGCAAATTCTTTTGTTTAAGGGATTATAAAAAAAGAGCTCAAAATGTATTTATTTGGATTATTGTAAGTTCGCTTCTATTGTTTTGTTTATTGCTATAGTAATAGTGATTTTATTATCGCAAAACTGGTAAGAAACCCACGTTATTATTTTCCAAGAACCTAATTACCTGTAGAGCTTATCTATTTGTTTTCAAAAGATTAGGAGAATTTTTAAGTATTATTATTAAACCTATTGTTTTATTAATTGAATCGGGAATCGGTATGCGGACATAGTGACAGTATTTGTGCATGATATTAATATATTTTAATGGATTTTGTATTTGGAAAACAATGTTGGTTTCTTTTTAAATATAGATTATGGGCAAATAGATAAAACGCTTCCTGTCTATTGTTATTAACACATGTTCGTAACACGTATTTATCTTTTTAGGAACTATCTACGGCTATACTAATGTTTCTCAAATTATTTTTGTGCTTCTCGAATAACGATGAGCGACGAAATATCTATCTAGGTAGTTCATTACATAGTCTATTGCTATTCCAAACCTATGGTTACATTTCAGATTCTTATACCTATATTTTTACCTTATGCCAACCTCATCTTGGACAATACTGGATGCTGATTAATTCGATAAATGGTTAGTCTTTAGGTCTTTCAAATATGTAATTGTAATAAGTTGTAGGTCATCGTGGGGTACTGTTTTTAAGTAAAGCTTGTTATGCGACATTGTTATAGTCTTCGCGTCGCGGTTTCTATGAAGTTTTTCATATAAACCAACGGCGATTAGCAAAGGCTTGAGTTATAGAAGACGCACATGTTTGTATTTTAATTTCAGTACCTATAAAAGGTTCTATCATCAGTTTACCAGGTTTCATTTCATTCTTTATAGATCATCACCAGCTCTTACCATTGGTCGTTGACCACCAGACAATTATTATGAAATAGATATACAAAAATACTCGTAAATGTTCAAACCAAAGTTTTTCCTGCTCTTAACCACATAAAACAGTACGCTATGATAATAAGAAAAAGTTACACAATACCTTAGTATATTTACAGCATATATCTTAAATTAGGCGAATAAATTACTGCTTTTTTTCTGTTTTTAGGGATTTTTTTGGGTTTTAACAGTACTTTGTTGATGGTCGGTGACAATTCGATGTGTTTGATTGATTTATCAGCTGTGGGTGTGTCAAATGTCAGTTTAATAAGTGGCCAGTGATGAGTCATCAAGTTGAGAGCAAAAAGGTCTCTTGCACAATTTAATTTAATATTATGGCGTCGGAAGTTATAGCTGTATTATGTTTTGGTGTACTTGGAGGATTAGTTTTGGTGTACCTTTGTATTAAAGTGATATTTTTTATTATTATTATGCACGATGGTGCTGTTTCGAAGCCTGGCAAGTACCGATGTGACTTTTTCTGAATTGTATGTACTTTCTATGATATGATATGGTATGTCAGTGGTGTCTAAATAAGACACTACTGACATACGGTGAAGGAAAACATCAGGAGAACTGGACTTGCAGAATTTTTAATTATAAATTTGAAATCGTCAATCCACATTGTGCAAGCGTAGTGATTAATGCTCAAACCTTCTCCATGTGAGAAGAGGGCTTTGCTCAGCTGTGGGCTCTGATAGGCTGACGATGTCTTTTTTATTAGATTTTCATACATTTGTTTTTGGTTTAGGTAATTACCGTGATAGGTTTTCTTGTATCTTATCAATTGCGAGTAAAAATTTTTGGATCAATCTGTTTTATGCGTGTACATTTGAACTTCATTGAAAATTCTTTCATGGTCGCAACGCACTCGGGAAGTATTTGGTGTTGCAAATTAACTTGGATTAGCGGTGAGCATTCATCAGAGTATTGCTATGATGATATTTATAATTCTGCTTGCGTTGCACTTACCATTAGCTTAAATCTGCATCACCCAAAGGTTTGACTGGTACAGAATGCTCATGGCATTAAGTCCGCCTGGTGTATAATTTTTTTGTGCATGTAGCGCCAATTAAATTATATGTGCATTATTTTGACCTTATTTTTGAAGGACAGACGGCGAATTAGTGGCTTGCGTTCCATTGATGGCACGTAACAATATTTCGATCACGACAATCTCTAGCCTCTAGATCTCTGCCAGCTACTCTCGCGTGGTTTCACCCGCTGCCCGGCTCCATTTAATCGTAGCGTGATGTTTTATAGCCTATAGCACTCAGGAACATTGTAGCTAGCTATCTATCTATCAGTGAAAGAATTTTGGCAATGCGACCAGCGGTTCCAAAGGTTAACCCCTACATAGAAACTTACAAATTGTATCTCTTTATAACAAAGTTACTGATCACCGGTAAGGTGGAAGGAAAGAGACCTAGAGGCAGAAGTCCGATACGTTGGACGGTCCACGATGCTCTCCACTCGGCGGCCGATAGAAATAGATGGCGGAGAGTAATACGCAGTACACTGCTTCCACGAGGTGGTCACGACCCTCAGCACTGAGGAAACCGAAGCGAGGAGGAGAAAGATAATATTGGTATAGATAAGTACGTAGATAAGTACGTGGTCGAAATATTAATAAGAGCACTGATCAGCCGACCCGATTTAACGTTTCCTAAGTACCTAAGTTCCGATGGATTGTATAGTATGATCGCTGTTAACCTGTGTGAACCTGGCACCCGACTTTGGAAAAATTGGTTTTTTTAATGGTTTATCGAAAGATTTCGATTAGTAGTGGATAGTAGTGAAGCTATTTTCGTAAGTAGTAAAATAAAAAAATAAAAAAAATAGTTAAAAAATGTCATCACCCGAAAATAAAAAAAAATGTTTTTTCTGGCTGTTTCTCATAGATAAACGTTAGTAGTGGATTGTAGTGCAATTATATTCGTTTGTAGTAAAATAGAAGAAAAAAAATCGTTTCGGAGTATTTTTTGAAAACGATTTTTATGACCTGAATACTGTTTCAAGGCATATACGATTACTACTAACGTTAGATTTGACTAAAAAGGGTTCCTAGAGGTTAGTAGTGAAAGAATTTTCGATAGTAGTAAAGGTACATGTTGACTAGAAGCACTTGAGATGAGCCAAACTTATTTCGGAGCGAAATTTGCTGGATATAATCTGTTTGAAGATAAATACGACTACTACAAACGTTGAAATTGACTAAAAAGGGTTCGTAGAGGTTTGTAGTGAAATAATTTTCGATAGTAGTAAAGGTACATGTGGACTAAAAGCACTTGAGACGAGCCAAACTTATTTCGGAGCAATGTTGTTGTTTGGCTCATCTCAAGAGCTTCTGGTCAGCATGTACCTTCACTACTATCGAAAATTCTTTCACTACAAACCTCTACGAACCCTTTTTAGTCAATTCCAACGTTTGTAGTAGTCGTATTTATCTTCCAAAAACAGATTTTATCCAGCAAATATCGCTCCGAAACAAGTTTGGCTCATCTCAAGTGCTTCTACTCAACATGTACCTTTACTACTATCAAAAATTCTTTCACTACAAACCTCTACGAACCCTTTTTAGTCAATTCCAACGTTTGTAGTAGTCGTATTTATCTTCCAAAAACAGATTTTATCCAGCAAATATCGCTCCGAAACAAGTTTGGCTGATCTCAAGTGCTTCTAGTCAACATGTACCTTTACTACTATCGAAAATTCTTTCACTACTAACCTCTACGAACCCTTTTTAGTCAATTTCAACGTTTGTAGTAGTCGTATTTATCTTCAAACAGATTATATCCAGCAAATTTCGCTCCGAAATAAGTTTGGCTCATCTCAAGTGCTTCTAGTCAACATGTACCTTTACTACTATCGAAAATTCTTTCACTACTAACCTCTACGAACCCTTTTTAGTCAAATCTAACGTTAGTAGTAATCGTATATGCCTTGAAACAGTATTCAGGTCATAAAAATCATTTTCAAAAATACTCCGAAACGATTTCTTTTTCTTCTACTTTACTACAAACGAATAAAATTGCACTACAATCCACTACTAACGTTTATCTATGAGAAACAGCCGAAAAAAATTTTTTTTTGATTTTCGGGGTATGACATTTTTTAATAATTTTTTTTTTTTTTTTTGTGGTTTTACTACTAACGATAATAGCTTCACTACTATCCACTACTAATCAAAATCTTTCGAAAAACCATTAAAAAAACCAATTTTTCCAAAGTCGGGTGCCAGGTTCACACAGGTTCGCTGTTAGGCTTTTAGTGTCCTTAAATCGAGCGATCTAGAGTGCCAGACCGCCTCTAGTCCCTACATACCAAAGACTCTGTCGTCTGATCGCCACTTCATTTGTTATGTCCACAGCCATAAGCTGGTCATCTACATCAAGGCAATAAAGAGTCAATATTATAAGAAGCCCTTAATGAAAATTACTTTGGAAAAAAATACACTTTGCTAGCCGTTTAATTATGCTCTATAATTATTACGCCATTACAACTAAGATAGGTATGCGCAATCGCTTTTGTAAGTGCTATCTCAAAAATAGGTAAGCTGATAAAAATCCTCGGTTAACTGATGTAACTAATCTTCTATCAAGAATAGCATGGTGAATATGTATTTTAGGCAAGTTTGACAAAAATTGGCTAAATATTTAAAGATAATTAAGAAAACAATAATTATTAAACGTTAACTTGAATATGGACATTCCATTTGATTTAATTTTGCGGTCGTTATTAATTACATGTACTTAATAACATTTTAAAACTGAAATTTTTTATTGTTTATTTTGTTGATCGCGCATTTTAATATCAAGAACGACTGCATCGAATTAAGTAAAAAATGTTTTATATAAAACATTTGTTATAGGCATTCTCACCAGTCAACCTTAGGGTGATGCAGAGAGAGTATGGTAGGTGCCGTAAGAAGAAAACATTGAGACGATAGAATAGTATAAACTTAGATTGCAAAATGCAATTTAAATATGTAAAACAATATTTAAGTATCTTTATTAATAAAGACAAAAAAGTATGTACTTAATATATTTTTTGTTTTGGATATGCCATTTATGAAGGAAGGCAACACGATTTATAGGAGTCGCAGGTGAAATCGCACGGTAGGAGCTAGTAACCCTTACTTCTAGCTCTATCTAGACAAGTAAGGGGCGAAGAATTGATAGGTCATATGTTGGAAAACAATGAATTTGAAGATTTAGAAGTGCGTTGCTGATTTTGGGTTCTGGAGGTATTTCAATCGAGATGAAAGTATCAGATATATGTGGATAGATGTAGGTACTTATTTATTAAGGCCAAGATTAAATAATGGTGGAAGGATATTAAGGATTGCCTTTGGTAACCTCACTCCTAAATCGAAATCAAACGAGTCAAACGAAATAAGGAGAAGGAATGGGGGTATTTCGTCAGAGTCGGACACTCATTCTCGTCTCACCCTGGGAAAAGTTTTTAATTGAGGATTTCATGTAGCCTTTGGAAAAAGGAATCATTTATCCTTTCACCTATAAAAAAATAAATTGTGAAAATCAAGTTAGGACTGCATTTAAATTCGTTCTTGGGCGTCCATCAATAAGTCGGAATCATGTAGTTACTAGTTTTCAAGCGTATTCGAATTAAAAATAATTTAAAATTTATCGTCTTTTGTAAATAATATCAATTTATAAATCCAAAGGTACAGAGTTGTAAAATAATGACAAATAATCAAAAACAATCAGCACCTTTTTGCATACTTACCCAGGTAATAAAATTAGAAAAAATTGTGATATTTTATGAATTACAAGTGTTGGAAAGAGACAAAAGATAAAAGACAATGGCACGCAGTGACCGACCAATCACAGCCATTGTAATCAAAGCGTGGTATTTAAAAACGCATTCAGGTAGGGAAACAAAGAAAGGGGTAGGGATGGGGAAACGGTCACTGTCCAGGACCCTTTTCGACACATTTTCAAATTCAGTACAACTTGCGATCTCGTCAAGTGTAGACCTCTTTAAGGAATCTCTCCTAAAAGAAATTCGTCGAAATAAATTCCGGAAGTGCCTTTGGATATTTAAAATTTAATTTTAAATATTATTCTAGTCGTGAATCTAGTCTAGTGGAAAACTTTGACAGTGGTTGTTAGTATATAAATGGCAATAAGTGTTTTTTTGTAAAACTAACTTAAACCTAAGTACCTCTGTGTGTGCGTGTGTAAAACTTTGGTAAAATGGCTTTTCCTGCTGAGTATTATGAGCGGCACCGACGCAATAATGTGGAATATAATGACGATACAAATGAAGAAGGTATGTGTTAGTAATTAGCCATTTCAAAATGTTTTGGTTTGTAGTTAATGATTTTTACTTTTCTGCTATATTTTATTCACTTGGCGATGTTTGTGGAGAAGCCAAGGCGGCTAGCTTTCGTCAAACAATCTCTAATTTACATATGTCAGTCGAACGATTTCAATGTTTCATAGTTTGAGAAACCGCGGTATAGTTTGAGAAGATGTGACCAGTAGATCGGCCGATGAGTCGGGCGCTCTGTCAATTTTTTTATTGCATTTTAGACTTATAAAGCGAAATAATAGAGTTCAATAACGCAATTCGACAGAAAGTCTGCTTGCTAGCCAGTGTGCCACCAACAACATCAAACTTTGTAAAAACCAATTTAAGCTGAACGTTGAACGTGATGATAGGTAATACACATCTAGATCAAGATACACTGGTTTTGTGTAGTCGCGATAACCTCGTGTCCGTACTATTTAATTTTATTACGTCAGGTGTGTAGAACATTGTTTTCGTTTGAATTTCGAAGGCGTGGCCTAATGCGCGAATGAGATGGAAGATAAAAAAGGATGGCAATATCGTTGTTGGTAGATGTCGGCGTAATTTCAGACTACCCTCATGGAATTTAGTTTGTTTTTATTCTATATTTTATATGAAATAGGTGATATTATAACTTTTATTTAATTTATTTTATTTATTTATCCATTTATTTCATTTGTATGTCGTGAATCTATATTAAGGGTAGTGTTACGTAAATAGGGGATAAAGATCATGTATTAATGGTTATTAGAGGACTTTTAACGGTCACGAATTGGCAGAATAGTTTAGGCTACATTTTGAATATGTGCAAACTAATCAAATCTTGTAATTTTTTTCGAAATTTTTTAGTTAGACTCCAGCTAGTAGCTAGTAGTTTTATATGTTAATTGTTAAATAGCATGCAAATGTAACAAAAAATATTATACTTAACTGACTCTATAACATTACAAAGGATGATAAATAATTAATTACCTAAATGAATTCGGATTTTATTACTATTTTAAGGTTTCCATATTAATTCATCCTAATACCATTAAAACTATGTTAATTCGATTAATTATTATAGATTATTTGTTAAATATTTTTAATTTATACCTTGGTACCATCGATCACTAATAAAGAACTTCTTTATTAGTGATCGATGGTACTTTATTTCGATTTCTTATTATATTTATTAGTGATCGATCGATAGTACTTTATTTTCCGAGAGTTTACATTTTGTACACAAGATCTTGATCACCTATTGTGGACATTTCGAAATTCTTAAACCATTTGATCAAATATAATTCAGTTGCGTCAATAGATTCTCAATTTATACGTCTGTTCTTTGTAACCTACTCGCTTGATTCCCCTTAGTTTCACATATGATTACACTGAAATCTCCCTCATTTATTACTAGGTCCATTGGTTTAGATTGCTTGAAAATACGTTCAGTAGTTTTCGAGTTATTGGCATACATACAGAAGACGCTTTTGCTTTTGAATCTGTGTGTGGGGTGTTTGTACCTGAACATTACCCACCAAACGCATTTTTCCTTTGCAAATAGCCTGCAATTGTTTCTCGCTTTTACCTGACTAGGGTCTTAACCTTGTTATAGAAATGTCGACTTTAATACTTGTTACGTAAAGGTGCGGTTTGTGTGGAGAACTCAACTATTTCCATCTTTCTATTGTTATTGTTTTCAACTAACAAAAGATGAGACATGTGTCCTTCTACCATCTGTGAAAGTCCCTTTAAATTGTAAAAATGTACCGATATCAGCGCTTTGTTTATTTTGAACCTTATTCCTTTGTTATAAATGTGAATGATATTTGAGAGTATTATGACGTACCGCGTGTATTGTATCTCTTTTTGGCTCAGGCAATGTAATAACTATTTGAGCTTGTTCAGTGTAAAATTCTCGGTAACAGGAGATCTGCGATTTATCCCTGTTTTATGGTTCCTGAGGCGAATGGCAAAAACGAACCAAAAGCCTAGTTTCGTCAGCGTTTGTCGTACATTGCAGCAGCAAACAGCGTCATCGCCCTCGCATTTCAAACGTTACGAGCAATGTATTCAATACGGACCGCAAGACGCTATGCACCACGTGCGCGTTAACGGAACTTAACCAAATAAAGTCGATTATTCCAAAAGTATCATCAATAAGATTATTTATTACAAATAAATCTATGAAATGCTTTAAATAATATGCTATAGGTTTTTGTTTTTGTTGTTCGTATAACAATAGCTGTAATTAATTGAAAATAAGTCTTTATTTTCAATAAATTAAGTATGTTTCACGCTAATTTCTAGGAGGCGAGAACACGCTAAGTCTAATACGTGTTCACATCTCCTAGAAATTGGCAAGTTATTATATCTTATAATTGGTTCTCAATTATTAGTGTTACGTGAATAATCATTCAATCAATTTTTTAATCGTCAACAAGCTCTATGCCCGTCACGGAACTTAGGAACTGCTTGCTTACCTTTTCAAAGATATAAAAACAATCGAATAACAGCCATCTCCACCGCAAATAATTGCTCCCTAGACAGTAAACCTATATCTAAACACTCAATATTCATTCGATTTTCGATCCTACCTCGAAGTTATAAAGTAGAAATTGGATCCACCTATATCAGTACATTGCTTTTATCACTACGCATGTGACATTGATCTTGAACGGTTTATCAACCTTTTTCCAGTCTACGTGCTGTATCTGCGCAGTTGATTATGCGGAAAATAACATAACATATATAGGTTAAATATCTCTTTTATCTCCTTGTGAAAAGGCGATCTTATCACCGTACTAAGGACATACAAGAACCTAGCGATCTTCTTCAACACCTTCTTGTGCTAAGAATATAGTATCGCGCGCGGCTCCATCAGCGTGGATGTCGATTATACCACTTTCAAGTTTTTTTTTATTTTCTCTACATACAAACTTTCTCTGGACCTCCGCGAATAATTCAAGACCAATATTAGCCAAATCGGTAAGGACATTGTTAAGTTGTAACATTACAATAGAAAGTGGCATTGATTTTTATATATAAAGATTAATAGCTAGTCTTGTCCTTTCGTGTCTTCTCTCCATCACAAGCTCAATCTATTCATTTTCATACATAGATAAATAGCTGGTTTTGTTATACTTGAGCTTAGATTTCATATTATTCTTTTTGACGTATTCCCTTCGAGATTGGATTATTTTTTATATGGATCTTTTTTCGATAGTTTCCGTTGCCGCCCTAGTCTGGTTTGTCTTTACAATTTTGATTCAATATTTAAACATTATGAAGTCATTTATGACTCATTATTTCTTTATAGTGTATCTACCCCATTATCCCCATTTTCATTGAATAGACTCTAAAACTAATAGATCAGTCAGAACAATTCTTGCGCCTTTTGAAGGTACACCTTTGAAAGACTAATGCCCGGTTTCCGAAAACCCGTTCAATGTTTAAATCAACTAACTAGGTGTCAAATCTCTTGTCAAGTCATCCGATTGGCTGTTGATAATACAGTCAACCAATCAGATGACTTAACAAGGGATTAAATTGATTTTGACATTGATCGGCCTTTCGGAAACTGGGTGTAAGACTAAGATAGCATAGTTTCTGTCCCAATAATTCAATAATACCCTGCTAAATAATAGATTTATTCATTGGGAGAAATCTAAAAATACCACGGACGCAGTTAAAGGTGGAAAACTCCTCCTCAAAAGACACCTCCAGGATAGTTTATCTCATCCTTAATGTTTTCGTTGCACGAATTATGCCTATGTCAAATGTTTTTATTTTCTTTATAACTAAAATATAGGCTAAGTATGATAAGATAGTTTTCTATGTCGACTTAAGAGTGACCTACTGACATTGAAAACTAACGTATTTTGCGTTCCGTCTGTATCTCCTCTCCTCAAAGTCGACACTAGCGCCAAAAGCGTAAGGTTTATTTTTTGATAAAGATTTGAATTAAAACTGCTTTGATTTGAAAACGTTTGCGTATTTGTAGTAGTTCCGAGTTTAATATTTATTTTAGCGTTGTTTGTGGTCATAGTAAACTTTTTAACGTCATGAATCAAATGTGAATTTAGTACCTAGGTACTCTAGATTAATATGGTGCCTGATCATCTAAGTTTTCCGTTTGGATTGTATCATCATAGTAGGCAACAAAAGTACAGAGTGCAGGTCAAGCGCAATATTTCACCGCGGCACCGGCTTAGAACAAAAGGAGGAGGTTGGTTTTGAGTTTTTGAGTCAGTAAGAGCCTAACACTCTCTCTCGCACCGAAAAGGGTGGGAGAAGTCATATGATGATTTTCCCCCCATACAGAAAGAAAGAAAACACATTTATTCGACAAATAGGCACACAAATACAAGTATATGTATAAAAATACACAATAAGAGCACAGATATTTATTAATACAATAATAAAATAATAAACAAAACAAGAATAACATATAAAGTATCAAAAAAGAAAAAAAACGAAAATAAGCCAAAAGGGCCTCCACCTCAGCATAATTATAGTTGAGCGAATATGCTCAACGCTGATTTTCAGGTGGCACCCTGATTTTCAAGTGGCACCCTGAATAATACAAAAATTTTCAGTACTTGGACATTGTTGCATTACATAGCATCGAAGTGTTAGATATTACAACGTATTTGCTTACTAGTTACTACGCTATGCGCAATATACACGTCAGTCACGAAAACCTGATAACTGATTGTATTCGAAAACATCTCAATCTATCAGTACTCATATTATAAAGAGGGAAAGGGAGTAATCTTTGGAACTGCTGATCGGATTGCCAAAATTCTTTCACTGATAGATAGCTACAATGTTCCTGAGTGCTATAATGCTACAAAACATCACGCTACTATCAAATGGAGCTGCGGGTAAAACCGAGAGTAGCTAGTATTAGATAAATTCATTCCAGTAATATCATGCTAGTTACTAGTAGGTATTATATGCATAAAGGTTTTTTGGGGTGTATGCATGTTTGTATCTGTTTTACGTAAAAACAACTGGACAAATGTGAATGAAATTCTACACAGAGGAATGGAATTGAAACTCGTGGCGAAATGTAGCATATTAATATAAATAATACGCAATTCTGAGAGTTGTATCATTAAATTGAAAACAATTGGATCAAAATGCTAAGAGTTGATGACAAATAAATATTAGTAATCGTCTTCGTAATATCTTGTAATCTTATCAAATAAGACATTGGGGTTTGCCATCTACCCACCTACGTAACTACTGATAGTAATTGCGAAATTATTAATTTGTTCATTAATTTTTTATGTTAGTATGTCAATGTTTTATCAAATGACTGCTGATAAAATTTTGGTTAATATTTCCTACTTACATATGGATAACAACTTGATATCTTTACATAGTATATATGACAAAGTTGCCTTTTCTGTCCCTTTATCCCTATGCATGCTTAAATCTTTGATACTACGTAACGGAATTTGATTTGGTTTTTTATTAATAGATAGTGTGATTGAAGCGGAATATATTGTGTATAAATGTGGATGGGTGGAGAGGGAGGGGGAGACCAAAGAAAATATGGATGGATTGTGTGAGAAGTGATATGGAAGACAGAGGAGTTAGCGATAGCGTGACGAGTGACAGGACAGAATGGAAGAAAAAAACATATTTCGCCGACCCCAAATAAAACGGGACAAGGGCAGGAAGATGAGTGTGATTGAAGCGGAAGATTTTACACTCATTAAAAAGGTACCAACATTGCACCTGTCCGAAGCCGAAGCTAGTCTCCAATTTTTTATATTTGTATAAAGGGTATTAGTTGTCCTACATTTCTAGTTAGTTCAGATATTATTGTGTCCATGAAGTATCTATTCGTTTAAAATACTAAAAAGTAGGGCAACATTGATAGATTTTGAAACAAGTAATCTGAAAGTCCTATGACCTTATTTTTTGTCAGCCATTCAGTCTTCTTATCGTTATCGTGCTACCGTTTGCCGTTTACTATCAGATACTTGTTTGACAATAGCGAATTTCGTATTAACCAAATCGCATTTTAATAATAAAACTCACACATCCGTGTTTTTTTTTAATGTGAGTCATTTTTTACTTTCATTTCGAATTTGTTCGACGTCCTAGAAGTTATGGTTCGAAAGTTCGAGAAAACCACTACAGTTTTGCCACTATGCCATGTTCTATATGGGGATACCAAGCCTTTCGGCAAGTATTTAAGGCCGGCAACGCCCTTGTATGTAGTAGTCCTTTGGTCTCACTATCAATATGATAAATGTCCATACGCGGTGATTACTTACCACCAGGTTTGTTCGTCGGTTCGTTTGCCGAACTATGTAATAAACACACTAATTCAGCCGAGCAGCAGTGCTTTCTAATAAATCAAACACATCATCTTTGTGTTATGGCCTTGTTTGGAAGGTTTTAGATGTACATCGACTTTATTTTTAACGTAATATGTTTCTTTCACAGACATGGAGTCGCACATTCTTAATACTTATACGTATCGGGAGGCTCCATTTCGTCCCATTGGGCACAAAGTCATGCGTATGAAGATTGACTCCCTGTCGTCAGAAAGCAGCAGTGGAAACCAAAATAGCCCAGAATACTCCACTCAAATCAGTGTGCCACAACTGAGGCATTCTGTGGACAGCAATGGTGACGAAAATGAAGTAAGTAAACAAACTTAAAAGCACTTAAATAAGATAGTTGAAAGACGCCAAGGAATCTCATTTGACTTCCTTCTTTTTTATTTCAGACTAATATAAGTAACACAAGTCAAAATAGTAGTAGTAGCTCAGACGATGAAAGTTCCGAGCCGGAAGAAAGTATAGAAAACGCAGAGGATGTAGAGGAAATTGCTGTGCAAGAGAATGAACATGAAGCGGTTGAGGAACAGGACATTAGTTTAGATTATGAAGAAGTCCTCGAAGTAGAGGACGAAGAAACAGGCACACAAATAGAAATATCGAAGTCTTTACCGACTGCATTGGAAGTTGGGAATTGTCTGATAGAAGATGACGATTATACAGTTTACACAGTGATTACAGTTAATCCAAACTGTGAGTTGATGTGCGAGGAGGATGACGAGGAGGAAGGTATAGAGACAGAAGTAGAAACTGCTAATGGTACTGATATCAGAGCTATTGAATATCCAGAAAGGGAATCAGGTGAAGTAATTTCAAATGTCAATATTTCTATAGGAAAAAATCAACACATACTGGAAGACGTTCCTGAAGTTAGTGACGACGATGATGAGTATTTTAACGGGGGTATATCGCTTCCAGTTGCGAACTTTAACGATTTCCTCCCTAAATTGCCTGATGAAGAAATTATTAAAGAACATAGTAACGACCTTTATATACCGGTTACTCAAGAAAATAGTAAACAAATCGAAGATTCAAGTAACACCGTGGTACCCGATCCGGATCAACAAATTGCGGATCAAATTGTATCCAATAAAAACACAAATTTATCTAATGAAGAATTAGAAGCCTTGCCAAAAATCGAAGACATAAAAAGATATCTATTGGAAGATATGCCATTTTCAAAATTACGGCACGTACAAAAGTCATGTTCGGTGCCGCAATCACCTATACCGCATATATGTATGGATATCGAAGAAGTCAAAACCAGTATGACCTTTGAAGATTTGAACCTTGATTTATCTGACCTAGGCTTAGACAATGATAAAGACAAATTAGATAATAGTGTTAAAATGTATCACACTTTAACGGAGGAAGATGTGAATAGCTTTCTTATTACTGATAAGAAGGATGTGCAAGAAGAGGACAATTTCCGTATCGAAGATATGGATCTTGAGCGCCCTCTCGAAGCTACCATATCCGTTTCTTCGCCTGTCTCTACGTTGAATAGGTCATCGACACCAATTCAAACAGTCCTAGACTTTTGTATAGAAAAGGCTACAAATAGGAAGGAATTACCGACAGATTCAAAAGGCGAATTAGAAGATTTTGTTGATGTAGAATCGTGTAACGATTCAGTTATGCCAGTGCTTGAAGCCAATAATTTGAATTCTTTGTTAGAACAGTTTGAAGCGTCTGAAGACATCAATACAAAGAAGGATAAATCAGAAGTTGTGGCTGTAGCGTCCAAACCTAGTTCAAATAAAACTGGTTTGTCCAACGGCACGCGACTTCAAGACGCTGGAATGCAATTAAATAAGAATAAAATGCGGCAAATACTGGTGAGTACATTCAGTGTTGTGCATCTGCTTATTTTGTAGGTTGAAGGAAATATTCTAAAGCAGTGCGTTATTCCAGATGCCGCCTACACCACTTAATGTGTCCAGCAGGCGGTCACCGAGCCCCGTGCACTCGGATCATGACTACTGCTCGCCGAAAAAGCGAAGTAGCCAGCCTAAACTGAAGGGAGGACAAAGTTTACTCAAACCCGATGTAGTTACGAATAACAGATTACTTAATTCTAGGCATAGGTCGTGTAAAAGTAAGAAAATAGTGTATCATGTGAGTAGTGACGAAGAAGATAGTAGTGTTAAAGACAAAAAAAAATTGAAAGATGAAATGGATTCTAAAAAAAAGAACAATACTAAACCAACCGTACAGTCGAACTGTCGTAGAAAACTGTCCCCACCCCTAAGTGCACCAGATAGTTGTAAAGATATTAAAAAATCTGTGATGAACAAAGATGCTTCTGAAGCTGATAGTGATATTAGTCAAAATTCTAATGGTAGGATTAAATTACTAATTAAAAACCAATCTAAAGTTATACTTAACTGTGATCACGTAGACTCTCAGAAAGATGTAGAAAAGTGTAAAAATAGTGATAGTGAAAAAACGATAAATTTAGATAAAACCGAAAAACATTCAAAAAAATTAGATAGGCATAAAGTAAAATCTTTGGATAATATAGAGACTGCTAATATAAAGGAACCCCGTCCCAAACAGGACAACTTTTATACCGCCTTGTTTAGTAATAAGCAAGACGTCCAAATTCCCAAAGAGATAAAACTCAAGCCGGAGAAGAAGCCAGTTGATGAAGAACTAAACAAGTGTATGTTGGTAGCTGCCATAAAGAAACAGGTTGAACAACCTCAAAAAAAGAAAAAACTGAATTTGCAAGAATATAAGTTGAGGAAAGGAGCCAGTTCGAACAACAGCTCGGCGACAGTAAGTCCCGAAGCAATATTCCCCGATATGCCCAGTCCTGGCCAGGATAAAATACCAAAATGTCCTGTCATAAAGCCAACTAATGGCTGTTCAAATAATATTCCTAAGCCCAACGAACCAGAATGGTTCGATCCTATCAAGGAGGCTTCACGGAAAATATTGTTAAATACTAACAAAAAGAAAGCGGAGGCGCTCCGAAAAAGGGATGAAATAATAGTTATGAGCAAAATACCCAAAGTTGAGAATCTTCAGCTCCAGCCTCTCATAAGCGAGGCTGAAATGCTGAAAATAGTAGGGAAAGCTCAACCAGAAATATTGCCGATGCCACCGCAATCTGATAAACCACAACAATCTGGGCTATATCAAGAAATCGTTTTAGTTAGCGTGGGAATTAATACAGATGATAAAATTTGTCAACAAGAAGAGCCTGAAGTAAAAGCTATATCACCTACAGACTCAAAATCGCTGATTAATTTTAAAATTAAAAAAAGCGATCACGTACTAAAACAGAATGTGTTTGATAATGTGAAGAGGGGTAAGAGCAGTACCGTTGAAGATAACACTGACAAAAAGATCGATAAAAAACGTTATAAAGATATTACGGCGACGTTGAAGAGTGTCGAGAAACAGGTCGAAACGAGAAATTTGTCCAATTCGTTATTCTCGAGTATCCAAGACGTCGTCATGAAGAAAGCTCCCGAAAAGATTGAATCGGTTGAGTCGACGAATACAAAGTCTCAAAATGAGAAACGCTTTGTTAAGACTACAATAGTGAGGGAGTATGATCCTAAAGCTGAACACGGTGAAGACAAGGTCATATTACATTTAGGCAAGAATAGAAGTAAACCATCGACTTGTACTATAAGTATACAAACTGATACACAACCAGAATTCACTGAGCTGCCAGCTGTGAGCACGCTCAAAAAGAAAGCGAGCCCACCTCCAGCGCGACAAAGGAACGACAGTGATATGTCTGTATCAAGTGAAAGTAGTATACCAAGGAAGACCAGTGAGCCACAGGTAGAAAGTAGAAAAACAAAGGAAATAGTGTCTAAACATAAAGATTCAAGAGTCTATAAAAATGACCGGTCTCGATCTAAAGATCGTTATGACTCCAAATACAGTAGGCGACGATCGAGGTCTACATCGCGAGGGCGTAGAAGAAGATCGCACAGTCGTAGTCGCAGTCGATCCAGATCCCGTGGCTACAGGAGATACAAGAGATCAGATTCTCCTTACAAGAGGAAGCACAGATCGAGGTCGCCATACAAGAACAGATCGCAAAGATCTCGCTCCAGGCAAACGGACACTCGATCAAAGAGTCCTGCAGCCAAAAAAATAAAATTGACACCTCCTGTCAACGGTAACGAGAGAAAGAGCATCAAGTCGCTGACCCCTCCCTTACGGAAACCAACCATTTCCGAATGCTCAGACTCGTCCACCTCAAGGTAAGAGAAATACATTCTATTTATTTAATTTGTTCAGCAGCTTGCCATAAAGTTGTTGTAAACATACTTTGTCCAAATTACTTTAGCTCTCCTGTAGAGTTAGCTGTTAATATTATGATTACCAACCATAATTGTCCACATGTGTTGATTTGTCCCATATATTGTTTCCCATTGTTTGATACTTAACAAACTACGAATTTACATTTGATTTCGATATTGACTAAAGTTTACAGGAGGTAAACAGTATTGGTATTCTTTTTATATTGAAGAGTCGTATAAAATACATGATATTTTTAGTTTATTAGCTAACATCGATTTTGGCAAATGATTGTAAACATTTTTACATACAATTTTAGAAAACTTTTTCATAAAAAAAACATGCCATGATTATTATAATATTGCCTTAAAACATGGTGTAGCAAGGTTTTCTATACTTCTATACTAATATTATAAAGAGGTAAAATATTGTAAGTTTATATGTAGGGGTTAATCTTTGGAACCGCTGGTCGGACTGTCAAAATTATTTCACTGATCGATAGCTACAATGTTCCTGAGTGCTATAGGCTATAAAACATCACGTTACGATCAAATGGAGCCCAGCCGCGGGTGAAACCGCGCGAAAGTAGCTAGTACAAATTAAGATGACACGATTGTTCGCTAGAACTGATTTTCCAATAATCAGATAAATGTAATCTGAAGAAAAAAAATTGTTGCTGTCACTGTCTTATGCAAACATTCTGACGCGACAGCATCATAATTATTCCCCAGATAACGTTTATCTAACCATTGAAAAATTAGCCCTTACTAATTATACTACTACTACTATATAGTAGTAAAAATCCTAATAGAAATTCAGTGACATAATTTGTAGTCGCGAATGCAGTGATTCTTTACGTAACCTACATCTTATGACCGATCACGAGTATATTATGTATACATGTACATATGTTTTGGCCTATTCTATTCACATAGTACAACATAGCAATTGCGCAACAGTCTCACAGTAATACATATGTGTCAATACGGTAGTTTCCAACTAGTCAAATTCAATACTTTTATCCAAACGTCTAAAACGATACTTTTATATGAACATCCGAATTATGACGTCATAGCACTTTTGCATCAAATAGCTTACTTACTTCTTAAAAAATAGGTTTTAAAAATATAAAAAATTTAGTGTATAGTTATTTTTCAATATTTTATTGTAATGAAACAACGAATTAATTTATTTTGGCATATGAAACAACCCAATTGCTATCAAAAAAGTTTTTATTGCAAATACCTATAATTATTTCCATTTTTTTTACGCATTTTTCGATAAATGAGTATCTATAAAATATTATTTAAAAAAAGAATATGATAGAGGAAATTCAAAATATTCTTCTGTTAATATGAAAATGTCCATTTATTGTCACGTGACTGGCTCCCACGTGTTGCCACAAGGCGTTGGGTTACGCAATTAGGTTACGGGCACCATTTCGCGACTGAGCACATGTTTCGGTGACACTCTTCAAACATTCACACTGTAAATAACTAAACATTCTTACTATTCTAAGTCGGGAACTTAAAAATCAACTTTAATAACATTTACTTAGTGTTCTTATTTGATTAAAGTCGTTTAACTATGTTTTTTAATGAAATAGGTCGACTAACGAGCAGATGGATTACCTAACGATAAACTATCGGAGCCGCCCATGAATACCCGCAACACCAAAGGAGTTACGAGTGCGTGCTCAGCCTTTTAGGGATAAGGGTTTCGGATATTTAAGGATTGGGAAGGGGTAGGAGAAGGGGGAAAGATAAGGTCTCCGGTAACCTCACTCGTACGGCGAAACAAAACGCTGAGGTTGTTTCACTTCGGTTTTCTGAGAAGCCGTGGTATCACTCTGGTCGAGCCGACCCATTCATGCCGAAGCTTGGCTCTCCCACACTTATTTATATGTTCTTAGACATTATCTAATCATAATTTTCATTGCAGTTCATCCTCTTCATCGAGTTCTTCATCATCGTCGTCGTCATCATCGACCTCGTCTTCAAGTTCATCAGCAAGTTCGACCAAGTCGAGGGGATCTGGCAGCTCATACAAGCGAGATGAACCATACAAATCTAAGGGCTACAGGAGTTACAGTTCTGAGGATAGGTAAGTCCCGTCCAAAGAAATGTACTTAATCTGGCTATCAGGTCAGTAGACTCGATCAGTCAGTCCTTTGTTGAATTTTAGACCTTACGAGTAAAAAATAAAGTTTTAAACCTTTTAAAGATATTTGGCTTAACTTAAAAATCTTTGTTCCTTTTATTAGTGAAAGAATAAATAATGCTGTCCATTATGCTCGCACTTTCTTGATAAGATGTCTAAAATGGAGATTCTTGCTCGTTCTTTTCCATTCGAATCTACTTTTTAGTGTCTTCAAGGCTAGAGTGAATAAATAGGCTCTTAATAAACTAGTGCGCCTTACCATTAACGATTGCATCACTGCTTACCATCAGGTGGGATTGCAGTCAAGCACTAGTTAATAGCAAGTAAAAAAAAATCTTTTTGGAACTAGCACCTAGCGTCACTGACGAGCAGACTAAAAATACTTTTCTATTTTGACGTTTCAAAAGTACCTGTTTATGATTTAGTTGGAATAAATGATTTTGACTTTGATTTAGCTTCTAAGCTGTATTAATTTTGTCAATAGTTTTGTGTCAGTTAACATAGTTAAGCTAGATATTTATAAAAATAGGTTAATTTTATTCAACTGGATCTCTCACTGATAATATAAGTTTTTATGTCATATATTGGTTAACGAGCAGACGAATTACCTGGTGGTAAGCAATCATCGCCGTCCATGGACACATGTAATACCAACGGAGTAACTACAAGTGCGTTGCCGAACTCTTGTGTGTTATTAGGGATTTAAGGATAGAGGACTTGAGGATTGAGGATTTAATCCCAAAAATAGTGTGTTTAATTTTAGTCAATAAGTTATAATAATAATCTTGTTTATTTCAGGGAGAGTAATACCCTTGTCGAAGAACGTCGGATAGTATTCGTCGGTCGGTTAGAGAAAGATATAACGAAAATGACTTTGAAAAACCAGTTTTCCAAGTTTGGCCATGTTGTGGAAGTTCGGCTACATAGCAAGGAGGATGGGTAAGTTCACTTATATAGTTCTTGTAGAAGAAGCAGAGTTTTTGGTCCAGTTAAAAAAGTACACGCTATTTTTCAATTGTGTGTTGAATAGAAGTGTATATAGGGGAATAAATATATGCATACTTCTTAAAATATACTTGCAAGACTAATAATAATAAATACTTATTATAAACCTCTTTTTCGTTATCCTAATATCATCTATTTACTGTGACTACACGGTTGGTGCGGTGGCTAGGCAACTGGCTGCCGTGCAACGTGTCGCGGGTTCGGTTCCCGCACGGAACAACTCTTTGTGTGATCCACAAATTGTTGTTCCGGGTCTGGGTGTCATGTGTATGTGAAATTGTATGTTTATAACCGCACCTATGACACAGGGGAAAATACTAATGTGGGGCAACATTTCTTTTTTTTTTAAAAACTATTCTTTCAATATTAAAACAATGATTGAGCAATATTCACTCACAATCACAAATATCACTTTTTTGGGTTTTGATGATGTATAAAATTGTGTCCATACCATTACAAAAATTAACTCACAACCCATGTTTTATACTATGTAGCGATAAAACATAAGTTTTTCTATTCCAAAGATAATACAGTTTCGAGTACCTAATAATTCATATAATATGTAGTCAGAATATATTTTTTTATAGATTTGTATGTTCTTAACAGGTCGAGATACGGTTTTGTGACGTACCAGCGGGCACGTGACGCCTGGGCGGCAGTCGAGGCTTCCAGTTCCTTCCCACAATACGACGTCGGGTTCGGAGGGAGAAGGGCCTTCTGTAGACAAAGCTATGCTGATCTTGGTGAGTTTTTGAGATGTCCATTCTGTTTTACATTATTTGTAACTTTATTTAATTATTTAAGCCTGTTTATGTCTTGTAACCACATTGTATTTTACAATTCAAATGTTTTAAGTTGGGATAGTACATATTACATACTTTATTAAAACTTGTGTTGGTAAGGTTAGTTTTGATCTTAAGATATGGATGGGTAAAGGTAACAGCTTTTCAACGATAATTTGTTATTCAAAAGGCCTTTCATTTTTTAACTTCAAATGTGGATGGGTTAAGGCCTCCGCTTTTTCGATAATTTGTTTTTTTTTAAAAGGTCTATTATTTTTACATTCATAGCTGATAAAATCATACCAATTCTGTAATTATTTACAGACTAAATTTTTACTTGACATTGTTAGATATTACCTATCTTTTTATATTTAACGCTTTCTGACTTATCGCAAGTTACTTGGCCAAGTAATGCCTTCTTCTATCGATTCTTGCCTATCAGATTTCTTAGCTCCTTATTATAATTATCATTTCTTTATACAGAATTAAATGGGCAAATGCCTCTTATGCTATTTCTTCTAATTAGTGTATGTTTATTAACATATTTATCTCTTTTTCTCCATAGATGGTCTTGAAGCCAAGTACACCGAGAGCGCGTTCCACGGGCAAGTAGCGTTGCCCCCGATGCGGAACGACGACGACATGACCTTTGATAAGATGCTATTAGAAATGAAGAAAAAACTCAGCCAAAGAAAGAGCGAGCATAAACGCTCAGACGATTCCAAGCCTTGACAGTTACCAGTATTTGGCTGGCCAATCAGCATGGTGCTCTCTCTAAGAATTAAAGTGACGATTCATAGTGAAAATGGCGGATCTTATCCAGCCCCAGTGAGCCAAGTGACAGTGATTTAGGTTAAAAAGTGAACAGTGGAACTGCGTTTTTACTAGACCGCTGGCTTCTCATAAAAAACGGTTTTTCGGTAAGCAATTACTTTTAGTATTCTAACACTTGCCTCGGTAGAACTTTCAGTCATAGTAGATAAGCAACATATAATGACTAAATTTATTATTTAAAACTTGTACTTGTATATCAATGTACTGATTGACATTCAAATTATCTCGGCTATGTGTACCTTGTCAATTTATTTATAATGTGTCAGGTCATGAGAAAAGGAGTGAGATTAAATGATTTAGGATATAAAACCGAATTAATAATGAAATTTTTGTCACATTTTTGATGGAATCATGGTTAGGTTATGCTGTGGGTGTGCGTGCAATGACAGCTGTCACGTATGACAGCTGTCAAAGTGACAGTTACCTAGTGACGTGCAATCAAAAGACAGTGTTCAGCGTTTAGTTGCGAACAAAATTTGCTCATTGATTGTGACATTTTAGCGGTTATAATCGTTGACTTATTTAATTGTATAAAAACTTGTTGAGTAACGCTAAATGTCACAATCGCTTTGGTTATCGTTTCGTTTTTAGCTTATTAGTTCTTAGTCAAATTACCTCAAGGATATAAATAGTCGTTCGCTTTTTCATTTGTAAATCTATTAATGTCATCGTTTTTCATTTGTTTTGAACTGATTGACTGTCAACAGTTTTTGGAACCTTAGAATAAAACCGTTCGAAGTCACATCATCTATTCTAGTTTCTTATTCTTACTAGTCGTGCTGTATGCAAAAAAAACAACACTTTCATGCTAAGACATAAGTTTCATTTTGGCTTGTACATAATTATAAAATATAGGGTACCCACAGGAATTATAATGCTGGGACCATTAGGAGAAATAATCTCTTGCCTGTAAATAACTATAGTGAATTCCTTTCAAAACTTGACATATTTTTTGTATAAAAATTGACTTTTATGTTTGCGCAGCTATTTTTCACTGTAACACACTTCTAAAGGGTTAGATAACTCCCATATTTCACTAGTCAAGCTGTGAATTCCATTCAATAGGGGTCAAGCCCATTGCCAAACACTGGAAATCAATTCCAGACTTCTTTTTATTCCAGACTTTAAAATACTTTTAACTTTTTTTTGGGAAATTCATGAAATGGCTTCTGATCCTGCTCTGGGTGGGAGAGGAGGAGTCACAGAGTCATACTGAATTACTGACTTAGAACTACCCCTTTCTTCACCTGCTCCAAGCCAGGCCCGCAGTACATAATAGCACTTGCACTCCCCAAGTTTACTTTACCTGGGAATTAAATCCAAGTCTTATAGTCAGTTGCGCAAACAAATGTCAGTGTGATATATCTATGTACATATTGTTTTTGATTATGTATAAAATGTTTTATGTTTGTCATCTTGACTATTGTTACCATTTCTTTGTTTTATATATGTTTATATATGTTCACTGATTTTCCTATCTGTACCTTATTAAAACTGTTTTAATTTGACACCGCTTCATATTATTCAAAATCTTTTTTTTGCCTAACCCTCCGTAGTAATATGTTTCTTGGTCGCACAATTATGTAGATTCCTTTATTAAAAACAAGCCATTTAGAATTTTCTGATTATTGATTGCAGATGCACTTAATATGCTTTTCTGTTGCAAATTTTAAAGTAATAAGTAGTTATGCAATACCTATTTTAAATTCACAATCTCTTAATCTTCATCAAAATTATTTTGAAACTGATCTTCAATTTGACTGGTTGGAAATTATCCAATATTAAGTAGATACTAATATATAAATATAACAGTAATTACACTATTAAAAGCATATAAAAAGTCGGTTAAAAAGACACTAAAAAGACTTAATAAATTGGACTAGTGGTTAGTCTTTCACCTGGTTTCTGAAAGGCTTTCTAATCATTAAATAAAAAATTAACTAATCTCCTGTTAAATCTCTTGTTAAGTCATCTGATTGGTTGTTGACAATTCAGTCAACCAATCAGATGATAAGAGATTAAATTGATTTTAACATTGATCGCCCTTTCGGAAACCGGGTGTTTGTCTTATACCGCCAGGATCGCTAGTGCGGAGAGATCTCTTGTCCAACAAAATAATATTCAATACCCAGTCATTTAAAAAACTGACCTCTCGTATCAGCCCTCAGATGGCAATAAAAATCTACTTTAAAAACCAAACGTCCTCATAGTATAATACAGTTTATAAAGATAAGTGCATGGACTTTTCAGATTGGTTTTATATGGCTAATTGATATACACACATATTTATGCTCTCATTCTAACACGAAGGAGTGAAAGAGATAGGAAGATAGCTTGAGAAAAACAGTAACTTATTGTAGAAATAAACTACAAATCAAATTAATATCTCCACTATGTTTTGTCGAAATAATGTTGCTTTATATGAGGCCTTGGATTCGATTCCTGAGTCTGTCAGTGTTGTTAGTGTGACATGAGGATTTTCTCATGTGTCGTGGTGGTCACAAACATACAAATTCGCATACACAAGTCACCCCAGACCCGTAACAACAATTTGTGGATCACACAAAGTGTTGTTCCTTGCAGGATCCAACTTGCAACACGTTGCACAGCACCAAGTTACCCAGCCACTGCGTCAACTGTGCAGTCAATCGTGTTATAATTAATGTTTTCCCAAACTCCGTAAAAAACGCGGAAGTTTTTGGCTGTTCATAGCTAAAATTTGTTCAGTGTATGGCAATAGATTCCCCACCCCGCCTCCCCTATTACATGAACCCGTGGGATTTTATTATTTAGTAGATGGTGAGTTAAAAAATAACTAGAGAAAAGTGGGTATAACATTTAACCATTAAAAAACATGTGGAATTTAGCTTATCCCTCATGAAATAAATTCTGGCATGGTTTGATAATAAGTTAGCATGTAGCTTCTATCTCTTTCTTATTCCAAATGTTAGTAAGAGATGTCAATATGTCTTAACATGCCTAATTATATCAAAAGATGTTCTGGAATTTTAAATAGACTATTTACTTCTCTGTTGATTGGTTTTTATGCAATGAGGTTTTCTTCTTTCGACTCTAGCGCACCCAAATACACTATGGTAATAAATCATACTCGGAATTGATACAAAAATTTGGATATTTATATTAAAAGTATATACATTAAGATTGAAAATCGATTGCACAAATCTAGATGCACATAGATTAAAAAAAAACAAACTTTCATTGAGATTGTAAGTGCCAAAATTATGAGAAAAACTGTTCCTATTTTATTATAATTAAATAAATACAGCTTCACAGAATTGACTAGCGACTAGCCTGTACATTTTTCGCTAAAACATTTTTAGTTTTATTTTTATATTTTAAACTAGTAACGGAAAATTAATTGTTTCTATGATCGAATCGTTATTTGCTCAACAGATAGCGTTAATGTAGCATTAGGGCCTTTTCGTCCAACAGAGAATTAGCCAGTGCTAAGACATTCACTTTTTAAAGGCTACAGTGACTTGGATAATAGGGGCACTCCAAACACAAAAATTTTAATGTTAACTTTTGTATTATATTAAAGTGATTGGATAAAGAACCTAACGCCATCTATTGAGTAAAAATATGATTGCCTCCATTCTGATTTCATAAACCATTTTAGAGTGTGAATTTTACATGACGGGCTTTGGACGTCTATAAAACTTGATCTTGGTTGTACCATCGATAAATATTTATAAAAAAATTAAGTTGTTGCCTCGCACTTATGAATCAGCTGATATTCTAGGCGATATGAATGAGATAAATCCCTTCTTCAAAGTATGCATGGTATTATTGCAAGTGCCCATGGGCGGCATGGGTCATTTACAAGCAGGCGATCCGTCTTCTTGTTTGCTTCCATCACAAATATCACGTACCTACTAGCTACTCTCACGCGGTTATATCCGATGCTCAGCTCCTACAGATCATAGCGTGATGTCTTATAGCCAAGTCTTCCTTCACAAAATGGACTGACAATCACATATCCAATTTGAACCAGTAGTTCCGAAGATTAGCGCAAAAAAACAAACAAACTCTTCAGCTTCATAAATATGCTGTATTTCGATTGTTATTCTACCGAAGACAAAAATCATTGAGTAACGACAAAGCAGTCATTTAAAACTCACACTGTCTAAAGCTGTTATAGATTTTAAATGTTATATATATTTTTTTATCTACATCAGTTTTTGTTCCTCCTATTTTTTGTCTAGACCAATTTTATTTTAAGTCATACATAGGTACTCTAAGCAACATCTTGTGCCTTGGTTTCTTTAAACCTGCATTGTTATTTGGCAAAAATATTAATTCGGTATAGAGATGTAGAGATTTTTGTAAGTATTAGTGTGGGAGAGCCAAGCTTGGGCACGAATGGGTCGGCTTGACCGGAGCGATAACAGGGTCTCAGAAAACTTGCGCTAAATAAACACAGCGTTGTGTTTCGCCGTGTGACGAACGCCGTGTGAGTGAGTTTACCGGAGGCTCAATCCGTCCTACCCCCATCACTTCCCAATCCTCTAATATCCGAAACCCTTATCGTAATACCTTTAGTGTTGTGGGTGTCCATGATTGCTTACCATCAGGTAATCCGTCTACTAGTTTGCCTGCCTATACCATAAAAACACATTGGTTGGCTCATAAAAACAATTGTTAATGTCTCTATACTGAATCAAGTTTTATTTCTTCTTAATTGCATACTACGTTCAGAAGTCTCATAGTTTTCATATTAAAAATTGATAATAATGAATTTTGATAACTGCCAAAGGAATTATACACCATACTCCTATGTTTCATTCACATGGCAACATTTTGTTCGCTTAGAGTTGCCCTTATAAAAAACATTAGATTGAATTTTAAAATCTAGTCAGTGTTACTAGACGATATTTTTGTTTTTATCTCTAAGGTGATAATTTATTTTAATGTAATATTAAGCATATTTTAATGTTTTAAGTTTAAAAGATTTTATTTCATATTAAATTGTATCGGCTAGCGAGTTAGTTATGAAATAGATTATGTGTCTATGCAAAGTTTAGTCCAACCTCTTTATGTATTAAAGTTATACTAGTACAGTAATTTATTTCCGGTTATTTTTCCACCGACAGTGTAAAATCAACTATATTGTCTAAGTGATAAGGTTAAGACTATCTATCTATCTATGTTAAAGTTTTACCCATACGCTAGGCAATTTATTGAATATTTTTTTCTCTACAGAATTCATTGTATTTGCTGCTAATATATGTATTGTGATTTTGAATACCTATCTTATGATTTTGGCTATTTATATTGTATATTATGTATTATAAACCTGTACCATTCGATCTGGCGGTCAATTGACAAGTGTATGGCATTTTCACACATTTCATTCCCGCCAAATTTTGATTTTGACAGCTGTCATAGCAGCCTGCACAGATAAGAAATAGTTTTGTTGTTTTTTTTAAATGCAAACGTATGTTGTAAATTAACTATAGGTTATGAATGAAAAGACTATTTAGTACATAATTTTGTACGTATTTTTAAATTTAATCAGCTAAACGAGTCACTACGAACATAGAATCAATACTCTTTAAAATTAAGATCATGGCTTTGTAGCATTTAGGAATTGATAAGGTTATGTTAAATAGGAATTATAATAATTTTTGTTCTCCAATATTATGTAGCCGTCTTGATTTCATTTTGTGACTAATATTCATATACGAACTTGTTTTGTATAAGAATTTTATACATTTCGGTTTTATAAATCTTAATTGTTAGCCTTAAGATTTAAAAGTATGTGGAAAATGTTGAATTGATTTTTAAGAAGAACATTGTAGTCTGTGGCGTTGGTTGTACAAAAAATACCCTGTTAATTTTGATGTTGAAAAAAAGCTTAAAAATTCACCAGCGCCACAGACAATTGTGACGTATTTTGGAACTAACAGTTCCTTATTTACTATTATGACTTGTTATTCAAAATTTTGGAAATTGTAAGTTGAATAAGATTATACCCGTATTAGAAACTTAAAATATTTATAACAATATTAATATAATTTAAAAACCAATGGTAGCAAGAAAAAAAAACAAAAAAAAAAGATTTCAAATACGGGTATACATATTCTCTTGGCTTGAATCTTAAGTGCTTGTGAATAGAGTTGAAATTCGTACAGATTGATACACTACGGGGTTGTAGTACATATTTAAGTCCAATATAGTGTTGATAGTACATAGTGAGAATGTTTTATACATAAAGCTGTTGATAAATAAAAGTATTTTGGACATAATTTTTTATTTTATTTTATTCACCCAATAAGCAGTATCAGAACACCAAAATTATGCACGAAAAAGGCCTAAAATGTCCATTAAAGTGTGCACCAAAAAAGTTAATGTCGCATTCACATTTACGGGCTACGAGTATAAAGTCTTCAAATTGATACTTGCATGCAACACAAGTCTAGCGCCATTTTTAAAGAATCGTGCTTAGTAAGAATCTACCTAAAAGCCAATGAGCCAAGTAGGTTCTGCCAACTTCTTTTACAAAAGTCAAAAGGCATGTGAAGGAACGGGGGCAGAAGAAGACACGCTAGTTGTTGTAAATATAATCACTAGGGCATTGAACATTTAAGTTGATTAGAAAAAGCTTTTATTAGTAATTCGATGGCAGCACCATCTATTGGAATTGCTTCAAACCATTCACAAAGTTTGAGTGAAAACGCTCCGTTTCATTTTATTTACCACCCCATAGATGGCGTTGTTTATAATAAATGATTGCTATTATTATATGGTCACAAAATATAGATGCCGCTAAATACACACACTGAATGGTAACTTATGAAAATAAAAAGATGGCGCCACTCGTATTTTGAAGTTAGAAAGAAAGTAAGTTATTGAACTACCTACTACTAATAGCAAATCTTTTGGTGGTTTATTTATAGTGGTATAGTACATTAGCAAAATGCAGAGACACTTTATTTTAAATTATTAAAATAAAATACCTTAAGACGTCAGAACCGCTTTTTGATTACTTATTGTAAAGTTTTCATAAAATCTCAACTAAAATAAAATACCTAGGTATAACAAAAAGAAAAAACACAAACTAGCTAAAATTATTCAATAAAATCAAAACAAATAAATAGCCTAACTAACTACTAACACTAAAAAAAAACACACGCAAATTAAACTGAAACAAAAAATAACCTAATACAACAGACAGAATCTCACCTTACCTCCCATTTTAAATGGTTGTTTGTTCTCAAACATAGTGGAGTGACTTAATCCAGCCTACATCACCCCAAGTGGGCCTACAAGGGCAATTATAAGGCCAAATTAGTCATTAAGCCAGACTCACACTGACGGGAACGGTCGGAAGTGCTCGCGGGCACCGCACTAATTTAGCTCGACCGTGTAGATCCCGCCTTAGGCTCTCTTGAAGTGCTTAGGGTGGAATTGGCGAAGGAGAATACTGTGTTGACTTTTGAATGTGGTTTTTTATGGCCTTAAATAATACATCTAGCTTTATTTCTAATCAAAATTAATCAAAAATATTTTTTATTAATATAGCTTCAATACAATCTACAATTCAATACACATTCGTAATTTTGATTGCCACATGGAGCAAATCTACTATAAGTATAATAAAGTGTGAGAGAGCCATGCTTCGGCACGAATGGGCCGGCTCGACCGGAGTGATACCACGGCCTTACAGAAAACTGACGCGAAACAACCATACCGGCTAGGAGGCTCAATCCCTCACCCCCATCCCTTCTAGTCTCTTAAACATCCGAAACCTTTAAGTATCCCTAAAAGTGGTACTACGAGTGTCCATGGGCGACGCCGATTGCTTACCATCAGGTAATCCGTCTGCTCGCATCATCCTCCACATCCTCCATTATCCTTTCATATAAAAAAGTATATTAAGTATGATCTACAATTTTTTTTTCGGTTCTGACTGTGGTGTGTAAAATTACCTTTATTCCTGTTTCAAGAAAAAAAGAAACTCACGCCTTTTAAAGAAGACTAAGAAAGAGATACAGGTATTCTTTATAGTAGACACTAAGGATAGGTGATGGTAAGCAATCAGTACTTTCAATGGCTTGGACTGGATAAAGATGATCAACACCCGGTTATTATGTATTTAGTACCTATCGTGACACATAAGTACTAAATTAATTAAAGAAGCACATAATCACATGGATTTATCGCAAAAACCTTCCAAGTTATTTTTTTTACCATATAAACTTGTGCTTGACTGCAATCCCGCGTGATGGTAAGCAGTGATGCAAACGTTGATGGTACGGCGCACTAGTTTATTAAGAACCTATTCACTCTAGCCTTGAAGACATCTAAAACATGACTGGACCGGAAGACCGTAACAGGCAAGCTATTCAAATGCTTAGATGTGCAAGGTATGAACAACGAAGCGAAACGCTTAGACCGGATGGTAGAGGTCTCAACAATATAACAATGGATAGCCGCCTTACGCCTCTCATCCAACCACTGCTAGCTACTTATCGTACCTCAACCTGGTTGGAGCGTCCTTGACTACGTTTAGCATGATTTCTACTTCAGAACTACCCCAACGATCATCTGATTCTGACCTTCTTATTTATGTGTTAGGTCGACAAACGAGCAGACAGGTTACCTGACGGTAAGCAATCAGCGAGTCGAACTTTTGCGATATCTCCGCCTGTTTTATTAGATTGTACCTATTAAAAAATAATTTGCAAGTTGGTATAAATATAGATATGTATACAAACACTATATGGCTCTATATTATTTCTAGGTTTAGCGGCTGCGGCCTAGTGCAGAGTGAAAGCTAGGTAGCTAGCGATGCTGTTTATGTGATAGTCCGGTAAATGTGCAGACGGATTACTTAATAATAGCATTCAACGCCGCCCATGGACACCCGCAACTCCAAGGGAGTTAGTGCGAGTCAGTTACCGATTTTTTGGGGATTAGTGTATCGGAGATTTAGGGATAGGGATAGGGAGGGATGCGGGCAGGGGAATGATTGGGCCTCACTCACTCGGCGAAACACAACTCTATGGTTGTTCCTCGCCGACCCTCGTCATTTCACCATATTTCAAAAATAAACCTAACAATTGAATAATAATACTCATTTCATGTATCGTCTTTATTTCAAACACACACACTACATGAATCTTCCTCAAAGATTTAATTAAAGGTACTTAATGTGCTACAACTATCATTTAGTAAGTATACATATGGCGGCAAGAAACGATTTTATAATTAACAAAACAAAAAACTTTGACACAGAACAAAAGATCTTTGAAATCGACAACATAAAATATTTTCTACTTGTATAACTAAACGCGGTACCTACTCGTTAAATAATTAAAACATTTTTTGGTTCATCATCATCATAAGCAGAAATACAAAAACCGACGCTTCGAAATAATTTACACTTGGTTATGTTTTTTTCTGTCAAAAACCAACCTTATATTTTTTTTAAATTCCTATGAATAATATAATGTACCTACCCAAAATAATAATTTGGGATTTTAATTATCTTGATTGAATAAGCTTAGACTTCATCGATCACATTGACAAACAGAAATTAATCAGAAATCCAGTTTCCAACAGCTAGTCAAACTCAATACCTTTACTGTAACGTCAAAAACGATACTTTTCTATGAATTTTTATTATTTGAAATAGCAACGTATGCAGTCATAAAGTTTTTACATGAAAAAGCATACATATTTAAAAAAATGGAATTGTTGTATCAACATCTGCAAAAAAATTGTCAAAGTATTATGATATTTAATACTTAATTTTAATAAGTAGTTTTGACATAGAAAACTACCTAATTGTCCCACAGGCCCTTCACATCATAAGTCATAAGTGCCCATTGCTGAGCAAAGGCCACTTCTCACACGGAGACGGTTTGAGCTTTAACCACCACGCTTGCTCAAGGCGGATTGGCAATTTCAAGCTCTTAATTAGAAATAATATCTAAGTCCAGGTGTCCTCACGATGTTTTACTCCACCGTATTTCAGTGGTGTCTAAATAATCATAAAACGTACATATTACTGGGAAAAAGTCACATTAGTAATTGCCAGGTATTCAACCGGTCCTTACCGTGTAAAAATTATGTGTAATCAAAATACCTACTGAAAATCGATTCTTCATTTTTTTAAACAATCTTTAAACTCAACTATTAAAAATTTCATTAAAAAAGGAATTGACGATTGATTTCCTCATAATTAAGACCTATTTATTTTATAATTCAAATAATAATTTTACAAATCGGCGAACCACGCGCGCGTATATTGTACTAGAAGTCAAATAATATTTAAAATTAGAAGCGAAATAGTTTTATTTGTGTATGAAAACATTTAGTAACAAGTCGCGACCACATTAACCATTATGGAACAGAGTCCAGCAAATTAAACAAAAACACGAGAACAGTTTTACCGATTTAAAAGCTAAGTGAGTAGCCTTAATTGCGTTAGACTCGGCTCGGTACCAGCCACTTTCACGATCAATGATTTCCCCTTAAATAAAACAATTTTATCAACAAATCTGTATCATTCTTATTGCATAGATATAAGAGTTATAATGTTATAAATAGAAACGTTGTGTATCTTTGTATTTTAGTAGGAAAAGGATGGATATAAGGCGCACGGTTGGTTGATGTAAGGGGGTGGTACTTGTTGAGAGCGACGCCCCAAAACCTAAGGGTTGTTGCCAGTAACTGTAGTTCAGTTTGTGGCGGTGGCGCGCCCGCACTACCCCGGGCGTGTTATTCTAAACACAATATCCTTAACACGAAATCTTTAGAGACAGTGCAGTTTTTAAGACGTTTTAAGTGTTGTGTTTGACCAGAGTAATGTTACATCGAGAACTGTGCCTGTGTTGATACAGAGGAACAATTGCTGATTTATTGACAGGTTAGATTATATTTTCGTATCTTGTTTTTTTTTCGTATTTGAAGCTGGTTTTATGAGGGTTATCCTTATAATTAAGTAAAAAATATACAGCTAAGATACTTGAGATAACTACACAGTTAGAAGAAGTAGTTTTTCTACACTTTAAAAGTTGTTGCTGAATTTATCTATTCATGGTATAAATAGTAGGCTCATATTGAAAAACAGTCAAAAATTGGCATTTTGAAAATCTTAAAAAATGTTATCGGGTTCGAGAATTCGATTTAGAATGTTGTGTTTAATTCTTTCATTTGTGGCAAGCTGTGCTTATTTTCAAATTAAAAAGACAACTATGTATGAATTTCATTGTTAGTAAGTGCGAACTCTGAATGAGATAAATCTAGTTAAGAATCAATGCTCATCTAAGGACTTTTTGGGAAGAGGACTTAATATTTTTTCCCCCAATTTCATCGTACTTCTAAAGTGCTATTTGTCATTGTATTGTGTATTTTTGAGAGATTTTTATTAATAGGTGCGGCGGATAGAAAAATAATAAAATTAAATTTTAATTAGTTCGTTTTACTACATATAAATATATACATATAAACATATGAATATATTATTATTAGCTTGTATCGCTTGCAAAATTTTACTAAGTAAGTACGAGTGTTTAATACTCTTTTACTTAAAAACTACTGAACAGAATGAAATCTGTCACAGAGGTAGATAAGTCTGGAATAATATAAAAATAATGGGCTACTTTTTTCCCTTTTACCGCGGGTGAAGCTGCTAGCAGAAAGTAGTGTATGAAAAATTAGAAATAATTTTAATTAATTGAAAAACTAGAACCAATTTTTTTTAAATTAAATCGTCCCAAAAAGACGGCTCGAATATTCACATTGATTGTACATATAATTATTATAACTGCATAGTATTAAACAAGTCGCTTTCTCTATCCATATGTATGCCTAAATCTTTTAAACGACGTATCGGAATTAAATGCGGTTTTTTAATAGATTGATTGAAGAGGAAGGTTTATATGTATAACACCCATTAAATAGTGGATAAATTTAGTATTAGCATTGCACCCGTGCGAAGGCAGGGCGGGTCGCTAGTAATCTATACTAATATTATAAAGAGGTAAAATTTGTAAGTTTGTATGTAGGGGGTAATCTTTGGAACCGCTAGTCGGATTGGCCAAATTCTTTCACTGATAGATAGCTACAATGTTCCTTAGTGCTATAGGCTATAAAACATCATGCTACGATTAATTGGAGCCGGGCAGCTGTGTAAAACCGCGTGAGAGTAGCTAGTATACCTATAGTATATATAATAATGTAAAATATTATAAAACAATATTAAGAACAAAGATTAATAAATTTGATGTTTTAAATTGCGTAGGCTCTTCGTAGCGAGCGTAGCGTTCGTAGCATTTCGTAGTTCATTGTTCCGACGGTAACCGGCTATGCAGAGGTCATTTGTTTGACGCATATTAATTATAAATGCGTTTTTTTTTTGTTTTAAAGTTGCATTTGTGTAGTTGAGAATACAGACTTTTTTAAGAAGGTAACACCGTATTGTAAATGTAATTATTAGATTTTTTAAACATCATCGGTGGCGTTCGTATATTCATTTGATGTTTAATATTAAACACTGTTTAAGCACTACATAGTATAAAACAATGTCGTTTTAATCAATAAATTTAAAACTCAAACTTCGATGCGGTTTTAAACAGATAGAGTGATTGAAGAGGAAGGTTTATATGTATAATAAAACATCCATTAAATAGTGCAGAAATTTAGTATCAGCATTTCATCAGCGGGAACATGGGGCGGGTCGCTAGTTAACCTAAAGATAATCAAGATTGTGTTGTGATACAGTTGATTCCAATTCTTTGAAGATAATTCTGTTTAGCCCGTTTCTTATCAAATTTCCTTATTTTATCGAACTGTAATTTTTAAGTAAATATATGTATGTACCTTACCTATCAAAAACAATTAGCTACACCCTAATTTTCCGTTTAATAAAAGCCGATTTGTCAGACAATAAAAAAGGTAATAATGCAATATTAATTAGCCAAAGTGTTAATTAGAAAGTGGTACATTAAAAGTATGATAAGTGTCATGGCGGACGGAAAACGACAGTAATATTACGTCTCAGGAGACTCGCGTTTAGTTTCAAATAAATTATCTATGCGACTACAATTTATATTTTTTTATTGTTTAGCCAACAAGGACATCGCGTGTGTTCAACATGGAAATGTAATAAGAATGTTATTGTCAATCTAAAATGTACTTTTTTGAGCGAATTCCGAAGTTCTCGGTATTGGAAATTGTTTTGTAAGCGCTCGCTTGCATGTTAGCTGCCTTGGTTAGTGTTCGCTTTTTTGAAAGGAGATATAGGGAGGATCAAAAAGTGGCTTTCTTTCGTTTTCACCCTGGGCGAGGCGAGAGGGAGTGTCAGACTCTTACAGACTTAAACAGACTTTTTACAGATTCTTTCCTTCTCCAACTTCAGACAGCGGCTGCGATACATTTATAACCGCAACCATAGCTGATCGATTATTGTCGGATGGTATTTAAAACTATTTTTTGAGTATTAAGTAAAACAATTAAAATAATTGAATGGTAAAACTTGCAAATAGAAAAAAAAGTTAGTTAAATGACCCAATCAAGTGAGGAGGTTTTTTTCAGGAGTGACGTTTAAAAGTAATGTAACCGAATCTAGGCTTATTCACGTTTTAAAATCTCTCTTCAACATTCAAGTTTACCTTTGAGCCGGCTTCATAATGTCTAACTAGCCGCTATGTACCAGATGTGCCATATAAGTTTATCGAGAACTTATTTGTACATAGTGCAACAGGCGCTCAATATTATTTAACTAACATAATTAATTATTATATTATCTTTAGAATTCTAACTTACTTTTTATATAGAGTGATTGAAAAGGAAGGTTTCAGTCATTTAATACTGAAGAAATTGAGTATCTGTATTAGGCCTTAAAGGCCCAAGTGAATGGGTTGCATATGGGTAAGCGTGCTCCATCGTAGGTCGCATCAACGCTTACCACCAGGCTAGATAGCGGTCAAATGCTTGCCCATTATTAAATAAAAAAGATCCGTGCGATGACGGTGCGGGTCGCTAGTAATGTATAAATAAATGTATTTTTAAACAGTTTACGTTTGAGTTATAAAATGCATTACAAAGTATAATTTTAATAACCCTTAAAGGAAGATGCGATGGACGACATGACATAGTAGAGTGTCAGTCACACCGTACCGTAACATTTTTAATTAGAGTGAACATAAAAGAAATAAATTAGGTGACTTTTTCTATTTGTTCTGCGATTAGTGACTTGTGTGTGTAAAATACTATTTCCATTTTATTTTAATTTATTACTTATGTTAGACGTTAGTGTAATAGGAGGAATAATCTATTTTTTTTGGAGAATTTTACGTGCTGTGTAATTTGGGCCGGGTTTTTTTGACGCGTTATAATCATCGAATGTTTTCTTCTGCCCTCATTGTGGGCGAGAAAGAGTGTCAGATTATTTGACTAAAATCCACTGTTGCTCTTGGCTAGGCCTCGGTTCATGATTGTGCTTTGCCAACTACTCCGGGTAAAATAAATTGAAGCTTGGATTCTTTGATACTCTTAGATTAAGATTGTATCATCGCTTATATATCGGATATTGCAAATTATTATTTACCAGTCGACTGCGTTTAGGTCAGGAATGTACATCTTAGCATCGACAGACAAATAGCCTACCTTCGTTATTTAGTTTATTTCTCATTACTTTTTGAGAGAACTCTCTCTTTCATCTTATAATATATTGCGTAAAAAAGTACTATAACTAAGTCACTAATTATGCACTAATAACGCACAATAATTATTTACATACATACCTTTATTTATAAAATAGTTATAAAACAATAGAACTGAAAGGAAAATCCACACGTCGGAGACATTTTTATTCATATTGAGTAAAATCATTCACAAGCATTTACGATCATGAAAACTAAACGTGTATATAAAATTTCATCTCAATCGGTCAAATATATCGTCTTTAAAATTTCCCATATCTACATCATTTATCTGCTGGATGTAGGCCTCTACAATTGCACGACGCAGAGCTCGATGTTCAGATTTTCTCATCCATCGAGTGATGATCTCCAGCCACCGTAAGCGCGGGTCTGCGGTAGGCGAGTAAAACCAGAAGCAGACCCGAGCGGACAGCGCGTAGCGTTCCGCGCGCGCCTCAAAGAGCCAATAGACCACCACAGACGGGCCCTATAGGGCTGATGTTCAGACGGGGTTGCGGGGCAACCGCAATGTGTCACCGCGGCCTCGATCCAGAGCAGGAGAAGGAACGGTGGGGTTTTAAGTCAGTAAGAGTCTGACACTCTCTCTTGTCTTACACTGGGCGGGAGAAGTCATTTGATGATTTTACCCTGACAAAAAAAAACTCTTCTCATCCAACCCTGCGGATAGCGACAGTTCACATACCTACACATGTACATACATTAATTTGTAATAAAAAAAACGTCAACCCCTTAACGAAATTAGAAAGAAGGTTTATTTATAATCTAACCGTTTGATCGCTACGGTACGCTGCGGTGTGTAAGCGGGTCGAATTAACACTGTACTGCGATTAGCATGCAAAGGGTTAAGTTTAGAGAGCACTAAACTTTATGTAAGATCGTATCGGTCAAATGGGCAGCTGTTATATCTTGGTAGCTTTTGGAAGATACGTTAGATGGTTAGATATTGGCTTTTTTGGTTTCTTCGTTGTGTTACATGTTGATTGGTTGCTTTTTCATATGTGATAGGTCGGCAAACGATCAGACGGATTACCTGATGGTAAGCAATCAGCGCCATCCATGGACACCCGCAACAACAAAGGAGTTACGAAGGCGTTTCCGACCTTTTGGGGATTTGGGAGATTTAGGGATTGGGGAGGGTAAGGATTCGGCCTCCGGTAACCTTACACGGCGAAACACCACGCTGTTGTTGTTTCAAGCCGGTTTACTGTGAGGCCGTGGTATCGCTCCGGTCGAGCCGACCCATTTATGCCCGAGCATGGCTCTCCACTTAAATAGCACTTTATTGACTAATACTAATTATTGTTCTTATTTCTAGCCTATTAATATTTTTTTGGATATGTTAAGTAATGTATACACACGAATAATAAAGCATTTGTCAAGAATTGTCTTTGAAAATCTATTGTTTACTAATGTTATATCACAATGCAGTATTCCATTCATAAGAAACTGGCAAATTTCTAAATAAATATTCACTTAAAACAATATTCTAGACTTTTGTTGAAATGTAAAAAAACTATTATTTTAACGGTAAACAGTAGAATAGAATATAATATTTTGTTGCATTTAATATGGTACACATCTTTAGCTGGAGTGAAACATAGCATGCAAAAATTTGGAAACGAATTCAGAAAAATATTTCTTATCCAAAAATTTTATATACTATAGAAAGAATACTCCAGTTATCACTTATGAAGTATAAAATTTTGTATTTAAAACATCGAAAACAGAAGAAACTACATTTCTAACGAAACACATATTTGCTTTATGCTTATTGTAAAGATGCAATTCACACGAAAATACAATAAAATTCATTCTTTACAAAAACTCTATTCAGAACTTTTTAAATAACCACTCATAATAGACAATATTATGACACACAGATAAAAATATTTAATTAAAAAAAGTAAAAAGAGACACAGGCGAGGTGTTGTAAAAAGCTAATCGATATAAAGTATCGATTACACGTCGATAACGCGTCACTGAATCGAGAACAGCTGGCGTTCTGCGATTTTTATCTTAGCTATTTTGTTACTGGTAACTTTATGTGGTTTTAACACAAACGTTTGAATTTGATATTTTAATTTGGGATTGAGTCATTAAACCTGTGAGTTTATTGGTAAGATATTTATTAAAAACATTTAATATTTTAAATTAATAAACATATTATGATTCTTACATAGCATAGTGTGGTTTTTGATAGTATATTAATATTAATTACATTTGATTTTAAAAAGTCCACATCAATCAATAAGTTCGTAATTATAATAAAGATTTATATTTGGATCAATTCTCCTGAATTTAATATTAATATTAGGTACATTAATTTAATAAGTTGCTTTATAATATCGTCTCGTAGATCGTGTTATACGGCTGATAAAGGCCGTCGGCTTCGAGAGGGCGTGGTACCATATGATTCTAGAGGTTAGATCAGGATACCAGAAATGTATCTTTGGCATTTATAACAAACAATATTTTAGCTGGACTAGCCGTCTTTTTTTTAAGAATTATTTTGCATACACTCTACCCTCAAAAAAAATCTGCATCAAAATAATTTTAAGATTTAAGCATATATAGGGACATAGGTACAGACGCATCGACTTTGTTCTAAAACTGAGATGTAGTGATTGGTTTGTGGTGGTCCGGAGTAACCTAGCAAGTACTATTGCATCTGTTTCTAAAAGATATGCACTTAGACACACCAAACGGCGAAGGAACACATCGTGAGAACATGTGCTCTCATAATTTTTAAATCGCCAATCCGCCTTGAGCAATTGTGGTGATTAATGCTCAAACTTTCTCCGTATGACTTATATAATGAAGAGGTATAATTTGTAAGTTTGTATGTAGAGGGTAATCGGGTTCGGACCGCTGGTCGGATTGCCAAAATTCTTTCACTGATAGATAGCTACAATGTTCCTGAGTGAATATTTTAGTCAAGCTATCGCTTTAAACGATGCTTTTTTTAAATACACTTTTATAGGCGTGTCAAGCTGTGGGCGCAAGCTAGTAATTTATAAAGATAACATAATTATTTATATTTTTATCATATCACATCTCATATATTGAGTACAAACCTAACTTCTATGCTTATATTCAGTTTTAACATAGTCGATTTATTCTTAGAGAAGTGTGGATTGTTTTTAATCCTTTTTTTGCCAGAGGAAAATCATCAAATGACTTCTCCCGCCCAGGGTAAGGCGAGAGTGAGTGTTAGACTTTTATTGACTAAAAACCCCCCGTTATTTCTCCTGCTCTGAGCCGAGGCCGCGGTGACTCATTGCGCTTAACCTGCAACCCCGGCTGAGAGTTTTCCAACTACACACTCCTTAACATTATTTCTATATTTACTTACCTAACCTTATTATATGGGAATGTCCTAAAAAGCCTTAATAGCCAATTAACATAACATATTAGTATGTAACATGTAATCTGACGTAAGACCGGTCGGCATGCGTACCACTTATATTAATTACCTAATTATAACGGCCATCTTGTTTATTTCAGTTACCTACATATATATACGTTGCCATGTGGCTTTGTTCAAAAAGAATCTATATGAGAATTATGGCAAGAGAACATCCGCATACTTAGTTCCTAATATATTTAATAAAATAGAGATGCTAAGAGAAGAAGGGAAAAAGTTAACCAAAGGATCTCTTAAGTCAAAATTAAAAAGCTTTATATTAGATTATTAATAAGAAGTAAAAATGTTATGTTTGTGTGTGTTTTTATGTTTTGTTTGTTATGTTAGTCAATAATTATTATTATATAAACTGTGTCATACCTAGCTATAAGTACATAGTATGCAAAAATAGGGGTATTTAAATTTTAAAGAAAAAGACCCAAGTCATTGCACCAATTGCACTAAATTCACTATTATGTATAAATATATTATTGTATAAAGAGCGCCTCTCGCCATCAAACGTTAAAGTTTGGCGAGTTTAGATGATAAGGACACTTTTCTGTAATTTTACTGAATAAATTATTTAAAAAAAAAATAAACAGACAAAGTATTATGACCTATTAGTTTCCACGAGCGGTTACATCCGTCAGCCGGGGTTGCGGGGTAAGCGCAATGAGGCACCGCGACCTCGGCCTAGAGCAGTAGTTGGAACAGGGGGTTTTTAGTCAGTAAGAGTCTGACACTAGGCGGGAGAAGTCATTTGATGATTTTCCCATCACAAAAAAAGCGGTTACATCCGTAGTTGTGTTATTGTAGACTTTAATCTGTATCTGAACCGTTCAGTAGTTTTTACTTGGCTAACAAACCTTAACTGACTGGACTATGACGATGATGGCGATTAGTATTTTTTTTATAGTATTATAGGCAAACGAGCAGATGTATTACCTCATCGTAAGCAATCGGCGCCGCCCATGGAGCCCCGCAACAGAGAAGATACGAGTGCGTTGCCGACCTTTTTGGAATTAGTGATTTGGAGATTTGGGGATCGGGGGAGGGGAAGGATTGGGAATCGGTTGCCTCGCCCGGAGTGATACCACGGCCTCACGGAAGACTGGCGTGATACAACCACAGCGTTGTGTTTCGCCGTGTGAGTGAGGTTACCGGAGGGCCAATCAACCCCTAAATCTTCAAATCCCCAAAAGATTGGGAACGCACTCGTAACTGCACTGTAGTTGCGGGTGTCCATGTTGATTGCTTACCATCAGGTAATCAATCTGCTCGTTTGCCGACCAGACACATAATAAAAAGGAAAACTGGCTTTCACAAATATTCTAGACGCGCTACAGCATCGAGATAGTCCTAACAGCATCTCTTACTAGCCATTATAAAATTTAAAACTTAATTTTTTTAATTACTATGGTAAATTAAATAGACTATTTGACGTGAGGGGATAGCCATATAGGCCAATATTTATGACGACAACCTTAAAACCCAATGCCAGCTACAATAAAATTACCTTCAAACACGTTATCATATGCTAATTAGTGTAAAAATTGTATAATCACTACGTTAACGTGTCTTCGGAAGCCTAAAGAGTTTGGTTATAGTTTGTGGCTTAAATGTCATATGTCACTTTGTCGTTTCATTTGAATTTCGACCTTGTTGTTGCGGCCTTTTAATATATTACTTGTAATAATATTTTGATGTTGTTTATAAGTCTTGTATATATATACATCTTTCATTTTAGTTAAATTATTTTATTGATTTCGTTTTTTTTTGCCATAACATCACATACATAGTACCTACCTACGATTTTCCGTATATATGTCACTTTACCTACCATTTGCTTTTATTATGTTTTTGTCTTTCTTTATTCCGAACTATATTTGTCACGGTATAGTTTCAGAATCTACAATCGCCCAAAACGATTCTTATACATACACATACTTTTTTTATTGTCAGCTGTTTCATCCCTCTGCCTCTGCTTCTCAATGGTAATGTGTCATGTTATATACATATCAGTTATCAGTAATTGAACGATCCACCACCGAAAAAAAAACATTTCCAACCAGTAGTTCCTTATATTTTAATAATTTTTCACATACAATATTTCACAAAACATCTGACATCAGACGTTTCACTATTTTAACTGAGGGTTCTACTCAACCCCCGATACGTAATATCATTTCATCAGTACACCGGACACGTGCCTCTAATTATGGCAACCCTCTTAATTAATTAAAATGCTGTAAAATGTTGCAACATTATATTTTACTAGCGATCCGCCCCGGCTTTGCATGGATGCAATGCTGATTTTCTATTTAATTAATGTTATTTATTATACATATGTATAAATGTTCCTCTTCAATCACTCTATCAATTAAAATCAAAATATGACCCTAAATCCTTAATAAACAACAGCCTAAATTTAATACATATCCCGGGTATCGCTTGTCTATATACCAACCAAATGTCCACCAAATCAGTTTAGGCGATTTGGAAATAACAAAGATAGAACCATACATTCTGACAGACATTCACATTTATAATAAGAAGTAGGAGACTCATTACAAAAAAAAAAAAACTAAATCACAGGAAAAAACAAACATTAAACTGTTCAAATATAAAAATGGCCAGTAAACACATCTCATTGCAGATGAGTAAAAGCTCAACAGCGAATGATTGCCATGTTACCATTGCCAACGTCGGTTTGTGCCGTTTCGTTATTGGCAACGTCGGTTTGTGCCATTTCGCCATTGGCAACGGCGGTTAGTGCCGTTTTTGTGGCAATTCATGCGATACTTTGTAAACATTTATCATTAAATTGACGTATTGTGTGTCTGTGGCCGAGGCCCATCTGATATCGTGCTTTAAACATTAAATAAATCTCATGGCAATTTTTCGATTGTGAATCGTTGGCATTGGTGTTTTTCGTATTCTCTATTTGTTGCGTCATTATTAATGAAATTTGTTTGTTTATTGAATTACATTTGGTCGATATTTTTTTATGTTTTGTGTTTATTTATTCGAACGTGTTTATAAAAGGTGATTAGTAAAATGATGTGAGAATAAACATTAATCGTTTCCATAAAATAATATATAGCTAATCAAAAAAGTCTAACGTCCAAATCATTTATTCCAACTAAACCTACAATAAATAAGTAATTTTGAAACGTCAAATTAGAATAGTAGGTAGTAGTCTGTCAGTCTGTTCGTCAGTGAAGCTAGGTAATATAGCTAAAAATTCTATGATTGGTTTATAAAAGAATGCCGTACGTTCGTTAAGACAATTCCTTATTTAAAATTTTGTTCATCATTTAATGCCTTAAATTACTAACTATTTCTGTACTGAAATTCAATAAAACAATTCTAGCTAAAACATATTAAACCTATTTAACAAATAAACAAAATGAAATTGAAAAATCTTCCCTCAGAATGCTCCCCCAAACAATATCAAATATCATTTCTTAAAAAAAGAATAAAAGTGGAAAGTAGCTCTTAAACTCCACAATCTTTTAACGTGATTACCTAAGAATACTTTCTTATCCTTAAATCTCTATAATTCATTATTTATTCAAAACAATAGGGGATGAATCTTCCCCATTATTACCCCACTTCTCCCCCGGGAAGGGACCCAATAAAGCTTAGAACAATAATGCATTTAATGTCTTGAATTATTAATCATGTTAAACGTCTTATGAAGCCAAGTTTTAGGCTATAGTTTTGGGTGCTTCGATGTATATTTTATCTACAGTTTGGGGATTAAGAATATTAGGTACTTCTGCCTTTTTAATCGAGTTTAGTTTATAACTGACTAGCTACTCTAGCGCGGTTTCACTCGCTGCCCTTCTCCATTTAATCGTAGCGTGATGTTTTATAGCCTATAGCAGGAATATTGTAGCTATCTATCAGTGAAAGAATTTTGGAAATCCGACCAGCGGTTCCAAAGATTTTCCCTACATACAAACTTACAAATTTTAACTCTTTATAATATTAGTATAGAAAAGCGTATACATGGGATTCACTTAAATTATTTCTAAGTGGAAATTATGTTATCTACTAATCCGATTTTAATAAGATTTCTTAGTTTTAGGTTCATGTAGGTACGAGATATAATTATGACAACGTACTGAAAACATAATAATTAAACATATTTTGGAAATTTGTTTAAACAACTTTAATTGCCATTATGTGTGTCCCTAAATTATTTTTTGAAAAAGTGCTTAATGAAAATTTTTGATATTTATGTATTGAGTATGAGTATTATAAGTAACTAGCTACTCGCGCGCGGTTTCTTCGTGTAGCGTGATGTTTTATAGCCTAAACAGTGCCACTCGGGAACATTGTAGCTATCAATAAGTAAAAGAATTTTGGGAATCCGACCAATAGTTCTCAAGATTACCCCCTACGTACAAGCTTACAAATTTTGCCTCTTTATAATATTAGTATAGATTCATTAAAATCAATCTTGTAATTTGCATTATTTTGAACTTGAAAATTTGACAGTTTTATTACAACGAAACAATGATTGAAACGGTTTATCATCATCAAACTCGTGGTCACTTAAATATAAGATGCTTATCCAATTGCCCACCATTCATCTCTATTTCAAAATGTCTTTAACATCATTAACTTATTTAAATATATTTCCCAGGCCACCATAAAATGAAGCAGTAACTCCCAAGATGGACTCGCCCGTGTCTTCTCAAGACGATCGAGATATCGAAGTGAACGTTGTATCAGGAGCCAGCAGTCCTGATATCACCTCCTCACCTTCCAGAAAAGACCAGAAGAGCCCCTTCTATGAACTAAAGAAGGACAAAGAAGAAAAAGCTACTGGCAGTGCGCCATACACAAGCTTTTCTATCAGTTCGATTTTGAACCGTGCGGAGCCGAGAAGAGAGTCCAATGTCCTGGAAGCGGCGTTGGCTGCTAATCATTTTGGAAATGCGAACGATGCTATGTTGTCTAGGTGAGTTGTGATAACTTCTTTTGAGGTTCTGTGCGCCTGGTACTTGTGAATCTGTTTCGTTAGATTGATGTATGAGTAATTGCTTGTTGTATTTGACGCTATAGTCACAATAGCTTCATCTAGTATTGTTGTCGCACAATAAATATCTTGAAACATATATTTTAAGGACTAGATTCTATGCATTTAAATTTATTATCTAACCTTACTCAGTAAATCGGCAAGACGTCACCGCTTCGTGCTGGATATCCCTCTTTCTATCTCTACTCCTATCACCTCCAATTTTCCATTACAACCGTTATGAAAAGTGGAATTCTTTACGAGAGTCTGTGTTCCCCATGTTACCACATCAATAAAAAGGTTGCTTATGGAGAGGCTACATTATTGCTCGATTTAGTGGCCAAACAGGCCATTCCAAACGAAAAACTTATAAAAATAAAAAACGCGTGATTCTTCTTTAACAAACACCAGGAGAACATGCGAATGCAAGTCTCTTATCAACGAGGAATGGAATAAAACAACTGACGTTGATAGCTCAGTGTACATTCCCAGACTATTGCGGCAGGGGTTACAATTTTAAAACTAACAAAATGACTTAGTAAGACCCACTTAGTCTACATCACAACTAGACAATCTCACTTATAACTTTTTTTTTTTGTTACTTCTCGGCAAACGAGCAGACGGATTACCTGATGGTAAGCAATCAGCGCCGCCCATGGACACTCGCAACGGAGGAGTTACGAGTGCGTTGCCGACCTTTTAGGGATTAGGGATTTGGAGATTTAGGGATTGAGGAGGGATTGAGGAAGGGGAAGGATTGGGCCTCCGGTAACCTCACTCACACGGCGAAACACAACGCAGTGGTTATTTCACGCCGGTTTTCTGTGAGGCCGTGGTATCACTCCGGTCGAGCCGACCCATTCGTGCCGAAGCATGGCTCTCCCACACTTAAGCATGGCTTTCCCACACTTAACTATGGAGATCAAAGTAACAATAATTACTTGAACGCTATCACGGACCGTGGCAAGCCCTGGCATCTCCGTACTCTAAGTAAACAGTACACTGTTACAGCCCTAACAATATAGGAGTGTTTAAACTCAGTAATCTATTCAGGAGAGTTACTGGCCACTTGTCTAGCCAGTATAATGCTCGGATCGATCGGCGGTCGGCCAGCGCGGTTGTGGTAGACTTAATCTCAGATAGCTTACGGGTTTACACTGGATAGTTACTCGACTGGAATGTCTGCTGGCTTGTGCTAGTGGAACGGCTAGTTTTAATTGATTGTGTAATTGAAATGGTTAGTTTCTTTGGTGAAAAATAAATTAATTCGACGTTTCAATACAATAAAATATTGAAAAATAACTTAGTATACTTTAAGTCATCGATCTGTATTTAATACAAAAAATTTTAGATATGTTTTAAGTTAAATTTTAACGAAAAGTATGCTATTTAAAGCTTAAATATTATGACATCATAATTTGGAGTTTCATACAAATTTCATAGACACACATTTGTATAGAAGAAGTATTGTCCAATGAGAATTGTACTCGAACTATAAGAAGCTATATTTATGTACCTATGTATATACAAGTCTACACTGCTTAACTTTTTTTTTAGTTCAAATATAAGAGGTGTACGGAAATCACGTCGTTTTAGTTAAAATCTAATCCCACAAGCAAAATACAACTTTATTCGCTTAAACTAGTATTGATTTTGACTAGTTTGAAACTAACGTAATATGGAATTTTATAGGATACATAACGTTATTGAGTTTTGTTTAGCCTTTTTTGTGGTGTTTTTGAGTTTGAAACACTAAATTGAGTTGTAAAAAAGAGTTACGCCTAATTAATTTACGATGGCTACTTGCCTATCATTAAAGTGAGCTGTCTAACAATATAGCAACAACATTGTTATTTTACAACTGTCAGTTGTTGGCTGTTTCGCAAATTAATTTGTTAGTTGGGTCATAAATTCTTAATGTTTAGTTATAAAGTGTAAATTAGACATTACTTTTGAGGAAAAAATATAGACATCTTTATTTTTTAATGAGATAATAATATAAACAACAAAATCCTCCTTTATTATAAATATGAAAGATTGTGATAATGTATGTTTGCTAGCCTTTTACGCAAAACCCGCTGGTACGATTAGGTTGCAATTTGGTTTATAGATAGGATGATTACTATAGATTGTTATAAAACGTTTATTTGTATGATCTAATAATCATTAATTTGTATGAACCACTCAAGACATCATTTGTTTTTACATTTTGTTGTAAACATTTAATTAATTTGTATTCAAGTTCACTTGCCACGGTTACAAGCTAGTTACTATAGCATCTAAACGGAGCATTATACCCATAAGATCGGTTTAAATCTGGTCGGTGTAAGTACGGTGAAGTTTGCCTTAATATTGGAGACTATTAGCAGACTACCGAAGCTAACGAATTTTAAAACGCTTGTAAATTTTACTATTAAACTGTTTTTATTAAATAACATTGGAGTTTTTTACTCACGATTTCACGGAGATGGTATATATAGGTATGTGTTTGGAGTGAGATGTAGTTGAAAAAACTAATTAGTCTATTTATCTTCAAAACTGATGGACTGATTTTAATGCGGTTTCAGTGTACCTAGTGGGTTTGGTTAATGTGAGAGAAAAGAATAGCATAGTTGATTACTAAATGTAAGTACACATGTTATGGGTTGGATTCCTGGATCTCATACTAGGATTCAATTCTTGTGTTGTGAGAACTGGGTGTTTTTATCGCTCTATGTTTATTGGTTGTGCTTTTCTTGAAAAGGGAAAACACCGAATCTCCTCTCGTCTTAAGTGAGATGAGAAGGAGTGATCCTTTACTCCTTCTCATCTCTTACTGAGTCCTCTCTTACTGCCTAAAAACGACATTGTTCTTTCTTCTGCTCAGGGTCAGTCCGCGGTACACTATTTTCCTCCATTTTCTACCTCTCTCACTTCTCCTCTTAATTGTCTGGATAAGACAAGACTTCTAATATTAATAGTTATTTCAGTTCGTCTCATTTTCCAGTTTCATATTTTTAGCCACCAACTATCACGTTAATAAATCAATCTAAATAAACTAAAAAACCACACACACACACAAGAACTAAAATAAAAACTCGCAAAACACACTGGACAAGAAATCACAAGTCCTTACGGGTTTCTAAACACAAACAGTGACGTAAAACGGAACCCTTACATCTTAAGTAATGCCACGACATCCCATGTAATCAGCTGTCTTAGAGAACATGGCTTTTATCTGCGGACACCCCTAAACCCTTCGTATGGGGTAAGAATGTACCAAATTACGAATTGGATGGCCCTTGTTTATGTTAGGGGTGGAAAGTTTTCTTCGTGCTTTTCTAATGATTCGTTTGATGATTTTTGTGGTGTGTGTGTGTGTGTGTGTGTAATGATTAGGCTTCTTATACTGGATTGGATAAGCAGCGGTATGATGTGTGTGTGTGTGTCAAAAGTCAAGTCATTTATTAGCAAAATAGCGACTTTTGAACGTTTGTGCAGTTGTATATTTCTTAGTAGTCATCTCTGCATCGAGCTGAGTTTTATTTAGTACTATTATCATACTCAGAGATACTTAAAACTATTTCTTAGTAATGATTTTGCTTGGAAAACAATTGCTAAAGAGTGATGATTAGTTAATAACACTGAGTATGGTAGTTAGGACACGGAATAGACAAATTTCTTGAAAAGTCTTTCTAAAATGGATTATTACCAGTTTTATTCCAATTAGGTAGAGTGTTTCGTTTTAGAGCTTCTGTAAGAAACTGTAATTTTTCCAAAAAAAAAATATATCTTTAAAATGCATACAACGCCACTCAGCACTCCATCAGCTGCCAAAAATAAAAAAATTGATGGCATAAACACAGTATCACAAACAAAAGCTGAAAATCTTAGCAGTGACTGTGTCTCCCGCCCCAAAATAAAAAAAGTAATCTCGCCATTTACAAGGAAACACCATAAAAACTCAACATCTGTAAGAATAAACATTTGTTCGCGCCTTTTCCTTCTTTCCCCATCTTAATTTACAGTGGCGGGACATTTTGTATCTGTGTAAACGATCTGTCATTGTAGCGCGCCATCTTGGAAAAGTTTTTTTTTCTACCTAATCTGTGTTCATCCTTGTTTTGACAGCTTACTAATTAAGTAAAAAAAATATACTTTGTGAATTTACAGATTACATAGAATTAGGGTGAATAATTTTTGTTTTAAAAGCATTTTGTTGCTAATTAACTAAATGGTAGCGTTGTTAATTGGTGTTTTTAACGTGAAGGACGCTGTTGAATATTCATACGTGCTAGTTTTTAGGTCTATTTTTTGTTTCGTAAATAAGTGATGTGATTTTTCAACTGTTTTGTTTTAATTTCTTTAGGAGTGGTAGGTTGTTCCAATATATTTTTGTTTATTTTAAAAGATAGTTGTGAACGGGTTGTTATTTCGTTTTTTTAATTCATGTGATTGTTTCTTTATTTTTTCGTATTTTCTTTTGAGAGACTATGTATGTCCTGGCTTCGTACCAACCACTTGATTTGTCTGCACCACCCTATAGTTGACTATTAGAGAATATGCCTTAAGGCAATAAGACTTCCATTCACTATTTGTATTCTGGAGAAAACAAATTAGAAATATAAATGTTCCGGCTGTTTTAGACAAAGGATTAGATTTTACACGCTAGGTATCAGATATGATTGAAAACGCTTACGCTAACTCATTTGATTTATAGCTTAATAACATATAATTACACAATAACCCCATATTACTATTGAAATTAAACATAAAACCAACTAAATCTCGAAACTCAAACATAAACACATAAAAAAGTTATTATCACACAACGTCTTCAACTTTAGGGACAGATACCGTCAAGTTTTACGTAAATACGGACAAAATTCGTGTGTTTGGGGGTGGAGATACCAGCCCCTCGTAAATGGGACAGTGTTGATCCCATATTATATGTAGTTGGAGTTATTTACGAGGTTCCCTCTATCCCGCGGGATAGCCTGCTTAAACTATATCTATTGATTTTTATATTCACACCGGTGTGCCGTAAGCTTTGTGTTAGATTTGATGAAATTTGTTACTCGTTCTTTTTTGTGGAATGTACCTAAGTGTTACTCAATAATAATTTATTCTAGGTTTTGTTTTAGTGTTAGTTTTGGTTATCATAATGCTGTCTTTAAGATGAGTTTTACATAAAACACAGACATTCAGTCGGATATGATTGATTATATCTTTTTGACTTGCACGGTTGGCGCATTCGCGGGTTCGGTTGCCGCACGAAACACTACTTTTTGTGATCCTTAAATTAATGTTTCGGGTCTGGATGGCTTGTGTTTGCGAATTTGTATGTTTGTAAATCCACGACACAACAAAATCCTAGTTTGGGGCAACGTATTTTTTCTTTAAAAAATTGAAAATAGTCATACTCGTGTGATTGGCAAAAATAAGTTAAATAAAACTAAAATGTCCACCGTAAAAGGAAACCACTAAATATCCATAGATTGCTTTGTATCAATCCTCTATCAAAACTCACATTCCATATTTGAATATTCAACTAGAAACTTCATAATAAAACTTTTTGAATGCTCACAAACATCGGCAACACACCACAGACTAAATCCAATCCAATTTAAACTTTTAAATTAACGTTATTTCATTGACCAATCAGAGAGCAAAGAAGAAAAAAAAATTGTAATATTCTTTATACGCTACCCTTGTTGAGAAAATTAATAGCTTTGAGAGCAGACATCTTGAATGGGTCCCTATGTCTATCCGGCCACTTCGCTCGCGTCAAATATAAATAATTTAATGCGCTGCTGTGTGGTACAAGGGTGAAGCGGTAGCGGAGGTGATTTATAATGCGGACTTGTTTTTGTTTATTGAGTTTTGTCGGTTGCGTTATTATCTTAAAATATTGGTTTACATTGTTTATTGCAAACACTTAACTAACTTACAGTTGATGGTTAAAAGGAACAAGAAAACAACAAGTTTATAACAGAAAAAAAAATACATTTTTGTCCATTACAAGTGTGAAAAGATTTTGCACACTTGAAGTTAAATTCGATGAGTAAAATTGAAAAAAAAAAATTGCTAAAAAACAATGTTTTAGATATAAAACAACAATATCATGTCATAACTTGTTAGTTCGTCAGCGTTCAATAATAATCAAAACATATTTTTTTCTATACAGTAAAACTCTTTGTGGTATCTACAAACTGTAATTCCGTATGTCGGTGTGATTTTTAAGTAAATTTAATACAAACATGATACAGGAGAAAATCCTCATTTACATGGCCACATCAAAATTTACCCACCCATTTAACCTTTCGCGTTTAAAACCGCTTAAGATCATAACTTGGGCCACACAATGTTCTTACGTAATGTACCATCTTACGGCGAGGGGAGATGTGCTTACCCACTTATTGGTTTAGACGATTATATATATAAGGGTGCTCTGATTTTTACAAAGGAATGTGAATTACATAGCTCAAGAAAGGGGCTCGGCAGAGCTTTCGATATTTCTCGGTTTCATCAAAGAGTTGCTGTTTGATGGTGATTTTTGAAATCATAATTATTTTTTGAGAATGTTGAATTTTCTTTTTGAGATTGTAGAAGTATTTGGATTTTTTTTAATCCGTAGCTTTATTATAAAAGTTAATAATATGATTATTTTTGCCTTTTATCGGCTAAATATCAAAAATTAAAATTTTTAGACATGTATAAGTTACTGTTAAAAGTAATTGCTAAATAAACCAAATCCAAACTAATATTATAAATTCGAAAGTAACTCTATCTGTCTGTCTGTCTTTTCTTTACGCCTAAACTACTGAACCTATTTGTGTGAAATTTGGTACAGACATAGTTTGGAACTCGAGAAAGGACATAGGATAGTTTTTAAAGTTCCAAGTACAAGCGTAGCGATTAATGATCATTCCTTCCCTATACTTTTGCTAAGCAGTAGGCACTTATACACTGAAAATGTGTTCTCGGAATAAGCCCAAAACTGAACATATATTAATAAATTGATGTTCACAATATGTGTGCTTACATTGTAATTGGTAATGTTACGCAGTAAGCACGTAAGCATGATTTAGGCGTTATTAATGCGCTTACTGGCAATAATTATTGTGCTTAAGCTTGTTTACTAGGTATGCATTAGGAGGCATGTTTCATGCAACTAATAACAAATACTATTTAGAAACAATTGAATGCTTGAAAACTTAATTAATCATTGTTAAGTTTCAAGCTTGAATGTCGATCTCAATAATCAATTTTGAAAAAGGAAAAAATATTTGACGATTTTTTAAACTCTTTTGTGCGTAATAAACGGTATGGTCGATTTTTTTTAAGTAATTGAATTCTGCGTTTGCCGAAACGTCCTTGATCTTTAAGCAATCAACATAATACTTGTCTTATCACTTCCAAAACCCATTTCCCCTCAATATCCCAGACGTATCAAGTTCCGAAGCTAATTTTAAGTTCTCTCTTAACATAACTGGTAGTAGAATAAAAGCTATTGTCCACGCGGCGCTCTGAGTGGCTTCGCTTACACTGCACACTATCGTTCTCAAGCTGAAATTGAAAAGACACAATGCTTAAAAGCATACCCCATCTAACAAAAGCCCCCGTCTCTCGGACGGACAACAGATACAAGTAAACACTTTAAACTATAAAAAGATAGCGCAAACGCTATTATTATTAACAAGAGAAAAGTGTTGGTGGACGTGCGACACCAAAAAGAATAAGTGTTCGCAGCGCATCGATTTTTATACCCCCAGTGGGAGGCGGGGTTAGTGAGTGGGCCAATCACGGCGCGGTGTGCCGACCAATCAGATGGCGGCGTGGTGCTACGTTTCAGCGCTTCGTTTTATCGTGTAATGGAATTTGCGCGGAGTGCGCGCTCTGGATTACTGTGGAGCCGCGCCGAATCCGTAATGCGGGGCGACGGGAATTTTTTACATTTTCTTTTCTTATTGATTTTTGTCAGTTTATTTACGACGTTATTGGTTCTGTTATGTTGTTTGTATTTGGTATTGTTTTAGGATTAAGGTTTTGGGGATTTCGACACGCTTTCTTTAAATAGACTAGGAATTTTCAGATCAATCTTTTAGAACTATATGTTACTTAGTAGAAATATGTCATCCTATTTCATACTTCATACAACGATCTCTTTATAATCAATTCACCTTATCTGCAAGTTACCTATATCTCAATTTTAGTCTGTTAGCCTATTTTAGGTCATAAGTAACAAGTGAGAATTCCAACAATAGTCAGTTTCAAACTAAACGATGTGCGAGCATTTTCATTTCCCCATTATAGTACACTCGGCACTTCCAACAATAAAATATTGACGATAAAAAGGCTCGCAATCGTTATTGTTATTTCGAATATCGATAAAAAATAAACTTGCGTCGAAATAGGAAAATATGGGATCGATTTTAGTGTTGGGAGGTAGAGATTTAAATAAATGTGTAATTTTATCGACACTTAAATAGTTTGTTTATCATATTAACGTCCATTGGTTCTATATGACGGAACTATGTACAGTTTCCTAATCAGAAAAATTTGATCGACTTTTTTAAAATTATTGTTTAAATGTTGGTACCATTGCACCAATCACATATAAGTATGTGGGATTGTGTCCGCTGTTTAATCCTTAATACATGCATTACTAAGAAACCGGGAAACTAAAACATATAATAATTTGGTAAGCAAAATTCAATTAATTTAAAATCAGTGCAGTGGCGTAGGCGTTTGCTACAAACTACGCTCCTACGTCTTCGTAGCGCGTAGCATATCTCGTACAAGCGTAGCAAATCATTGAATGACGAGCGACGCATTCTGTTTTAAGATGAATTTATTGATTAACATTATAATGATCAAATTTTTCGAAATGTATATATGTATATATTGATTATTTGATTTTAACAAACATGGGTAACTGCTGTCTTTTGCATTTTTTATATACATAGTTTTCAAAACATATCGATGCAGGTCTCTTCCAACAAGTTATGATGACGATTATGATAGTGCATCAGGTCTTTTTAATTTATTTTAAAGAGTCGAATTAAGAATTTTAATCAAGTTTAGTATATTTTAGTACTAATAAAGGATTACTATTAAAGACAAATGCCTCGATAACATTTTCAAATCGTATTTAACTATTAAACATAAATATTTATAAAATAACTAGTTACTCTCGCGCAGTTTCACTCGCTGCTCGGCTCCATTTAACCATAGCGTGATGTTTTATTAGCCTATAGCACTCAAGAACATTGTAGCTATCTATCAGTGAAAGAATTTTGGAAATCCGACCATCGGTTCCAAAGATTACCACCTACATACAAACTTACAAATTTTACCTCTTTAAAATATTAGTATACAAATAACATATTTAAAAACTATCGACAACGATTATCGCACATCCCTACAGCGGCCGTTCCGTCCCCAGAGCGTAGTGCTGCAATCCTCTTTGGTAACAATCGATATTTATACTAGGAACGCGATCGCTCGGTAAGCGAGAAAGCTTGTTCTTAACAATGGGAACTACTCTAAAATCTAACATTTTTCCCGCCGACTGATTTACAGTCTCTCCTTCTTTATATTGCCTGCTTTTCTCTATCTATAGTTTGTTTTATGTTGGACCTTTTTTTACTTTAGTCTTTTTCAAATAAGTGTGGTTGGATTGGGTAGTGAGGGCTTGATTGGCCGTTAAGACTCTTTAGAGCTTTAGATTTTGTTTTTGTTTTTATAGATACAAGATGTTTTTTTTTGGATTAAGTTATGGGTATCGGTACGTGAATAATAAGATAGTTGACTATATTCAATGTTTTTTTATTCGTTTGAAGAAGATGGTTAGTGGTGAAGATTATACAAAAAGTTTTGATAAGTAGGTTTTTTTAGAACGGTGTCTATTCGTCAATGATAACGTGTGATTGTATAATTAGTGAAATAGTCAGTACTCATACTTACTAAAGCGCAATATTATCGAACTCTCAATGCCCTATGATATTTAAATAAGATTTTTTTACGAAATAGATCAGCCAATGAACAAAATAGGCAGTTGTCATCTTGAGGGTTAAGAATTCGAGGATCAGGGTTGAAGCGGGTAGGATATGACCTCTTATAACCTCACTCGCAGACAAGACACAACGCAAGCTTTGTTTCACGTCGAATTTCTGTTACGTCTTAGTATTACTCCGATCACGTCGATTCGTCACGAACCATGCAAGCTCTCTACACTTAACACAGCAAAAAGGCAAAAAGTAAACACAACTTTTTACCGAAAACACGTTAACATGATCGTGTTAATCTATACTATTATAAACGCGAAAGTAACTCTGTCTGTCTGTCTGTCTTTTCTTCACGCCTAAACTACAGAACCGACTTCTGTGAAATTTGGTAAAGACATAGTTTGGAACTCGAGAAAGGACATGGGATAGTTTTAATACCAAAAATCTGCAGGAAGTCAAGATTCTACGCGGACGGAGTCGCGGGCAAACGCTACTATGTATAAACGACTTAAACCTACGTAAAACTTCATAGATATTCTTGTCATAATACACGCTAATACCTTTAGTGTCAAGTCTTAAACACATTTTGTATGTAACCCGATACATTCTGTCACTCAGACCACATCACACCACGGCCACTTAAATCTCATTAAACAGTCATAATCTTTACTATAACGCCTAAACATTCCTTGTTCAGTATTTTGTTTCGTATAGGTATTCAATGACCTGTATTGAATTAGTTTAGTGGATTTTGCTAGCGGGGTTGTCTCTAGCACAAGTTGAAAGTAGTCTATGTATGTATCGAATTTGATTGTGTTATGTTCAGTAGTTTTACGTGAAAGAGTGACAAATATCCGTCCTTATTTACAGATTTTCGCATTAATAATATTAGTAGGATAATTTTGGAGATTGGTGGCTTCATAAACGACACATGAAATATCCGAAACAGTTTATTATTGAGAAAATCATTATCATCTGATCGGATCTTAGGAACTGCTTTATTATTCCAAATTCATTTCTTTCTTTTCTTTTTAAAGTAAACGTTGCCCCACATTAGGATTTTCTCCTGTGTCGTGGGTGCGTTTACAAACATACAAATTCACATGCACATATCACACCCAGACCTGGAACAACAATCTGTAGATCACACAAAGAGTTGTTCCGTGCGGGAATCGAACCCGCGACACGTTGCGCGGCAGCCAGTTGCCCAGTCACCGCGCCAACCGTGCAGTCGAATTGCATTGTAGGTATATCATTGCCTAGTAACAACAAAGTCGCTTTCTCTATCCCTATAATATGTTTACTTTTTCCACCAAACCTCACGCGAACGCCGGCGTTCATCTAATTTCCGCGATATTGAACAGTTAAATCTTTAAAAGTATGAAACGGTTTTTGATGAGGTTTTTTAAAGATAGACTGATTGAAAAGGAAGTGTTATATGTATAATATAATCATTAAACAATGAAGAATGTTAGTACGAGTTTTACACCCCTGCAAAGCCGTTGCAAGTTGCTAGTTTATAATGTTCTATTGTTTTGTTGCAGATTGGGCCTGATATCTCAGTGGAGTGCTCTAGCTGGCAGGTATGGGGGTTTGGTGCCCGCTCCATGGTACTGGCAGAGACCACAAGACAGGACGACCCCTCCAAGAGGTATGTTGAATATAGAAGTGATATTACTTGACTTGAATAAAGGTTGCTAAACTCGATGGTGGCGCCATTTATTATTTATTTGCCCCTCTCGCACTGTTTCATCCGCTGCTCGGCTTCCTTTGATAATACCGTGATATGTTATTCTAGCTAATAGCATCCAGGAATATTGTAGCTATCCATAAGTGAAACAATTTTAGAAATCTGACCAGCGGTTCCAAAGTTTACCAACTTCAACAAACTTTCAAATACAGACAAACAGACTGCAGGCTACTATTTTATTTTGACCTTCCAAAAGTTGGTAGTTGGAATAAATATTTTTGACTTTGACTTTGACTTATTGAAAATAATGACTAACTCATGTGAATTAACTGAGATAAGCTCAACTAGTTTTAAGGCACAACGAGACTCATATTTATTAGCAGCGTGCTAGTCACGGCAACGTTGCGCAACCGACTCTTTTCCTTAGTCATCAAAATCAATAAATTTTCTTTATCTTCCGCTAGTCAGTATGGTAATATAAAAACATTATTCAATCTCCTACCCTTGCTTAGAATAACAAACATGACAATATTAAGTTCCTAATACTCGGTAACGATTAAGTTGAGACTGCATCACGATAGGTCAGTTTGCAGATGGGCAGCCATTAATGTTGTGACGTCACTCACGCATATAGCAGTATATGTTTCACACTGATGGTCACTAGTGAGAATTGGGTAGTTTAAATAAATTAATTCGACGTTTCAATACAATGAAGTATCGAAAAATAACTATGCTTTTATTCATTGATCGATTGCTACATAAAATTTTAGATATTTTTAAGCTAATTTTTAAGAAATAAGTAGTACGCTATTTGACGCAAAAATACTATGACGTTATAACTCAGTTTTTTATACAAAGGAGATGGCTAAACGACTGCCCTAAGCACGAATAAGAACTTCACACTGTACTTTAGCATTTAAATATTCATTCATAAATTATTCAGTATTTAATAATTTCCTAGAACTTTCGAGAAATGATAAACATTAAAAAGTTTTTTAATTGTTGTTATCCTTTGTTTTGGTTTGACATGACAAGATCAAGGAATTCCGCTATCTAGAGGCGAGACATAACGCATTTCAGAATGTCAAATCGAATGAATTGATCCAACATCGATATTTTACAACTGTTATCTAAATAATTTATATTTTTAAAACTACATAATTGTAATAAGATAAGTGTATTTCTAACACGTTGGACGCATAATATAAATGTAATAAACATTTTTTGTGCTTGCCTAGGTCAACAACACATTTTATCGATTAGTTTAACGATTAACAAAATCGATTATTTTAAGCCCGATCCATCTCTACTCTATGGATAAAAAACAGACGTCGTTTCGGTTCTTTCGGTCGATTGTTTGTTGTGGTGTTTGGATTCTCATTTTATCCCTCGCTTGTTTATTGGATCGACACGGACTTGAATTGCAATTATGCGGTGCATGAATTGCGATGTAGCCACGCAAAGACTGCGGCGGCATTTCGCCTTTGCCTGCTCTTTTACTCAGTAATCTAGCACGATGGTTAACAATTGAGGTAAGTCATCTGCAACTTGAATAATTATTAAGCTAATCAATCTAAAACACCATGAGCATACGTTATTTTCAAGTTGGTTCTCAATATACATAACTTACCCACAGAAAAATAAGATTTCTTGCAATGTTACGACTAAAACAGACAAGCAATCTTAGATGTTATTTTATTCAATCAAAGCTTTAGGTAGGTATTAATAACTAATGTATTATGGTACTTAATTACACTTTGTTTTTTTTTAGATTCCTAGGGATGCCAACATTTGACAATTTTGGTACTGAATGCAAGGAAATGATGATCAGGTTCAGGTCAGGTCAGAGTTTATTTGACCTTACAATGATGTGCATAACTTGTGGTTGTTCTATGAAGTGTATAATGTCATGCAGTGGAAAGAACCAATTTGATGATGCAGGATTTACCTATGTCACATTCAGTTTTCCATCAGGTAATGAATATTAAAACAATAAATTGTTTAATTAAGGTATTCATTTATAGCAGGTACTCTCCGCAGTTACAGTCAAAACTTAGTCTTTATTAAATCTATATATTATCTCCTATACTGCTATAAATCTACTGCACTGATACTATAAAGCTGAAGTATGTTTGTTCAGTTCTACTGGTCCGATTTGAAAAAATCTTTTACTGTTATATTTACTGAAGAAGTTAGGCTATTATGTATAATGATGCAGGTGAAACCACAGGTTACAGCTAGTTATAATATATCTTATATAAACAAAAATAACATAAAACACTATAATATTTGTAAAAAATTATCTAATTATACAGTTTCACAGTAATATAATCATTTCTTTTTCATAGCAAAGACAACATGCAAGAAATATAAATTAACTTTTTTAGGCCCCTAACTCTGTGTGTCATCCTTGTTGGATAATGCATCAAAGGCAGTCAAACCGGGATGAATCGATCAACCGTGCCTGGACCTGAACTTGTACCACAAGTTAAACGAGAACCTGGGCCACTAGCTGGATCTGAACCTGAAACAGCACCGGGACTTGTTCTGGAGTCAGAAATAAACCTGCCAAACTATGAACTGTCTGCAAATACTTTAAGTCACTGTGTGCTTAATGGTTGTATTAATGAACAACAGATTCATGTTGTTCCAGCATTAAAAAAAAAATGCTTGTTGGAACATAATATAATTTTTATATTCCCCGCAGTACAAGAGTGTGTGATGTACATTCAACTTGAATAAATAAATAGAAAAATCACTTTTTGTTTTACTTTATATTTAATGTTTCTTCCTTGCTTATTCAGTGTGTATAAATAAATAAATACACAAATCACTTTTTTGTTGTTTTGCTTTATATTTTTTTGTCCTTGGTTACTCAGTGTGTCTATGAAGTAGATTAGGCATGGCATAACTGTTTACTTACCAGGCTCAACACAGAAATTACAAATATTTAGGTCTATGAATCTATAGCTGCCCCAAAGATCGAGGTGGAAGCTAACAAGGTTTGCAACAGCAACAAACACCATGTTGATGATGACTCATCATCAACATAGTGTTGTCAAGCTTTCATCATTGATGAGTTAAGGTAATTAATATCTAAGATTTTTATATCAAATATATTCATCATTTTATCCAAAAATAATATTAACATTGTCTCATTTGGGTAAGTGGATTTTATAACACAAAAAATGTATTTTTGTGATTTTTATGGAGCGTTTAACCCTAAGTAGATATTTATTTCAAGTAATTTAGTATGAAATCGCAGCGTAAAAACCATTATCGCTTAAAATCATCGTAGACATACTAAAACGCCTACATAAAAGTTCATATCAAATGTCATCGTTCGAAGTTTTTGTTTCTTTGTCGTAGGCGTTACGCGATTTTATTTTCAGGATTGTGCAGATCTGAAAAGTTCCTGAAGTTTTATAATTACAAAATATTAATTTTCAGCTATTCAAGATTATATATTGCTAGGAGCCATGTTTATTCTTGCATTTTCAGTGCCAGGGCAGTCGTCCATACTTCAATTTAGCCATGTCCTTTCATAGAAAAGTATCGTTTTTGAAATTTGGATAAAAGTATTGAATTTGATTAGTTGAAACTACCGTATTGGCAAGGCACCGTCTTGATCATGTAGGTGAATTAGGACAACAAGTACGCTATGCTATTCCTTGAAAAATAACCTTATTAATAATCAAAAATCTTTTCAAAACAGTACAATCGTTTCCGAAAATATTCTTTACAACCAATTAAACAGATATACAAAGGTACAATGAAATAAGCAGATAACAATACAGAAGCTAATGTAGTCAAATCTATAGATTTATGTGTATAGAAGTATTAATACTTCTATACTATTATTAAAGGGAGGAAAAAAATTATATGTAGTGGGTAATCTTTGGAACAGTCGGTCGGACATCCAAACTTCTTTCACTGATAGATAGCTAGAATGTTCCTGAGCGCTTTAGTGTATAAAACAATACCGTACGACCTACAGAACCCGGGCAGCGGGTAAAACCGCGCGGCAGTAGCTAGCTTATAATATAATATGATGATAACATAGTTATGCATAACACTTCAATAATTATAACAATTACAATTAATATTAGCACATAACTAACAATAAGTAACTCGATACGAAAACAGAACAAATTTTCCCGCTTTATTTCTAAACACGGCCATTACCGCGTATTAGTCGCACAGATAATAAATGATGTCAGCGAGCTACCGTAACAGATTAGCACTAGTGGGGCGTCCGGACCTAATCGATTCTATGCGATGTATCGAGTTTCCGACGTGATTTCGGTGTCAGGTGAACGGGATTAGTGATGCGTTTTGACAAACTGTTAGCCGAGTAACTGGCTGGATTTTGTGTTATTTGAAAATTGTGTTTTCGTTGTTCCCAAATTGAATTTGGAATTTTGAAATCAAGTTACTATTGTTAGTTTAGTGTGTTTTGTTTTGGCATTTGTTTGATGTAGTTACGCTTCGGCCACAGTAACGGAAAATGCAATTTATTATTGCGATAACCGACGTTAATCGTTGGTGTAGTTTGATCACTAAACAAATGATTTAAGGTATATTTTTCATTGTTTAGTATCATCAATAATTATCGTGATAAATTATTGGCATTTCCCGTCAGTGTGGCCCCAACATTACTGAATAACTTATAGGTTTTTAGTAGTACGACGGAGTTACAATTAATCTGCAGTTTAGGACCTACAAAGGAATAAGTTACATATGAAATTGATTTTTTTTTTTAACATACAACTATTGGTAGTCTTCGAATTCAAATGGTCTTTACAGATCCTTCCTACTATTTGAAATAAACATATATTACCTTCAGAGTATTTCATAGCCACCTTTAAAAAGCTGTCTACTCTAAGTATACAAAAACTAACGCACACGCTATCTGTCATCAAAACTTACGTAAAACTAACAGAAATGTTGCAAAGCTAGGCGCACGTTACCTCTAACCAAGCAATCGCCATAACATGCTCTCCAACCCCACTCGACGCGGCTTTAATTTTCCAAAACCCATCTCAGTGACGAAACAAAGGCGCCACCATTTCACGCGGTCCAAACCGACCGAACAATGCTTTACTGCCATCACAGCACAATTACCGGCGAAACAACAAACGTATATCTGTCTCCCTCGCTCTCGTAGCGTTCCCTATACGAATCAGTTCGCGCCAAATGCGGTGTTGTCGCTGTGTCAGAGTGATGTCGCGCGCGGTCGTTTTAATTTTCGAATGCGGTTTATACGGAACGCTGTTTTGTTTGATTGCTCGGTTTTTGAGCGTACTTTTTTTTAATTTTTGTGATTATTGACGATGGCATGGCACAGGTGTGGGGTGAACTTCAAAGAGGTTTTAAATGAACATCACGTTGCAAATATATGTATGTGTAATTTGTTTGACAGTTTTTGTGCCTTCATTATATTTTTATGTCAACCGACAAAAGATAAAAGCGGTGTTCATTATTCGGGTCAAACTTGACACGCACCTTGAGATTATTTAAAAATTCCTTGACATTATTACATCTAAGTATTGAATAATATCCCAGCAACTCGGAAACTAGTAAACTGCTTAACTCGTAAGCAGTTGTGTAAACAGCAAGCGAGCACTAACACAGGATTACTCGCAGGGCTTCTAAAATCAATGCAAATCACACATCACACGACCAAACGGAAAGAGCTCCGATCCCAACAATAAAATGTCAAATCACAGGTCTATTTATACTGGATATAAAATCCTTGTACGACCAATTAACAGGAGCTTGCGAATCAAGACCCTTGTATGCAACGTTGTGATTTGCATTATACTGGTTTTACCATTGTTTCAAAGGGTCGTTGTAAACTGACAGTTAAATACAGACTATAAATCGCATCAATAAAGTAGAAGTTAGAATAAGTACGTTTCCTAATTTCTATGCCATAAAAGCGATGACAATAGCGAGATTCCATTTTGCAAATTGTAACTTAGATACTTTGATTTTTATTTGATTGCGTTCAGCCAGTATTTTTTAAATAACAGATTGATGCAAAAAGTTTGCATTGTATTTTTTTTATAGCAAATGTGTTGAGAAATATATTAAGTAGTGCAACATCATTAGAATTTATTTGGTCGATAAAGGGCGGCAAATAAGGAGACATGTTGCCTGATGGTAAGCATTAGGAGCTAAACTTGGAGACCAGAGAAGTTACAAGTGTTCAGCGTTTATTGTTTCACGTCATTTTCCAATAAGGCCGTGGTATCACTCTGGTCAACCCATAGAAGTAAGGCACACGCGTAAAGTAATTTACCTTTTAAAAGTCCGAGGGTTTCCTTGTAAATATTGTTTGTCTAATGAATAGCTTCAACGCTAATGGGTCATTAAAGCCAATTAGTTAGTTGCCTAGTATTTCAGTTCCCTGCAAACTATTTAGTTAACTGGTACAAACTGGTTTGCGCTTAGTCGGTCCATTGCTCTGATCGCATTACGCGGTACGTTATAATTTGAATTTTAGGCCGTTACTTGTATTCTGTTTAGGAAATTTAATAATGTGTTGGAGATATTAAAGGTTCGATTTTTAAATAGAAAGAATGCTGTGGTTGTTTCACACCGGTATTTTGTGACTGACGCCGTCGCATCAATCCGGTCGAGCCGACCCATTCGTGCCGAAGCTTGGCTCTGAAAGTGTGCAGTATTTTTGTATTTTTATTAATATTCTATATGTATGCTCATTTGGAAAAATATCTAAAAGAATTACATAAATAATTAAATAAATAATACATGTTCGTTCCGATACATAATTTTCAAATTTTAATTACTTATCTTCTTATATGTATTAACCTAATTCGAAAAAATCACTTCATAAAGAAACGAAAACATTTATTGCTTAGCCCACTCTCTGTAAAGTCAATAGAGCTTAAAACAAATCAGGGAGGATTAACGAGTAAGGATTCTTTGCGGCCGGAATCGACTAGCCGGGTATAAATACAGGGATATATCCAATTACAATTTGTCGATTTACTTTTAATACGAATTGAACAACGCCTTTGATTGGGCAATTTGACGGCGTTTTCGAAATTGGAACGCGTTCTCTAACCGTTAAAAATCGATGTCGGTTTCTTTTTTTTTTGAGAATATATTAAGTTTTTTCTTCTGTATCGTGGGTATATACATCATATTCACATAGGTACGTAAGTCACCCAGACCTGAAACAACAATTTATGGATCACACAATACATGGTGTAGTTTCGTTCTGTAATCGAACCAGCGGCACGTTGCATAGCAGCCCATTACCCAGGCCCAGAAACAACAAAACCGTGCATTTTTGGTGTTTATTCTATTAGTTGTCGTTATTCTATTAGTAGTATATGTCGTTATTTATAGGAGCATTGTTGAGATTTTTTTACGATTGCAACCCTAGATTAAATTTTCCTGGAAACCTCAACGAACATCAGCATTTTTTAAGGTCTCATATACTAACTGTATTTCCTTTGTTACAGAAGACTCAACAACCAATGAAGAAGGTTCAGCAGGAGGGTCCCCTCGGATTAGGAGTCCAGCTCGAGCTCCTACACCTCCCTCCCCGTCCCGTTCCTCCCCTCGCTCTCCACGCCTCCATCCAGCTCTCTATCCTCAACAACAAGACGTCCAAGACTCAGATCCTGACGTAGATGAAAGCGATGACTTCGATAAAGACGAGAAACGGGACCCAAACGCCAATCTTGGCAAACGGAAGAAAAAGACCAGAACGGTCTTCTCAAGATCCCAGGTCTTTCAACTAGAACAGACGTTTGATATGAAGCGTTACCTTAGCAGTTCGGAGCGCGCTGGTTTAGCGGCTTCATTGCATTTGACAGAGACACAAGTGAAGATCTGGTTCCAGAATAGAAGGAACAAGTGGAAGAGACAGCTGGCTGCTGAATTGGAAGCTGCTAACATGGCTCATGCGGCGCAGAGATTGGTTCGCGTTCCGATCTTGTACCACGAATCGCGGCCGACATCGATGCCTCACACGCCGATGCCGTTGCACCCTCAGTTCAATGATGGTGTTGGAGGGGTTTACTTTCCCTCTCAAGCTCCTCAGCAGCTGCAGCCCCTCCCAGCGTCTCCTGTGACGTCCAGGGCTCCGCTGTCCAGCCTCGTGTAGTGTTCGCTTGAGCCCGCACGCTCAGAAGACGGACATTATTGAATGTGACTGTGCGGGACTTGTCATGTTCAAAGTGTTATTGCCAAATCGTTCAAATGTAACTTTATACGTCGATCAGTTGTGTTGGGACGTGTTTCGGTGGGTTTTGGGTGAGGAAAATAATTGTGGTGATCGTGGTTTGTGGCTTCAAGACGTCTGTGACGAGTGGACGTTAGTGATTGTGTTCTAGGAATATTGTAATGACTGTAAAAATATAAAGCTTGTCTTTAAATAATTAAGTCTAAAGTGTGCTGCATAAAAATGTTTGTGCGTCGAACTCATGGTTGAAACGTCATTTTGACAGACGTGACAGTGACATTGACAGCTAGCAACGCAAGCAAAAGAAACGTGTTGTAAATCCTATTGTTTAAGATTTAAAAAAACAGTGTTTGTTGTCGCACATCGATAGTCTAGTCAGTTAACTTGTTGAATTAAAGCTAGTGGCCACGGTAAAAGGTTATATTACCGAGTCTCCGTTGCTTTGGGCCCTAATCTTATCTGAACACGCCCCAACCATTTTATTTACGTGCTAGATAAATTGCAACGACATTACTACGTTCAAGTCTATGCGCTATAACACACGAAAGAGGTTTTATTGTTTTTTGGCCAGTTTTTGCTCTTACATTGCGGACCCCAGGCCCAGCACATCAAGCTACAATATAATTTATTAGATTTTGAACTTTAAACCTGAGTGTTAAAGTTGAAAATCATGTTAATAATGTAAACAGATTGGGTTAGCTTGATATACTGTTGTCTCTTTTTTGAACGCGGTTAATTTCTTTAAGCAAGTTTACCTTAAGATTTGTAAGTAAATAGTTAAAAACTATAAGCCAACTTCGTTGTTAATGAGTATAAATAGTAAAATGATTCGACTTAATGCCAGGTTCACAGTTTCTTGATAAAAATAACAGGCAATTGATTTCCATATTTAAAATTGTTTGGGCGATGTTCGACCCTAATTCATAATACTAATAAAGTTAGTTATCCAATACATCATAGGGTTGTTTTTAATATGGAAATTCCACATCTTGCTGTGTGCCGATTAAATTTATTAAGAAGCTGTAAACCAGGTAATTAATATTACGTACAAAGTTCTATGTAATTCCGTGTTGTATATTGATGTAAATAAGAATGTTTTAATAATAATTATCCTCCGCGTATTTATTTAATTTGGCGCGTAAGTTTGTAAATAATAGCTATCGAAAGAACTGAGTATTCGTTTTTTAAAATGTAAGCCTTCGATTTATGATGTTTATTGTTTTTTTAAAAGGTAATTTTATAGTCTTCGTCTAGTCGCTGGTTTGAATTTTGGTTCTTATTTCAAAATTACGGCTGACGTTTTCGAGTGCTGTATGTTTTTTTTTTGGAATTCTTTTTAAAATATTGACTTTGAAATCATTTTTTTGTAGTGAACAATTTTTTGGTAGAGCTGTATTTGTATCTATAGGTAATCTTTAACTTCGCTTGCTAATACTTTGGAATTTTTCGATTATTCTTGCGAATTGGCATATCGAATAAAAAGAACGCATATCGCGACTAACTTAGAAGAAAAGACAAATTTAAACGAAAATGCTCAGAATATTGTAAATAAAATAATAAATAGGATAATTAAAAACACTGTGTTATTGTTTTTTAAGATTATTTAAACCCTCAGTAACTTTAAATATTTATACAGAGATATCGATTGAAAAATAATCGAATATGAATTGTTTTTTTTTAATAAACTGTGTTGCTATGTTGCTTCAATGTAATTCTGTAATATTGCTAGCCTAAATAAATAAATAATTAAAACGATGCTTAATTCTAAAATATTAATGTTATTTACTGATAGTAGTTGAATGATCTTCGTAATTGTAATATTATTATGCTGAGGTAAGGTGAGGAAATTAAATCAGTATGCAATATCTGTGTTTCTTTTTTACACCCATAACATGAAACAATGCAATTTATCACTATATTTATATACTTTAAAAACTCCTAGGTTAATTGATTTCTAAAACCTATATATGTACACAAGAAATAGGATCTGCAGGCCAACCCTTATTTTTTGGCAACGAACTGCGTTTTTTTCACGGTCGGTAACATCAGGCCTTGAAGACACCCAGGTTTATACTCTTCAGAGAACACAGTATCTGGTTTTTTTTGAATTTAGAACTTATTGCTAAGATCGAAATGCTACAAGCAATCAAAATTTTTGTCACAAAATCATATAATGGAAATGGTAAATGTTCAAAAAAACAAGTCAAAACAAAAGCCTATCACCAATTAAAAAAAAACAAGAAATAAAAACTGGCACAAAATAATTTAATTACAAGCAGATCAGTGTCATGTCGCGTGCCTTGTTATCTGACAATCTGATTGTCAGAATGTCAGAACGCCAGACTGGGGTAACTAAACGTTGCCACGCGCCGCCACTAACACGTAGCCAGGCCCACCACATCCGGCTATTTCCGGTGCGGGAGGTGTAGAAGCTTCGCTTCCGGTCAGGATGTGTTGCCAGTTTTACATAGGTAATATTTTTTTAATGTTGGCAACTTTTTTTAATGTGTGAATGATGAGTTTCCACAAAGTACAAGATATTGTTATTTGAAGTCTCAATTATAAATACAGTAGTTAGTAATAATGAGGAGTTATTAAACTTTATTCACCTTAACAGTCACTATTATAGACTTTATACCGATGGCAGTAAGGGTTTGTCTCATGTTCGCAGTGCTGTTTATGATCCTCAAATTCAGTTTTGTCAAAGCTTTGAGCTTAGTCTTTTATGTAGCATATTCACTGCAGAGGCTTATGCAGTTCTTGAGGCCCTGAAAAAAATTTCATCAATGCATTACACAACCTATTTAATTTTGACTGACTCTTTAAGTGTGATTAAAGCATTAGAGAATATTAATTTTCATTTCAAAACAAATTATCTTTTAATTAAGATTCGAGAAGTTTTATTTGATTTAAAAAATAAAGGCATTTCAGTTTCTTTTATGTGGATCCCTTCACATAAAGGGATTACTGGCAATGAAATCGCTGATAGAGCTGCATTTGATGGGATAAATTGTATAAATGTATCTAATATTGTAAAGGTACCTTTTACGGACTGCTATGCACTGATTAGAGAAAACATAAAACATGTATGGAAAGACTTCTGGAAGAAAGACCAAGAAGAAAAAGGAAAGTGGTACGGTACTATTCAATCGGACTTACCTGTGAGACCGTGGTATGACCAAAAGCAATACAAGTACGCCAGTCGAGATTTTATATCTACTATATGCAGGCTTCGATTCGGACATCATAGAACACCCGCACACCTTGCAAGACTCAAACTCGATACAAATGACAAGTGCTTGAATTGTAACGTCTTATGTGACATTAGTCACATAGTGTTGGTATGCAGTGACTACAACATGCAAAGGTTGATTTTAGCCAGTGAACTAAGTGAAATTGTAGATAATGTTTCCTCCCGCCGCCTAGAAGATCTACTACGTGATCCAAAGTGTTTAGTGCCGTTATACAATTTCATTAAAAATACTCTGGAAAGTATATAATAACATAAAACCGAGTAAATTAAAAGACTTGGCTTAAAGGACTCGTATCCAGGCCATAAACTCCAAAAAAAAAAAAAAAAGAATGATGAGTTTTGTGGTGTTGCAAGAAAATTGTTACAGAATTTTGGAATACGTTGGCGATAATATAGTCGTGCTTTGGAGTTTTTTTTATTTGGGAAAAATCATCAAATTACTTCTTGTTGAAGTTGAGGCGATTATCAGACTCGTAATGACTAAAAATCCGCCCGTTCCTTCTCCTGCTTTAGACCTTATTGCGCTTACCCTGCAACGGACCCCGGCAGGTATTCTGGAGTTGAGATTTAGTTTAGGCAAGCGTAGTGTAGGATGCCCTCCAGCTAGGTGGACTGGCGATATCCGCAGAGTGGCTGGCAGTGGTTGGATGAGGAGAGCTGGACATCCAACTCAGTGCCGGGACGGAAACAGGCTGATGATGGTGATGACGACAATGAAATGTAGAAGAATTATAATAGAAATGATAAAATATTAATTGAAGTGTTTGTTGAAATCAATTCTAATTTCTAATCTATACCTAAGTACATACAGGGTGTAAAAAGACACTTAACGAAGCCGAAAGCTTTTTTTTGATACCTAAAATTAAAATCGTTTCCCAGTGATAATTTTAGCGTAAAGCTACTTAGTTAGAACTGCAGTATGCGTAGTAAACGGCTTAAGTGTCTTTTTACACCCTGTATAAAAGTGATTTTGCGATTCATTTTTATTTAACTCAATAGCGGCTGAACCAATTTTGCCAATTATATTTTTGTAATTTTAAAATTGGGAAACACTGGCCGTTAGACAATAATAGGAATAGGAATTCTTGCAGTGGAAAGGCTGGCTTACGATGATGGCGATGAAGTTTTTTTATATGATGAACGATTAGACAGTTTACCTGATGATGAGCAATCAGCTCCGCACATGGATATCCGCAATGACAAAGGAGATTCAAGTGTGTTGTCGACCTTTTGGCGATTAGGAGTTACCTCACACGACGAAACACAACACTGTGGTTGTTTCACGTCAGTTTTCTGTAAGGCCGTGGTATCGCCTCCTAACTCCGGTCGAGTCGACCCATTCGTGCCGATACATGACTATTCTACCAGTAATTTACTTAATGCACAATTTTATTAAAATTGTTTACAGGTTTATTATTTTGGTTGTAACGGTGTGGTAGTTTTGGTTAGCTTAGGTAATAATCGTGTATTCATTTTGAAATACCAAGTAAATATCTAGTCACTTTTAAAACAATATCCGAATATTCAAGATGTGCTCCTATTAATTGTAACTGGCCTACAATTACTGTAAATTATGAAAAGTTTTAGAGTTCAACGTTAATATTTAAATAATAATTCCAATAAAATTAATTTTCAAACAGCCAGTATGTATATAGCCACAAAACGAAATTAAAAATTAAACAATCGCATAAAATTAATCAATTACATACAACGAAAAAGGAATGCAATTAAATAGCCAATTACTTGCACCGTTAATCACAAAATAAACTCATTTATTAATTAACCAACAAATTGTTGAAACAAAAACCGAATTAAGTAATTTCCACTTTTGTTAATTTTGCGTATCAATCATCAATATTTATTAATATGATTGCCATTTGCTGACCATTCACGGATATATCAATTTAATTAAGCGATTCCCAATATTAATTCGATTATTACCTGTCGTAAAAATGTTACAAAACAGTCCGTTTTGCCGCGCAAACGACGCCATGACACGAACGCCCTCCATTATCATAAAGCAATTTGGATTTTATCGTTAAGTAATAGAGATTACATTGGTTTATCACGACAATACTCTAATTACCGTTATGCATCCCGGTAAACAGCACGCCATGTTCTCATTTTCTGTTGAAAATGAACCTTAAAACTTGCTCGGTATGATATCATTTCCAAAAATTGGCGTTGATGTTTTAATTGTATTTTTTTTTGGTGATGGAAATTGAGCTTTGCATAGATGTTGTGACAGTTACTTTTCTTTTTTTTTATATTGTTACAGTGCCATCTATCGGTGTGTTAGGTTTGTGGAATCTCAATTTAATTAAAAATGGTTTTTTATCGTGCGATCGCGCGTGCTTATAAGTGTTGGCACGCTCCGATTGTCGTACGAACGCCGCGCTCCGTGCGAGGGAATCACCATGTTGTTTTTATCAACTGTCACTTAATTATCGAAATTGAATTTGGAACGTGCGCCCGCCATATTACGAGTTTTATTAAGTGCAGTTCCGTTTATTTGATTTTTCATTTGCTAATGAGATTTCTTTAGATGTTTTGTATGGTCGAGATTTTTGTAGTTATCGCTATGTTATTGTTGATTAATTAAACATGGTTTTTAAGTGGCGCATTATTTACTGCACGACATATTACTTATTTTATTTAGTATGTCGTTTAACAGCAGACTAGTATTGGTAAAAAAAAATTGGGCAAATTTTCTGTTTTCAATATCGTGATCTTCATTCTAAAACAACTTTCGATACATTCCATCACACACATAAAATTGAATAATAGTAAAAATATCCTTTATTACACCCCAGAGGGTCATATTGTTTACATTAACTTTTTAATTGCTTTAAAAGCGTCCAAAAAGTCCGCAGTATCAATTAATAACATGTTAAGAGGTAATTTAGGATAACTGTTAGATAACATAGCACGGAAACGCTAATGGCCGACTCCATATCACACTAACCAACATTAAATGCCGACGGGAAAAAACGGAACTACTACCTTTATATGAATTAATTGACAATCAACGAAGAAACTAGCGCCGCTAGTAGCCGCAATATAAGTTTGTCAGTTATGTTTGTATTTAAAAGTTGTAATTATTCAAATTTGGAACGGCAGATGCGTTTGAAAACGATAATCGATTTTGTATACACGGCTAAGTTAATTAAGCATTTTAGAATTTGTCTTCGTATGAAATTATACTTTATGTTTATTAAAATAAAGTGTACATTCCCAAAGACAAAAAATGTATTTGTTTTTATGTGTTTTGGACTTTTGATAAAATATTATAAAGAAATGTTACCATAATCTGGTAGTCGATGAAGCGTTTTACTAAATAAATATAGTTAATATATCATTATCATTCTGATGTAGTTATGACAAACATGAAATTAAGAAAAAGAAGTTATTAATTTTATAATCAGAACCGTTAAGGTGTGGATTTCTTTACCGGAGACTGTGTTGAAGCTGGGTGTTCTCAAGGCCCGAGTGAATAGGTTGCTTATGGGTAGGATTGCTCCATCGTAGGTCGCATCACCGCTTACCAAAAGGTAAAACAATAGTGTTTAGGTGATGGGTTAAGAACTGTAGCTTCCATCTATACAAATTCTACAAATTATTCAACCAATTAAAACGATACTTCTATTAATAGTATACTAAACTTATTTCTAAAAATATTGCTAGAATTAATTTAGGTACATTATTACGTTAAGTATAAATCTGTAAATAAATGAATGAAAATATGTTTACATAATTATTTTGATAATTAATTTATGTTTTAAATAATTTAAAATATAAATTACTAGCTTTTGCCCGCGACTTTGTTCGCGTCGAATAGTGACTTCTGCAGATTTTTGGGTTAAAAACTGTCCTATGTCCTTTTTCGACATAGAGTAATAACCTATGTTAATACGGTAGTTTCCAACTAGTCAAATTCAATACTTTTATCCAAACGTCTAAAACGATACTTTTCTATGAAAATTGTATGAAACATTGAATTATGACGTCATAGCTTATTTATACTTATTTTTAAAAATATAGCTAAAAAATATCTAAAACTTAGTGTATCGATCGATCGATGAATAAAAATATAGTTATTTTTCAATATTTTATCGTATTAAAACGTCGAATTAATTTATTTTTGACCTAGGAAACTACCCAATTACTCTATGTTTTCGAGTTCTAAACTATGTCTGTGGTACCAAATTTCACACAAATAGGTTCAGTAGTTTAGGCGTGAAGAAAAGACAGACGGGCATACAGAGTTGCTTTCGCATTTATAAGTTTGGATTTTTTACTACGCAATTTTCTGACTGTGTAATTAATTATTTTCTTTTTTAAATTTTGAAATGCTATCTTCCCATTTGGAGAATTTTGTTTAAAGTTCAGCATTAGACGTTTGACGGCTTATGCTACTGATGATGATGGTGATGATGATGATGATGATACTAAAATTCTTGCTAAGAGCACATTGTGAATAATTTGGGGAAATAATGGGACTCTTCACACGTCGTGGTGGCCCGGAGGTTAAGCAGCCCGCTTCTCATGCATGAGGGTGTGGGTTCGAAACCTGGCAAGTACCAATGTGACTTTTTCCGAGTTATATGTACTTTCTATGATTATTTAGACACCACTGACATACGGTGAAGGTAAACATCGTGAGGAAACCTGGACTTATAATTTCTTATTATAAGTTTGAAATCGCCAACCCGCATTGAGAAAGCGTGGTGATTAATGCTTTAACCTTCTCCGTGTGAGAAGAGGCCTTTGCTCAGCAGTGGGCACTTATAGAATGATGATGATGGTGAATGGGACTCTTATTCATGAATGCACAAACAACTATGGCGCGTTATGACTTGAAACGTAGAAGTTTAGTAGATCTTTTCCCATTTCATTCACGTGAGTACCTAAGTAATTATTTTCAGTAAATATAGTATGTCCCCCGATATAGTTACTAGTCAAAAATATTTGTGAAGTTATGTAAAGTAAATAAAGCATCGGTTGGTATAACGAGCGGATGTCGTGCGCGTATTGTAGTGTTATAATCCCAACAAATTGAACCATTGTTAAGGGGGAGTTTACTTTCCTTTTTAGCGTTTAGAAAATCTTCCTATGACTCTTTTCGCCCTGGGAGTGTCTGTTTCTTACTGACTGTAAATTAATTCGTTTCTTCGAGGCCAAGGTACCTTATTGTGCTTTAATCGCATCTCCAAATAAGCATTGGCCATGTTGGGGCCCATCTGTGTTGTCTATTTGAACGCTATGCGCTGTACGCTCGGGTTTAGTTCTGGTCTGGCGATGAGCTTTGCTCGCTGACCCACCCGCGCTTACGCTGGCAGCTATAGACTCTTACTGACTAGAAACAAACCGTCTCCTGCTACAGTCAGGACGTGGTAAAACATTTCACTTCGCTTTACCGTCATGACAGGAGTGCTAACCCTACGACGGTGTCTCTACTTTAACGTTTTATTTTCAGTCCATTATTAATCTGTGGAACTACACAGTTCAACATTTCTTTGTTTTATGAAATGTCTGCTGTATGTATGAGGATGAGCGGTGGACAAGACCACTTGACGGGACGAACTTGACTTCTTGTCTAGGTTTAGAAAAAGAAAGTCCTGAATCGACAGCATTCACATAGATTTGGGATTAGTTGTATTTTATAAGACGTTGTTCCTACCTAGGTTTTTTTTCTATGTCGTGGGTGCGTTTAGAAACACATACCCGAAAGTTGTTCCGTTCAGGAATAGAACCCGCGACACATTGCACAGCAGCCAGTTGGCCAGCTACTATGCCAACCGTGCAGTCATATTAGATAGGGAACACACAACACGCAAACGGCGAAACACAACACTATGTTTGTTTCTCGCCAGATTTTTTGAGTATAGTTCAAATAACATTCCCCTTAAGTAGCGGGCAGTAATTTTCACCCACTTCTAATAACACGGAGTGGTTTCACGCGGCCGCGGGTCTTAGCTGATCGAATTTATTAATAAACACTTCACTGTTGTTCATACAAATATAGTTTTTGCTATTTTGTGTTTACTTAGAAGTAAGTAAGTGTGGGAGAGCCTAGCGTCGGCACGAATGGGTCAGCTCGACCGGAGGATACCACGGCCTCACAGAAAACTGGTGTGGAACAACCACAGCGTTGTGTTTCGCCGTGTGAGTGAGGTTACCTGGTACCCAATTCTTCCCTTTCCCTATCCCTCCCCAATCCCTATCTAAAGCTCCGAAATCCTAATCCCCAAAACGCCGGTAACTGCACTCTTAAGGTCGGCATCAAAAGCTTACCATCTTGAAAAAGTGCAAACGCATGATAATATGTATTGTACTTCATATTTATTGTAATTAGTTGAAAAATCTAGCTAACAACCTTATTCTAATAAAAGAAATAAACATCACCATAGAAATAACTTCTATAAGTTAAATTAAACATTTCTATACAAAGCCTTTAAAACGAAACCTGGCAAGTACCAGTGTGACTTTTTCCGAGTTATATGTACTTTCTAAGATAATTTAAACACCACTGACATACGGTGAAGGTTAACATCGTGAGGAAACCTGGACTTATAATTTCGAATTATCAAAAATAAGTTTGAAATCGCCAATCCGACTTGAGCAAGCGTGGTGATTTATGCTCAAACTTTCTCCGTGTGAGAAGAGGCCTTTGTTCAGCAGTGGGCGCTTATGGGCTGATAATGTGTTGTGAGATTTTATACAAATCCCAGGTCAACAAACATTCCTAAAAAAGTTATGGACACATCGACAGCTCAGTAATTGTGTATTATAATATGAACTTGGCTTGACACGCTACCACTTATCTAGAACTTTCATGAGTAATTTATTAAATTATATTATTGAGTTCAACGACTTACATAACTATTTTGCGGAATAATTCAACTAGTTTCAAGTCATGCTAGGGGCTTATAATTAATATTTTTCGGAATCAGACATCATAGTTCCCGAACATCGGAAGAAGAGAATCCTAAGACCGATTTGAGCGAGATGACTGGCGGGCTACTTTTAAAATGAGACAAGCCCGCCGCAAGCTCTCAATACCGCTGCATCTCCTGTAAGCCTTGACCTACAGTAGATACAACCACGAAAACACTGAAACACTGAAAGTCCGGCGCGTCCCAGAGACATTTTTTTTTTCTCTTTATTTATTTTTAGGTTTTTTTACAATGCCAGTCCCATCATACCTTATACTAATACAATCTAACTAAAACGTAACCTAGCGAATATCAATAATTTGGCGGCAGCCTCCGAATTAGGTGTAGATAAAAGATTGTGATATACACCTACACTATACATATTTAAGTTTAAGTCCTTAAATGTCCCAGAGACATGAATGACTGTATCGGATCCCGCAACGAAATAAATCAGAAGATATTGTTTGAGGAGAAGAAAAAACGCCTCGGACTCGCACTTGAGTGACGTCCATCGCGTTTTTTTTTAAGTGATGAACTCGTTGAAAATAATAATTAGGTAATTCATCACACTATTTCATCAAAATACCATACCAATATTGACTTAACGAAAACCATTAAACAGCTGTAGTGTCTGTGTAACCCACGACCGAAACTACGAGTTATCACAAATTATCAACTCCTGCGCAATTTAACCCGCTGCCAAACAAACGCAGAAGACCGTTATTATGTCCCTATCTTGGTTAGATCTAATTCAACGATGCGGTGATAATGAATTTTTGGGGCCAAAGCGTGCGTACGCGCATCGTACAATAATAGGGTTGACAGACTTAGATAAATTTATGTTCGAGTTTTAATTGGGGAATGGTTTGGTGTTATTTGGAGTATTTGAGTTTAGTTGGATTGTTTGAACTATTTATTTATTTCAAAATTATTTTTAAGCAATATAGCCACTCTCATACTCAGTACCGCCTTAAAAAGTTTGATAATATCAGTTTCATGTCTTTTACGAGGCAGATTATAAGCGAAAGACTATTCACGTATTTAGCATTTTTCAAGCAATTTTTTCCATAATATTTATTATCTCTCCTTTTAAACGTTATATGGACTTTCACGAATATTTTCAGACCAATTTCAACCAAGTCGATCCAGCAGTTTCATAGTTTCAGCGAGACCAACAAACAGCAGGACATTTTTGTTTTATATAACACATTTTAACAATTTTTACTACAGTTGATTTTGTGACCAATCCTTGTAACTGTACGTCAGTCATACAATCAATCAAGTACTTCATTACAAAAACAATTCATCATTTCGTGATTATATCGCGAATTCTACCAAAAACGGTCTGAGCAACGTCAAGGGTTGATCCTTACGCATAAAATTAAGGTTTAATTCTAAGAAAACATATGGCAAGTAACCCTAAACAGTATTACAGACGAATTTAATTAAACATCTCGATAAACGCCGAAAAAAGAGGTTGAATTAAAAAACATAACTTTGTATAATTTATGGACGATCATCACGGCACGTTTCCAAAAAAGAAAAAAAAATAACCCCGTTATTTTTGTTTTTAAAAAATAAATTTAATTAAAGTTTTGCATAATATTAATGTTTGTTATTTAACATGTTGTTGGCTTTTGACATTAATTTGATGCAATAAAATAATTAATTAATGAGTTGAAGCATCTTTTAGTGTGGGTAGGTTAGCGATGCGATGTATTTTGCTAATTGGTGAATTCTTTGATGCACAACTTCCGTGATATTGCATACGCACGCAAATATGTATATCGTTGTATTGTAATGTTCTCGTGTTGCATTAATTCAATTATTTTTTTTTAATTTCAACGATGCTCGTTCTTCCTTACACGAATCTACGTTTTTAGAGAAAAATGTAATGGAGTTTTTGGTGACGGGGTCTTTCTTCTATGATAAAAGATATGAGGATTTTTTGGATCTGTCACTAAGTGTTTGTGAACAGGTTTAAAAAATAATAATAATCAAGTGCCAGTCTCTCGGTCTGTCCTCTCATAAAGCTGTTTGCTCTTTTCATAGACAAAATGTAGATTCGGATGGAGAAGAACGAATATGGTTACTCTTTTTCAATCAATTTCACAATCAAATTATTTGCTGTTTTATCTTTGTCTTTTCGAGTACCCACTGTAGATAATTAACATTAATCCTAATGTATCTCAATTGATGGTGGCCTAGACAACAAGGCATTCTCGTGCGTGTTTCAAATCTTGTAAGGCCCAATATGAGTTTTTCCGAGTTATATGTGCTGTGTGAGTATTAAGACACCACGGACAAACGGTGAAGGAAAACCTCGCGAGGATACCTGAACATACATTTTCCGATTCAGTAGACGTTTGAAATCACCAGTTCTCGCCTTGAGCAAGCTTGATGATTAATTCTCAAACCTTTTCCCTATGAAAAGAGGCCTTTGCTCAGCAGTGGGCACTTATAGGCTGATGTGTCATGTTGTGCGCACTACCACGCACCTTCTTTATATGAGAAGATTGTGTTTACCAGTCAATATGTTCCTAATTAAATTAAAAACTAAAAGAGAAAGAATTACTCCACCATTACTAACATTACATACGAGGTAAAAAAAAACAAAAAAAAAATACGGAACAATTAAGGGTGCGTTTCTACTAATGCGTAATTTATGTTAAACGCAAGCCGGCGCGGCACAAATCCAATTATGTACTCATCGCGATCGAACGATAACAGAAGTATGTTGCTTAACCACGTTAGTTAGCTAGGAACCTTATTTGATGACTAATTAGATGTTTAGCGTTTGTTCAAATTCAATTATGTAGAATTGAAGTAATACGAATATGTTAAATAGGTCATACACTTAACTCACTGACTAAAAAGGACGCTTATTTTTATTTGCTTTTTGCAATCGGCGCCGCTTAATGATATCTATTTTTATATGGAATAGGTCGACAAACGAGTAGTTGAATTACGTGATGGTAAGCAATCGGCGCCGCCCATGGACACCCGCAAGTCCAAAGGAGTTACGAGCGTATTCCCGACCTTTTGGGGATAAGGGGTTGCGGATACTTAAGGATTGGGAAGGAATGGGGAGTGGGATTGGGCCTTCAGTAACCTCATTTACATGGCGAAACACCTCGACTACGTTGTGTTTTTCATTGCTTTTATGTGTATGACAAGACAGCAAATGAGCAGACGAATTACCTGATGGTAAGCAATCAGCACAGTTAGGACACACACAGCAACAACGGACGATTTACGAGTACGATGCCTTTTAGGGATCAGGGTTTTAGAGATTTAGGCCTCTAATCTAAACTGAATAGTGAGATATGTAATTTAATATTTTATTGCGCTTATGGAAAGTATTATGATTTAATTAAAATAAAATAAGCGCCTTGATGATCTATTTTATTACACATAGCTACCTAAGTACTTTTAAAGCTACGATTCGTTATCGTTTTTTTTTTAATCTATGGATTGCTACTCGTAATACGGAAATATAAAAACTTATCACATCTAGATCAATGTTTTTCAAACTCCGTGGTGTCAAACTGGTGACAATAAGCGGCCATCTTAAAAACATACGATTCCAATTTCAAAATGCAGCGTGTGATGTATGTACGGCTGCCAGAAAGTACAGGGGCGCGATTAGATAGCGTTTTTAACAGAGCGATGTTAGTTATTTCCTTTGTATTATATACTAGCCTTTGCCCGCGACTCCGTTCGCGTGGAATAGTGACTTCCTGCAGATTTTTGGTATAAAAACTATCCTATGTCCTTTCTCGAGTTTCAAACTATATCTGTACCAAATTTTACAGAAATCGGTTCAGTAGTTAAGGCGTGAGGAAAAGATAGACATAGTTACTTTTGCATTTATTTATAATATTAGTTTGGATAAAAAAAACATTAATTAATATTATGTTGAAGTGTCAAAAAAGACATCAAACAAAATTAAATTATAATCAAATTTTACCAAATAACATCAGTCAGTCACAACTAATAACGAAACCTCGCTAAAACGTTCAATTAAAAACGAATTTCCGTCAGACCAAATATTTGAGCATTTCGAAATTCAAAATTAACTGTAATGGATTAAATGTTGCCGCAACAATAAATCGTTGAAAAGCTTTTGTAACCGAAGTACTGTTTACTGTAGCGAACCATAATTGGCACTTTATTTAAATTTTGATCATTTTCATTTAATTATTCGTGTGATAGACGGATACTTGATTGATTGCTTAATTACGGTAATACGATAATTGGTTGCGTCATTTATTGTTAAGCATTTACATTTTAAATGTAAGTGTTGATCGTTTAAAAACATTTTTGGGTAATGGAGCGGGCAATTATTGGTAAATCATAAAATATTAATAACATTATGAAGTAATCTGCAACTCGGTAGTGTGAAGAATTTTCAGTTAAACACTTTAAATTATCAATATCATTATTTATTTTTGTCTTAGCATATCTTAATCTATTTGAAAAATACAGTAGATTAAATATTCTAACTTGCCACAAAACTAGTATCAGTAAGTAATTTCGTAATGCCATACCCGAGAGGGAGTGTCCAATGACACCTCGCTGTTTTGAAATAAGAATGCCGAGTTCGCAATTCGAAACTACGAATTACATGTTTAAAAAACGTAGGGAGCCGTATTTTTCTTTTTTGCTTATATTTAGTACAACGATAAGTTCGCATTGTTGAAACAAATTTTATCATAAAATGAACCTAAATATCACCAACATAAGGTTTCATTGGTTTAGTTTGGACTGTAAACAAAGCTTTGTCGAATTACACAAAGCCGTTTATTTTTCCTTTTGTTGAGTATTAACGCGTCGATTTGGGCGTTAAGTTCCTTTTTTGAAAAATGAATAGGTAAATAGTGTTGGGTCGTGTTACAAAGCTTTTAAATCATAGATATTTAGTCGATTACAGACTTAGTAATACTATTCTAATGGCTGTTGCTATAAGGTTTATTTTGGAGGTCGTCTGTGATATTTAAAAATAAATTGTAACTCAAAAGGTCTTTTATGAAATCATTTGTTGAAATTAGAAACGAATCACTTGATATTTTAAAACGTATTAAAATTGTTTTCTTTTTATCCGACACTTATGTTTTTTGTGGAGATCATGAGAAGAATAAGTGTGACGGTTTCTTTGTATTCGAATGGTAGCTAATAACGATTTAGTGTGTTTAATTTATACCATTGTGTATGACTTTGATGACTACTATGTACAGATTTTTAATTTCACTTAAAGAAAAATACAACGATAAAGCTCTAAAATGCAAATAAAATACCCATTTTTGCGAGGGAAAAATTATAAATTTTTCTCTCTCGTCCAGGGTGAGAGGGAGTGTCAGACTCTTACTGACTAGAAACCCTCCATTCGTTCTCCTACCCTGGGCCGAGGTCGCAGTGCCTTATTGCGCTTAACCCGCAACAATAAAATATCTATGCATTAATTGCTTCTTAATGGGGCTTCATGGAATAAAAATAATAGTTAAGAACATAATTATATTAAATAGGTTTATAAAAAACTTAAAACAAAACGAATTTAACAATTTTATTATTTTAAATACATAATAATAACGGCCACAATTTTCCGAGAAAATCAGAAATCAGTGGCACCAAGCAACACAGAAAAATAATGTTTTTTATTTAAATCGCTGTTTTAAAATTACACATGCATACAAAATAATATAAACAATTCAATTTTTAAACAGTTGATTTTCATAAACAGAATTTTATTTAAGTAGATTACATTTCGATTTTAACATGACAATAGTGATGTCCCGTGCATCCGTTAGTCAGTTAGTCGATTAATAGAGACGTATAATTAGTTAACTAACATTAAGAACATTAGATATAGTGACAATTTAAAAGTCAGGGGTGACAATTTCACCTTTAGTTTAATTGTTACGTCAATGAAACATCTGCTGTTTATTTTTTTGGAGATAAGGGTAGGAACTTATGTTTTTTTGTGTTAGTTTGTTTTAGTAATAATGTAGATTAAGAATTTTATTTTTTAAGTCTATGAGACGATTACGCAATTGATGTTTCACCTGAGTGATTGAATGTCACAGGTCAAATTATTTGTTTTAATTAGACCATATTGTAGGCACTTTCGTGCATTAACCAAAGATTTAAAAATAAAACATGTCAGTCTGTCGGTTAGTCCTCTTAGTGAGGGTAATTGCTCGTTCCAAAGTTTAGTTTTCTATAAGGAGAAGAACGAATAAAGAACTCCATGGTTACTTATATACAATCATATTTTTGGTACAATACATTTATTATATTGGTTCCATCATGTGACGACAGAATAACACTAAATTCTATGTAGCTATAGAAGAGGAAAATAATGTGTTACCCTTCCAATCGCGGTAATTCAAGGCACAATAGGTGCGCGAACGCCGGCGTTCTCTTGGGATGTGATTAATTGAGGATTTCATTGACATTTGTAGAGTTATTTAGTATTTTTTTATGTAATGTGTCGGCAAACGAGCATATGGATTATCTGAGCAATCAGCGCCGCCCATGGACACCCGCAACAACAGAGGAGATACGAGTGCGTTGTCGACTTTTTGGGGATGAGGGATTTTGAGATTTAGGGATTTGGGGAGGGGAAGGATTGGGCATCTGGTAACCTAACTCACACAGCAAAAATAACGCTGTAGTTGTTTCACGCCGGTTTTGTGTGATGCCGTGGTATCACTCCGGTCGAGCCGACCCATTCGTTCCGAAGCATGGCTGTTCCACATCTATATCTAACAAAACAATTCATCTTCGCGTTTAAAGTCAAAATAAGTTCACGTAACATAGCCCCGTAAAACATGGGAGTAAATGATATTAATGTAATGAACTTGAAATTTTAATATAAGTTACATTAAAACGAATTTTATCTGGCAGTTAATGGATGGTCGATTTTTAACAATTAATGCTCAAGGCTCGTGGACATTGGACATTAATTCTGTCGCCCCTACACTTGGATTAGGACGTAAGGTGTGCGACTACTGAAAGTATGGAGCGTAGAACAAACTTTTTTTTTCGGTTTAAATGGGTGAGGACCAAATTCAGGTCATTGTTCTAAAATTATTTAGTAGTATTTTGATTTTTCTTTTGGTTCTACATTCATATATTGTGTCATAAGAGTAAAAGACTTGATGAAACCACAATTTAAAGTCATAAAATGGTCTAAGTAAAATGGATATATTTTACCGGACGCCCAATCCTTCCCCTTCCCCAATCCTAACATCTAAAAATCCCTAATCCCCTAATAAAGGTCGGCAACGCAGTCGTAGGTAACTCCTTCGTTGTTGCGGGTGTCCATGGGTGGCGTTGATTGTTTACCACCAGGTAATCCGTAAGCTCGTTAGCCGACTATCACATAAAAAATATATTTCCAGTCTTCTTTTTGTTTTAATATAAATATATGGAGAGATGCTCAAATTAAATGAGTCATAATTGTAAGTTCTTTAAATCTAAATTTAGAGCTTATTGTCATATCTACACAAAATATTAACAGACTGTGACATCATCATCAAAAAACATTGTTCAAAATATGAAGAACACAAAACTGTGCCAATAATATCCCTAGTCAAAAAATATTTTTAACGTAACGTAAATAATTACCCAACTCCCTAGTTTAACAATATAAATCATCAGTTAAAACTAAATGAATAAAGCAGTTGCCAGTGGTCAAAACACTCCGTATCTAATTGTAATTTTATTTAAATGGCAACACCGGCCGCGGGGGCGCGTTCTCCACATTAGGGGATGATATTTCAAACGACGGAGATAAGGATCACTGCATACCCCTCACGATGCGCTCGTGGCGATATTTAAAAACTAAATTAATTTTAACTTTTTTGAAAGTTGTTCTAAGTAATCGACTAACGAATCGATTTGTTGCGTAATGAATAAAATATTTTAAGAAGAAATTGCGTAGAGAGATTTGGCTCTTTTTACATCGAATGTTTTTAGTGGGATACCAAATTACTGTACTATTTAATAAATGCAATTCTGACTATAAACCTTCCTCTTTATTCACTCTATCTATTAAAAATCGCATTAAAATCTGTTGCGTAGTTTTAAAGAATTAAGCATAGGTACATAGGGATACAGGGACAGAGAAATGGACTTTGTTTTATATTATGTATGATTTTCAATATCAAATTGGACTCTGTGTATTAACATTTTCGTACCCTATAATTATAAGTATTTAAATACATGTTAAACAAGTTATTTAGTTTATGCTTGTTACCACAAGTACCTAATGAGTTACGTTTTCTATTCAATATGATGATTATAATTAATCAATCCTTATTATTGAGAATTTCAATATAATCAAATCACATATTATAAATTTGAATACATAGATGTAAAGTTGCGCCGCATGGTATGTTGTAATAAGCGATAGCTAGCCTGTATTAATCCAGGATTCGGCTTCATCTAGTTTTTCACATATAAATTGACGTGTAAAAGTGCCGTTTTATGGCCTATTTGCAAAAATAAATTCATTGTTTCATTGTTTCATCATGACCTATTTACATACCAAATTTCAACCAAATTGGTCCAGCCGTTTTTGCGTGAAAGAATAACAAACAGACATACATACATTGTCACAACTTTCACATTTATTATGTTAGTATAATGATTACACAACCTAATTTTATTGTTCTTTTATTTGACGATAAATTCAAACTTTTGGAAAATGTGTTAAATACATGTCAATTAAAATATACAGCACAATAGTATAAGTGTGGGAGAGCCATGCTTCGGCACGAATGGGTCGGCTTGATCGGAGTGATACCACCGCCTCACAGAATACCGGCGTGAAACAACCACAGCGTTCTGTTTCGCCGTGTGAGTGAGGTTACCGGAGGCTCAATCCCTCCCCATCCCTACATCTCAAAATCCCTAATCCCCAAAAGGTCGGCAACGCTCTCATAACTCCTCTGTTGCGGGTGTCTATGGGCGGCGCTGATTGCTTACCATCAGGTAATCAGTTTGCTCTCTCTCTGTCTGCTTGAAAATAAATAAATAGAATAGTCTGTCTGGCTGTCACTTCATAGATAATTGTTTGAAAGATATGAAGAGTTTAGAGTTAAAAAATATAAATACATACTTATTATTATTAAGGGAATCAACCTAAATACTTGACTTGCAGAATGTGGGTCTAACAAACTACTACAAGTCCTTTTTTCACCTTAGAGAGATAACAGCATTATATACAAAAAGAAAAACTCATTTCAGAAAATCCTCATTCACTTCAATAAAAAGAAAAAACTACACCAAAAATAATGTCTTCTACGAACTATCACTGAGATAAAAATTCGAAAATATAATCGAGAACCTATAGTACGGACCGCAACTCTTGATACACTTCGAAATTAACACACGCAATACATATTGAACTTTATCACTTTGCTGTTAAGTTGAGATCTCATTAATGTATTTTGATGGAGAAGGGTAGGTTGATATGCTGTCGTGTGAAGCCCCAATTTCGGGGTACGAAATGGTAATCCATAGCTAAAGCCTGTAGTAATAACGTTACTTTGAGTACAGTACCTACACGGATTTTTTGTTTCCTACGAAACGTACGTACGTACGTACGGACAGACGGACGGACGGTACTTTTTAATTCTTTTGATTCGAAACTGAGTTTGTGGTGAGAGGCTGTTACACTTGCCGATTTCATTCTTATGTTATAATACTTAATAAATATTTTGTGTGTTTTTTTAAAAAAAAACATTGACTCACATTATGATTTTCTTCTCTGTCGTGGGAGCGTTTACAAATATAAAAATTGACATATACAAGCCACCTAGACCAGAAACAACTATTTGTGGATAACATAAAGTTTTGTTCCGTGCGGGAATCCAACCCATGACACACACAGTTGCACAGCAGCCAGTTGCCCAGCCACTGCGCTAACCGTGCAGTCTTCTTTTATATATATATATATATATAATTTCACTTGTCCAAGTTTTTTTTGTGGTTTTTTAAAAATCAAATTATAGATAAGTAATTATTGCAAATGTTTGATCAATAGATAGGCTTTTTGCCGCAAAAATACGATGTCGTCATAAGTGCCCATCACATAGAAAATTATTGTTTTAAAGATTTCGATAAAAGTATTGAATTTGACTGTTAATTGTAAATTACAGTAACCATTGACATACTATAATCTATCTCTGTTCCAAAGTCCATCCATATCCGCTCAGTAGTTTTTGCAAACATCCTTACAAACTTTAATTTGGCTTATTTCTGCTCGTAGACAGAACTTGGAACTAATAATTAATAGTCGTATATTAAAACGAGGCAGTTGTAAAAGGAGAATCCTCATCATCATCATCATCATAATTATCACCAGGTGGTTACTGCTGAGCAAAGGCTCTTCTCACATGGAGAAGGTTTGATCATTAACCACCACGCTTGCTCAAGGCGGATTGACGATTTCAAACTTGTAATAAACCATAGCGCCTCGTGATGACGAATGACTGATAGTCATTTGTTTTGTTATCAAAACGCAATAGATTCAATTAAGTAGTTTACGAGGTCAAAAATAAATGATGTTGACTTTTTAATACAATAACTTATTAAAACACCATCTTTTGCCCACGACTCCGTTCGTGTGGAACAGTGACTTCCTGCAAGTTTTTGGTTTAAAAACTATGCTATGTCCTTTCTCGAGTTCCAAACTGTGTCTGTACCAAATTTCACACAAATCAGTTCAGTAGTTTAGGCGTGAAGAAAAGACAGACAGACAGAGTTACTTTCGCATTTATAATATTAATTTGGAATTTCATCCTTCATTCATTAATTTGCCGACATAAATAATTTTAAACTTTTTATAACTGATTTTGTAGTAGAATTAGTTATATTATTTGACAATAAAAACATTATGACGTCACATGTAGCGATTTCTTACAATGTTCATCATAGGAAAGTATCGTTTTTGACGTTTCCATAACAGTACCTATTGAATTTGATTAGTTGGAAACTACCGTACTTCCTGTTATTCCACTCAACTTAAAAAAAATCCTTCTATAAGGTCCTTATAATAACCAACACCTACAAAAATATATATTTCATGACAAACCGACATTAAAAGTCTTTTTAAAGTCCAGTTTTCTTCACGATGCTTTCCTTCACGGTATCATCATCATCATCATCATCAGTCTAAATGTGCCAACTGCTGAGCAAAGGTCTTCTCACACAGACAAGATTTGAGCACTAATCAACACACTTGTTCAATGCGGGTTGGCGATTTCAAACTTATAATTAGAAATTATAAGTCCAGGTTTCCTCACGATGTTTTCCTTCACCGTATCGTAGTGTCTAAATAATGTTTGAAGCTACAACTAACACTGAAAAAGTCCCATTGGTTCTAAGTAACAAATCCAGGCTCTTTTGCATGAGAACTAACTAAATACTGGCTAATACTAAAAGTATAGGTAACTGTAAAATGGTATATTAATATTCTTTTGTTTTATTTCAAGCTAATTTTGACAGAAAACCAAAATTCAGTGCTACACCAGTGAGAAAGCGTCTTCATTTACTAAATATGAATTAGTGATGTGACGCGTTTTATCGATAAAAAGTATTCACACATATTTGTATTAAAATTTTCGTGAGACATTTTATTCCTACTAATATTATAATAATAATAATAATAAGCCCGCAGGGCACCTTGAGGCGAGGTGACGGGAATTAGCGATCCCGCGGGCTACCATCATCCCGATTGCTCCAGGGAGAAGTCACCGTTCCTCATCTCCGGCTTGCCTTCATTGGCTGGCCGGAGTGGACGATGACGAGGAACAGGTCTCCTACCTCTGGCTTGCCTTCATTGGCCGTCCAGAGTGGAGTCGCGAGAGTAGTGATCCTGCTCGGAGGGTGGAAGCTGTTCGTAAGCGGCGAGTGGGCCAGTGATGCAGGATGCTTAGGCAGATGCAGATGATCTGAGTAGAAAGCTGGTGGCAGTTTCTTCACCCTTCAGCCACTCACATTTCCGTTGTCCCTCTGTTGCTATTACTAGCAACCATTCCCGGGGGCCCGGTCGGTGAGTTGGCGAGTCTCCGCCTGCCATTTTTACGTGTATTTATTACATTGTTTCGGCAGGTGCCATAGTCCTTCCATAGTTCCCATCATACTAGTCCATAACAACCCACACCCATAGTCTTATCCCTTGTTTCCATTATCCGCAATAGTCCTACACTAACCGGAGACTGTCCTTGGGTGCATTTCCATAGTGCATACAGGGATAGTCGCCGGTTAGTGTCCCATTTCATTTAGATTAAAGTTGTCTAAAGGGCCTCTGCGCAGTTGGCTCCGGCCCCTCGTACGCCTTCCAAATGACCGGGACCCTGTGGTCCCGTGATTGGTAAAGACATACAAATAATAATAATAATAAAATTTATTTATCCACAGTTACATAAAGTTTGCCTTAAAGTTAGTTACTATTAGGTACAATTATTTGTTGTAACTTGGTGTTGTAGCGGACATTGCTTTTTGGAACGGCGGTCCCCAAACTAGGCAAGGCCTGTATCTTGGGGTCCCGAGTTGTGGTTACCAAAGAACCTTAGTAGAAAAGTCGGTCGGGACGTGTGTGGTGCATTTGTTGTGGACAGAAATAAAAACTTTAACAAAACATTCTATAAAATACAAATAAAAAAACTTAATATTAAACTAGGTAATTTAAACGTTTTTTAAATAAATATTGTCTCCTTCTAGACATTGAAAGAAAAAAGAAATTATAATTCTAAGAAATTTTAAATTTATTCGAGCTTAGCTTATCTATCAGTCTCAGCTTGATACTTGTGTGTGTGTGTGTGTGTTTGTGTGTGTGTGTGTGTGTGTGTGTGTGTGTGTGTTTGTGTGTTTGTGTGTGTGTGTGTGTGTGAGAGAGCGTGTGTGGGTGCGCGGGGGGTGTTAGTGCGTCCTTTCGAGTGTAGATTGTGTTGTGAGAATATTTTCTGTCTCTTCGTACGAAAGTTCTTTTCACCATTTTTTTAGTATCCTCTTACATGAGGAAAGTGACAGCTCATTTGTGTCAATTGGTAACCTGCGGTGAACGTTGTTGAAGACAGTTGTGTGGAGATAGGAAGGGCATCGTCTGGTTAAGAGGGAAGTCGTGCGTGGTATTGGGATTTTGAATATACGTTTTGACGTGAGTGCATTGTAATCTGGTCTTCCTTTCAGGGATCTTTGGGCGTGTAAGTATGCATTGAGGATAAATAGTTGACGGACACGCAGAACTCCAAATTCTTTGTATAGGGTGTCTGTTGGATAGAGCCTTGGCCTCTTAAGGATAACTTTGATCACTGCCCTTTGGGCTCTTTCAAGGTCTATGAGTGTGGTTTTTCCCGCTCCTCCCCAAGTAGATATGCCGTATTGAATAATTGACTGGCATATCGCGTAATATACCATGAGCAGTGTATCCTTTGGTGTGCGGTCTCTGAGTTTCTTCATAATGTATATGAGTTTTCTGACTCGACCTGATAAATGTTGAATGTGTGCTTTGTAGGAGAGATTTTCGTCGATGAGGAGGCCTAAGTAGCGAATGGATTGGATTCGTTGTATACGCTCACATGAACAGTTTTCTCTTGATTTGTGTAAGGAGCATGTATGGAATGTAAGTGATAGATTGGGAGGTGGACTGGATGTTGTGGTTTTGAAAAATGTAAGAAGCTTGGTTTTTTTAACGTTTAGTGTAAGCAGGTTGTGGTTTAGAGTTTCTGCCACTGTTGCGAGACCTTCCTCGGCTAAATTGAATAGGCGTTCCCAGGTTTTGGAATGGAAAATTACGACAGTGTCGTCAGCGTAAGATATTAACTCTGCATTCGGAAGGTTAAGATTAAGTATGTCGTTCATATAGATTACGAAGAGTGTGGGGCCCAATAGACTACCTTGGGGTACTCCAAAGTTGATGGGGAGTTTATTACTGGTATACCCCTCAGATTTGACATATTGGCTGCGGTTTGTTAAATAGCTGTAAAACCATTCTAGCGGTTTGCCTCTAATACCAAATGAGTCTAGTTTTCTGAGGAGAAGAGCGGTTGAGATTGTGTCGAACGCTTTAGCTAGATCTAAAAATACCGCCATGCATCTATCCCCCCTTTCGACACAATCTGATATTTTATTTGTAAGTAGTAATGTGGCATCTTCAGTTGACTTCCTTTTTCTAAAGCCAAACTGTCTGTTTGAAATGAGGTGGTTCTTTTCTAGAAAGTTGACTAAACGTGTATTTACAACTTTTTGTGTTGGGTGAGGGTTTATGTGGCGTATATTTGCTAGTTAGGGATTCTTGTGTTTCAGATATTCTCGTGAGTATGGTATCGGCTAAATTTTTTCCTACGGTTGTGAAATATTATAAATAAAATGTACGAAATTATGGCGTCACACGATATTTCAATTCAATGTAACGCGAAAGTATTTGATTCCATTTGAAAAGAAGAAAAGGTGTATTAATGTTTTCAATTATTCCAGTTTTAACACATAATTTTTTCAACCAAATCCCTTGTCAATACAAAAGTAATCTAAGTAAGATGTAAATTCTAGGGTTTGATGCTATAGGAATCTAAATTTTTAAACTTAAGGTACCTATTTATATTTTGGAATCATACAAATATTAATATAATATTAAGATTTATTCAGTTATTTAAAGTAGACAAGGTACAAAAGATTAATATAAAAGAATGGCATCCTTTTTTTATGTGGTAGTACGGCAAACGAGCAGAACGTGTGACTTAGTCCTTTTGAGGAGTTGAGTTTTGGAGATTTTGGGATTGAGGAAGGGGAAAAGAATTGAGCACCCGGTATCTACACTCACACGGAGGAGCACAGCGCTGTGGTTGTTACACGCCTTTCTGTGACGCTGTGGTATCACTCCGGTCGAACTGCCCCGTTCATGCCGAAGCATAGCTCTCCCACCCTTAAAATTTGTATAAACAAAGTTCATCGGGTACTTATATAAATTTAGGTAAGTATACTAAACCAGAGAGTAAAGCTAAACTGTACAAAAACATCGTCAACGTAACATAATATATACGTCTCTCATAACCTCAAAACTCATAATTTATCGACGTTCACTAACGAGGTAGTCCCGTCACTATAAGCCGAGGTATTTTCGCATCAAGCCAGCGGGGCCGTGCATCGTATATCATTTTTATCATTTTTATTCAATCCTTTGCCGAAACCGTACTTTTAGCCGAACTCTTTTTAATTCGTTTTACAATGATAGCTGCGGACTGGTAGCCATTTTTTTGTTCAACATATATTACTTTGCATGAAGTCTATGGCTTCGGTGGGGGTGTGTTCTCGTTGAGGCGGTTGCATTTGAGTCCTTAAATGTACCTAATGTGTTTGATTGTGAGTAAAATCTTATTTTAATTAAATAAAATAACAGGTCAAATAGCGAGTGTCGCTCAAAATATTAAGGATCTGACTAATATAAAAATGACGGCCTTATAAATACCTAGAACGCTTGATTGGACTTCTTTTGTCTCAATTTTCACTAGAATCGACCACGACGATAAAAAGAATAAGCGAACGAAAGTATTTTGGTAGATTCGGCGGTCTCGAATCTTTGTACATTTTTGGTCGATTACCAAGCGATTGGTTCTCGTATAATGGGCAAAATAATTCAAGGTTGCAACAGTTTTTAGGTGTGGGAGAGCCAAACTTCGGCACTAATGGGTCGGCTCGACCGGTGTGATACCACGGCCTCACAAAAACCAGCGTGGAGCAACGTTACAAATTACGTTGTGTTTCAACATGTGAGTGAGATTACCGGATGCCCAATTCTTTCTCATCCCCTCATCCTTAGTCGTTAAAATAGCCCAGAAGAGGCTGGCAACGTATTTGTAATAACTCCTTTGGCACTACGAGTGTTCATATTCGGCTTGATCACTTACTTACCATCAGTTAATCCATCTGCTAATGCATATATGATAATAGCTAGTCTCACGCGGTTTCACCAGCTGCTCTGCTCCTACAGATCGTAGTGTGATATTGTATCCTACCTCCTAGCTTTTGCCCCCGACTTTGTTCGAGTGAAATAGTGACTTCTTGCGAACATCTGCAGGGGAGGGTTAAAAACTATCCTATGTCCTTTCTCGAGTTTCAAATTATGTCTGTAGCAAATTTCACACAAATAAGTTTAGTAGTTTAGGCGTGAAGAGAGACAGATAGACAGAGTTTCTTCTTAGATAAATGGACTAAAAAACAAGGAATTACCTATTCAATTTCAACCAGTAGTTCCGGAGATTAGCGCATTCAAACAAACAAACTCTACACCTTTATAATATTACTATATTTTTTTATGTTTGTTCGCCGATATCTCCGTTATTTATGAACCGATTTTGATATTTTTTTTTGTTGGAAAGGAGATAGTCTCAGAATGGTCCCATGATAAGGAAATCAGGATCTGATGATGGAAGACCAGAGAAATCGAGAGGAACTTTCAAAAATTGTAGGGGCGAGTGGTGTTTTGGCACGTGGTTTTAGTAGGTTTTTGACAACGCTAAAGCATATGTATATACGGTCGCATTGAGAACATCCTCCTTTTTGGAAGACGGTTAAAAAGTATCAAATAACGCTGCCTAAACGGCATGAAGCATCGGACGTAAATATCAGTTATGCAGTCATTAGCCGTGCTCCTGTATTTATGGGCGAGCGCACTGACGCCTATACACCTCATATACAATCCTACAAGTATACATACATATGTATGTATGTATAGAATCCACTAAGTACCTATATATTCACTTCGACAAAATATGTACCAACACACGTCGACAAGTTAGGTTTCAGTATGAGAAATGTTTTTTGATTAGACCATTTTTTTTAGCTTTGTCACTGGTCTGGTGTATGTTATATATAGATATGTATACTTATATATAAGAACATTATATGTATGTTTATTTGGGTGTGTTAGAAGTGGCATTAATTTTGATTTATTGAACGGTGGCCGTGTTTTTTCAAGTTTTTGAGTTTTCTTTCTGTTTTTGTGTGGCAGCTGAAAGAGTTGATTTAGGGCTTCATTTGTACCTATGTTTGGTCTTGACGTTTACTAGTATTGTTTTTCCACACTTCATGTTTTAATAATTCTTTTTCTATTAGAACTTTCGTGAGACATTCTTAATTAACTATTGTTTTCGACTTACTCACGTAATAATTTGACGAGATACTCGACTAGTTTCAAGCCATGCTAGACCCAGAGATTCGCAGGCCCAGAGACGCGACAGTCGCCGCGTCGTGAATATGGGCTTCTAGCATGGCTTGAAACTAGTCGAGTATCTCGTCAAATTATTACGTGAGTAAGCTGAAAACATAATAATAAATTCTTTTTCTTTTTTTTTCGCAATTAGTTTGGCCGCTATCAAGCCTGGTGGTTAGTGATGATGCAATCAACGATAGAGTCTGCCGACCCATAAGCAACCTATTTATTCAGGCTTTGAAGACACCCAGTCATTTCGAATAAATTTCATAATATCCAACTAATAAATAAAACGTGTTGGGTGTTTGTCACTGTTAAACGTAAAAACTGCTGAAAGGATTGTAACGCAATTTGTCACAAACATAGATCATAGTCTGGAATAAATAGGAAACTATTTATCCTGGTTACCCAGGAGAAGCAGCGGGCAATTCATAATATATAGTATTTTTTTAAAGCAGATAAGCTTGTAATACTACTTACCTTTGTCGAAAACAAAAGTCTGCAAAGAATATTCAGACGCCAGGTAAAAAAATACTGTCTATATACACACAATAGATCCCGACTTCGCCCGACAAAGGATCAGATCAGAATATAGATAAAATCATATTTTTCGTAACAGCGATGTTTTCTGTGGCCTACGTTGTAAGTTGTAGCGATTTGCAATGGAGTTTTATTTATAAGGTACTAGCGACCCGCTCCGGTTTCACACAGGCAATACTGATGCAAAATTTCTCCACTATTTAATGGATGTCATTATACATATAAATCTACCTCTTCAATCACTCTATCTATTAAAAAACTCATCGCATACAGTGTAGAGCAAGGTTTATATGTATAATACAATACTACATGCTTCAAATAGTGGACAAATTTAGTATCAGCATTGTCCTCCTGTGAAGCCGGGTTGGGCCGCTAGTAATACATCTATATCTATCTATATATATATATAAATCAATGCCACTTTTCGTTGTAATGTAAACTTAACAATTTACCGATTTGGCTAATTTTGGTATTGAATAATTCGTGGAAGCCTAGGGAAGGTTTATAAGATCAGTTAATTTTGAGGCGGAACGGAGTTCAACACTTTTGCTTGATTTTTAAGTATAATATCTATGAAAAAACCAGCTCATATTCTCAAAGTCGCTACCCGCTACCTCTTATAACTCGTCCCAATAACCGAGGGAGCGTTAAGGGTACTTCACACGAGTTATTAGGCCTATTGTGAAGTGCTCTTATATTTCACGCACCGCTGCCGGCCTCCCGTGTGGTGAGCCCTTACTGTCCATGGAATAAATAAATGGTATCGATTGCTAATGAGAGCGGGTTCGGGGTTGATTGGTGAATTTTCGTAAAACTTTTCATTATTTCCGAATAAATGTGAGAACTGTTGAGTTAATTGGTATGTGTTCTGTTGTGATATGTATTGATTTTGTTAATTGAAATTTGCAGTTGTTAGGAGTATTGTAAAAGCAGTTTATTTTTTGAGGACCCGAGGTCTTATTTATCACTTAGCGTAGAAAACAAGTACCTAAGCATTGTACGAGATTTAAACCGACCGACCTATACAGTGGTGCCACAAATATCTATAAAACTTTAAGAAGAAAGAGATCAAAGAAAAAACTTACGCTTTTGAATTTGAGTAGCCTTCAAAGCCTATTTGTTACGTTAACTTATCAAAAAAAAGGTTGCATAAACTATAATTTCATAAAATCTCTTAAGACACCATTATACTCGCTACCGTAAGTGGCGCCTATCGCCGAACTAATCTCATAAACCAGAACCGTCTGCCATATTAAACTTAAACGATTTAAAAAATCAATTTTTCCGCGTGACCACTCAAAACGTACCGAAAACAGAATACAAAGGAAGAAAAATAAAAACAACCGTATCATATTTAAAATAACAGAAAACAGTTATGGCAAAAATTCTATTGTTAAACTAAAAACGGATTAAATGCGGCTAATTTAACAGAACTAGAATCAATGGCGCGTTAAATTGCAAATTTCGTCTATGGCCACAAGATGGCCGCTTGACAGTTGGTGAAAGCGCGCCAAAACCCTTTGGGATCTGTCAAATGTTAGCAGATGGCGGTAATTTGCAATAATAACGATTTTATTGTTATTTACTGTTGTGTGATAATTGTTTGGACAAGATGTCTGCCGGTGACAGTTATTTGAGTCACAATACGTCGTTATGTGTATCAGCTTGGAATACTCCAGAGAGGGATATAAATCGAAAGAGTAGAAGCCAATTAATCGATCCTGGCTTAGCGGGAACCATGTTAACTATACAGATTCGTGGTGACAAGTGAGTGAGTAACTACGTGGAGATAGGACTCTGAAAAAGAGACTACCATTATATCCTTAATGGTGAAGTACCTAGGTACCCGAAGAAATAGGACAGGATCAAAAGAAAAATTGTTTTAAGAGAAAACTAAGAAATTACCTTTATAAATTCTGTATTTAGTTTAGTTATATTTTTTTTAGTTTATAAAATATAACATTATAATATATTATAATTGTTTGTAATTCCTCGGCCGCAGAAAACTGTGTAATCGTTTTTATGTGCACAATCATATATTATTAATTTTTTTTTACTTAAATTTAATTATTGCATTTAAAAATAATAAGAGCTATTTATTGTAAACATACATAGTTGATTAGTTTTTTGACTAGGCTATCTCGCACTGTAGTGTTTAACTTTAATTAATTATTAAACTGTTATTAGCAAACTTATGTATTTTCAGAGTTATTTGGGTTAACAACTAATGTCAAAAACTACAACGTCAAAACGCTACGTGTGTTTATTATTTTTAGCCTTTTGACAGCCATGGTCAGCTATAGACGAAGAATAGGCTATTTCGCCATGTCCAGCATAGCATAGCCAACCAGAATACGTCATCATTAACCATTGTTTATTTGGTTCCTCGTCTATAGCCGACCATGGCGGGGAAAAAGCTAAACGAGTTACAAACTAGAACTTAGATTGAAGTATGCTTCGGCACGAATAGGTCGGCTCGACCGGAGTGATACCACGGCCCCACAGAAAACCGGCGTTCTGTTTCGCCGTGTGAGTGAAGTTACTGGAGGCCCAATCCTTTCCCTCCGCCAATTCCTAATCCCTAAACGGTCGGCAACGCACTCGTAACTCCTCCGTTGTGGGTGTCCATGGGCGGCGCTGATTGCTTACCATCAGGTAATCTGTCTGCTCGTTTGCCGACCTATAACATAAAAAAAAACAGTTCAGCCGCAATAATGTAAGGTGGTACCAGCCTAAACCAAGAGACGGACCAGGTTGGTTTAAAATCAGTAAGAGACTGAATCTTTCTCTCGCCCATTGTGGAAGAAGTCATTTGATAATTTTCAAAGAAGAAGGTTATTATCACCAGTTACTTTACTGCCATACTGTTAATAGATACATATATGTATATCAAGGTCAATGAGAACCATTAAAAAAACGAAAAATCAAATAATAAAAAACTCAAGACTTTGTACTTACAACTTACATGAAAAATTCTTCAAAAGAACTCTTTCTCAACTCACAACAACACACACAAAAAAACAAAAACGAACTCAAACAAAAAAAAAAAACAATAATAATTAAGAAACAAAATGGATTCCAGTTAAAAATACAAAAAAATAATAATAAAAAAATAAAATTAATTAATCGTAATACACGGGGCTATCATTTACATTGTTAAAAATCGTATGAGCACACAACCTAGCTACGTGAATAACGATAACGATGAATAACGATACAATAACGATGGTCGCTTTGAAGTCGTTAATTATCGTTGCCTAAGGCTCACGTTTCATATTTCGCTTGATTTTCAAACTATGTGTATGTATGTGTGGTGAGTTAAGGGGCTTTTATACTGAATGGATTTATTTATTTATTCTTTACTAGCTTTTTCCCGCGACTCCGTTCGCGTGGAATAGTGACCTCCTGTACATTTTTGGTTATACCCACATTCCCGCTCTCGAGTGGTTTTCGGGATAAAAACTATCCTATGCCCTTTCTAGAGTTCCAAACTATGTCTGTACCAAATTTCACAGAAATCAGTTCAGTAGTTTAGGCGTGAAGAAAAGACAGACAGACAGACAGAGTTGCTTTGGCATTTATAATATTAGTTTGAATATACAACTAGCTTTTGCCCGTACTCCGTTCGCGTGGAATAGTGACTTCCTGCAGATTTATGTTATAAAATGTATCCTATGTCCTTTCTCGAGTTCCAAACTATGTCTGTACCAAATTTCACAGAAATTTACCTTACCTCTTTATAATATTAGTAGGTATAGATAAATAGCCTTTTGATGTTTGAAGAGTCAAGTAAGTTTTGAATAGTAAATATTGTGAGACATACTAAATTTACTAAAAATAACAACTTACTCACGTGAATCAACTGAGAAAAGCTCTATTAGTTGCAAGTTACAGCGGGATTCATATTCATGCCGACTGATTGATTATTTTCAATCAAAGTCACAAATGTAATTTCTACTTAATGTTTTTTATATACTTAATTTGGATAAATATCGCATGTTTGTATATTTATATTAGATATCTAATACATTATAAAATGAGAAAAGTCTCTTTGACTTTTGATTGTGTTGTCTTCGAGAACATGTTTGTATTTACCAGACAAATCTTTTGTATCTATAGGTACATAGCTGTAAATATGAGATTTCAAGTCAATGTGTTCAGATGTAATAATGGAAAAATCTGTGATTTTAAAATACTTAACATTAAACAAAATAAGTAAGAAAAGTAGGTATTATGTGACTTTTTTATAATCAAATCAAATTAAATCTATATCATTTATTCCAACTAAACCATAAATAGGTACTTTTATAGATATATAAATAGAATATAAATAGAATAGTAAGTAGTCTGTCAGTCTGTTTGTCAGAGAAGCTAGGTCCGCTCGTTTCAAATTGTAGTTTCGAATGGAGAAGAACGAGCAAGAAAGTCCATCGTTACTCTTAAAAAAACAATGTTTTCCAATTCAATTCAAACAGTAATACATGTCTATTTATAATCATTAAATATTTTTTTTCGTCTGTCTGTTACCCTGTCTGAACATAAGCCCTTTTGTGCCCCATCTGTGGTGGTCTGTCGGCTCTTGAGGCGCGGACGTCGTACACTCGGGCTGGTCGAGCGGTGAGCTACATATAATAGAAACCTATGAAATTGCCGTTTTGCATGAAAAAAATTAAACGATTTTTTTGATTTGAAATGCGATGAAAATCTAACACTGATCAATAAACAAATGACTACTTTTGGAAAAAGAATCCCCCATGTTTTTAAAACAAAATTAATTAGCCTTAGCCTAACAAAAACTATTTTGATTTGAAATGGCCAGTACTGCAGAACGGCAATTTCATAGCTAAAGACCTATTATATAAAGAAAAAAGATGTAGGTATACTTACAATATCTTAGTTTTTAGGTAGGTTTAGTTAGAAATGAGGATTTTATACTTATATGTATGAGGCACAGGACAAAGTAAAGGATACCTTAACTCTCAGAAGCTACAAGATGTGTTTTTTTTTTCTTATGGATAACATTTTCAGTTTTAGGTTAATACTGCGTAGTATAAACAAAGTCGCTTTCTCTGTCCCTATTATCTTTATATATTCTTAAATGTTAAAAACTACACAACGGACGATTGATGCGGTTTTTAATTGGTAGTGATTGAAGAGGAAGATTTATATATAGGTATACATATTATAACAACATCCAGAAAAAAGTGGAGAAATTTAGTATCAACTTTGCATCCGTGTGACACCAAAGCCGGGTCGCTAATCTATATATATAAAAATGGATCGCAAAATGTGTTGGTAAGCGCATAACTCAACAACAACTGGACCAATTTAGTTAGTTGTTTTTTTTTTGTATTTATAATCGCCAGGAGAAGGTTCTTATCAAAGAAAATATTAGTAGAGGTGGAAATTGGCGAAAACTGTCCATTACATACACACTACTTCATATTGAATTATAATAGCCGCACCAATCACACATGTAAACAGAAAAATATTGGTGTCAACTCCTAAAATCTCCCTTTTAAACCAAAAACCATGAAGTAAGTACTATGTTCATCCCAACAATCAGATCTCCTCATACCCCATGAAAGACAGGATAACCACATGCGCCCATTAACTTTGAATTAAAAATCGCCATTTGGGGTGAGTAATAGCTAAATCGTGTAACAGTACCCGTTACCCCCCTTGGTACCCCTTACCCCTTGTCATTTTACCCCTACATTGCCCCAAAACAGTGTCGTTATGATATTATCACATTTTAGGGTGCCAATTTGTTTTGCCGGTTTATTAGTTTTTATTGAGTTATTTGAATGTTTATTTAAATCTGTTTTTCTGTCAACTTTCGTTTTAGAAGGGGTTGAAAATGTTTTTGTATTATTTGCTGTTTTTCTTTGCGAATTTTTTTTGTGAAATGGTTTAAGTATAATTATTGGTAAGTATTATTATTGTATCACGAAAGATTTAATATGAAAATATTAAAAAAAATTATTGAAGAAATTCAATAAATTTTTTTATTAGTTTCGGCTTCACACGTGTACAATGTTGATACAAAATTTCTCCACTATTTAATGGATGTTTTGTGAAACAAAGCCTTATGACAAAAGTGTCAGTCTGTCGGCCAGTCCTCTTAGTAAAGCAATATACCCTAAGGAACAGTGGAAGAAAATGTCCATTGGATTAAGTCCGCGTTTTGCACGATTTTGGTTGTGCATGAAGTTTTAAATAATTAAATAAATAAATAAATATCAGATCACAAAAACCACAAAAAAATCCATTCCAGTCTACACAATATTATCTTTTATAAACTAACAAAAGACCATAAAAGACCCAAGGGTATTAATAAAAAAAATTGTCCAAACAACTGTTGAGGTAGCGGACCAATTTTAAGACCTCTTTGGTGCATTTTGGGCCCCATAAGAGATGAGTCGCTGGGGAGGGGTCAATTCCCACTGGTGGGGAGTTTAATGATCATAAACATTGGCTAAATGATCGAATACTGTCCTTTTGTTACTTTATTTTGTGTGCTTATAACTTTATTAGTTGGTTTATTAAACTTGTAGGTACATTTATATATTTTTAAGATTTGCTCCTGTATCGTGGGTTACAACTTAAAATATCATTCCTTCCCCTCCCCCAATCCCACCTCAATCCCAAAATCTCCAAATTCCTAATCCCCAAAAGGTTGGCAACGCACTCGTCATTCGTCCGTTGATGCAGGTGTCCATGGGACGGCACTGCTTGCCTACCATCAGGTAATCCGTTAGCTCGATTGCCGACTTATCACATATAAAGAAAAAAAACATTTTTCTTTTAGCCTTTAAACCTATATTTCCTACTAATGCTTAACTAAATTTAGCTGAAAACCTGTCCGCAATCACAATTATATACACAGGCACACACAAAAAGCCCAACAATTATATTACTATATGTCCACACATACATATAACATAGTATATGTTAAAGTACTTACACACACAGACACGCCCCCAGATAATTGCCCATAGCTTTTAGCCGACACAATGTATTTAATAGACCCCACAAGGGTAATTAAGTTTCATATAAACGATGACCAATTTACCTTGACCCCTGCCCACTCATTTACAAAAGGTTTTAATGGTGGCAACACAACACCAGCCTAAGATGACCCCCGTGTTCATAGTTTTTGTTGGGAGACGAAGATCAATTGTTTTGATATATTATCCAGTGTAATTAGAAACATGTGTTAGAAGTCAATTATTTATAGTTAAGATCAATTTAGGATGGGATGTGAGATTTATTTATTGGTGAAAACTAGGAAATTTGTTTTGGCAACGTATCAAAATAACAAAACGTTTGTACATAGAAGAAGAATAACAAAAATAAATTGTTTTTTTGAAGATGTCTCTTGTTTTAGTATTGTATGCGTTCTATTTTTTATTCAGATATGAAAACTAAGGGTGAAAATAGAACAGGCATTTTAAAAGGAGGAGCGTGTAAATAAAAAAAAAATCTGACATATACTCAAAGAAAAAGAAATTAAAATGTAAGTATATTCCTAGGTCGAAAAAAAATTAATTCAACGTTATAATACAAATAAAATATTGAAAAATAACTATACTTTTTTTCTATTTATCGATCTGTCGACACACTAAATTTTACACATTATTTCCTAATTATTAGCTAAAAAATATTTGTATAGGTACAAATTTTTTTAGCTAATAATTACGAAATGAGTAAGTTATTTGACGCAAAAATATTATGACGTCATAATTCGGACTTTCATAGAAAGTAGGTACCTACCGTATTTTTGTCAAAGTGGCCAATGACAAGGACGAATTCAAAAAAAGTTATGACCAACCTTCTTTAATTAAGTTATGTTTCTTAAATTAAGACACACCATAAGAAGAAGTCTCATCTTATACAATTAATACTTCTTAGTCAAAACAAAAAATGAAATTAGATTATAATACTCTCTAAATAAAAACAAGAAAATTTTGAATATCAACACTTTTGAAGGTTACAAATTTCTAATTATAAGTTTTAAATCGCCAAACCGCATTGAGCAAGCGTAGTGATTAATGCTCAAACCTTCTCCGTGTGAGAAGAAGCCTTTGCTCAGCAATTGGCACTTATAGGCTGATAATGTGATGATGATGAGACTTAAAAACCAACTTTAAAAAAATTATAATTTAAAAACGGTCCTTAAAAGTCAAGAGACCAAGTTATACTGGTCTGTCATTAGTAAAAGTGCGTACGAACTCAAAGTAAGTGGAAGAGTAAACCGTTTGGTTGCCGTCGGCGATAATTCGCTGCGGATCTGTCGGGAGCGGCCTGGCGAATGTCGACAATGGCGAACGAAGTTTGTTTCTCTTTCCTTTGTCATAAGGAAATGAGATATTTGGTTGTTTGTCATTGAAATACGTTGAAGATTTTGACCGTAATTTATAATATGTTTATTTGATTTTTTTGTTTTGTATTTAAGAGACATATTACAACAACTATGTGTAACTAGATGAAATATAATGTCACTTTCACAGTAGGTTAAGGTATGCTTAGAAGCTTTATTTGTCAGATTTTTTACACTTTGAGTGACTATGTAAGTATAAACTCAAGCTGAAGAAGAAATTCCTCCTGTCTACTTCTCCTTCTTCTTACGGCTGTCGAGTGATATTCGCAAAGTGACGGGCTGAAGTTGAATAGTTTTTAAACAGAAGATTCATCCCTTTTTGTAGAGGTAAACATCTAATTACTACTCCCGCCTTGGATGGGAAGAGATTGAGTCTCACACTGTGACTAGAAACCTCCTCATATCTTCTCCTACTTGTGACTGTTGGGATGAGTGGTAATGTCAGACTCTTACTGACTAAAAATCACCTCGTTCCTCCTCTGGGGCTGCGGTACCTTATTACGCTTGAATCTAATCTAAGAGCTAAAAGATTAAGTTCCGCCTTTTTAAAGAAAACCCTCTTTCAACTATGGATGGAAAATGAATAAAGATGATGATCATCATGAGGACATGATGGTCTGTAATCAAATTTTCATATCTTCAATACTAAGTAATGGAGAGCTATGCTTCGAAACGCATGGATGGGCTTACAGAATACCGGCGTGAAACTACCACAGCGTTGTGTTTCGCCGTGTGAGCGAGGTTACCGGAGGCCCAATCCTTCCGCTCTCCCAATCCCAAAATATCCGAATCCCTAATGCTCAAAAACTCGGCAATGCACTCTGTTGTTGCATCCTTCAGGTAATGCTCGTTTACCGACCTATCACACACAAAAAACAAAAAATATATAGTTGAAATATCACTTTCGCCAAAGAACTTTCGCTATCGAAAGAACCCATTTGGTCCCCTGTCGGGGGGCACCACTATTGTACAATTATCTTCCATTGTGGCTAAAGAGAAACTCCTTTAGTTGTGTATTGGCTGATAATGGACCCTCCCACGCAATTAAACAAAGGTCCTGGGTAACAACTTCCTTCTAGAACTTTGATTTATCTTCTTTAGCTAGTTACATGTCTTAAAGGGTAGTAGAATTCGTGTTTTAATAATCCCATGTAGATTCAAAGCTGGGGTTTTCGTTTTAAGCCTGATTTATTTAGTTTTGTTCGAGCATTGACCATGTGGCTTTTTGAAAACTGACCAATGCAAAAAGCTTCTCATGCATGAGGGACTTATCTATAAGATGAAAATGAATCGCGAAATGTGTTGGTAAGCGCATAACTCAAGAACGCCTGGACGAATATTGCTAATTCTTTTTTTGTTGTGTTTGTTATTGCCAAGAGAAGGTTCTTATCAAAGAAAATATTAGAAAAGTAGAGGGGGGAATTAAGAAAAAGTAACATTTTGATAGCGAGAATGTTGAACCCGTGCGAAGCAGGGGCGGCCCGCTAGTCTATAATATGAAAATGAATCGCAAAATTTGTTGTTAAGCGCATAACTCAATAACGCCTGGATCAATTTTGCCAATTGTTTTTTTTGTCATTTTCGTTATTGTTAAGAGTAGGTTCTTATGAAAAAAAACTTTAGAAAAGTAAAGGGGAATAGCGTGTATCAACAACTCTTTCGGAGCCGTGGAAGTTCGTTTGCAAAACAAATGACTGATACCGGGGCAGTCGGATACCCGTGCGAAGCAGGACTGGTCTGCTAGTATTAAATCATTTCTAATGAATGAGTTTGAAATCGCCAATCCGCCTTGAGCAAGCATCGTGATCATACAAACCTCCTCCAGTTCAAAGTCAAACCTCCTTCGTGTGAGAAGATGCCTTTGCTCAGCAGTGTGCACTTATAGGCTGTTGATGTGATGTCAGTAGCTAGAGCTGAAGATGCTAGATGCTCAGCCGGGGCTGCAGGTCAAACGCAACAATTTTCTGAGGTCTCAGTCTGGAACTGGAGAAAGAACAGTATGGGTTTTATACAGTAAGTCTCTGACAATCCCTGTTATTCCACCATGGGCGGGATAACGACTTCGATGAAAAAAAGGATGAGACAAAAGAAGAAGTAATTGGGGAAAACTACGCTTAGCCGTAGATGTCTTGAAGCCAACCTGTAAGCTTGACATAGTTGTTTTTTTGCCTGTTATGGTTTCCTATAAGTAATTGTAAAACTGTTTTTTTTAAAGAAAAGTAAATTGATTGTATCCTGAATAATGATAGAAAAAAGAACGTGCTATTTACTCCTTCCAAACACGGCGTACTTTTTGCGTTTGTTAAGTTTTTTTTTCATTAATTGTGGGAGAGCTATGCTTCGGCACGAATGGATCGGCTCGACCGGAACGATACAACGGCCTCACAGAAAACCGGCGTGAAACAACCACAGCGTTGTGTTTCGCCATGTGAGTGAGGTTACCGGAGGCCCAATCCTTTCGCCTTCTCCAACCAATCCCCAGTCCCTAAATCTCCAAAACCCTAATCTCTAAAAGGTCGGCAACGCACTCGTAACTCCTTCGTTGTCGGTGTCCATGGGCGGCGCTGATTGCTCACCATCAGGCAATCCGTCTGCTCGTTTGGCGAGAAATAATTTTCTTTATTGCAATAAGTCTGTATGTGTATTTTAATACACTGATATTAACAGCAAAACCTATTCAATACCTATAATCACATTCGTACCTAAATAAAGTCATTTGCCATCCATCATGAGAACCCCAAAACGAATGACATTTGAGAGCTCAGTTCGCGTTTGAAGTGTAAATAAGAAGCTATAGCCACACGCCAACAGAGGGCGCTGCGCAAATTGCGGGAATGCGTGAAGACCATTAGTGCATATTAGTTGGTCCATTCGGTACCGTTGCAGTGGGGTGCACGAGAATATTTTAGTTATACTCTCTTTGATAGGCGATAATTGAATTGATTTTGATTATGTGGTTATTTTGGGTTTAATATACTGTTCGTTACTGTGTTTTTACTGTGTTTCATAAATCTTACGTTATATGGGCAAAAATACCTATTAATAAAATGGCGTTAAGGAAACTTTTTAAAGATTCTGTGCACTTTTATGCCTTTTTAAGTTTACCTACTGAATTATATTAGCTACTGTTCCTATCAAACAATAATTTTGAAAATTACATGTTCCATTTATAAATATTATGTTGAAAATACGCAATTTATTTCGAAAACCTCGCAGTAATTAAAATACATTAATCTAGAAAATGGGATAACAAACTCCTTCATTTAAAAAGAGCATAGACAACACACCTCGTTATTTTCGGCCTCATTACAGAACAGACCACATTATAATGTTATTGTTTAGTCTGTGGAGGGTCGGGTTTCGCGCCATTTGGCCAACCGGTCGTGTAATAGCTCCGTTTAGGAACGACGCACATTGAATTGCTAGAATAATTTTGTAATGGAAATGGAAATAATTCAGTATTTATTCAAAATGTTAATTAGAAATGTAATGGAAATAATTCAGTATTTGTGATATGTTTCTGATTATGTGTGTTTATTTTCATAAAGTGACGTATTTTCCCGACGGTGATAATCAATATTTAAATACGTACTACCTAAAAACATAAGCAGAATGATGAAATTGGTGTAAAATTTAAAAATAATGGCAAAAGATAAATACCTTTTGTTATTACGAATACTTACTATTTCCAACTCTTCTTCATAATATGAATATCAACCCTCTTGTGCTTAGTCCAAAGTAACAATGCATTAAAAATATTCCACTAATCATAAAATTAGTAGTTTTTACGTTCAGGATTATGGTCAAGAGTATGTTACAAGACCGCTGCCTGGTGCAGAAGAAGAAACGGAGTGGTTTTTACTCACTAAGAGTCTGACAATCCCAGAAAGTCCAAAAGAAATCCCAAAGTCATTTGATTATTTTAACTCCTCAAACAAAATAATTATTTTACTTATTTAATTATTATTTCTCTAGCTCAGTGTGCGCCGCTCTCAAACACTCCCTTCACTCATTGTCTATTTGAATTTAGAATAAGCTGGTTCGAAATTGGAATAGAGATGTTTGTTTATGAATCAACGGTTGGATTTGATTGGAAGTGGATTGGCCCTTGAGATTAAAGTGACGTCTATGGAATACGTGTGTGTGTGTATTTTGTGATAATCCATTTAGTTATAAGAAGATTGTACCAATATAGGTATAGAGCTTTTTATATAGGCATTTTTATTTTATTGTGTGAAGTTATTTATTTATTTATTTAATAAGTACAGTGACAGACTACAGGTTAAGACAATCAAGAAAAAACAATAGTTAGCATACAGTACATAAATCTGAAGTCCAATTATTCCTGTACATAACATTCAAGTATTAATATGCTTCGTTAGAGACAGTAAAGTTGAGGTACTTAATATTAAGAAGCTAATACATGACTAAAACGATTAATTACAATTTATTTAAGCAATTTCTAAATTCGTTGAAACTGTTCAAGAACAAGTCTACCTTAGGGCACATTGTATTATATTGATTGCACATTCTGGATAACGGGTTATTCTGTGAAACATTATTGTTACTAGAGGGAATACTGAATAATTGTGGAATGCGTACAGATCGAGTGGGTATCTTAAATCTTAACTGGTCAAGTAAGTTAATATCAAAAGAACCATTGGCAATTTTATGCAATACACTTAAATCACTAATCCATCTCCCCCTCTCAAGACTCTTCATGTTAAAGTGGGTGAGGCGCTGTTTGTAATTGGGGAGTTTACGTCTTAGACCACATTTTGCACTTAAGTTTCTGACAAACCTTCTCTGTATAGATTCTATGCGATCTATGTGGTTATTGTACATCGGAGACCACACAGAGGTGCAGTACTCCAATATAGATCTAACTAGGGAATAGTATAGTAATAAGTGTGTTTGCGGATTTTTAAATGGCTTGGAATTTCGTAACACAAAAGATAGTAAACGATTGGCCCTATTGCAAATGTGGTCGTAATGGGGTCTAAATGACAACACCGAATCAAACATAACACCCAGGTCGCGTACCACTTTTACCCTATCCACTACTACTCCTTTAATTGTGTACTTATAATTAATAATATTTTTACTATTTTTTGAAAAGGTTATAATCTGACATTTTTTGATGTTAAGTGACATCGAGTTCTCATCACACCATTTAACAATTGAAGCAATATCTGATTGAAGGATCTCACAGTCTTGGTTATTTGAGATACGCCTGTAAATTTTTATATCGTCTGCATAAGCTAAACATTCGCTATTAATTTTACTCAGTAGGTCATTAACAAATACCAAAAATAACAAAGGACCCAAATTCGATCCCTGGGGCACCCCAGACGTTGCTTCAAATGGTATAGAGTCATATCCGCTTAGTGCGACCAACTGTGTACGATTTAACAGATAGGATGAGAGCCATCTATAGAGAGTCCCGTGAATCCCGACGTGATACATCTTTGCAAGTAGTATAGAATGATCCACCCGATCAAAGGCTTTCGAAAAATCCGTGTATATTGAGTCAACCTGACGTTTACAATTAAATGAATCACATAGATATGTCGTGTAGCACAGCAAATTAGAATTCGTCGATCTACCAGTGATAAATCCATGTTGTCGTGTATCTAAAATGTGCTTAAGATGAGTATACATGTGTTCGTACACAAAACCCTCAAATAATTTGGCAAACAAGTTCAACATGCAGATTGGTCTGTAGTTTGTGACGTCACGCCTATCACCAGATTTGTAGATAGGCGTGACTTTTGCTATCTTCCATAAACTCGGAAATGTACCCTCCTGTAGAGATTTCTCAAATATAATTTGTAGGGGAGTAACCAGGGCAGTAGCACACAACCGAATAAAAATAGGTGGTATACCGTCGAAGCCCCCATTCTTTGATAGATCGATATTTTGTAATTTTGTCAAAAGTTCTTTTTTTGATATATATAAACTGCCTATGGGGTAATTGGATGGCTGGAAATTGGGAGTATAGTTATCAGTTTTACTAGCGCAGTATACAGAAGAGAAGTAACTTGCGAACAGATCAACTATATCTTTACCCGTATTGCCCACACTATCGTTATAATACATACAGCTAGCAATGTTATTTGTTACGCGTTTATTCTTGGTATAACGCCAGAAGGCTTTTATATTGAACTTAAGACCTTCTTCGATCCGCTTAATGTACTCTTTAAAGCAGTCATTTGTGGCAATTTTAGCCCTTGCTCTCAGTAGAGAGAAAGTGTCGTAGTCTCTGGGATTACCAAAACGTTTATACTTAGAGTGAGCTTTAGATTTAGATAAAAGTAATCTTATTAAACTCTTTGAAAACCATACCGGGTACTTACTACTTCCGATTCTAACTTTAGGAGTATACTTTTCAATGATCTCATATATTTTATTATAAAAAAACTGCGTAAAGTTGTCACAACTCATACCCAAGGCATGTTGCGTCCAATCTATTAGTGATATGTCTCTTTTACAACTATCATAGTCCGTTTTACGAAAACATAGTTTTTCAACATAGTTGTGCAACACGGAAGATGCCGCTTCGCTGCTGAGTACGAGTTCAAATGGGGGATGATGCACGTCAAGGCGACTTATAGGTATGGAAGGCGTTAAGGTGAACAGGTCTGGACAATTAGTGATAGCCAAATCCAATATTCTACCATTAAGGTTTACTAAGTGATTGAGTTGACTAATAGTGGTCGATTGGAACAAGTTAAATAGTGACGTAGATTTTTCACAGTTGTGATTTAGAGGACACCCCGTCTCTATTGACCACTTGATATTACCCAAGTTTACATCGCCCAGGATACACGTCATGTGATCTGATGGATTAGTGATTATGTTACCGCATTTGTTGAAAAAGTCACAGACAGTCGTCACTGGAATATAGTCTGGAAGATAAACAACACATAAATTTATTGTAAGGGACCGGTTAACTACAATTTGAACCCATAAATCTTCTATCAACTCAGATTTCCAGTCTTCTTTAATAGAAATATGGAGTTTTTTTGAGTAGGCAATGAGCACCCCACCACCATGGTTTTTACCGTACCGAGAGCGGAACGCAGCATCTCGATCTCTACGCACTACACAGTATCTGTCATCAAAAATTTCAGAAGACAGTATGTTATCATCGAGCCAGGTTTCACATAAGCAAATGATGTCATAATTATTGCAGAGTACAGTGTTATAGATATCAATAGTTTTACTTTTCATACCTCTAATGTTTTGGTAATATATTGATATATACATTTTATTGCTAGTTTTTTACTATCAACTGCTATACAAAAAATAAAGATGAAACGTTTTTAACATATGAGATCAAGACTAGACTTATTTTTAATTAGTATAAATTTAGATTCTACTGTTTTTCTTACATAGATACGACCGTTTTTAACCCAAACAAATTTATATCCTAATTCCTTAGCTTTTTTGCGTGCGGCAGCATGTAACGACTTGTTGGCTGGTGACAAATGCTCTGATACAAATACCGCTTTCCTATCCCCGGCAATGCCCAACAACGAGGTATTCAGCTTTTCATTGGGGTTGGACTTATTGTATCTGTATACAGCGGAGTAAAATTCGTCACGTATCCTTACAGTTTTAAATTTCACAATTATGGCACGGGGAAGCTTACTTTCCTTATTTAGTTTAGCAACTCTGGTACACTTAATTACGTCGTCCTGTTGAATGTTGTGACCAACAACTCTAGAACATTGCTGCAAAAGGATGGGCAAGTTTTCATTGTGACTCTCCGGAACACCCTGTATTTCTAGGTTACTTTCTCTTAAATGTTGCTCTAGGTTGTTGAGACGTTCAGATAGTTCTGTCACAGTATCATTTATAGCAGTATACTTTTTTGTCAATGAGGCATTGTCTCTAACTAGAGTTTCGACCATCTTCTTCATATCATCGTGCATTGCACTCATGGTGTCAACAGAATGACGAAAATCCAACATATCAGTTTTAATTGACGACAACTCTCTCTTTAATATTCCTGAAATCATTCCCGGTAATTCAGCCTTAATCACTTTGAGAACTTGCTCACTTATCGCCGAAATAAAATCTTCTTCCTTCCTATGTGAGGAAGGAGAGTGAACCTCTGAACTCCGGGGAGATAACTGGTGACAGTCCGATGGTTTTTTTCTCATGGTTACGTTTGTATGGCTTAGTGTTTCGTCGTCAGAAACCTTAGAGCTTGCCCCAACTTCTTTAACTGAAGGATTAATATTGCGCACGGGTGTGTTCGAGTTTCCACTTTTTGGCAGTTTACTTATACACTCACAGCATTTCCATTTGGATTTCACATCCTTGGTCATGGAAGTGAAAATTTTTCTATCAAGTATATTTGCGCAAGCAAGGTCATAGAACTTATTGCACTTTGTGCACTTCAAAAAGTCGCTGTTAACTATGACCTGTCTGCAACCACCACAAATAATGTCCTTAGGCGCCATCTGTGAGCCCGCTAGCGTACTACTCTGGACGTCGTAAACCTCAGGTGCAATGTACAACAGAAAAATCAATAAGTTATCTTGCAATTATTAGCAGATCATGTACAAAATCTGTTTCTCACCAATAAGCTTTGATATCAAACCAAGCAATTTACAAAAAGTAATTTACAAAAAGTTCCAGCCGGTACAGGATCGAACCAGTGACCACGGTATGCACTACAGATGCTGCTTACGCACCTCCGCCACCGAAGCTTTCTTTACAACGTCGAAATTAGCTATCGCTACGCGTTAAATGATGATTGCTTTCAACCTCTTTCGTTCAAGTTTACAAGACTCTCGTTGTAGGTTTCTTCCTAATAGAAATTTGTCGAATTTTTGAGCAAAAACATTCGTATCAATTTCAAAGTTATGAAAATTAATAATGACATCTTTGGTTGAATTGAAAGAAAAGGTTGTATATACCTACTAAACATCTGCGCGCCGCGGTTTCACTCTTATAGTTTATAGTTGATGTTCACCGGTGATAGTGTAGTTTTTCAGCAGTAAAAAAAATGTCAGAGCTTATTCAATTTAAAAAAAACAAACATAAAACATGTAGGTATGTCTCATAATCCTCTTTATAGATAGGTAATCCAACATAATCAAAAAGATTCGTGCTAAAAGGTACTTAAAATGCAATAGTTCAATTAAACGAAGTTATATTCTAAAAAAACTAAAACATCAGAATAATCCCATTAACAAATCATCCTATCACCATAACAAAATAACCATTACGAAACGAATAAATAAAATCACCGCCTAATATCTGGCAACACCGAATCACCGTTTAATTAGTGTTGCCACCCTCGCAGTTATATTACTCTGTGGCGATGTGCTCTTTCGAGGGGTTCCGTATGAATTAATATGTTTGTCGAGTTAGTTAGTTTAATAGACTGGGATGGTGTTTTGTTTACTGTTGTTAGTTGAGGATCCTACTGGTGTAAGCATTTCAAGTTATAAGCATACGGATTACCTGATGGTAAGTAATCAGCGCTGCCCATAGACACCCGCTATAACGGAAGAGTTACGAGTGCGTTGTTGATTTTTGGAGATTTTGAGATCGTGTGAGGGGAAGGATTGGGCCTCCGGTACCGTGTTTCATGCCGGTTTTCTATGAGGCCGTGGTATCTCTCCGAGCCGACCCATTCGTATCGAAGCTCGGCTCTTTCAATTAGAAATTATAAGTCAGTGGTGTCCAAATAATAATAGAAAGTACATATAACTCGGATAAAGTCACATTGCTGTTTGAGTAGCGCGCAGTAAGGCGCCGCTTAACCTCCGGGCCACCACGACTATATTGTAATAAAGAATATATAATAAATAAAATTAAATAACTGATACGGTGCCTAGATTATTAAAGTCAAATTCAAATTTTTATTGAAATGTCAAAAACGATACAACTAGTTTTTTTGTAACGTTTATATTATAATGAGTTTTTCACATATAAAATACTAAATGATAGAATGTTATGTTATGCTTGTTGCTTGTATTCTATTGAAAAAATACTATAATAAGATAATTTTCTATGAACTTTGTATTATTAAATCGCAATGAAGGCGTTATAATGTTTTGACGTAAAAAAAGTTATTTATTTCTGATAAAATGAACTAGAAATAATCTAAACTTACTTAAAGGTCAAAATAAATTACTATTGACCTAGGAAAGTACTCTATTACAAACCATTATCTTAGTCAGAAGTAATCCTAAATGGCATCCATTAAAGAGATATACACAAATTCCCAGTAGTGACTAGTGAATGACAAAACATCATAAAATTGGTGCAGTCGAGCCCTGGGCTCCGGTTACCCATAGGGATAATTCCTTATTTAGGTTTGTTCCCGACTTGCTTATTCTTTCATTGACGGTATTGCAATATTTATTGTTTTCGATTAAGAGCTGATTTTTCAATGGTTAGATAAAATTTTACTGGGGAATAATAATGATACTGTCGCGTCAGAATGTTTGGATATGATAGTGACAACAACAATTTTATTCCTCAAATAAGATTTATCTGATTATTGGAAAATCAGCCCTTAGTCAAATATGAGCAAGTAAATCTTAAATATTTATGTTATGTAGGACATGAAAATTAGATGTTTTATCAAGTTACTATGGACATGAACTCATTTGTATTAACTAATAGAACGTTTCAACACATTAATTTATGTCCGGTAAAGCAGAGTAAAGTATTTTGATGAACCCAAAAAATAAAACTCTAGTATTTAATACCTGATGACCTTTTACAAAAAACCAACAATTCTTATTATACATTAGAATATAGTCGAAATGCCGTCAATAAAAAATTCCGAACTAGAAACAACCCAAGCCCTCTTCCCTCACGAACCATCTGTCGCCACAATGGGCACTTACAAAACGCATTCACTACTTTATCAAATCTATCACAAACACCACGACACACAACAACTAACCTTACTCCAAATCCATAAGGTTCATATTCTAATAACGACCAGATTTTAGGGTCCCCCGTCCCATATTATATGGATTAAGTATAATGATTCGTAAATTCGATCTTTGACACCTTTTTCATTTTGAAATTCGAATGATTTCTGTTGGGTTACCCTCGCTCGACTTTTATTTACGAAATGGCTAAATAAAGATGGCTTCTGTGACGTCACGTTTCAGTGTGAATTAGTTTTTTTTTTGAGAAGATTATGAGTTTTGAATTGGGGGAATGATGTGAGAATCTTTGGGAGTATTTCTCTTTATTTATTTTGATGAAGAGATGGATATTTCTTAGTATTTTACGTAAAAACTACTGAACGAATGTTTATGGAAATTGGCACAGAGATAGATTATAGTCTGGAATAACACAGGCTACTTTTACTACTTTACCTCAGTACTGCGGACGGTGACGTTGGCTGAAAGTAGTGTATTGATACTAGTATGAAAAAAACAGTGTGCAAAGATAGCGAGGAGTTAGTTACAGGTGGGTTGGCGACCTTTTGAGGAATTGTGGTAAGCCTTAAATAGTGAAACATAGCGCTGTGGTTTTATCACCCCGGTTTTCATTGAGGCCGTGGTATCACTCCAGTGGCTCCCCCACACTTTTTATGGATAGAATTCTTTGGTAAGTTCTGCGGAGAGAGTTTCAAATAACTATAAAAGTTGCAACGAAACTTCAAATAAGAAATAATATAAGAAAATAAAAACACTAATGTTGGTTAACATAGATCACATCATCAACCTGTAAGTGTCCACTGCTGAGCGAAGGCCTCTTTTCACACGGAAAATGTTTCAGCATTAATCACCACGCTCGCTCAAGGCGGATTGACGATTTAAAACTTATAGGTAATTGGAAATTTATAAGTCCAGGTTTTGACCGTATGTCAGTAGTGTCTAAATAATCATAGAATGTTAGTTTGCATGGACCTAATCACCTTTATGTATACACATTTGCAACCAATCAACAAATGAGACAGTCAATGGCTTTAACCCTTACACCGTTGCGACCACTGTTGCGATAGTTCGGTAACAATATTCCAATCTATTGTGATAGTCAACAGAGGGTTATGTAGTGTCATATTGACATTATTTAAATATCTATACTAATATTACAAAGAGGTAAAATTTTTGTAAGTTTGTATGTAGGGGGTAATCTTTGGAACCACTGGTCGGATTTCCAAAATTCTTTCACTGATAGATAGCTACAATGTTCCTGAGTGCTGTAGGCTATAAAGCATTTCGCTACGATCAAATGGAGCCGAGCAGCGGGTGAAACCGCGCGAGAATAGCAAGTCTATTATAAAACTAATCTGTTTTTATAAGTACTTGGTTTTTGCCGTATGGTGTGACAGCGCTTACCGACAATGCCATGTCTTCAGATAAGCTGGACACCTGATGGTAAGCAATCACATACAGCACCAGAAAAGTAGCAAGTGCCTTGCCGGTATTGTGGGGAGAAGATTGAGGAGAGAAGGGAGGTAGGGTAAGATAGAAAGAGTGATTGGCGGCTGTAACCTCCAACGCCCGCGCTTAGTCGAGGCCATGGTGCGGAGCGAGGTGAACTTTTTTTTTCGATTCTGTGTCGTGGTTGCGGTTACAAAAAAACATTTTCACAAACACACGACACCCAGACCTGGAATAACAATTTGTGGATCACACAAAGAGTTGTTCCGTGCGGAAATCAAACCCGCGACACGTTAGACGGCAGCCAGTTGCCCAGCCACCGCACCAGCCGTGCCGTGAAGCCGTGGCCATCTTCTGCGACGCAGTCATGCTTAAAGGCTCAAAGAACTATTTGATCACCACAGACGGATCCTATACGGCCGATGTTCAACCGGGATACGGGTGGAAGCGCAATTATCTTGGCAAGGCTTGCGACCCTGGTCAGGAGAAGAAGAAACGGGTGGTTTTTAGTCAGCAAGAGTTTGACACTCCCACTTAAAACGGAAGACAATATTTAAATATAGTTCTTTAAAAAAAATGTTGCCTGGCTTTTTAGGGGTTTTTAGAGGTTTGGACCACAACTGGTAACCTCACACATTGGGAAGTTACACACTGGTTTTCTGTAAATCCGTATTGTGACTATGCCAGCCATATCGATAACATTTATAACACACAAACTTCCGCCCGTATTTGTTGATAAAATCTAGCCTATGTGTTAATCCAGATGACATTAAAATACCTTTTATTAGGACAGGATGTGAAAGTTTGTGAGAATGTACGGATATTCTATTATCCACGCAAAAATAGCTAAACTTATTTGGTTTAAATTTTGTATGTTGATAGATGATAGCCCTGAATTAACGTAATATATAGGCTGTTTTTTATAAACATACCACGCGGAGCAAGCCGCTGGTAGAAGCTTGTTAGAATAATATTTGTAGGATTTTCCCAAAAACCAATTAAATACTTACGAAAACTATTATCAATTTGAAATGGACTTTAAATTAATTATTATTGAAAAAAAAAACGCAATTTTAATAAATCCGACATTAAAACCGTAGGTGCTTGAATGTCGCCGTAGGACAATGTTGCAATGTAACAAAATTCTGCGCGAAATGTTGCCATGTTTTACCGGACTGGCCGGCGGCGACACAACGAAGTGACAACCAACCGCTTTTATAAACGGCCAGGATTTTACTAAAATAAAGTTAAAATTTTCGAATTTCGCCTCTTTAGTTTGTGGTAATGGAGATAATGTTTTATTTTAAAATGTTTGTTCATGTTATTACGTTATTATGGGCGATTATGTGAGTGAATAGTATGGTCGAAGAAATCATTATTGTTTTTGGTAAAGAAAAAAATAAAAAGAAGCTGACTGCAATAGGATATGGTGATGCATACAGAAATTAATTGACATGTTCATTTGATTAATGTTTTCTTGTTTTCGTAGCGTAGCCTTTTCGTCGGCATCAGTTGTAGCATATTGCTACGAGTGTGCTACGCAACGCGTAGCAGCTAGTTCTTTGATAGTTGGCACGTATTGTAAGACAAGTATCGATTATAACAAGAAAAAGCCATTTAACAAAATAAAAATAAAGATATTCACAATTTAAAAATAGAACGACAATAGACAGCTGTATAGTCGTTGGTACTGTTTTCAAACGTCGAATAAGCAGTGTGTCGCGGCCGCCGCTGATTTCCCAGCGGTTCGAGACGCCTGCTCCAATCACGACGCAGCAAACGACTGTTTAAGGATGTCACTATGTAAAAAAAATATATTAGATTTTACACACAGTAAAGAAAATTTTGGTGACGATGTAATTCGGTAGTAAGAATTATCAAAATTCTATGTAATGAGGTTTTTCTTGTTCAGTCAATAGAAAAGCAAGGAGTTTGTGTTCTTCATCGCGAATTGTAAAAGGTTTTTGTGGAATAAGAGAACGCGCACGTAATTATCATGTATTGGTATAATAGTGCCACCAAAGTACTCGTGCATGTGTCACCCCTGGAGGCTAAGAACTAACTCACTTTGACTATTTAAAACTGATAAGGTACTGGTTACCCTTTGATATAATTACCTTCATGATACAAAACAGTCAAGAAACCCGCGTACTCCTTCTTAAAAGGCCGGCAACGCTCCTGTGATTTTCCTGTGCCACAGGTTTCCATGGGCGGCGCAGAACACTTACCATCCGTTTATCCGTTTTCTCGTTTTTTTCCTACTTCATAAAACAATATTAATAAATGTTGGAGAAAATAACAAAAGTTAATTTTTGTGACAACCCTAAGCCTACCTAATACTCTCGGCGTCCTAATCAGTGCTGTGCACCTCAAACGCGCGTCTTTCAACGGCCGCGTGTTTCCAATTTCGAATTTTTAAACTTCAACGTTCGTGCTCCTATATTGAATTTTTGAAATGCGTTTTATTTCATACGTTTTGCTTTATACACCGACGAAACTTTAAATAATTAAAAAAAAACAAATCAAGTACTATTTACTCTATGGAAATTATTCAGTTCAGAGTTCGGATCACAATTATTATTTAATTTAAAGTAAGTCTATTTTCTTCTTGCATAATAATAGGGGCTTATTAAGAAGAACTTAATTATATGCATATAACTATATTTGCATGTAATTGTATCGTAAAATTGTGTAAAAAGTATCAGTGTGCTTCATTTCAATATGTAAAACCACGTTATTTCGCGTCAGGTGTCGTTTTCAAGCCATTTTGCAAATGCTCAGTACTTTAGCGATTACGTACCTACATTATCTGTTACAACTCGGTACATAACAAAAAATGTTTTTTTTTAAACTACCTACTCAAATGTTTTTTTTTACGTTTGGAGCTTAAAACCTAGGAGATTGATCATCTGATTTTAATAAGTTGCAATCATTGAATGTGTGGTGCTAGTTTTTTTTTTAGAAATAGGCCTCCAATTTGTTTTTGGTATCGCATGTACGTAGTATTAAAAAAACCTAGGCTAATGCAAAGACTACGAAACTTCTTAGTTTATCACAAAGGAATGCAAATCTAATTGAAATGAAAATAATAAGTAAGTATCTGATAATTCTTATGTTTCATCATCATCGTCAGCATAAGTGCCCACTGCTGAGCAAAAGCCTCTTCTCATACGGAGAAGGTTAGAGCATTAATCATCACGCTTGCTCAATGCGGGTTGGCGATTTCAAACTTATAATTAGAAATTATAAGTCCAGGTTTCCTCACGATGTTTACCTTCACCGTAAGTCAGTGGTATCTAAATAATTATAGAAAGTACATTTATAACTCGGATAAAGTCACATTGGTACATGCCAGGTTTCGAACCAACACCCCCAAGCATAAGAAGCGGGCTGCTTAGCCTCCGGGCCACCACGACATTTCTTAAGTTTGTTAAGTTTTTATATAAAAGTAACTTTCATGAGAGACTAAATAGATTGATAATAACCACTTACTAACGTGAATTAACCGAGAAAAGCTCTACTAGTTTCAACTCACAACGGGACTCTTATTCATGAGCAGCGTACGCGGCGCGGCGACTCATGTAATATTTTTATAAGTTTAAAGTCGTTATAAAAACATTTCAGTCAAATCACTACCTACATCATTATTATATAAATAAAATGATTAATTTAATGACAGTTTCGTATACCCAGTGCCACCCCACTCGAGTACAATATCACGGCGAACCGATGACATTTTCGCGCGATGATTTTTCCATCCCACCACATTCGCGAATGACTGCGTTCTCATTTAAGCAATGGCATTTGACGGGTGCGCCTTTGTCAATGGCCGTTGAAAAAAAAAGTATAGACGTTCCATTTTCGATTGGAGTTAGCGCGTTCTGTTTATTTTTTTTATTTTAATACTTACATAAATAATATTTTGTTTTTTTTTGTGGGGAGTGTGTTTTACGCGGGCTTTTTGTAAATCGAACGTTTTATGTGTGTTGTTGGCTTTTATTTTTTTGTTTTTAATGACTAATTTTTCAATGATTAGAAATAATTTATCTGGGAATAATAACAAATGCTGTCGCGCCAGAATGTTTGTATTTTAAGACAGCAACAATTTTATTCCTCAGATAACATTTATTTGACTATTGAAAAATCAGCCCTAAGGTAGTATCTGTGACGATACTTTTGTTGCCCTGTTGGATTTGGAGTTTTTGGGATTGGGGTAGTGGAAGGATTGGGCCTCCGGTAACTTCACTTACACGGCCAAACACAACGCTGTGGTGTGATTAAAACTTACTAACTAAATAAAGACCTGAAATCCATTTTAATAAGTACCATTCAAAAATCCATTTGAAAATCATTCTCAGTGTCAATTTATACCTATAGGATTCCTGGAATTAACTTCGCAGTACGCAATCATGTCAGCTTTAACGTTATTAACACGCCTAGACGTTGGCTAAACAACAAAACTTTATTAATCTACATAAATAGCTAAAAAAATATCAAAAGCATTATAACTTCATTCATATTTATTGAAATAAACCACTCGACGAGAGAATGTTAAACAATTTTTCGCGAGGTGACATCTTGGGTTGAAAAGATGCGGACGAAAACAATATTTTAAATGCCAACAAAAAATGTATCAGAACCTCGTATTACAAAAGAAATAGAGTTCATATTCGCCCGTGTTCTATTTATACAACTACAAACGTAATGTTGCGTGACCATTCTTATTTCAAAATTCTATTTGCTGTCAATTTACTCAAAGAAAACGTGTTTTCAACTTTACGCTTCAACGAAATAAGGTTCAGTTTTCAATGTAAAAAGGTATATGAATAGTAAAAATGTCGCGCGGATTCATATGATAATCTCATTTTTCATATTAAAAGTTATTTCTTTTACAGAAAAATTCCTTCGGGTATCGGTATTGGGGTTTCGCCGACTTAATAAAAGGGAGTGTTGTGTTTAACGGTGTTTAAAAAATTGTTTAGACTGTACGCAAATGAAGACTGGGGTGGGATATAATGATATTGCTACTTTTTGTAATGAATTTATCATGACGTGCTCGTTTTCTCTTTCTTCTGTTGGCGGAATGAAAGGGAGAGACATAGAGAGTGTTTCAGGTATTATTTGTGTATTCGGAGTGAGATATTTGATTAAAGATTTCCGCTTATGTATGCTGTATTGAAGAATGGAATTATGGTTATTTAAATTAGTGAATATAAACATCATCATTCCGAGCAAAGCTGGCTATAGACTTCGTATATAGTTTTTAAATGCAGGGTCTTCGTAATGTCTCAACATCTACTTTCTACTGAAAATCGCCTGTATGAGGATGAAGATGTTAATTCATCGCAAGGAAATGGATGGATGGAAGTCGTCAAAAACTACTGCCCATTGTACTCCTGCTGGGTTTCGGGTTGAAGGAAAGCACCGTGACGCACCGTGACATCAGCTCTATAGGGCCCCGTCTGTGGTGGTCTATTGGGTCTTTAAGGCGCGCGCGGAACGCAACGCGCCGTACGCTTGGGTCTGGTTCTAGTGTTGCGGCGAACTACCCTTAGATACTCGCCGTCCGCAGACCTGCGCTTACGGTGATCGGAGATCATCTCTAGATCCCCGACGCCTGGAATCTCGCCTACTGTGGCGGCTGGGGCGCGAGGAGGATAGTTCCCTCACACGCTTCGCCTCCTCCTTTGCAAGCAGCACTGCTTCGCAGAAAGAGGAGACGGCTTCCCAGTTCCTCTTGCTACGAACCATGGCCTCGACTAAGGCTGGGCGCGAGAGGTCACCGCTGACCGTAACGAAACCTGGACTTATCATTTCTAATTGTAGGTTTGAAATCGTCAAACCGTCAGCCTTGAACAAGCATGGTGGTTAATGCTCAAACCTCCGGGTGAGAAGAGGCCTTTGCTCGCAAAAAAGTCGCATTGGTACTTGCCAGGTTCCGAAACCGCACACTCATGCATGAGAAGCGCGCGTGAATTGGCGCCTTAACCTTCGGGCCACCATCATCTTTGGATAATAATTCCGGAGACTCTTGCATTTTCTTTGAGCAAATGTATAAAATGTAATCCATTCATCATACGATCGCCATACAAATCTGGACGATAACAAAATTAATCATCACACAAAATCGTCCGAATCAAGAAACCATTAAATAACCAATCCGTACTTTACTTACATACCATAGACATATTACCATCAACGAAAACCTCTTTGAACCTTAACGCGCACCAAAAAGGTCGCAAATACTTTTTTTAATCTGGCAATTCCGCCGTGTACAGTATTTAATCATCTACAAAGGACGTATTCGTACATGCGAGCCGTATTCAAAACGGACAAAGGAAAAAAAGCAATCTGCCAAGATTGGCATTCGGGGGCTACACAAAAAGGGGATCTTTTGGGGGATATTGTTAGTGGAGATTGAAAAGCGTTTTGTCGTCAACATGTTATTCGGTAATTTAGTGTTGCCCGATTGAAATAACGAGGGGTGTAATTGGGAAGGAGGTTTTAAGGCCCATATGTGGCTGATTGATTGCTTTTAGCTGCCGAAAGTACGATTAAAGATTAAGTTTTGTTGTTTGATGTTAGTGTTGATGATGGTTCAGTGGATCAGATAGTTGGGATGGGCCTCTGTCGGTCGAAGTGTTTCAATATTGTAGTAGGGTGTTAATGAGATTGCGATATGTAGGCATTGCTTAAAGTGAAAACTAATAGATTGCTTTATAAAATGAAAATGCATTTAAAAAGATGAATGCTATTTGTAAGTAAGTTGGTTGGTTTTTAATCAGTAAGGGTACCTCCGTCTAAAAATATCCTGCCAGGAAATCATGATTTTCCAAACCTAAAAAGGGTTTACGTTTTTATTTAATTACTTTTTTAAAAAGACGAATAAAATTGGCAACACTCCTGCCATTCCATACGAAAATTCAAAGCTAAAAATAGCTAGTGAAAAGAAAAGATTAAAAAAAAAACATCGCACACGAAAAAATTCAAAATTCATAAATCGAACGTGAAAATGAAGCATGGCTCAAACGAGCTCGGGCGGCTGTTCGGTTCGCACACGTCAACGGCGTAACGTTCTTTGGGCATCCAATTTGTCTGATTGACGTCCGACGTCCGACGTCCAACGGCCAACATCCGAGGTCCGTTTACAAAGCTCAAAGACTGCAACGACGCATTGCTTCAAATAGAGCGTGAAAATGCAAATTGTACCTGTGTCTCTGTTCCCTGGATCTTTACATGTTCGTCGCCATTTTCAATGGAAGTCTCTGGCAGTTGTTCCATTTTGTAGTACTTAATCAATATTGGGAGTTCTGTTTCTTGTTGTGTTTCGTTGGATTTACATCTAACTGTGGTAAAGGGAAGAAACATTTTTGTGGATCCTTTAATATATAATGAAACTAACGACTTATTTACGTCAATTCACTGGAAAAAGCTCTACTTGCAGATTGCACGTCGTGACGCGTACGCTGCTAATGAATTAGAGTCCCGTTGTAACTCGAGCTTTTCTCATTTATTGACGTCAGGAGATGTAAGTCACTATTTTTAATAAATTTAGTATGTTTCACGATAGCTACTATATAAAAAATCCCTCAATATTATTATTTATTGTAGATAGCCTATGTATTTCAATTATCTAATGTTAAATGCTGACGAGCCATGTATGGACTGGCTTTGCAGCAGTAATGGGCTACGGCCACGGCCTCTAGAAAACAGTAGTGAAACAATCGAATTGCTGTGTCGTGTGCGTTAGGCTATCGGCCTAATCCTAATAGGAGGATTCCTCTACTATTCAATTCTCCTTCTCAAAATACCGACAACGCATTTGTAACTTTTCTCCTCATCATTAGAAAAGTGGGCGTTACCAATTGCGTACCATCAGGTAATCTGTCTAATCATTTGCCGTTAATATTAAGAAATCATTTTCTTTCTCTTCTTCTTCTCCCCAAAGTAGTTTTTATTTTAAGGTGAAAACGATGCAGAGATAATACTTGATGGTAAGCAGTCCGTGCCGCCCATGGAGACCCAAAACAGAAGAGTATTTTCAAGTACATTGTCAGTCTTTTGGGGATTAAGGGTTTTGAAGACATAGAAGTTGGGAAAGCAAGAGAGGAGAAGAAGGATTGGGACTCCGGTATCATCATTCACCTCATTCACAGAGTGAAACACAACACTGTCGTTATTTTACGCCCAATTTCTATAAAGCTATGGTATCACTCCATTTGAGCCGAAGAATATTATAAAGCCGTACAGTATTCAATCGGTGGTCACGTAGAAGATTTACAATATGTTTGGTGTATATGGCCACATCCTTTGGTGCAAAATCCTTTAGAATTTGGTAGTTTCATTTACTTTCGTCTAACAACGCCTTCACAGACAGATGGAAAGATGAGAGTAACGTCTTTGAGAAGTCACACTATATGGTACCACATTCAAACTCAAAATTGAAACTCAAATTCTTTATTTAAACGTGTTATTTTTTAAGTGGTAGGTGCTGCCAACGAGCGATCGGATTACCTGGCAGAAAGCAATCGGCGCCGCCCATGGGTCCGCAACAACCAAGGAGTTACGAGTGCGTTGCCGACCTTCTGGGGAGGGGAAGGATTGGTCGATAATCTCATTCACACGTCACTGTTGTTGTTTTACGCCGGTGTTTTGTGAGGCCGTGGTATCTCACATTTAATTTATGTAGGTACGAAAGTCTTAAATGAAAATAACAGGCACAATTTAACGGCCTTTTTTCCTTGCAAATTTAAGGGCTATCAATCACTAACATTATAATTGAAAATAAATAATTGATTACACGGTTGGCGTAGTAGCTGGGCAATTAGCTACTGTATAACGTGTCGCGGATTCGATTTCCGCACGGAACAACACTTTGGGTGATCCTTAAGCTTTGTGTTGTAAACTACCATGAAAGAAGAGAAAAATCTAGTGTGGGGCTTTCAGGACCTTAGTTTTTCAATAAAACCTTTTTCTTTTCTATAGTGTGAGTGTAAGATATGCTTATTTTGCTGGTAGGAGTCTATTACAACCTTTTTTTAATTACTGTTAATTACACGTACTATGGTCTTCTTACATAATTGGGTAATACGGTAGTTTCCAACTACAAAAATTCAATACTTTTATCTAAATGTCAAAAACGATACTTTTATATGAAATTTGTATGAAATACTGAGTTATGACGTCATAGTATTTTTGCGCCAATTAGCGTACTTATCTATATATATAAAAATGGATCGCAAAATGTGTTGGTAAGCGCATAACTCAACAACGCCTCGACCAATTTTGCTAATTCTTTTTTTGTTATGTAATTGTCAGGAGAAAGTTCTTATCAAAGAAAATATTAGAAAAGTAGAGGGTAAAATTGGGAAAAAGTGACTCTTTGATAGCGAGATAGTTGGACCATGAGCGGGAGAGACCCGCTAGTTTCTTAAAAAAAATAGCTAAAAAATATCGAAAATTTAGTGTATCAATCGATCAATGAATGAAAGTATAGTTATTTTCAATATGTTATTGTATTGAAACGTCGAATTAATTTATTTTTAACCTAGGACACTACTCAATTAAGGAAAAAGTGTTTTTTCCATTACATTGTTGTGACCGTGATGTCCTGGGAAAAGGGTACCTGCTTCTCAAACATATAGATGAGAGTGCGTTAGTTCTATTTTTTCCCGTGTAATAAGTACTTTCTAATATTATTGAGAGACCACAAGCGTTTACCAAAATAAAACTGCGTGAGAAAACTGTCCAAACTTGAAATTGTCCAAAGTTAGTTAGTATTACTTTTTCTCCGTGTGGGAAGAGGCCTTTGCTTAGCAGTAAGCACTTTCGGGTTGATAATGTTTATTCATACCATGGAGTCTGTAGATATTACGAAGACGTCGAATGATCATTGCTGTCATCTGAAGAGTAAAATTGTCTGTAATAATAGATGATTATAAAAGATACAAGTATAATATAATTATCTTTACATAGTATAAAACAAAGTCGCTTCCTCTGTTCCTATATCCCTATGTATGCTTAAATCTTTAAAACTAGGCAACGGATTTTGATACGGCTCTTTTTAATGGATAGAGTAATTGTAGAGAAATAAAAATATGTATTGTAACATCCATTTATCTTTCAATCGTGATAATTTGAGACACAATATAAGCACAATAGATGCGCAAACGCCGGCGTTCATTTTGGGTTTGATGAATTAAATAGTGGAGAAATTTAGTATCAGCGTTGCGCCCGTTCAAAACCAAGGCGGCGGTCGCTACAGTCTTATAAAAGTATAAAAAATATAAAAGTATTTATAAGAATATTTCATTAATCCGAGATGTCAAGTGTTATTTTTTTATAAATTCTCATACAGAACCGATACGTGATAGATTTCTACTGGTTATGTGGAGAGGTAAAGTATGTGCACCATTAAAAGTTAAGTGAAAGACATAAAAATTCTTTAATTTCCATATCCAAAAATAAATAGTTAATAACAAGACAATATTTAAAAACGTATTGAAACTTTCATTTTGTTTTTAACCGACTTCAAAAAAGGAGGAGGTTCTCAATTCGACGCGTATATTTTTTTATATATGTACGCCAATTACTCGAAGACGCCTTGGCCGATTTGCAAAATTCTTTTTTTTACATTAATTTTCTTATTGTATAATTATATAAATATATATAAATGTTATTTGTCATTTAAACGCGTGACGTCACAACACACAGATTTATACGAACTACTAATAGAAAATTTATAATTTCGGTACTGATTTTTGTAAATGAAAAGAAATAAAATACAATTATTGTTTATTACAAGTTGAAAAAAAAAATTGGTTATGGTGTCTATGTAACTTAATATCGAGGTACTAGATAAATATCGTTGATGTACGCTTACCTAAATCTCTAAAACTACGCGACGGATTTTGATACATCTTTTTTAATAGATAGTGCTAAAAAATAGAAACGTTTTTATGTATGTTAGTATAGCATCCATTAAATAGTGAAGAAATTACGTATCAGCATAGAACCCGTGTCAAGTCGAGGCGGGTCAGTGGTTAAACAAAATAATGTGATACAATTAATCCTTATTATTACCACTAGCGATTTCAATAGGTTATAAACACTATAGGTGTGGGAGAGCCAAGCCTCGGCACGAATTGTTAGGCTAGACTGGAGTGAAACCACGGCCTCACAGAATACCGGCGTGAAACAACCCACAGTGTTGTGTTTCGCCATGTGAGTTAGGTTACCGGAGGCCCAATCCTTCCCCTCCCCCAATCCCTCCTCAATTCCTGAATCTCCAAATCCCTAATCCCGAAAAGATCGGCAACGCACTCGTAACTCCTTTGGTGTTGCGGGTGTCCATGGGCGGCGCCGATTGCTTACCATCAGGTAATCCGTCTGCTCGTTTGCCGACATATTCCATAAAAAAACCATATAACTTAGAACTACGAATTGACATACAAAAACTTCTGGTGACTTATTTTTTTATTAATATTTTTTTATAGCATCGCTTTCGCTATCAGTACACACGGAACCTAACCCAGGCACGTAACTGATGGCATTCCCATGTATCTCTTTGTGTTGCCATCGCCCGATCCGTCTAAGTCCGGGACAGATAAGTAATATATCTGCTTTCAACGTATTTTGTTTGAAAACACACGAAACACAGTCAATAACTGATGCGAGTATGTTTGTCTTTGCTTTGAATTCGGAAGCCATATTGGATTATGTGATATTCGAAATTTGAAATTTGTATATTAATCTTGGTAGGTATCTGTGATGTAACGTTTTTTTATTATATTAATGTGTGTGTGTAATTGTGTATGATTTTAATTCGTGAATGTATGTATGTATGTATGTATGTTAGAATGCTCCTTATAAAGGAAGATTCATAAATTACATTTAAACATTTTTTTAAAAAAACGTTGCCCTACACCAGTATTTTCTCCTTTGGCGTAGGTTCGTGCGTTTACAAACATACAATTTCACAAGAAACAAACACATCACACCCAGACCAGGAACAACAATTTGTGGATCACACAAAGAGTATTGTTAGAAGAGCTTGTCTTGTTATAAATATGGATAAACAATGAAAAGTCTGAAATAAATTAAATGATTGATAGCTTATAACATACCGAAATATAGCACTGAAGAATCAAAGTACTTACGGTAAAACATGTTTTTAAACCTTTAAGGACAAGATTAAGAATAAAGAAAATTCTAAGTAAAGAGACTCAAAACCCAGAATCTTACTAAAATTAAATTAAAATGAATTAATCAATCATAATTTGAAAGCCGCGATAAAGAAAACATGGCCGTTAATTAAAATAAAACCAGATGAACTGACAAGACGACATCCTTCTATAAAATTTGAATGCAAACTGAACTTATCCTTATAACGGACAAAATTTCTTTGATTACCAACCAACGTAAACAAGAGAACACCAATCCAATTTCTTAATTCAAATTTACGAATCATTCCATTCGAGGGGACGAAATTTAAAGTTAGAATCAACGAGGTTGATTAAAGATTAGTTGAGCGTGCAGACTCGACGTTATTTTATTCGAATAAAAAATAAATGTTATATGTTAATTTAATTATGAATTCGTTACATCTTGAAAATTTTGGGTTCTTTATCAATTCCAATGTATCGAATGAAAACCTTCTTCGTACCGACTAGATTTACTAACAATATAGAATAAAAAATAACAGATTTTTCTTGCTCAAAAGAAAAGTACAATTTTAAAGTGGTGGCCCGGAGGGTAAGACACTATTGAATTGACAATCGGTGGAGAAAGACAGTGAGAAAACCACAATATAGTTTGAAATCGCCAATTGCAGTGATTAATACTGAAATCTTTACCGTGTTGGAGAAGACGGCTCTGTTAGACTGATGATGATCATGATTAGTAAGCACATGCTTGTGCAATATGCTGGCCGATGTTGGGGTCAAGTGCACACCGAACCGGTTAGGAACAGGAGTTGGAACGGGTGGTTTTCGTCAGTTACAGTTTATTATGCCTTTTCCAAGACACGAAGGAATCATTTAATGATCCTGTCACCAAAAAACAAGGGCAGGTAACAGTACGGGCGACGTATCTTGGCGAGTCTGAAGTTAGCCGTTTGTCCGCGCAATGGATCTTTTAGGAACAAAATTGTGTACTGCGCAGCTAATCGGCTAACTTCAGACTCGCCAAGATACGTTGGCGGTATTGTAATCAATTTTGGAATATACATGACAAAAACAAAAATAGGCACTAAACTTCAAATTATCCATTCTGCGCGATTTAAAATTCGAATTCTTAACGAACACCAATAGAACACGGTTGATATTAATCTCGTGGGTACTTCGGTTGTTTCCGCGGGCGCTCGGGTGTTTCCGCCAGTGTTCGGACATTGGGGGCGTATTAATCGTAATTAACCAACTCCCGCTGATTAGCGAGGTTCCTTATTACTTAAAATTTACTTGAGTTTACTTTCTTGTGACGCTCTTTGCTAGAGTGAAGATGACGTAAGATTTTTATGGATATGATTTTTATTATTTCTGAATTAATTTATAAGGTGTCGTTATTATAACATTGACTTTCCTTCATTGCTAAGTGTTAATTTGAACTTAGATGTTTTGGGTTTGTTCGAAATAAATATTTTGAATGTTGTTCTAAAAATACTAAAAGCTTATTGATTAAATAAAAATCTTGTCGACTTTTAGTCACTTCTTTACAGACAGAACTGGCATGCAGATCAAAGTACCTAATTAGTCACACAAGCAACAATTTTTTGCCAGACATACCTGCGACAAAATTAACAAATTAATTCACCCTAATTAACTGAAAAGCAGCTTAACTAAACCTAAAGGTCACATTCACATTCATAATTACACTTCACACACGAAAACTGACAACGAAAATATAATACCTAACCTAATCCTCGAAAAAAGTACAGTCACGCACAAAATACAGCGCGCATTATGATAATCTCGTGGGTTTATCCACCTTAGTCCTTTCGGGGGAGGGAGAGAGGGGATGGAGGGTGTAGGGGGGGGGGGTGAAACCAAGTATGATTCAACATTTAAATGTTAAACAGCGCCCGAATTTGCTGCGGTACGGCAACGTCTCACAGAAGTACAGAAGCATAGAAATGGTGATGCCACGAGAAAATTATATTTTATATTATTTCCAGTACTTTGGTTATTTTACTTAACGCTGTGAGTAATCCAACGAAATGGGTCCGTGTTAGCGTTGAGAGGTGGACCATTTATAGTCCTTGCTTATTTAAACATAAGACTCTTAGTTGAGTGGATTTTAAGATTGATAGTTTAAGGTAGTTAATTAAGTTGTGTGTATCGATTTATAAGGTGTTGTTTTTCGTCCGTTAAATAATAGTTCCCCAAGTTTTATTTTCAAAAGAATCCTTTTTTCATCGAGAAATTTTAAAAAAAAGTTGGTTAAACGTCATCATGTATTTTTTTAAGTTCCAATACCTTTCAATTGTAGAATAAAAACATCATAAGCCATAGAAAAAATAAATAAAAAAAGCAATATAAAAATTCTTTTCTTTATTTTGCTCTTACGCTTTGAATAGTAAGCGTGCTTTGTATAAAAATATTAATTTGTAATAAAACATTTCTGTATTTGATTATACCGCATATTGTAAGTTAGCTTCACCTTTGAGAAATTTCTTCTAAAGAGCATGAATAAACTCTTATAGTCTGCCTGTGTGTTATTGATACTTGAAACAAATATTATTTAATATTAATTATTTGAAGATAGACCGTTATAATAGTAATGTATGACAATTTTAATTCCTATCTAAACCTTTCAATATACTTTAAAAATATAGCAATTGGACCCTACAACTCTAGAAGAGTGCATTTTCAGCATTTTGGGGTTAGATTTTTGGAGATTTAGGGATTGGACAGTGTTAGGGCAGAGGCAAGATATGTGTATATGTCTTTGGTGATGTCACTCCTACAGAATAGTCATATTCATAAAGAATAGAGTAATAATGGAATTTCTTGAACGTCCTTCTCCAGTGGAATCTACACTTTGGAACGAGCTTCATTAAAAGGACCGACCGACAGACAGATTTCTTAAAAATCTTTGTTTGACGTTTAATATTCTTTACCGGAAACCGATACCTCCCCCACCCATCTTATATTCGAAAATCTTTTACCCGAAAAACCCTCACAACCCACAAAAGGCATCGGCATCTCACTCGTAGTAACTCCTGGGTATTACGAGTGTCCATGGCCGGCGCCGATTGCTTACCATCAGGTAATCCGTATGCTCTTTTGCCGAACTATGACATTAAAAGTGTTATAAACACTTTGAGGTCTAATTCAAATAAACGATTTTCACTGTTGACTTTGTTACTTTTATTTAAAATCATTAATCTATACTAATATTATAAAGAGGTAAAATTTGTAAGTTTGTATGTAGGGGGTAGGTAATCTTTGGAACCGCTGGTCGGATTGCCAAAATTCTTTCACTGATAGATAGCTAAAATCTTCCTGAGTGCTATAGGCTACAAAACATCACGCTACGACCAAATGAAGCTGTAGTAGCGGGTGAAACCGCGCGAGAGAAGCTAGTTATATGATAAAGCAAAAGTATCAAAACCATTCGTATCATAAGCAGCGTAAGTATATCCGAGACGAAGGCGACCCGCCGAAATAAAGTTGTAAGAAGAAGAAGAGAGAGAGACTCAGTAATTACTAACACGCAACGTATACACTTGTGTTCATCATTATACCTACCATCTGTTTATGACTCATAATTAATTATGTACGTGACTGTACTAAAGGATCATTAAATAGCTTTTGATTGAGATAACTTCAAATAGCTATATCATATATATTATGACGTATTTAATTATATACTTTGTAAGTTTGTATTGTAGGTTTAATTTTGTTTGATATTTATTTACTTTAATTACGTTTCTTCTTAGAGTATAGAATATCATGAGAAAAACCGATTAGGTATCTCAAAATACTTTCCAAAAAAGGGTGGCAGTGACTTTTATGTATTTGACCGATTAGGTATCTCAAAATACTTTCAAAAAAACTGTGACTTCTATGTATTATATATTGCTTACAAGATTAACGGGCTTACAAGACTGTTGCTTTTGAATGCTACCAGTTGGAGCAAAAGGCAGCGGCAACATCTTTCTTTGAGGAGCTTCTAGAGAGACGGCATGGTGTCCTCACTTTCCGCCTGTCGCAGGTGCTTACTGGGCATTCGGCTTCGATAGGTACCTGTTTCGGATCCGGCGGGAGGTAACGCCACCGGGGGCCGTCATTGTAAGTAACACTCGATGACATACGGTGGCGGTGTGCCCTGCTTGGGCTGAGCACCGACGTGTATCCAGAGAAATGATCCATGAGGCCATGGTGCGGAGCGAGAGGAATTGGGAAGCCGTCTCATCTTTCTGCAAAGCAGTGATGCTTGGAAAGAAGGAGGCGGATCGCGTGGCGGAACTATCCTCGTCACGCCCCAGCCGCACCAGGCGACTTCTGGGCGGCGGGGATCGAGCGAAGATCTCCGGCCACCGTAAACGCGGATCTGCGGACGGCGAGTAAGGGTAACTCGCCGCCCGACCCGACCTCAAAAAGCCAAATAGACCATTACATGGGGCCCTACATATCCAATTCTTAGCCGGCGTTGCGAGTCAAGCGCAAAAAGGTACTGCGGCCTCGGGCTGGAGCAGGATAAGGAACGAGGTGGGTTTTAGTCAGTAAGAGTCTAATACTCGCCTCACCCAAGATAAGAAAAGAAATCATTGGATGACTAACCCAAAAAAACATAAAACTTATAAAAATAGAACAAAGGTAAATCTTCACATATAAGTTCTATTTTAATTCTACAATCATCAAAACTATAACTTCAAACATCCACAAAACCTCCAAGTATAACTATAACACAAGAAACAGAGCAATTCTCTGTGCAAGTTTAAAACAAAGAAAGATAATGACACATCTTGTGTCTTAAGATGAGGGAACTGATCAACGCGGTGCGCTGTGCACCAATCAGGAACGCGGGAGGAAGTTTTCAAATATGAGTGTATTGTAGAGCTTCCGCAGAATAAATCAGAGACGGCGGTTAATTTTATAATTTGAATTTTGAACAAAGAATACATAGGTTATAAACATCAAAATAAAAAAGTATTTTTTTATTTTATTTGCTGAGATGCTATTTAAAAATTTTCAAACTAAAGAGATTTTTATTAAGAATTAAGGAATAAAATTCTTCTTTGACTTAATTCTTTTTAATAAGATGTCAATTTCTATGAGCAACGGTATAATGTCTTCGTCTTTAACGAGTGCATACAATACATGTACTATTTATTGCTTTGTCTTAATATTTCATGATGATAAATCTTCATAGTTACTTATTTACATAAATATTACATTACGTGGATAATAAATATCTAAGTAAATACATGTATAAAGGCAGCGTTTTCTTAAAATATAATTATCTTTATAAATAAACTCCCACGTTCCACATTCAAATAATTTTGACATTTCAATTTGAATTTCACCCGAGAACAGAGTTTGAAACCGTTGATCGGGCAGGAAACGGAAAGAGCGGGAAATAATTAGCCCGTCGCCGGCACTCGCCGCGGGCGAAGGAAACGTTCCATACAGCCTGGCTGTAAACTCCACGAGCGAATGAGTTGTGAATTTTAGGATTCACACTTTTTTCTTTGCCTTTTTATATTTTTCTACTTAAAATTTTTAACGAGACCCTATCTGTCGAAGTAAGCTGGTTTTATGAGCGAAGTGCGAGGATCATTCTTTTGGAAACTTTTATTGATTGATATTGGACTACGTGTTGCCAAATCAATGAGGAGTGGGCGTTTTGAATCATTATTTTTTTATAACACTGTGCCTTATTTACTTATTTTTTGTTAAAATATATAAAATGTCGTCTACGTTTCCTTTCTATTCGTTATAGGTACTTAGGTAATTTATTATGTATTTACTTTTAATTATCTCGTACTTTGGTCGGTATCAAAGTCAATAAGTATAGAATGATTATCCTTAAAGTTTTATTTTCTTAATCGTTTGACTGCCGACAGAAAACTGTTGAAGGCAAATCTGCCGCTAACGGAGATCACCGGTGACCCCCATGGCGTAAATTGTTAAGAAAAAAAAGATTTTCATATACTTTACATTATATTTCAAAAATAAAAAGGTTATTAATTTGTATTGTTGTGGACAAAGAAGCTTAAAAAATATGTAATGTAGGTATTAATTATTAATAACTAACGCAATCTAGAATAAAGCAACAATAAAGAAAAAAAATAAGTACCTATCTTCATTAAACAATTACTTCCATAGATAAATTAATCCAAACCCAACCAATAAACTGGCTCCATTATTCTAAAGGAAACAAAAGCAAAAATAATAATTTTAAAAGCTTTAAAACAATTGTTGGTAACAATTAGCTCGTCGTCCAGGCTTTGCTTGCTCGCTTCTTTGTTTCGCCCCCCCATTGAACGAACGGGGGCGGAAAATAGCCGGATGAAAACTTTCCTATCAACTCCGAAAACATTTTAAAAGTTAACCCCCGTCAAATTGTATTATGTAAGTTCCAAAGTAGCCATCTTGATTTTTTTGTTTTTTATTTTTCTTTTTCGTAGTAGGTAGATATTTAAAATAGGAACTCGTTCATTGAGTATTGTTGAGGTTTGTGGTTCCTTTTTTGAATTCTATCGATGGAGGCGGTCTTTAATTGGATTTTTGTTATGGTTTTATTTCTTTCGTTTGGAATTACTTTTTTCTTTTATATTTTTATTAGTTTGATAATGCAAATGCTTATAAGTATAGTGCCGTATTGCTCAACACATGATGGGTCCCTTTTTGTATTAACGGGCCACAAAAAGCTAGGAATTGTGCGAAAAATCTTTCAATATTTTTTACATTCGTTTGTAATACAATACAATGAAGCTAAAGTAAAAACGTAAAACTTAAAGCCCTCTAAATAGTCCTTCCATAACAAAAAACAACCTAACATATCCTATTCCCCGAAGGAAAAATATTAACTGTACTTCAATACGAAATAGTATAAATCTAAACAAAAACCTCTATATCTGTTCAATACAATAATATCAAATCAAATCCTCCGGCTCGCCCCTAAAGAATATCAATCGAACTTTTTATATTATACCTCCGCGAACGCCCCTCCCTTTTAATTATAACCAGTGTTACAAACGTAGAAAATCGAATAGAATCCAGTAGGTAATCGACGTCGTGTCACAACGCGCACATTCACGTCACTTCCCATTTCGCGAGTGGCAACACTGAGATATAGAACGGTTAGATACGAATGGAGGAAAATTGTGATGAGTTCCGTATATTTACTTTTTTATTTTGATTCTGATGATTTTTTTTATTTAGTTTGTTTAGTTATTTCACTATATTTGTAGTATAAAGTCAATTCTTGCGAATGGAAATAGGCTCATACCAATTTCTCTTTTTAATGAATCTAATGTTTTTTGCCCTGCTTGGTGAAAGGGAATGTCAGATTCTTACAGACTAAAAACAACCACGGCCCTTCTCCTGATCCAGACCGGTACCGGGCACATTATTCAACTACCTAATTGGGCTTAAAATATGTATTGTTGGAGCAAATTGAGAAATTGCATTTAATTTGCGCATTATAACTTAAAACGAATTAAGTAGGTATGCTCCTTGATATACTCAGTCATCGTGCGTTACTTACTTTAAACTTCCTCGTTACGTTGTAAACATAATAAACAGTCACAGTATACAGTTAAAAAATAGTTACACATATCGTTTCATAACTGTACTGAAAGAACCCTAAACGAAAAAGGGGACCTGTCGGAAAATGGCGCGTTATTATCTCAGCTAATAAAAATTCAGCGCGCGAAAATCCCCGCGCCGCGATTGGTCGGTCGTCCCTCGGGCATCACCGCCATTGGTCGGCTATGCTGATTCCATTTTCAAATTAACTTTCTCTACCGCCGTCGTTTTCCAGTTAGGTTAGGTGTGAATTTATTTATTTCATTTCGTTTTTATTACGTGTTGTTTTTGGAAAGATACGACATCTTTTTTTAAATGAGAAAGAAAATGTGGAATTACTTTTTGTTTTATTCAATAGGGGTCGATTGTTGTATTATTATGCGTAGTATTTTAGAGTTTTCTTTATCAGTACCTAAATAAATGAATAATTACTAGGTTATAAGTATTGTGGATAGTTGTACATAATTCTTTTTAATTTGTTTTCATTATTACTTTGTTTCAAGTCTTTGAACGGTTTTAGGACTGTTTGCCGAAACTGTATGAGATACTTACTATCTGATTAAGGAGAGAACACACACAGTCAGTTCCACATTATGCCTTCGTGAAAAATCCTAGCGCACACTCAGCAAAAATACATTGTTAAAATAAAACTAGTTTACGAGGACGATTCAAAACCGCGCTTAACTTCTACACGTTCATATACAGATAATTTATTTACAATATTCTTAAAAAAAACATCACTTTTATTTTTTTTTTATGATTTTTGTTCGAATTATAAATTTTGCATTTTTGTCTTAAACTAGAATTTCGAAAATGGAAAATCGCGATCCGTCGGCTCGTTTGCCAACATATCAAATAATGAATATTTGATTTGGTTTGATTGCCTGATGGTTAGCAATCGGCACCGCCTAAGAACACCCGGTATGCCAGAGGAATAACGTGTGTGATGTCGGTCTTTTGGCGATTAGGGTTTCGAAATTTAGGGATTGGGAGCGAGGATGGATTGGGCCTCCGTTAACCTCGGCAAATCACAACGCAGTGATTGTTTCACGCTGGATTTTTAGATTGCAGCCAAGCTTCGGCACGATTAGATTGGCTCGACCGAAGTGATACCTTAATAGAAAATCGGCGTGACGACAACGTAAGTAAGGTTATCCGAGGCCGAAACACTGATCCCAAAAGGCCGGCAACAAACTCGTAACTCCATTGCTCCATGGGCGGCGCCGATTGCTTACCATCAGGTAATACGTGTGCTCGTTTGCCGACCTATTTCATTAAAGAAAAGTATGACATATAGTATAATAGTTACTAACTTATGACTAAAAGGCATACGAAAGTGTACGAGCATTGGTAGAAAATAACAGCGCGTTACTTTGAACCCGGCCACATTACCGGCTAAATTGGAATGCCGCGTCTACAAGCCCTATTGGCAGGGTGACCATGTCATCGGAAGCGTATGGGAATGGTCCCGTAAACATTTTTAGTTGCATTATTAGAATATTTAATTTTAAATTTTGACCATAATCTGTCGTCTGTCAATGAGAATGTTGTACCTAAATTGTTAAAAGTCTATTTCAGCCATATTATATAGGGAATTTTTTTGAGGGCCCGGGCGAGCGGACATCATCGAATTTATCTGTTGCCCAGGATTTATTGTGAGGGGAAAATCATGAAATGACGTCTCCCGCCCAGGGCCGGGCGGGAAGGAGTGTCACACTCTTACTGACTAAAAACTCCCCTGTTCCTTATCTTGCTCTAGGCCGAGGTCGCGGCGCCTCAGTGCGGTTGCCCAAGGTGAGATGAGATCCGTCTCAGACTCGTTTTAGACTCTTGTTCTCTCGTTTTAGAAATGCTTTAAAAATTCTGCTCCATGAAGCCGCGGTACATTAGTGTGCTTGCCTTACAATCCCGGTTACATAATATTGGATGAAATACTCCCGTTAATTAATGATTATTAATGATATTCCTATTTAAAAGAAAACTTCACAAAACCGAATCTTCTACGTAAGAACTATTTATGGCAGGAGGTCGAGAGGGAAGTGCGTACAACACAAAATTACTAATCATCAGCCTCGTCTATGTGTCAAATGTCAGTGGTGTCTAAATAATCATAGAAAGTTCATATAACTCGGAAAAAATCACATTGCTACTTGCCAGGTTTCGAGTCTGCTCCCTCATGTATGAGAAGCGGGCGCCTTAACCTCCAGGCCACCTCTACACAACTTAACAACGAACAACTTAATTGTACAAAATTTGACAGAAATTTTGTACAATTAAGTTGTTCGTCGTATAAACACATTTTATTTATTTAAATAAATAAGTTATCAATTCTGCGATAGAATATTGTCATGAAATATAAAGACTATTGACAATAGACCACTCTCAAAATGTCAATTGCTTAAAAAGAAAATCCTCAATCCGAACCTTAAGATATTCACCCTACCAAGGGCTGGGTAAGTCAACGACGTTGTCGGGTAATTCGCGGTTCGTAGGGAGGGGGATGGAGGGGGAGATGCGACCAAACTTAAACCTCTTTACAGCGATAGGTATTTACCTTCTGATTACTATTTATTGATATTGCAACACAGAACTGCTTATTTCAGACGATTTCGTTAAAATTTTTCGTATTAGAAGTAAGTTTTCTTTTTTTGGAATATTGGACGGTGTGGCGTGTTATTTTATATTGTCACCAATTTTATTATATCATAAGAGCCATACTTAGGACTGCAATTAAATATTATTATTTTTTCTATCGTAAAAGCCATATTTAGGCTGCAATTTTAATAAACGTTCTCAAAACAAAATTTCTGGAGTTATACAATGATTGATAGTTTTATAGAGCTAAAATCAAATGTGTTTGATTTCTAAAATAACACGGCAATTTTATTGGTAAATCCTTCATTAAGGGAAAGCGATGAAGAAATAAATCGTACTTATAAGTTTGGATGGCAGTTGAGTGCTGCCTTGAGCAAGCTTGGTGACTAATGCTCAAACCTTCTCCGTGTGAGGAGAGGAATTTGCTCAGTAAAACATTTATAGACTGATTATTATAAGACCTACGTACATACATTTTATAATTACGTATGGGATAGCCATACTTTGGTACGAATAGGCCACGACCGGAGTAATATCACGGCCTCATAAAATACCAGCGTGAAGCAACACTTACGTTTTGTTTGTGGATTATTGGGGATTGAGGATAGGGATTGGGAAAAGGATTTGGTCTCCGGTTACGTCATTCACACAACGCAAGCTTTGTTTCACGCCGGTTTTCATTGAGGCCGTGGTATCACTCCAGTAAAGCTTTCCCAGTCATGCCGAAGTACACTATCTGTGGCTACTTATCTCTTACTCTTATACATAATAATGAAAAATTAACGAAAATAATGTTGCTAAATAAAAAAAGGCTTTATAAAAATTCATACGATCTCATTCGCTTAACAATCAAAGATTCCGTTTTGAAGTGATCCCCATACATTAAATATTTCAATGCATACATCTAAGTGTGCCGCGTGCCGTCCCATACACCACTCGAGTACCTACTAAAGCTCCCCATTCACTTTTCAACTCAAAAGCCGAGTTATTGTTACGGATCGGTTATTTTCTAACGATTATAGACTATTAATCTATAGATATATTTTTTCTGGTCTACACGCCTTGTTGATGGTAGCTGCAGGGGTGATGCCTAGCCTACTTTTTCCAAAATACAATATTGAATGAACCTACCTTAGCATAAGGCATTTCTTAAGTACATATTTTTTCACACGCTGGCGGTGTGCCCTGCTTGGGCTGAGCACCGCCGTGTCCTCAGGGAAGTGATCCAGCACTAATCGAGGCCATGGTACACAGCGAGAGGAACTGGGAATCCGACTCGCAGAGAAGTAGGCGGTGCGCCTGAAGGACCTGTACTCCACACGCCCCAGTCGCGGGCGACACGCCGGGCAGCAAAAAGAAGGAGATATTTCCTACATATCCTGGTCCATGTTCGTATGTCAAACCGCTGTGGCTCTTGGCGGGAATAGGCATTCCATTGTCTACGACCAAATCAGTTTGAAAATCGAACATATTTTAAATTCTATATTTGAAACGAAACCTGGATTTTATTTTAAATATAAAAATAAAACATTTTTAAAAATAATATAAGAGTTCTAAATTCAAAATTATCCGCAATCACTGACGTAAAAGCCCTTTCACACGGGCGTAACATATTCGTGCGTTTTATTTAATTAAACCTGTAATGGGCGGCGCGTGTTCGTCCTTACCGAGTTACACAGGAGTGGGCACTTCATAGTTTAGAGGGCCCGTAATCATGTTTTTTTGGTCTACTAATTGAGATACCTTTGTGAAAGGGCTTTTAGTTATTGTTATAGTAGTGTATTGATTACTAGTGGGTGTACGGAAAATGGGAGCGTGTTTTCTCATGGTTTTTTTTGTGTATATTGATGTTTTAATGTGGCTTTCTGTGGGTTTTGGTGATTTTTAAATCTGCTACTAGTATTATAAATGTATTAAGTTTGTGAAAATGTAAGAATGTAAGTTCTTTATCCTTTCACACAAAAACGGCTGGCCCGATTTAGTTGAATTTTGGTGTGTATTTGCCAGACTTCGTGGCAAGGTAAATAATGAGGCTGTAGATGGTTAAGGTCTGTTTATTACTTTAATTGCTGGTGCTTATATACTAAGAAGATGCGTGAGATTTTCAGATTTAGCTATCCTAACAAACGTGCAACAATTAACATGTGTGTCTTATCTCTATCGTATCTAAGTAATGTAGCGACGTGATCGTGCCGCTACATATACTCCCCCCTTTTAAAAATAATTAACATATAAATTGAAAAAAATTAGTATGTACCTAATTATATAATAACTTAATCTTGCTGATAAATTACATCCTATGCGTAATGTAATGTCATTGTTGCTAATTCGAAGGAAATAAAAACTGCTGCCTTTGTTGTGACGGCGGCGGCAGTCGATGAACTATCCACTGCATTTGTGCTGATTGTTTCTGCTGATTGAAAATTTTAAATTCTTGTTATTACGAAGTCGTAATAATTCTTGGTCATCATGCTGACATCTTGCTAAATCAGCATAATTAATCGGTGATGGCACATCAATTTGTTCTATCCGTGACAATGCGTCTGCTACAATATTGTCACGTCCTTCTATATGTTGAATGTTGGTACAATATTGTGAAATAAAATCCAGTTGTCGTATTCGCCGTGGCGTATCATTAGATGACGGTTTTTGGGAAAATGCGTAAGTCAAAGGTCGATGATCTGTAAAGATAGTAAATTCTCTTCCTTCGACTAACCTTTGAAAATGTTTGACTGCCATATATATTCCGAGCAACTCTCTGTCGAATGTCGAGTATTTTTGTTGAGTATCACTTAATTTCTTTGAAAAGAATCCTAATGGTTCCCAATTACGTCCTGACTTCTGCTGCAGAACTGCGCCAACACAGGTCGAACTGGCGTCCGTCATAAGTGCCAAAGGGGCGGTGCGAGAGGGGTGAACTGTTAATACTGCGTTCCTTATATTTTCCTTGGTCCTTTAGTGATAATATGATGCTTAATCTTGTGTTTTGGAGTAGTGTGGAGGGAGGCTGGTTTCGTAATATCCTCGTATTCATTTAATAGTTGAGTAATGCGTGGATTCGTCTCAATGTTAATAGTGCGGATTGTTTGCTGCGTCGATTTGATCAGGGTTGCGGGCGTTGTCAGCTCAGTTACCCTATCTATGAGTTTTCGACCAGCTATATCGACTAATAGCTTATAATGCTCTAAAAAATCTGCTCCAATAATCGGTTGTGTTACATCGGCGATGACAAAGTTCCATACAAGGTTTCTTCGTAGCCCGAAGTTTAAAGAGAGTGTTTTTTCACCATATGTCTTAATTTTTGTACCATTGGCGGCATAAAGTATACATTGTTCATCTTGTATTAGTGACTGTCTCTGTGGCTTGCTAATAACTGAAATATTTGCTCCCGTGTCAATCAAAAATCTCATACCACTTTTTCGGTCGGTAATAGTGAGGCGGTTGGACGGGTGAATAGCACAGAGTTCCGCCGTTGTCCGTGCTTCAATTAGTTTCCCTGTTTCCTTGAGTTGAGATCCTGTTTCCAATCACAAGGTTGAACACACTTTTGTGCATATTTTTTAAATCTTCCATGGTAAAAACAAAAGTGCCTTCTTTCTCTTGAACTTGACTGTGGTAGGAAATGCCGACGATTGGAATAACTTTGAGTGCTGCGTCGATAGTTTTTTTGACCTTGCTGAATTGCATTTAGTTCCAATTGCATTTCTGCTAACTGTGCTAGTATGCATGACATTGTATCATCGCCAGATTTGTTTCCGTTTACAGCTGACACCTCTGTACGTGTTGAATTTATTAATATCTTGTCCGCGATCTGGCTCATCTTGTTCACATCTATGTCTTCTGTGACTGCTAGAACCGAAGTCACTGATGGTGGCAGAAGCCTCAACCATAGAAGTTTGATGGTTTCGTCGCTGATATTTCCGTTACTCAGGGTCCGCATCTTGCGCAGAAGATGTGATGGTTTCTGGTCGCCGAGATCCATTTCAGACAATAATTTTTGGAGCTGACGTTGGTCTGATTCCTCATAGCAACTGATTAGGCGTTCTTTGATAGCCTTGTACTTTTCTATTGGCGGTGGGCAAGTAATGAGGTCACTAACCTGTATTATTTCTTCTTTTGGCAGTTTTGCAATGACCGTATAGTACTTGTAATCGTCTCCTTGCTTCTGTGGTGCTACTATGGCTTCTAGTTGCTTAAACCATAATCTGGGTTGGTCCCTCCAAAATTCCGGTTCCGGCTGATATCTCCAAGGCTTCTTGTTGGCTGCTGCTTGATTTGCAGGGTGAATGAGTCATGTTGATTGTTCTTCGTCGGGTCACCAATTTGCCAGACTTCGTGGCAAGGTAAATAATGAGACTGTAGATGGTTAAGGTCTGTTTATTACTTTAATTGCTGGTGCTTATATACTAAGAAGATGCGTGAGATTTTCAGATTTAGCTATCCTAACAAACGTGCAACAATTAACATGTGTGTCTTATCTCTATCGTATCTAAGTAATGTAGCGACGTGATCGTGCCGCTACATGTAGATAAGTATGGTATGTAAGTAAGCCTAGTTTAACACATAGAATTGGCTTGTTATGGCTGTTTTATCAACATACCACGCGGGCAAAGCCGCGGACGGAAGCTAAAAACTTAATATTTTTTTTAGTATTTAAGTATTTTTATATTTTTTTATTACATGTATTTATTTTACCAAAATAAACCATTTTACATAATAAATACTATACTTTCATTTTTAAATACTTACATTTACAAAACACTTTCTAGCCCTTACAATTTTTTTTGCACATTTTTTTTTAACCACATGTCTAATAATTGTGAACGCTTACAAATTCATCCTTAAGCCGGCAACTTACGCAACAGATAATTCTTTATAAAGAAATCTAAATCCGCTTTGGACGCAGCTTAAATATTGCGATAATCTGTTAAGTATTTCACTTAGTAGGAACTGAATGATAAACATTGGTGTAATGTTACCAAATAATGGCGACAAAGTGATTCTTGCGACGCCGATCCAGAGATAAATCTTTAAGAATGATCCTGGGTGAGTTTGGGTTGTGTTCAATCTGTATTTTGAGGTCCATTTGCAGAAGAATGTAAGGAACGTAATGTCTGTGTTCATTGAAATACGGTTTAGGCTTCAGTTTTAGTACTTCTATTTAAATATTTCTTCGATTGCTACATATTTGCCAGTTGTAACTATCGATTAAAAATGATATTTATGATATAGATATTCGTCCTTTTTCATCTAATTAAACCAATTTTTCTTCAATCATTCTCTCGCTATTAAAAGAACCGCATCAAAATCCGTTGCGTAGTTTTAAAGATTTAAGTTTTAAAATTTCTTACTCGTTCTTCTCCATTCGAATCTACAATTTGGAATGAGCACCTAGCTTCACTGACGAACAGACTGACAGACAACTTCTCTATTTTGACGTTTCAAAAGTACCAATTTATGGTTTAGTTGGAATAAATGATTTTGACTTTTACTTTGACTTTAAGCGTACCTACATAGAAGGGACAGAGAAAGCGACTTTGTTTTATACTTCACTTAATGAATACTGCAGCATTCATACAAATATTTAAGAAAATCTTTTCGAAAGATAAGTAGTTCCACTGAATATTTGAATTGACGACAGATATCGCTCCTACCCTAGTCACGGTCGAACAGTTCGTTGTTGTAATTCCCTACACTCGATGTTCAACGTACCATGCTCTCTGTTTATAAGGATTAGAGCAAAAAAGCTGTTACAACAAATTAGATGGTCTTGCCACTGTGTTGGGTTTAATGTGAGGGGAAGATCATCATATTACTTCTCCCTTTAGAGTCAGACTCTTACTGACTAAAAACATGCCCGGTCTTTCTCCTGCTCTGAGCCGAAGACGCGGTGCCTCATTGCGCTTTTTACCCCGCAACCCTGGCTTAGGATCAGCGTTATAGGGCCCCGTCTGTGGTGGTCTATTGGCTCTTTGAACGCTACGTGTCGTACGCTCGGGTCTGGTTCTGGTCGAGCGGCGAGCTACCCTTACTGCCAGCATAACTGCTTCACAGAAAGAGGAAACGGCGTCCCGGTTCATCTCGCTCCGCACCATGGCCCCGATGTCACTGTGTTGGGTTGAGGAGCTATGTCGATGTGTTAATATGTTAGGGGTAGATTGTGGTAAATGTTCTATATAGTCTGTGTGTGGAATTTAATTGTCATCTTGAAGATGAGTTTGAAGATTTATATTTTAACACAGAAGTTAATACAATTGCATCTTTTTGGGAAGAGTATGAAGGATGTAATGCGAGTTTTCAAGACTTGTCCAGCTCATAAGCTTATTATAATGGTCGAAGTTGATACTAAAACGTTGGTAATTATTTAAATCATGATCGAGATTAATTTGGCTTATATACAAATTATACAATACAAGTGCGTTGAAGCCCTTTTGTGGATTTTTAGGAATTTGGTGATAGAGGATAAGAGAAAGGGGGTGAGGATGCGCTTGCAGACTCTAAAAACTGAATTAAGTACATTTACGCAATATTCTTTAATCGAGTCGTTACTCGTATTTCTATCTACTGGTCTATTTAATGATATGATATATTATACTTATCAATGCCAAGTTTTATTAAAATCGGTTGAATAGTCTCCATGATTTTAGACATTCAATCTTGAGGCAATAAATATATTGAATTGAATTGAATTGAGGCATAAATGCTGCAGACGAAAAACACAGAAAGCCCTCTTAATTATCATTTTCATAATATCCATTATCACCTTAATAAAACTCCAAGAAATATTTCAAATTAACAACAAAACCACTGACACACAAACCTACATCCATCCATAGGATCTTCAACAAAAAACCCATATATTTACCTCAGAGCACTATGGTATGGGTAACACAATACTTTTTTGTAAGCGCTAAGTCGGTGACAATCCATGGTGTTTAAGAGATTAGTTGGAATGACGTGATTTCTATACACAAATACTTGATGAAGGGATTAACTTGGATTGCGTAAGTGTTGTAATTAATTAGGAATAAGGTCTACTATAGATATTGTAGGAGATTCCGTGTTTGTAATGCATATGATAGGGGACATAGATTGATTATTGAAATTGATTTTTTAGGATTTTACTGCTGTGTTTAGCGGTCGTGGTTGTTATTATAACTGTATTTTGTTTGATATGGTCTTATAGACTTTTATGTTTTCTGATATGAATTAATTATTGGGATATTATACATACAATACATAAGTCACGCGAGCATTCCAATTGGTTGGCTCATTTAAAATTTTATTCAAATTCTTAGGTAATGAATAATTTTAAATTGAATTTCATCTATACTAATATTATAAAGAGGTAAAATTTGTAAGTTTGTATGTAGAGGGTAATCTTTGGAATCGCTGGTCGGATTTCCAAAATTCTTTTATGTTGATAGATAGCTACAATGTTCCCGAGTGCTATAGTGCTGAAACATCACTTTACGATCAAATGAAGCCGATCAGCGGGTGAAACCGCGCGAGAGTAGCTAGAAAAATATAAAACATTGCTCAGCTTAAAAGAGTTCGCTACTGAGCAAAGGTCTCCTCTCACACGAAAAGTTTTAAGCAATAATCATTATTACGTTTGCTCAAGGCGGATTGGCGATTTCAAACTTAAAATTAGAAATAATTGTTTCCTCACGATCCTTTCCTTCACTGTATGTCAGTGGTATTTAATTCATCACACCCCAAGCGAAAATAGTGTTCTGATTCCATTATGTTTCGAATTACCACGATTAAAAGTTTAAACAAATTCAGAAAATATATAACTCGGAATAAGACATGTTCGTAGAGCCCAAATTTCGAAAATCACACAGCAGTAGTGGAGAAAAAACCGTATCTCTAATCCCCCTCTTATCTCAATACGTTTCGAAATCTCAACTATCTTTCTTAAGTAATCTTAAAAACACTTTTACTTTTAAAGTAAGTTACCCAGGTAATGGTAATCTTTGTTACCATCGGTGCCAGTTGTCACCGACTTAACACCGGCGAAGTAAACATCAATATCGAGTTACAAAAACAACTGACAACAATAAGGGAATTGTCGTCGCTTTTTATGATCGTGTGATGCGAATCTTATGTTAAATATGGAGTGATTGTAGGTATTTTGATTTTGTAATGTCTTTTTACGGATTTTATTACTTTTTTAAAGTTATGTTTTGTACTTATATCTTTGGAACGAGCGCTTAGATTTAAAGTCGAATAAACTGACAGAATATTACTTTATTTTGATGTTTCAGAAGTACCATGAATGTATGTTTGAATTAGTTTGAATAAATTATTTTTACTTTGACTTTGAATTTTAGGTTTGTGTTTTTTAGAGTATGGTGCCCGCGACTTTAATTCTCTGTAGTGTATTCCCTAAAAATTTCTTTACGACGTCAAACAAAATACCTACCTCCGTTCAGTAGTGAAGAGGCAGAAAGTCAATACATAATACTTATATTTTGATGAAAGTGGAGGACCAATAACCTGATGGACCACCTGATGATATGTAATAAATGTTTCTCTTAGACTGTAGGAGGGACTGCAGGAAAGAAGTGTTTTGTTTTGTGAAGGGAAAATCATAAAATGACTTCTCCTGCCAGGGTAAGGCGAAATAGAATGTCAGACTCATACTGACTAACAACCCTTCTGTTCCTTCTCCTGCTCTGGGCCGAGGACGCGGTGACTCATTGCACTTATCCCGCAACCCCAGCTGAGCAGCCCTATAGGCCGTCACCAGCCGTCTGTGGCTCAATTAATATATCTATTCGCTCTTTGAGGCGCGCCCGGAATACTGCGCGCCGTACGCTCGGAGTACTTTACAACACCCTAAGATGACAAGAATTCTAATCTTAATCGAGACATGAACAAAATAATCACATTTATTGTACAAAAAAAAACACCTTTTTGGAGGGGATTTGATTACTCAAATTAGTTCTGCGGCCCTAGGTAGAGCGAGAAGGAGTGTCAGACTCTTACTGACTAAAACAAATCCGTTTCTTTTTCTAAGTCGGGCCCGGACCGTTCATTGTTGAGCTCATACCCACAACCTCGGATAACACAAAAAGTACCTGAATTAACTATCAATAAAAGACCTATAGTATCGTCGGTTACTTAAAGGATAATCTCGAGCACTTTAGCACAATGTCTAAGTAGCTATATCGCATTAAATTCTCACTTGGGTAAGCATTATCGAAAATAAATCAACAATGAAGTAAGCACAATAGGTCGGTTGCGTAATTCGAAGAAATATTTTTATGCAAAGGTCTTTTCACACGAGCGCAGCGTGTCGCGCGTTTTTGTGATGTAGTTTGTCGTTAGTTAGTGTGTTTGGATTTTGGTTTTTAAGAGGCTAATATAGCTTCTCTAGTCTAATAATAATTGTTGTTAATATCTAGATATATTTTGATTATTGTTTTTAGTAGCAGGTTACGTATTGTTTTAGTGAAGATTTTTTTTTTTCATCAGCACATAGTTGTGTGTTTTCCTTTTTCCTAATTGTGTTTACACAGTCAGTCTACACAACTTTTTATTCTAACTCTCCCATAACGGGCCTGCTGGAAGAGATTTCTGAAGAAATAAGCTGTGCCTTTGTACCTAATTGTTGTATTATTTTTCTTGTCCAACTTACTGTGTGTACAAAAATTATTAAATAAATAAATAAATAGTATGAAATCAGGTCTCTACATGCCTAAGTATGATTTAATATTTAAAACTATAAAACGGATTAAAAAGCAATGTCTATATGTATATTAATATCCTTTAAATAGTGGAGAAAATTTACTAGTCTATAATAAACTAGCTAATCTTGCGCGGTTTCACCCGCTGCCCAGCTCCTTTTGATTGTAGCGTGATGTTTTATAGGCTTTAGCACTCAGGAACATTGTAGCTATCTATCAGTGAAAGAATTTTGGCAATCCGACCAGCGGTTCCAAAGATTACTTCCTACATACAAAATTACAAACAAAAATTTTACCAATTTATAATATTAGTATAGATAAACAAATATTTAATTTATTAATCAACGTATGAATAACAGCTTACATTTCAAAAGTACCTATACGTATATCTACAACATTACCCTCTAAAACCACCGTCTTAACAAAATCGCTCCTGCATTACAGTCTGAAAGAGCCTGAAATCGTCATTATCATATTCCTAGGATTATAGACTGACGGACAGACGGACCGACGGACATTCATGTAACACTTAACGTATTGTATATTATTACGACAGCTCAACAATAAGGTGACCGCAGTATTTCAATTTCTTTGTTAATGCGTACTTGTGAGTTCATTGAGATTTCTCGCTACTTGTAAAAACGGGTACTTACTTTGATGTGTTGAGTGGGCCGACTGTATTTATAAGTAAGATGTATGATGATAATAATAGGTTTGTTAGTCTGTTTCGCTTGCCTTAAGTGTGACTATCAAGCAAAAACTTTGTCCGAGCGTACGCCGCGTAGCGGTCACCACAGACGGGGCCCTACAGGGCTGATGTTCAGCAGGGTTTGCGGGGTTTGCCCAGAGCAGGAGAAGGAACAGGGGGTTTTTAGTCAGTAAGAGTCTGACACTCAATCCCGCCCGGCCATGGGCGAGAGAAGTAAATTGATGATTTTACCTCCACAAAAAAAGCAAAATCTCTTAGATATGATTCACAGGTATCGTTGTCACTGATCGGAGCAGGAGAAGGAGCGGTGGATTTAAGTTAATAAAAGTCTGACACTCCCTCACGCCGCATCCAAGGGAAGAAGGTAGAAGTCATTTGGCAAAACCAGAGGAGTTGCAGAACAGTGCGTTGCCAACCTATTGAGGGTAAGGGTTTCGGATTTAAGAATTGAGAGGGGTGGCGGGAAGGGAAGGATTGGGCCTCCGGTAACCTCACTCACACGTCGAAACACAACGCTATGGTTATTATACGCCAGTCGTGATATCACTGTGTTGAGCCAACCCATTCGTTCCGAAGCTTGGCTCTCTCGCACCCTGGTACAGCGAGTGAAACCACTTCTCAAGTGTGGGAGAGCCAAGCTTCGGCACGAATGGGTCGGCTCGACTGGAGTGACACCACGGCCTCACAGAATACCGGCGTGAAACAACCCACAGCGTTGTGTTTCGCCGTGTGAGTGAGGTTACCGGAGGCCCAATCCCTCCCTCCCCTATCCCTTCCCAATCCTTATATCCGCAACCCCCATCCCGAAAAGCCCGGCAACGCACTAGTAACTCCTTTGGTGTTGCGGGTGTCCATGGGCGGCGCCGATTGCTTACCATCAGGTAATCCGTATGCTCGTTTGCGGACACCATTAAAAAAAATATTTCGTATGATAAATAAACTAGAATACTTACTAAGGGGCTACAATAATATCCCTATTCGAAGCTATATTTCAATCAATTACCTTGTAAGGGTATGAAAACAAAATTAAAAAGAGAAAGCCAAATGATCAAAGCGTGCATTTTCACAGGGCATCCACGATATTGGTGTTATTAGAAAATTGGATTTGTCTGATGTTTCGAAACTAGTGGCGTGCTGTGGTCTCGGGTGGAATTGTAACATTGTGTTCGATTACATTCGATTTCTTAATACTTTTTATATTAATATTTTTAACCCACGACGGTAAATGAAGGGTGTTATAAGTTTGACGTGTCTGTCTGTCTTTGTAATTATAAAAAACCACCTCAAAAAAAAACTAAAATTTAGCCTTTAAAAAGTAAAAAAAAAATATCAAAAATACATCGCGTTGACCGTAAAAAAAGTAGATAATTTGTAAATAAATAATTTAAAAACTTGGAGCGGTTCCCCAACGCGCCTTTTTTTTTTAAATGTATTTTAGTTTATTGTCAGGGATTTTTTTTAATAATTTTATATTCTAGCATTTGACGCTGCCCATGGACACTCGCAATACCAAATGAGTTACGAGTGCATTGCCGGCCTTTTAGGGATAAGGGCTTCTCGGTTTTAGGGATTGGGAAGGGAATGAAGAAGAAGAATAGGGTATCGAGCCAAATATTTCGACTTTAAAATGCAAAGTTCATAATACATCTAGTTATTTTTAAATGCATTTAATCGTTTCACTTTCGATTAATTCAGACACCAATATAAACATATACCTAGGTACCTACATATTATGTAAATAAAGGATGTTTTGACAAACAAAAAGACAGTCAGTGTTATGTCAGTATAGTAATATAATAAGGAGTGCTACTTACCGGATTTCTGGAGAAGTTTAGAGGGATCAGGGCGAGGCAGGGGTATATCATTGTATCATGCGCGGTAGATAGACGATGGGCAAGGATGGCATACACTTTTTTTTAATATCTCAATTATTATTTTTTGTTTTTTTTTACCGATTAAGGTACAGGTCTTGAGTAGTTGAGCAAAGTGTAACTACCCGTTATTGTTTAAGTTTTTTTTTCTAAATAATTTTGCCTTATGGCCGTCGGCAGTTGAGGTTGATTATCTTCCTTTAACATACCTACAGGTACTGTTAATAATTCGTTGTTAGGTTAGCTTACAGGTTATTTTTAATTTATTAAAGGTAGAGATCCTCTTTCGTCGTACCGCCAGACAATCCGGTATAAATATGCAAGTACAATCAAAGTCAAAATCAAAATAATTTATTTCGATGAGACCCTTTTTTTCGATACAGGCACTTTTGAACGTCAAACAAAATTTAAAAGATATAAGTGTCAGTCTTTCGGTCAGTCCTCTTAGTGAAGCTATTTGCTCGTTCCAAAGTGTAGATTGCGATAGAGAAGAACAAGCAAGAGTCAATAATTAATAAAACATGCCCCGGCCTGGAGCAGGAGAAGGAGGTGGTTTTAGCCAGTAAGGAGGAGGTTGAGGTGAGACGCCTCACCCAAGGCGAGTGAAGATATTTTATAATATTACCCGTTAAAAAACAAAAAAGACTATCGGAAAAAGTCATCGCTTCATAGTGAATGTTCCATCTACATCCATCAATCGTTTTGTCTAAAGTTTTTTCATCAGAACCACTTAGAAGAGGAATTAATTTTATTCAATCACCTGGGTACCTTCAAGGCCCGAGTTGCTTATGGGTAAGCATGCTCCATCGTAGGTGACATCGTCGTTAACCACCAAGCAACCTTACAATAGTGCTCAAAAGAAATTTCGAAAAAAAAAACCAGCAGTATTAATATAAAAGAATCCATTTCTATAGTTACCTCGCTCCATTATCATATAAATATGTATGTTACGCACGACGTCGCATCATCCCATACATTTTTGACGCAATCCTACAAATATAATAAAAGTTCTACCCCCCTTCCCCTCTCTCAACATCCATACATACAGGGGTGTCTTGTATAAGTAGGTATATCCTTTTTATTTATGAGATATTCATACATACATATGCTAGATGCTGTGTGAGAAATTATTCTGTGTTTTCGAGCTTAGTAGCTGACCGCATCTTCTGTTAAAAGGTTCAGTTACACTTGAAGCGGTTAATTTGTGGATTGGTGATCCCATTTTTAAACGAGACGTAGTATAAAACAAAGTCGCTTTCTCTGTCCCTATATCCCTATGTATGCTTAAATCTTTAAAACTACGCAACGGATTTTGATGCGGCTTTTTTGTTAGGCAGAGTTGAAGAGGAAGGTTTATATGTATAATGCCATGCGGAGCGGAGTAATTTTGTCATCAGCATTAAACCCGTGCGAAGCCGGGGCGCTAGTACAAATACTTATATTATATTATCTATTTACCTGAATGTCGGAAACGGCTACAACGGTTTTCATAAAATTTGGTAGCCAAAGGGTTTTCAGGAGCGATTTATAAATCGGTCTACCTAGGATTCATTTTTAAAAATCTCAAAGTAGGAATTCATTAATAGTTCTTTTATTTTGTGAGGGGAAAATCATCAAATGACTTCTCCCGCTCAGGGCAGGGCGGGAGTGAGTGTCTGACTCTTACTGACTAAAAACACCTCCGTTCCTTCTTCGTTAATAGTTCTAATATTTTAATGAAAATTATCGTAATGGCTGCATGAGAATCAGGTTGAAATCTGGTAAGATCCAATATTATGTACTTTTCAAGTTTTAAAGAGACCATGGCAATTGGTGAAGTGGCTTATTATTTGCAATAATTTGTAATCGAAAATCCGCTTTGAGCAAGCGCAGCGATTAATGCTCAAACCTTGTCTGTGTGAGAAGAGGCCTTTGTTCAGCAGTGGGCACATAAAGACTGATGATGTGAAATGTAATAATATACAAGGAGGAAGTATTTTAGTTTTCGCAAAAATGTAAGATAGGTATAAAAAACAATGTAAACTATAGTAGTCTTAAATGCAAAAATAAATTGTCCAACACTTTCGAAGTGACGTTTGACCCAAAGGATCTCATCGATAAATAAAATAAACAATAATTAGCAGCTATTTATTTATTTTTTAAATAAAATTAGGTTACGTCATGTTCTACTAGGATAAGAACTACGTAGAAAAAAAACAACTCAAAAAATTGAGCTTATTGAAACCTAGAAGCGGCTTCACTTTCATTCTTCAATCACTGTCTATTGCACAGATAAAAAAAAACACAACAGATCGCGTTTAAGGGAATATAAAATATAAAAATACTTGATAATACTTACACGAAAAAAAAAAGTTAAATATTTTAACAAAACAAACAAAAGATTAAATACGACAAGCCCTCGATCCAATTTGAACGCGCATTACATACGCTATTTAGTTTTACTAACAATAAAATAAAAAAATTGCAACAAAGAATTAAAAAAAAATGCTCCCAAAACAATCGCCGCGGGTGGCGGGAATTTGTCCGATGACTGTTGTATTTGATAAAAGACTTTATTTGCTAAGGTATATGGTTGAATATGATTTGCGGTTTAGTTTTTCTAACCCCAAAAACCAGTGATTTGCAATGGCTACCTATTTTAGTTCGTAAGTGTATTGTAGTGTTTCGAAATCTGGTCATTATGATTGTTATGGTATGTAATAGACCCTTTTGTGTCCAAGATAAAAGAATTTTGACGAATTGAAATTTGTTCGAGAAGTTATAATATAAAAATCACGTTGTTTCATTTTGTTTTTTCTTTCACTTATTAGGTCGGTATTTACTTATATAAGATTCAAAATGAATAGGCAAACAGCAATAGTGTTGTATTTCAGTAAATATTAAATTATTTATATAGGATGCTTAGACAAAAATTAAAAAAATACTCAGAGATAAAAAAAAAACTTTTATTTAATTAGTAGAAAAAAGACAGTAATTTAATATTTTAAAAGCAACTAGCGCCATCTACTTTCCAAATCACACAACTGGTAAATATCGTTTAGCGACATCTGTCTTATTTGTTACGAACTACTTCATAGATTGTTTCAGCTTTAAGTTATAATAGTTCGTACGCTATTTAATTGATGTCGTTCAAAAAAAGAAGTTTGTGAAAGGAATAGTAATTATTTCAAAAACACATTAAGACGACGTCTTTTGCATATAAAATACTTAAGTACGCTTTATAAAATACCTAGTTATAAATTAAGTTTGTCGCACACAACATTATATAAATTATAATAATGACAATGGACTTATTGATGGTCCTTGGTACACTATTATCATGTGCTTGACCCAACGTATATAGCGATAGGTCAAGATCAATTAATTCCTAAGATAACTAAGAAAATTCCATTCACATAATGTTTGATTGTTGAAAAATAAAAACAAAACAACAAATACTCTTTAATAAATGTCCATGTGTGCCATTGTTTAATAAATATGTTACATAAATTTAATAGATGATAGATAGTACAATCTAAAAAAGTCTACAGACCTACTTTAATTTCTGGCTACTCTTGCATCACACATAAAATACGCAACAAAAAACATATAATGATATCTACATAATATGGAGTTTCTTACTCGTTTTTCTCCATTCGAGTCTACACTTTGGAACGAGCAAATATCTTCACTGATGAACAGACTGATAGACTGTTATTCCAATTTCAAAAGTACTTACATGTTTCTAGTTTATTTGGAATGTCAAAAATGACATTGACTTTTACTTTGACTTTGACTTTGATAGTCTGTGTTGTATTTATGTCTTTAATAGATTTTAAAATCTGATAGGACAGAATGGAAGAAAAAACTGTTGTTGCAACTCAGCTAGCTTTAAGAGTATCAAGAACATCATAATTCACCTTTATAATTGTAATTCCTTTCATAATTCTTTTTCGTTATTTCTATCTTCAAACTGCTAGGACTCCATCCATCTTCGACATCTCTTGTTTCAATGATGTGCTTGTAGACCAGCGCTGAAAGACGAGCTGTTCTTTCTTTGGTTTCCGATTCAAAATCTACTTCGTAAAGACCAAAGCGTTCACTGAAAAAAGATTTTTGTAATTAAATTTCTAAAGAAGTAGGCATTTGTTATGAGTCCTATGTTTCTAATGGGGAATATGATTTACGCTATACGCTATTTTACCTAACATGATTCCTAAGTTTAATGCCTTATGAGATTTTTTTGAATTAAAGTCTCCATTTTATCTGAGCACGTTTTTGAACCCTTGGCTCTTGCAATTGCAGCGACTTGGTAAGGCAATCCAATTCAATAAAATATTTTTTTAAGGGATAGGTCGGCAAACGAGCGTACGGATTACCTGCCTATGGATAACCGCAACACCAAACGAGTTACTAGTGCGTTGACGGCCTTTTGGGGATAAGGGTTCTGGTTATTTAAGGATTGGGGAGGGATGAGGAGAGGGACAGGAATTGGGGCTCCGTTAACCGTCACTAACATGGCGAAGCACAACGCTGTGATTGTTTCACGCCAGTTTTCTGTGAGGTCGTAGTTGAGCCGACTTATTCATGCCGAAGCTTGGCTCCCCCACACGACTTAAGGAAGAAATTCTCCAAATCTAACTTACAACGTTATAAAATCGACTTCAGCAGACCTCCTGTCTTTTATACTAACCTGGTACCAGCAGTCCACTCGACATTATCCATAAGACTCCACACAGTGTACCCTTTGACTTGAGTCCCATCTTCCATAGCCAGCAGTAAGGCTCCAAGGTAACCTCTCATATTGTCCACTCTGGACTGGTCCCCAAGACCCTTGTTGGTGGACCAGCCGTGCTCCGTGATGATGATGGGAAGATAGTCGTAGTTAAGGTTGAGATGAATTAAGGCTTTGTAAAGACCGTAGGGGGCGCTCTGAAATTTAAAAGTACATACTTAAGTATCTATAAAAGTAATACTGACGAAAGTGATTATTAAAAAACTGTTTAAAATGGCTCATTATGGAAATATAAGTATGTATGAAAACTTATGGACAAAGACGTGCTGATCTGACAATTAGGCTATTAGATAGAAAATCTATTTAATATGGCATTAAAATATAAAATAAGGCAGTTTCTCTCAGTTTTGAATATGGACTTTAGTCCGGGCATTCATTCAAAAGCTTCGATACAACAAACAGTAGTCAAAATTGGAACGTTAGTGCCCTAGGGGACTAAAACAATGTCGTCAGGTTGGTGAAAGACCAGGATTACAAAACAAAAACGATACGACCTTCAAACTTTCAAGAAACGAGCGTACTCCTTCTTAAAAACTGGCAACCTGTCTCTCAGCAGCAAATGATCCGTCTGCTCGTTTGCCTCCATAAAAAAGGAACACATCTCCAATTTTATTCTCACCTTCAGCCAGGAAGATTTGCCAGAAATCCATTCAGGACCTTGTGAGTATATAGTGTTGCGGTCATCTTCCACCGAAGGACCCTCAAACTTCTCCTTACTATGCTGCACCAGGAATGTAGTGTAGTGATTCATACCTAGAAAATCTGCTGACCCTGGAAATTGAAGAATTCTGGATTGTAGAAAATTGATATTGAAGTTAGCTGAGGAAATATATAAGCTGTTTTTGTGTCTCTGAGCCAGTGGTTGGCTGTTGAAGAAACTTAAGAATATGAAAACGCAGTTGTGTTAATGTTGAAGATAATTTTGATGTCGTTAGGTATGTAGTATAGTTAAAAATAAGAAAAGTATCACAAGTCTACATAAAATATGTAGAGTTGTGATCCTTGTGACCAAAGCGCATTATCGAAGGTCTGAAGTTAAAAAATAAAATATTTTCTTTGTAATTAAATTATAAAATCAATGTTCAAACGACCACACCTAACTAAAAGAATCTTCATATTATTTCGTGTAGCTAATTCACGTAAATGTTTGTTGACGGACGCAGCTGGATTCATTTCGAGCCACGCTAAGGGTCCATAAATAATTTCGAGTATGTCTGTCATTGTTCTAGTAACTTATATTACCTTTAAGTAGCTTAATTTCTTCGTTAGATAGCTTTGGTAGTCTGGAAGTCTTGAATCCTTGTTCTTGACTCTTTTTGTCCACTATGGTTCTGACTGTAGGAGGGAAATCACCTTCCTTAGACCAGATTGGGTGCAGGTATATGCCGAACTGGATATTTAAAAAATGTTTTTGATTAGTATGCTGTTTCAAGTTCTTCTATTTCTTAATCGGGGTGCGGATGTTTACTTAAAATATGTTTTATTTCAAATTTTTGAAAATACTTTATAAATATGTATCTAAAAAGCAATCACCCTCACTCAAGTGTGGGCGAACAATGGTGCTGTGATGATGGTGTGATAACACGGTCTCACAAAAAATCGTCGTGAAACAATCACAGCGTTGTGTTTCGCCGTGTGATTGAGGTTACTGTACGTCCAAAACTCTAAATCCAGAAGGTTGATACACTCGGAACTCCTCTTTTTGCAGGTGTCCATAGGCAGCGCCGATTGTTTGCTTACCATCTAGTAATCCATAAGTATGTTTACCATCATTTGACATAAAAAAATCTTTATTTCTATTGATTGAATGAGTATTTCAAGCTTCGTATCGCTAAGAAAGACCCTGATCATGTTATACATGGTGATTCCTTTTTAAGGATGCGACAAATATAATGTATTGATCTAAAGACAGCGACGCAGTTCTGTTGCATGTGTGAGTTCTAAAATGGCTACTTTTCTATCAGATGTGTATTAAGTACTGACCTCAAACGCTCTCGCCCTCTCAGCTGCTTCCTTATTGACAGTGTTGTTATGATCCAATGATTCGAACCAGTTAACTGCCACTGCAAAACCGACGTTACCTGAAACAGAATAAAAACTCTAATTTAATGGTCGGACCACAGAAGTAAGAAAATGTGCAGAAAGCATTTCTTCAAACGATGTACGAACGCATGTTTTACTTATAAGTACTAAGGACAACATATTATCTTAAGAATCCTTCATATTATTTCGTACGGCTCAAGTAAATAATTTATGACGTAGCTGGACTCATTTCGAGCGATGCTAAAGGTACCCTTTCTTTGATGGGTGAAATCACCAAATGTCTTTCTTTACCCTGGGTGAGGCGAGAGGGAGAATCAGACATAGACCCGAAGAGTATAATTATATAGGTTATAGCTCCTCTCACGCGGTTTCAACCGCTGCTCGGCTCCATTTGATCGTAGCGTGATGTTTTATAGCTTATAGCACCCAGGAACATTGTAGCTATCTATCAGTGAAAGAATTTTGGAAATCCGACCAGCGGTTCCAAAGATTACCCCCTACATACAAACTTACAAATTTTACCTCTTTATAATATTAGTATAGATATGCATAGGGAAATGGCGTTAGACTCTTACTGACTAAAAACGGCCCCGTTCTTTCTTCTGCTTGGCCGGGGCCAATGTACATTATTTAGTCTCATCGAAGCTGCTGAACTGCTTTTGTTTCTGACAATTACTATCACAATAGAAAACACCAGTTCTTTTCCGTACTATCTTGAAGAACGGTCAGTAGAGCTGAATCTCCATAAGCTGTACTGATTTCAGGATTCACAGTGTGATTTGTTTTTGGGTGAACGAAGCTTATGTCTTTTGCCAAAGCGATTGAAGTATTGCGAAATAGGTTAATGATTGGAGTAACAATGAAGTGTGTCTTCTATTTTCATCTTTTCATCATCTTCTGTTAGTAATAATCACATGTATAGTATATCAATATAATTATTAACTTTTTTTTTTTTTTTTTGGTGTCGGGTTGGAAAATCCTCATGGAGACCCACCGCCCTCGGGGTAAGGGCGAAGGGTACTGTCAGACTCTTACTGACTAAAAACCAACCCGGTGTGTTCCTCCAATAACCCATGTGTCGGAGGGGCGGGTATCGCCGAAGCATTCGTCGCAACCCCCCGACGGGATATAATTATTAACTAACACTACTTTGGTTATGTAAAGAGTCACAGTTTTCAATAGACTTTCTTGAAGACTTTTAAACAATAAAGAGAATAAATAAAACAAAATATATGCATGCATGAACACTATACTGTATATACTGCTAACACTGATAGCGGTCGTCTGGCTGAATATTTAAACAGGTGATAAACAAGCTATGTTAAATTATGCATCTCATAAACAAATATATAAATACAATACAACGTACAATAAAGGTATTGCTTTCAACTGTGCAACGTGAAACAATGACACAGTCTGGTATTGACTTATGTAATACTTGGTGTATTCCGGTATTTATCAGGTCCATCTCATTGAATTTTTCAGTTCAGTAGTCGTGTCAGAAAGGACGCGAACTCGGTTAATACACGGAGTTACTACGGCCTCTTCATTTCTTTAGGCGATAGGACGGCAAAGTAGCAGACCGATTACCTGATGGTAAGCAGTCAGTACCGCCCATGGACACCCGAAACAATGGAGAAAGATACACGTGCATTGCTGACCTTTTGAGGATTAGGCCTCCGGTAACCTCACTCACACGACGAAATACAACGCTGTGGCTGTTTCTCGCCGGTACTCTGTGAGTCCGTGGGATCATTCCGGTCGAACCGACCCATTCGTGTCGAAGCATGGCTCTTAAACACTTACTCACTTACTTAGAGAATACTGGCGTAAAAGAACTTGTTTTGTCTTTACGTCGAGTTTCTGTTTGAATGTGGTTTTCGGAAGCCCAATCGCCCCGTCCCTAATCCTCAAATCCCCTAACCAAATTCCAAAAGCCCGGAACTTACTATTCCGTGTGTCGTCTATGGATGGCGCCAATTGCCTATCATCAGGTAATCCGTTTATTCGTTTGACAAATACCTTTTATGTGACTTCAACAATAGCGAATAAAACTTCGTGTATAATTAAAGAATCAATCTTACCTTCATGTTCCTTCTTGAACTCCTTCTCATAAAGCCTGTAAGCCTTTGCATGAGCTAACAGGACATTCTTCACACATTCATAAGCTCCAACATCCCTTGCATTAAGTCCTGGGGCCATGAGGTTGCTTCCATAGCCTTCCATACAAATAGTATTAGGTTGGTTTATAGTAATCCAAAATTTGACTTTTTCTGCATATCTTTTGAAAACTATCCTTGCGTAATCCTCGAACCAGGAGACGGATAGTGGATTCGTCCAACCTCCTAGATCTTCTAAATCTTGGGGCAAGTCGAAATGGTAGAGGGTGACCATTGGTTGAATGTCATACTTAAGGAGCTCGTCTATCAAGTCATCGTAATATTTGAAGCCAGCTTCGTTGATTTTGCTTGGGAATCCTGTGGAGGAGATAAAGAAAAAGATCTTATTACTTTAGTGAAGAAAATGAATTTTGAACGTTGGTAAGAGAGAGGTTAAAAAGAAAAAGATGATGAGTTGGGTGGGAAGTGATAGGAAAGATGGAAGTTTGTGTCAGAATGATGTCTGATGTGGGATAATGAAAAAAAAACAAAATACTTTATAGATTGACCCACCATACCATTCGTTTTTGGTATGAAACTTGTCGAATTCTTCAATTAGAGTATTTTGAAGTGGTGTGTAGTGTGTAGAAGCCCTTCTAACATTCAAGAAACGAGCGTAATCCTTCTTAAAAGTTCTGCAACGAATGTGAGCATGCGACTCCTCTGATGTTACAGGTGGTGCTGATCGCTTACCATCAGGTGATCCATCAGCTTTTTTGTCTCCAATTCCACAAAAAAATCCCTAATGGTACATTAATTAATGAGGAATACGAGTAGACAGTAACCAAGTCGATGAATTTGCTAAAATTAGATGTTATCATTATTGTAACGTTTGTGTCATTTCTTGGTTTGTATTATATTGTATTGTTTGTTTATTATTCTCTATCTAACTGACCTATATTGTCAAAGAGATTGTGTTTCATAAGAGAATGGGTTCTGGTGAGTTGCGTCATATGTTAACTTAGAGCGATAAATTACAAAATTGAGTGTGTTATACATATAGGTAGCACAGCAGTCTTACAATAATTGGTTTGCCCTTCTGGTTAGAATCAAAAATTTCTTTTAAACCGAAAGTAATCGACTTTAGTAAAAGTAATAGTACTTTTTATAATCGTTATGAGTGACGGAGATCTTACTTATCATACTTATCAATGTTATGAATTCAGATTTCTCTACTCCTGAAAATTTTAATGCCAACGTATAGACCGTCTGTAATAATTCAAAAATCACATTATAATGACGTGGAATATGAAATACTAGCTACTCTCGCGCGGTTTCACCCGCTGCTTGGCTCCATTTGATCGTAGCGTGATGTTTTATAGCCTATAGCACTCAGGAACATTGTAGCTATCTATCAGTGAAAGAATTTTAGCAATTTAACCAGCGGTTAACCCCTATATACAAACTTAAAAACTTGCAAATTTTACTTCTTTATAATATTAGTATAGATGAGAAATTGGAACTGCTTAACAAAATGCCATTATATTACCTGTAGGCATAACCCTGGGCCACGATATGGAGAACCTGTAGAAGTCCACGCCCAGCTCACGTAGCATCTCCACGTCTCGCTTCCACAAGTGGTAGGAGTCACTGGCAACATCTCCATTCCTTCCATCAGTTATCTTCTCTGGATGATCGTGGGCAAACCTGTCCCATATGCTTTCACCTTTGCCTGGAAACAGGAAAGAGATTTTGAACCGTTGTCCGTGTTTTTATGCTTTCTATTAATATAAGGGCCCGTCAGTTACGCTCGGGTCGGCGTTACGAGCGCACGTATTATTATCGGCTCACATTAGCTGGTGTTTTTTTTTTCCGCTTACCCGCACTTTTGTTATTATGGAAGACGAAAATAGCGAAGAAGATAATGAGGTGATATTGACCAATAAAAACTATCTAGTTATTAAGAAGCAAGGAGAAAAGAGTATGACGAATTTGCCCAACTTACATGATATTGGAGAAAGTAGAAATGAGAAGAGAAAAAGCTTAGATCAAAGCGAAGAGTCGATCAGTGAAAACGATTTCATTACGGTTACTAGAAGGAAGACAAAAGTACGTATCAGAAGTGATTCATTTGATATACCCACGACTGAAATTAATATGCAAAATGAGGAGGTAGAAGAAGAAAATTATGTGATATGCATAACATCCTCACAATGTTTGCCAAAACAGATGGCTATGGCTAAATTATTGCGCACCTATAATCACCGCAATATTACCAAAATAAAATATAAAAGCCCATTTAAAGTTTTGGTGCAATTTGAGACATTGGAAGATGCAGAAAAACTTAACAATTGCCCTAAGTTTCAAGAATTAGGTTACCGGTGTGAAAAAACGAACAAAAAAAATATATGTTTTGGAATAGTGAGAGGAGTAGATTTGGAACTGAAAGAGGAAGAGATAATGGAAATTTTAGAAAGTTCTGCGAAAATTTTAGATGTAAAAAGATTGAAGAGAACAAACTCCGAAGGGAAATGGGTAGAAAGCGAAACCATTAGAATACGATTCATGAGCACTTCTTTACCGGATTATATATATGCCTATGAAGTGAGATTCAAAGTAGAACCCTATTCATTCCCAGTCACCCAGTGCTCCGCTTGCTGGAAGTTCGGACATTTCATTAAATATTGCCCAATTAAAAAATCTATATGCCCAAAATGCGGTGGAGATCATGACAATTGTTTGACTACCAACTTCAAATGTGTTAATTGCAAGGGATCGCACATGGCCTTAGATAAGGAATGCCCTATATATCTTAAAGAGAGAGCTATTAGAGACCTAATGACATCACGAAATATGTCGTATCGAGAAGCGCTGGTACTGTACCTAAAGGAAAGACCTAAGAGAAAAATATTACCTAACACTGAAGTAGTATCTGCCACAAAGGACAAGGATGACACTTACACATCAACTCAGGAACCTACAAAAATGGTAAACTACGAAACAACGATAGCCGAGGTGCATGTAGAAGACGAAGACTCTGTAAGCAACTGTACAGAACCGAGCGTCATCCTCAGCAACACATACACTAAAAAGAAAAATAAAAAGAAGAAAAACCGGAAAGGCAAATCAATCTCACAGGAGGCTATGGATATCGTGGACGTCGTGAACGAGAACAACGGACAAGAAAGAGACACTCGATCCAGCTCAGGAAACAAAAAGGGGTTTGATTTTAAAACATTTATAAGTAAGACTGAAAGAATAATATTGTCTAGTAGTAATTTTGAGTCTAAATGCATTGATTTTTTTAAGCTTTGTATAAAAGAAGTTAAGTCATTATTATTTAAGTTTATTACTAAGACGGAGATTATTTCTAGTTTATTAGCTTATTTTGATGGCTAAGTCACCTCATAAAAAAATTGATGTCAATATTTATCAATGGAACGCCCAAAGTATCCGTCCTAAACTTGCAAGTTTTGATTTGCTACTAAATAGAGAAAAAATACATATTGCTATAATAAGTGAGACCTGGTTGGACGTTGATGAGTCATTAAACATTCGTGAATACAATGTGTTTAGAAAGGATCGCTCCGATTCCTATGGGGGTGTAGCTATTTTGATTCACAAATCTATACAGGCAATACAATGTCCTATGGATTTGAGTGTCGGAATAGAAGCTGTCTATGTTAAAATACTTAATTGTAGTCAATTACAACATATAGTTTCTATATACTGCCCATCTTCGGTTCATACCTCTTACTCTGATTGGGACACATTGTTTTCAAAATTTTCAAAGAATACTCTCATAGCGGGTGATTTCAATGCTCATCAGACTAGCTGGTCATATAAAAACGACACTAGAGGAACCCATATTTTTAATGCGATGCTGAATAATAATTTTGTTTTTCTTAATAACGGCGATTACACAAGGGTCAAATTAGTTAATAATAGTTTACAGGAGAGTTCCCCAGACATTACTTGTGTTACCACAGACATAGCAATAGATTTTAATTGGCGAGTCTGTAACGAAAATCTAGGTAGTGACCATCTTATTATTAAGATTTCAATGCACTATCAGGAGGATCTGACATATATTAAGAAACGTAATTTGAAGCTAGCTAATTGGCACACCTATCGCGAGTCTCTCATACAATTCTTTGCAAATACCTCCTCTCCTCAGAATGTGCAGGAGGCTTACGACCTCTTTATTGGAAATATTAATAAGGCTGCAGATATTAGCATACCTTACTTAAAAATATGTACTAACCCCAACACCAATTTCAAACCAAAACGTTATTGGAATCAGTCACTTTCCATGGCGGTTGCACAACGTAGGCTGGCATTAAAAAAATTTCGTCGTAATCCGACTCCGTCCAATCTTGAAATGTTAGAACAAAAAGTTAATAATGTGAAAAACCTCATCAATCAATCAAAATCGCAACAATGGCAAAAATTTTGTAATGACTTAAATGAAAAAACGTCAGTTTCCGAGGTTTGGCAGCACATGCGGTGGATGAAAGTTTACAATAAACGTCGAACTTATCCATCTCAAGAAAAAATAGATCAACTTATATGTAATCTAGCCCCTGACTCTGTGAATAATTGCAGCCCCATATTTTCATCAGTTAATCAGCTTCTTGAGTCGAAATTAGAGTTTTCTGAACTTCAATGCTGTCTGAAAAAGAAGGATTCGACTCCAGGAGTTGATGAGGTAGCCTATTCAATGTTGTATTACCTCCCTGAAGTTGCTAAAAAATACTTGCTAGATTTATATAACATTATATTTACAACTGGTCTTGTGCCCATGCAATGGCGAAAAATACAAATAATTCCGATACCTAAAGGACCTGATCCCGACTCGAAGCTGAGACCCATATCCCTTATATCGTGTGTATGTAAAACCTTTCATAACATACTAAATAAAAGAATAGAATGGTATATCGAAAAGCATAAAATCTTATCCAACCGTACTAGTGGTTTCCGGAGAGGGCAATCGTGTTTGGATTGTTTGGTTCGTTTGGTGTCACACATCCAAATAGGATTTACTAAAAAAACTCCTACTTTGGCATGTTTTATAGACATACAAAACGCATATAATAATGTTGCTGTTAGTGAGGTTGTTAATACTCTTGATGGTCTAGGCGTGGGAAGTAAAATATGTAAATATCTTTGGTCATTTCTAAGTGAGAGACACCTCGTAATTAAAAGTGAAGACGGTCTTAAAAATATTTTCAGATGGACCAATATAGGACTGGCACAAGGTGATCCAATTTCTCCCCTCCTATTCAATATAGCTACTTATAAAATGTGTAATGTGCTGCAGAATGTTAACTCACTACAATATGCCGACGATTTTATAATTTACTTAAGCAATAAGAACTTAAGATACTGTGAGGCCAATATCGAAAATGCATTAAAAACATTCAGCTGCATATGTAAGGAACTTGGCCTCGCTATTTCTGAAGATAAATCCAAAATATGCCTTTTCAGTAGAGGGCGGTCAACAAAATTAAACAAAATTGAAATTAATAACACACCACTTCAATCAGCAGAAAACATAAAATATTTGGGAATGTGGTTAGACCGGTCATTATTATGGAGAAAGCATATTAATGAAATAAACGAAAAATGTGCTAGGTATTTAAATCTACTGAAGACGTTGGCTGGGCCATCATGGGGGGTTCATCCGAAATTTATACGTAATTTGTATATCGCACTTATCAGAAGTCGTATGGATTACGGTAGCTACTTATACGGAAATAGTGCTAAGTCTAATTTATACAAACTCGATAAACTTCAAAATATCGCTTTAAGAATAATTGGAGGATTTATTAGAAGCTCGCCTATTCATGTTATGGAATCGGAGTTGTGTATCCAACCCTTGCACATTAGGAGACAATTTTTAGCACACAAGTACTGTTTGAAGGCCCTCTCTTGGTCTGATAATTTGACGATTAAGGTGCTGGACAAGCTTGGCACTCTTTGTGATACGCACTATTGGAGGAACAAAATAAAACCTTTGCTTATCACAGCTTACAATAATACCAAACTTGATACCATACACTCGAGTGAAATTCTAGAAATGTTTAGTCTTAATGTTTGGGTTTCATATATAGACGTAAATAATTATATTCATACCAGTTTAGATAGTGTTTCTGTTCCTAAAAAGCTGTGTAACCTTAGCATAATTAGATTTAATGTTATTAGTGAATTACATGAAAAATACCATGGGTACCATCCAATTTTTACAGATGGCTCAAAAAATTCGATAATCCTAGGCGCTGCATTCTATGACCCGCTTCTTAAGGAATCTGTGTGTTATAAAATAGACAGCAACATCTCTATTATGTCGGCGGAGCTGGTTGCAATCTCAGAAGCCATTTTTTATTGTTTGAATTTAAATTTAGATAAGGTGGTAATCTTAACTGACAGCAAGAGCGCCCTCCACCATTTGGCTCGATGCGCCTCTGGCTTCAGAGGTGCTTCGGTAGCCTACAAAATTCTCGAATGTCTACACATTTTTAATCAAGATGGGAGAGTTCTGAGATTGCAATGGGTACCGTCTCATATAGGTTTAGCAGGCAACGAAGAGGCTGACCGGCTTGCAAAACTAGCAACTACTGAAGGTATACCAATATCTGTAAATCCGTATAATTCCGAGTTGTTACCGAAGGTAAAATCTATAGCTTACGATCACTGGAAAGAATACTTTGATATACGTAGCAAAGAAAAAGGAATATGGTATAAAAGTTTACAAAGTGAGCCTCCTCGAGTGCCTTGGTTCGTAATCACTTCACTTAATAGATCAATGTTGAAATTAGCTTTTAGACTTCGTTCAGGACACTATCCATCGGCAAAGTTTGCACATCTGATGAGAAAAGCTGACACACCGAATTGTCCAACTTGTGAAAAGATTGAGGATGTGCAACATTTGTTGATGGAGTGTGTCCGGAATAAAGTGGAACGGGAGTCGTTGTTGAGAAAGTATGGCATTGCAAAGATGAACGTAGGTATCATACAGAGTGCTTTAAGTGAGCCTTCATCAGAAATAGCACAGGCGTTTTACTTGCTAGTGCCGCAGACCTAGCACCGACCCTCGTAATTATTTATAAACATGATAGGATAAGTACTATGTGTTAATAGTTATAAGGAACAATGGGTTTGATATGTTAGTTTTAACCAAAAACCCTAAATAAAATTAAATAAAAAAAAAAAAAAAAATATAAGGGCCAGTGATGCCGTTTACACAGGATTATTATCTTGTCTTTTAGCTAGAGATATTTCAAGTGATTAGTCGAGGTCTTGATAAACGCCGTTAGGCATTTTTGTAAGGGCAAAATCATCAAATGACTTGTCCTGCCCAGGGTAGGGCGGGGGAAGTGTCAGACTCTTACTGACTAAAAACCCCCCCGTTCCTTATCCTGCTCTACGCCAAGGCCGCGGTGCCTTATTGCGCTTGCCTCGTAATCTCAGCTGAACATCAGCACCATAGCCCTATAGGGTCCCGTTTGTGGGACATCAATCCTAGTTGGCCCCATAATGCCAATAGGCTACCATGGGGCCCGCTAGAACTGATGGTCTAGATGCAAGCGCAATGATGTTCCATGGCCCGACTCCAAGCAGGAAAAGAAACGGAATGGAAGTTAGTCATTCAGTCAGTCTGGACATTCCTTCTCCAATTTACCCCAGTATCGAGGAAAAACGGAGAATTGGAAAGGCGGAGGATCTCTTGTTGTTGTTGATTGATAAATGTAATACGTTTAAAAATCAGCCCAACTTACAGGAATACAATTGTGGCGTCCCTGGGACCCACTATTAGTATTGTTACCAGATATTGTTTATGGTCGCCATTGATTATCTATGGTTTTAATTTTGACATAAGAACTTTGGCGCCACTTTTCGCGCGGTTAGACATGTAAGGACAAGTTGATTACAAATATATAACATTGAACACGTATTTTATTTAAAAGTACGCCTCTAATTTACTCGGCGTACGAAGCCAAACAATCATAAGGATGTGAACCTAATGACGTCATATAAATCAAGTTTCAATGTACTTAAATAATTATTAAAAACATATTTTTCAGAGAAAATTTCATATGATTGGGCCACGTACACCCAGGTAACAAATCGACCCACATAGAATTAAAATACGACCGATATAAAGTCGAAAGATAACATTATCGTTTAATCAAAGAAAGATAAAAATGTATTAATTGTTGTTGTCTTTTTTAAATTAAATTGTAGTGTTATGTAATGATTAAAGTGCCGATTCATGATACAATTTGTTTAAATAAAGATTGTATTATTAGTTGAGTGATTATCAAGACAGGTTTCAATTCTAGGATAATAGTACCTAGGTTTTTTTATGTAATAGGCCGACAAACGATCAGACGGAATACCTGATGGTAAGCAATCTGCGCCGCCCATGGACACCTGCAACGGAGGAGTTACGAGTGCGTTGCCGACCTTTTAGGTATTAGGGTTTTGGAGGTTAAGGGATTGAGGAGGGGAAGGATTGGGTCGCCGGTAACCTCATTCACACCGCGAAACACAACACTGTGGTTGTGTCACGCCGGCTTACTGTGAGGCCGTGATATTACTCCGGTCGAGATAACCCATTCGTGTCGAAACATGGCTCTCCCACTATTAATTTCCTATCTAGTAACATACATTAATCTATTATATCTAGATAATAAAAAGGAGCTGTTTATATAACAAATACATAACAATACTTATGTACATATCAATGTCATTGAAGAATGATCTGGCAAAAGGCAATGATTGTGCAATTTCATAGCACGAACGAAGCGGAAGAGATGCTGTATTTTGTATGTAAGTACGTACTTATATATATTAGGTATACGTGTATATTTGTCTATATACTCTTATATACTAACAGTGACATAGGCAGAAATATATCATTATCATTATACTATAGTTTAAAACAAAGTCGCTTTCTCTGTCTCTATATCCTTATGTATGCTTCAATCTTTAAAACTACTCTACGGATTTTGATGCGGTTTATTAAATAGATAGAGCGATTGAACTGGCATGTTTATATGTTTAACAATATCCATTAAATAGTTTTTTTTCTTTATGTAATAGTTCGGCAAACGAGCAGACGGGTTACCTGATGGTAAGCAATCAGCGCCGCCCATGGACACCCGCAACGGAGGAGTTACGAGTGCGTTACCGACCTCTTAGGAATTAGGGTTTTGGAGATTAAGGGATTGGGGAGGGATTGGGGGAACGGAAGGATTGGGACTCCGGTAACCTCACTCACACGGCGAAACACAACGCTGGCGTTGTTTCACGCCGGTTTTCTGTGAGGCCGTGGTATCACTCCGGTCGAGCCGACCCATTCGTGCCGAAGCATGGCTCTTCCACACTTATATATTTAATAGTATATAATTTTAGTACCAGCATTGCACCCGAGCAAATCTGGGGCGAATCGCTAGTATATGTATTAAGAAGATCGTGTTAATAACGCCATATACATATATGTAACTCAAGAACAGCTGAACCATTGTCGATGGGAATTAGTGGGGATGTAATGGGTAGGTGACTACTGGTAGAGCAGTGTAGGTAATCAAATGACGGGAGTGAAGCCGCGGGTATAAGGTAGTTTAGACTATTTAAATTTAGAACTCATTCTCGTCATTGTCATATTACGTTATAATCAGCAGTAAGTAGTGCGTAATCAAATCAAATAAAATAAAGACAAAATTATCTTCGTCAACTGTTTGTAGGCACATATCTCAAGAACAACTGCACTGAATTCGACGTTCTCGAGTGCGTTACCGACCTTTTGGGGTTCAGGGATTTTGAGACTTAGGAATTGGGCCGTCGATAACCTCGATCACTCGGCGAAACACAACGCTGTGGTTGTTTCACGCCGGTTTTCTGTAAGGCTGTGGTGTCACTCCGGTTTACCTGACCCGTTAGTGCAAAAGCTTGGTTCTCCCAAATTTAAATATGTGTGGTGGTCTAATGGCTCTTTACGGCGTACTCTGGGGTCTGGTTCTGGACAAGCGGCGAATTTCCCTTGCTCAGCACCATTCATCATCACTACCATCTATTGAAGCTCCTTGACAGACAGTTATGAGTAAGCCTTCAAACATTATAATTAATTTACCGTCTTCATTCCAAGCCCCCTCCACTTGATACGCTGATGTCGCTGCTCCAAAGAGAAAGTTCTGAGGGAACCTTCTCTTCCTGGTGTCCGTCCAGCCATCAGAACCAACCAGGATACTGAAAGATCACACATCTTTTTACACTACTATAATTAGCCACCCGGCATAATTGTCTTCGTGGTAAAGTTCCCAGATAATAATAATATAAAAATTCTGGAGAAAATTCAGTAAAAGTAATTACAAGTTCAATTCTTTTCGCGGACGCGGAAATAGTGTGTGTTTGCCTATGGATTTGCAAAAGACATTTTTTTTAATATATTGGAAAAATCCGTAAGTACGTTTTTTTTTAATTCTGGCAGCTGAGGATTTGAATTTGGAATGAAAACTATGGCTAAATAAACGGCTGTCGACCAAAAAAGTAAAATAAATGAACCGTTTAATTCTAGACTAGTAAGGAAATTGCTACTCTTTTTTATACAAATAAAAAAAATAACTTAAGTCATTATTGATAATGCTCTGACAAATATTCTTATAATGTGCACTTCACTATTCACTGCAATCCTTTATTTCCTTTAAATCCAAGAACAAACACAAGCAACAGAGACTATAAACACACACAAGATAAAACACAATTTCATAAAACATTTTTTTCCTAAATTTCAGCGCGAACGACAAACAATTTTAAACCAACAAAACACGTATTTAAAACTCAATTTCATTTAAAATATCTTACTTTAACAATAACAGAGCTAGAACGTGCATCCTCTTTGGTAAACCGAACTATACTTCGCACAATTGTATTATCAAAAGGATTAGATAATTTACGCCTATTAGCTACGACAGCGCTGACAAATTTAGAACGTTACGGATAAAAATGGAATTAATTGGCGCATGAACAAAATCGTGTCACGGCTGAACAAAGTCGCTGAGATAGTAGCGACATTGTGTGTCCTATTTAGTTTGGTAGGGTTATCATTTTATCTAATTAATTTTGATTAGCTTTTTTAATGTTCTGATTACTGTGATTTCTTTTTTAATAGGTACAGATACCTATGAAAGAAATTTCTCGCATGTAATGGATGCATACTTAAATTACATAATCAGTGGACAGTTATTTGTTATTTACATACAGTTTCAGAGTAATATTTTCAGGCCATCATTCTTTGTATTTATTATTGTAAAAGATGGTCATATAGAAAATTGCTTTTTTAAGTGAGGGAGAGCCAAGCTTCGGCACGAATGGGTCGGCTCGACCGGAGTAATACCACGGCCTTACAGAAACAGCTGCAGCGTTGTTTTCACCACGTGAGTGAGGTTACCGGAGGTCCAATCCCTCCCCTTCCCCTCATCTCTTCTCACTGATTGCTTGCTTACTATCAGGTAAACAATCTGATCGTTTGCCGAACTATACAGTAAAAAAAAATCCTCTCAACCTCGGGTGGGGCGAAAGGGAATGTTAGATTGTGGTTTTGAAACCCCTACTATATAATTACTCGATTCCTTATACTAACGCTGAACTTATTAATAATTATTTTGTTTTAATCGTCCTAGTTATGCTTGCCGTTGCTGAAAATGAAAAATCTGTATTTTTAATAATTAATTAATATAAAAGTTTATATACACAGTTAACGACATAAGAAAAATAATACAACAATTAGGTACACAGTCGTAGTGCAATAATGAGTTATTTTCTTACACCGCCATCTATCTGAATTATCACTAAAATTCATCTTATAACTTAGGTTGCGTTTGACAACATAGATGTCGTTTTTTCAGCTTTGTTTTAAAACTATAAAACACATATTTGATTGCGAATGATTTCGAAGCAAACTTAGATCAAGTCGATAACCTGGAAAAGATAATTTTAATCGGTTTAATGTGTTAGCAATATGTGGACATAAGTGTGAAAGAGCCAAGCTTTGGCACGAATGTGTCGGCTCGACCGGTGTGATACCACGGCCTCACAGAAAACCGGCGTGACACAACCACAGCGCTGTGTTTCGCCGTGCTAGTGACGTTACCGGAGGCCCAATCTTTGCCCTCTCGCAAACCTTCTCCAATCCCAAAACCTCCAAATCCCTAATCATCGAAAGGCCGGCATCGCACATGTAACTCCACCGTTGTTTCAGGTCCATGGGCCGCGCTGATTGCTTACTATCAGGTGATTCGTTTGTTCTTTTGCTGTCCATGACAATCCAAAACATGATGTTTTAAGAAAAGGAATCCATAGGTAGCGATGGCTTCAATATAATCTAAATGCTAATACTAATGCAAAACTGCAAAATGTTGCTAAGAGAAAACGTCAGAGCGTTTGAACTAATACAACAAAATATATCGGATATCGATACTTTGAATAGAAAAAATATTTTTTTACGATTTTTCGTTAATTATATCTGATGGGTTTGATGATGAAAGAAAAGAAAGAAAGAAAAAAAACATTTACATGGATTCTAGATTTAATAGAATATTAGTATTTCTTGAAGTACATCAGACTGATATCTAAATTCAACAACAAAGCCTTTTTTATAATTTTTTGACGGGGTAATATCATAAAATGATTTTCGAGAGAGCAAAAAAGTATACATACTTAGTATGAGGTCCAATATAAAATAAGTAAATGGATAATTATTTATTGCATACCAAAAAAATTATGGAGTACAAGTTAGTTAAAAAGGTAAATTAATGACATTAACATAGGTACCTACATATGCTCTCAGTATGTTATAGATAATGGTTATACTAACTACTAGCTACTCTCACGCGGTTTCACCCGCTACTCGGCTCCATTTGATTGTAGTGTGATGTTTTGTAGCCTATAGCACTAAGGAACATTGTAGCTATGTCTCAGTGAAAGAATTTTGGCAATCCGACCAGGGGTTCCAAAGATTACCCCCTACATACAAACTTACAAATTTTACCTCTATAATAATAGTATACTTAGATTATTTGTATGCAAGAAACCCCTCCTCAAGTGAAAGCTTGGAGGAACCATCTCCCTCTTAAGAGCTAAATTTCTTATATCTGAAGGTGGTTGCGAGCAGAATGAACCAACTACCCTTTCAGTTCATCTTCCCATCTCATCAGGAAGGCCTTTAAGAAACTTACCGATTGGACACTTTGACATTGCTGCCCTGCTCTTTCTTTATCCTCGCTACATGTCTAGCCCACTTCCATTTTAGTTTTTAGCCTTGGTAAGAGCATTCATCGCTTTTGTGGTTTGCCTGATTTTTGTGTGTCGAATTTTTTTCATGTACCAAGTCGAATAGTAATATAATCACTACATAGTATGAAACAAAGTCGATTTGTCAGTCCCTATATTCCCATTATGCTTAAATCTTTAAAACTACGCAACAGATTATGGTTGAAGAGGAAGGTTTATATGTGTAAGTATGTATATGTGTAACATTAATTAAATAGTGGAGGAATTTGGTATCAGCAGCCGGGCCAGGTCGCAGGTCAAAAATAAAACTAAACAAAACAGAACATTTTAAAAATTAGTTTTAATATAAAACAGTGTTTAATAAAATCATTGAGTTAAAAACAACAAAATGGTCATCAATGTCCCTCATCGATAGTCATGGTCATGCTCTCTGGGTCGTATTCATAGTCCACGGCGCGATGTTTGATGATGTGCTTGTACACGAACGCTGACTTCCTGGGGGTGCGCGTGCGAGCAGGGTCCGAGAAGTCCACCTCGTAGAGGCCAAACCGCTCACTATGGAAGAGGTTTTGGTTATTTTTTCAATCACCTACATAAGTAATTATGTTTTCTGTGTGTGCGTCGCTTGCGCAAAAATAAATGTTTTTCTTTCTCTTCTTTCTTCTTCTTTCAAGTATTGGATGTTCTGAAGACTGAATTGCACTTAACCGGGTAACTGAGGATTCTGATAAACCTGATAATGTTAAGCATATAGATTTTGGCCAACTCTTAGATGTAATGAAGCATGGGAGAGCCTTCAGCACGAATGGACCGGTTTGACCAGAGTGATACTATGCACGGCCTCACAGAAAACACAACTGTTTCACTGAGTGACTGAAGTCATGGATGCCCAATGCCCCTTGCTCATCTCCAATCCCAAGGCAACGCACTGGTAACTCCTCGATGTTGAGGGTGTGCATGGGCGGCGCCGACTGCTTACCATCAGATAAGCAGTCTGTTACTTTTGACCTTTACAATAGGAAATATAGAACAGAATCATTGTCCAGTAGTGTTCTAGCTAAGATTGATGATGATGATGAAAATATTGTAACTGGATGGAGTCAACATTGTTGATAAAGATTTAAGTAATAAACCAGGTTTTATGGAACCTTTACCAAAATATAAGAAAAAGTGTGATCAAAATTCAGTACTGGCGTAAGGGCCACTGACACCCCGGGCGAAAATATTGTGGCGTCCACCTGAGGGTAGCAATATCAAGTGTTCGTTTTTTGATGATCGTATCGAGTCACTCCTTGACTCTCAAAAAATCCATTAAAAAAAATCGCAATAAAAATATGCATGTGCAAAGAGCATAGAGCACAGTTCTGGGAGTTTGCACGAGGAGAGGCAAGAGACTCCAACTTCGGACCTTGGCGCCCCCCAGAATTTGTCACCTAGGTCCATCGCCCAATCACGCCCTTCCCCCTCCCCTAACGCCGGCACTGTCAAAATTGGATAGAATATTTGAATTTGCGATCAAGATCTTAGGGCATCTGATACAAAACTATAGTCTGCGAACCTCCTCGCATACCACGGTTTTCAAATGTTAAAATGTGTCGAAAATTTTTGGTTATAGCTGTCAGGCTGAGATCCGAGCATATGCCGCTTAACAACTTTTCTTTTTTAATGAAAAAAATTGCTTTTCCTAAATGTGAGGTGTGTGATATGGTGGAAGACGTTATCCATCTCTTAGCAGAATGTGTCCGGTTTCAGGATGAGACAGGTAAACTGATTAAAGACTTAGGTCAAATTAAGAAAAATACAGGTTTGTTCCACGAAATTTTATCTGCACCTTCAAGTGATGCGGCCAAAAAGTTGTATAGTTTCAAAAGTCTTCATTTTAAGTGATAGATGATAGAATTAAGTTTAGATTAATTATGTATTGTAATGTCTTTATAGTATTATATTATTAGGTAGGATAGGACAGCAATGGTGTCCTATGTACAAAAGCTCCTTAAAAAAAATAAAGAAAAAAAAAAACATTCTTGATAAAGTTTGATCCACAGTCAGGTAATTCAACAATCAGTACTTACACATAACCCTGCATCCATTCAAAATTGTCCATCAGACTCCAAGCCATGTACCCCTTGAGGTTGATGCCATCATCCAAGCAGTTCAAGAGGCTCTCCATCGAAGCCCTATAGTAGGTGATCCTGTCTTCATCAATTAGACCAGCTTCATAATAAGTAGACCATCCATTCTCAGTCACGTAGAAATTGGGGTTGTTGTACCTTTCTTTTAAATGCTTTAGTGCGTTGAAAATGCTGTTTGGCGCCAACTGAAAGATGGGCATAAGATTAATCGGACATTTAATAGAACAGAACGAGATTTAATAGAAAAGAACAGAAGATATTTGATGTTTTTTTTTTCCTTTTTAATAAACGTTGCCCCACTTTAGGGTTTTCTCCTGTGTCGTGGGTGTGCGGTTACAAACATACAATTTCACATACACATCACACCCAGACCCGGAACAACAATCTGTGGATCACACAAAGAGTTGTTCCGTGCGGGAATCGAAACCGCGACACGTTGCACGGCAGCCAGTTGCCCAGCCACCACACCAACCGTGCAGTCCAAGATGTTGTTTAAATCAAAGATGTTGTTTAATGTTTTGCTGTATATGGAGCTGAAGGCAGGTTCATTTAAAGTACCCCTTTAAAAGAAGATGAAGGTAAGAGTTTTTCGCAGTAGATATCAGTTTTTTACCAAATGCGGTTCCATATTTCAATTATATTCATAATTTACCGCCATACTCAGAGTCTGTCAATGGTCACATAATCAAGTTTTATTTTAGGTATAATTCATTTTAGTTATTTCTTAGGTCGAGCAGACGGATTGTCTGATGGTAAGCAATCGGTGCATAGACACTCATTATACTAATGGAGTTACTAACTACAAGTGCGTTGCTGGCTTCTTGTGGGTTTAAAGAATTGGGTAGTTTCCTAGGTCAAAAATAAATTAATTCGACGACGTTTCAACACAATAAGATATTGAAAAATAACTATACTTTCATTGATCGATCGATCGATCCACTAAGTTTTAGATATTTTGTAGCTAATTATCAAGAAATAAGTAAACTATTTGACGCAAAAAAAAACTATGACGTCATAGCTCATTTTCATAGAATAGTAAAGTTTTTGACATTTCGATAAAAGTATTGAAATTGACTAGTTGGAAACTACCGTATTAGAGGATAGGATTGGGCTCCCATGAACTCATTCAGAAGGCGTAACACAATGTTAGTGTTGCTTCACGCCAGTTTTTCTCTGAGGCCGTGCTTACACTCTAATCAATCCGACCCATTTGTGCTGAAGCATGGCTCTCGCAAGCTTCGTTATTAAGATCTTTGAATATGGCAGTTAAAGTCGAGTACAATAATGTCAATCACCTGATTAACCCTTCTAAAGCTACAGTTTATGAAGAACACTTAACCAATTATATTACCACAAGCCAAGAAGAAGCTGATGTAGCCCAGTCATCTGGCGCATAATGGCCAACATCCATATCATCCAAGAGTGACGGCACCGGGACTATCTCCTTGTATAATGTAGCAGAAATCAGTCTTGCAGTGTAATGGTTCACTCCAAAAAAGTCTGATGATCCTCTCACAAAGTCTTTCTCTTCTTCTGTGAACTCCGGGAGACGAGACCGTCTGTATCCTTGCTTAGCACTTTTCTCTGCAACTCTTTCGGAGAATTCTTTAGGAAATCCTCCTTCGGATGAGAAGATAGGGTGTGCGTAAATACCCCACTGAAAATAAGCAGGAATATACAATTTTTCAGGATTTACAATTGTAAAGAACTATTAAAATTGCAAACTTTGTATAAAAATATATTTGATAAATAGTTTTTTATGCAGGAGATATATATTTTTTCTGTCTGCAATAAAATCATCAAATGACTTCTCTGCCCAGGATGAGGCGAGAGAGAGTGTCCGACTCTTACTGAATAAAACCCCTCCCACATTCCTTCTCCTACTTTATGCCGAGGCCGCGGTACCTTATTTCGCTAGCCCCGCAACCTCGGCGGAACATCAGCCCTATAGCTCTCTGCCTGTAGTGAAGTATTCCCTAAATAAAGATTTAAATACCTCGGCTTGTCTCTTGATCTCAGCAGCCATTTGATCTTCAGCAGAATCTGTAGCTGGGCCAAACCAATTTACACTGATGGTAATACCGCACTGTCCACCTTGAGTTGGCTTAAACTCCTTATTGTACAGGTGGTAGGCCTTCGCATGACCTATCAACAGGTGCTTTGCACACAAATATGTTCCCACGGCTGTGGAGTTTAAGATGGGAGCCTTAAGATCACCTCCGTAACCCTGGTAACAGATCTCTCTAGGCTCGTTGAAAGTGATGAACATCTTGACTCTGTCTCCGAAGTTCTCAAAGACAACCCTCGCGTAGTCTTCGAACCAATCGCTGAAGACAGGGTTAGCAAAACCACCCAAGTCCTGCAGCTTTTGAGGAAGATCCCAATGATAGAGGGTTACCATCGGAGTGATATTGTATTTCAACATTTCATTGATATAGTTGTTGTAAAAAGTGATGCCAGCTGGGTTGACCTCATTGGCCATGCCTGTAGGGAGGATCCGAGGCCAAGAGAGGGAGAACCTGTAAGCATCCAGGCCTAATTCCCTCATCATCTCGACATCACGCTTGTAGTTGTGGTAGGAGTCAGCAGCGACGTCACCGTTGGTCACGTCTCTGATGACACTTGGATTAGTGTGGATCATATGATCCCAGATATTTTCTCCTTTGCCTGGAAAAAGAAGAACATTGTTCACGAAATTGTTTGGGAAACTTCTTTTTTTATTCTTGATTTAATGTTAAATAAATAATTGTAAGAATAAAAATAAAAAGTGAGGGAGAGCCATGCTTCGGCAGGAATGAGTCGGCTCGAACGGAGTGATAATACGACCTCACAGAAAAACGACGTGAAACAACCACAGCGTTGTGTTTCGCCGTGTGAATGGTGCTACCGGAGGCCCCATCCTTCTTCTCCCCCCAATCCCTAAATCTCCAAGTCCCTCATCCCCAAAAGGTCAGCAACGCACTCGTAACTCTTCTGTTGCGGGTGGCTATGGGCGGCGCTGATTGCTTACCATCAGGTAATCCGTCTGCTCGTTTGTCGACATAAAAAAATAGTTTACCATCTTCATTCCATGCTCCTTCGATCTGGTAGGCGGCTGTAGCGGCTCCAAAGAGGAAGTCATCAGGGAACCGACGCTGCTGCCTCACATTGGCGCCATGTACGGCTACTGCTGCCAGACTGTGTTACATAAAAACTTTTCGTGTTTAATCATTATTGGCTTCCACCGGAACTGGGACGCCGTCTCCTCTTTCTGTGAAGCAGTTATGCTCGCAAAGAGGGAGGCGGCCCGCGTGAGGGAGCAGTCCTCCTCCACACGCCCCAGCAGCCGCAACTGGCGACACTACGGGCGTTGGGGATCAACGGACGATCTCCGGCCACCATAAGTGCGGGTCTGCGGTCGGCGAGTAAGGGCAGCTCGCCGCCTGACCAGAACCAGACCCAAGCGTACGGTGCGTAGCGTTCCGCGCGCGCCTCAAAGAGCCAATGGACCACCACAAATGGGGCCCTATAGGGCTTTTGTTCAGCCGGGGTTGCGGGGTAAGAGCCATGAGGCACCGCGACCTCGGCCCAGAGCAGGAGAAGGAACGGGGAGGTTTTTAGTCAGTAAGAGTCTGACACTCACTCTCGCGTAACCCTGGGTGGGAGAAGGCGTCTGATGATTTTCCCCTCACAAAAAAAAACCCAGAGTGGCAGAAATTAATAATAAGAAGGACTTCCCTACCCTACCCTTTCTCAAAAAATACAAGGTCATTTAAATACCTCACAGTTGAAGCGGTGTACCGGAGGCTCAATCCTTCCCCTCCCCCGATCCCTCCCCAATCCCTTGTTCTCCAAAACACTAATCCCTAAGAGATCGGCAACGCACTAGTAACTCCTCCTTTGCGGGTGTCCATGGGCGGCGCTGATTGCTTACCATCAGGTAATCCGTCTCCTCGTTTGCCGGTATATTACATAAAAAAAATATTAAAATACATAGATCACATGTATAAGTTACAAAAACGGGTCAGATGTCAAGGTTAAAAAAATAGTCTAAATAATAAACAATCGCATTAGCCAACTTAATCTAGGCAACAATAAATTAAGGTCTTAGTTTCCGATTCATATTTTTAGTAATTTGATTTGAATTGTTTTTATTTAATTTTGTGTTTTTGCGGTTCATGTTATTTATTTGTATCCTTAACATGTTTCACATTATTAATTATGTTGATATTTTTATTTAAATTTTAATGTATTAGTATAAGTTCGTCAATTTTGTTCCTATTGTAATTTTCCTTAGTTTAATGTTAATTTTTACATACGGTAAGTGATGTGTACATCTGTTAAAGATACAAGAACTCTGTCTCAGTCATAAAATTAAGAAAATGTATTTTATGCATTTGTTACTTAGCTACTCTCACGCGGTTTCACCCGCTGCTCAAATCGTAGCGTGATGTTTAATAGCCTATAGCACTCAGAAACTTTGTAGCTATCAATCAGTGAAAGAATTTTGGCAATCCGACCAGCAGTTCCAAAGATTACTCCCTACATACAAACTTACAAATTTTACCTCTTTATAATATTAGTATAGATGTGTCTTGTTAAATAAATAATATAAAATTAAAATAAGACAACAAAACAACATTAAAAATCTGATTTTAAATTCAGGTACCATCGACCGTAACACATAAATAATAAGTACTATCAATAAATATTACCTTAGAACCACCAGCAGCCTCATATCACCTGTTTCTATCACTATACAAGATTTACCAATACATTTACAGTTTATATAATTCAATTCAGATAATTTATCTGAAGGGAACGATCCACTTGAGCTATCAGTTGTATACATATGTAGCGGCGCACGTGGACTTGTCAAGTGAGATGATTATTATCTTGTAGTTGTTTGAGTATAAGTACCTATTTATGTAAAGTTTTATGTTAAACTGGATAGCTAGGTATATTTTCATATTTTCCTTATAGGGTCGGTATTAATCGCTACTAGAGTTACTGTGTAGGTATGAATGTAAAGTCAGTTTATGTAAATCATTTTAATAACAGAATGTTTAATAACACTAGCTACCTATGCTCTCTACTTCGTCTGCAGACCTTAATAAATAGTCTCACAGGACCAGTAGACCACTACAGACGGGGCCCTATAGGGCTGATGTTCAGTCGGGGTTACGGGGAAAGCGCAATGAGGCACCGCGACCTCGGCCCAGAGCAGAAGAAGGAACAGGGGGGTTTTTAGTCAGTAAGAGTCTGACACTCTCTTTCGCCTTACCCTGGGCGGGAGAAGTCATTTGATGATTTTCCCCTCACAATAAAAAGACCTTTATAAATAAAAAATATCTGACTTTTATAAATATAATGTCGTGGTGGCCCGGAGGTTAAGCAGCCCGTTTCTCATGCATGAGGGTGTGGGTTCGAAACCTGACAAGTACCAATGTGACTTTTTCCGAGTTATATGTACTTTATATGATTATTTAGACACCGCTGACATACGGTGAAGGTAAACATCGTGAGGAAACCTGGACTTATAATTTCTAATTATAAGTTTGAAATCGCCAACCCGCATTGAGCAAGCGTGGTGATTAATGCTTTAACCTTCTCAGTATGAGAAGAGGCCTTTGCTCAGCAGTGGGCATTTATAGGCTGATGATGATGAACCTCACTCAAACGGCGAGACACAACGCTGTTGTTGTTTGACGCTGGTTTTCAATAACGCCGTGGTATCACTCCGGACCCATTCGTGCCAAGGTTCTTCCACATTTGTACTTTGTAACTCTATAGAAAAATAAACAGATTAAAGTAGGTACTTCAATTGAAAAAGCAGCAAAGATTATAAATATCAAACGATGACATTCCATGACAGATGCAAGTGCAGTTATCTTGGACTTTGTGATACACGGATAGATGCACTGAAAGTAACATAATGTGTCGCGTACTGCATCTATCCTAAAATATTTCTATAACTGTCCCACACTAGGATTTTCTCCTGTGTCGTGAGTCCGTTTATAAACATTCAATTTCACATACACATCACACCCAGACCCGGAACAACAATTTGATGAACATGAATGATTTTATGTACAGTCTATTTATACATAAAATAATAGACAAATTATTATAGTTACATAAATAAAATCACTGCATAGTATAAAACAAAATTATTTTACACTGTCCGTCCCTATGTATGCTTATATCTTTAAAACTACGTGTCAGACTTTTATGCAGTTTCTTTAAATAGATAAAATTATTCAAGAATAATGTGCTAATTTTTTATTTCATCATCATCATCATCATCAGCCTATAAATGCCCACTGCTGAGCAAAGGCCTCTTCTCATACCGAGAAGGTTAGAGCATAAATCATCACGCTTGCTCAATGCGGGTTGGCGATTTTAAACTTATAATTAGAAATTATAAGTCCAGGTTTCCTCACGACGTTTACCTTCACCGTATGTCAGTGGTGTCTAAGTAATCATAGAAAGTACATATAACTCGGAACATGCATGAGAAGCGGGCTGCTTAACCTCCGGGCCACCACGACGTTGTGAGGTTACTAGAGGCATAATCATTCCCCTCCCCCCATCCCTCCAATTCTTGAATCTCCAAAACCCGTTATCACCGTAAGCTCCTCTGGTGTTCCGGGTGTCCATTGGCGGCGCCGATTGCTTACCATCAGGTAATACGGCAACTCGTTCGGATAACATAAAAAACATAGTTGTTGATTATTATATACCTATATAGAAAATATTTTCCTCTTAGCTATTATGTAAGAATGAAAAGACGTGTAACATCGATATCGTCGGATTTACTGATAGCTCTATTTCTAGGCTAGGTAAAGTACGTATTACATAAGGGTCAATATTTCATTATGAATCGACGGACGTCTGATCTTAAAACATCATGTTAGATCCTTTCTTGTGTGCAGTCTCTTTTCTGTCTTTAAGGCTTCAGTAATTCTTTATTTATTTATTTATATAAGCTTTATTGTACACAATGAAATGAAGTTGGTACAAAAGGCGGACTTAATGCCTTAAGGCATTCTCTACCAGTCAACCTTTGGGTCAAGTGGAAAATCTGCGAAAAATAGGTACGGGAAATATGTTTATACGAAATGACTATGGTTAAAAAATAAAATATTAAAAAAACTAATATAAAATATAAAATAAAATATTAAAATTCTGTCTCTTGCATTAAACTCACTGAGGGTAGTGGAGAGATGTCGTTTTCCTCTCTTCTAATAATATATTCTGATTTACTTCGTTGGCGGATCCAAAACTGTTTTTTTTATGGTATAAGAGCAAACGAGCAGACGGATTACCTGATGGTAAGCAATCGGCACCACCCATACACAACCGCAACACCAAAGGAGTTACGAGTGCGTTGCCGGCCTTTTGGGGACAGGGGTGGCGGATATAAGGATCGGGAACGGATAGGGGAAGGGGCGGGATTGAGCCACCGGTAACCTCACTCACACGGCGAAACACAACGCTGTGGTTGTTTCACGCCGGTATTCTGTATGGCCGTGGTATTACTTCGGTCGAGCCGACCCATTCGTGCCGAAGCTTGACTCTGTCTTTCAAGTCTTTGGGACTTGGTGATTTATCAAAGCCAAAACCAGGTACATTTGCAACATCAAAATAGATGATAAGTCCGTCAGTCTGTTCATCAGTAAAGCTAGGTGTTATTACTATCTGCTGTAGACCCTGCCTCACAGGAATTGCAGTCGTTTTGGAAGATTGCGACGAGTGTGAAAGACACTTATTTAGATGCCTTTAACTTAAAACCTTGTAGGTATCTATGAATGTACGTCTTTTTTTACCAATGATTACCTGATGGTAAGCAATCATTTAAGTGTGGGAGAGCCATGCTTCGGCACGAATGGGTCGGCTCGACCGGAGTGATACCACCGCCTCACAGAAAACCGGTTTGAAATAAACACAGCGTTGTGTTTCGCTGTGTGAGTGAGGTTACCGGAGGCCCAATCCTTCCCCCCCCCCCAATCCCTACTCAGTCCCTAAATCTCCAAATCCCTAATCCCTAAAAGGTCGGCAACGCATTCGTAGCTCCTCCGTTGCGAGTGTCCATGGGCGGCGCTGATTGCTTACCATCAGGTAATCCGTCTGCTCGTTTGCCGACATATTACATAAAAAAAAAAATCAGCGTCGCCCAACTCGTAATACCAAAGAAGTTGTCTTGTGGTGTTTCAGGGATAGGGGATTTGAGGAACCAGGATAAGGGGAAGGATATGTACCTACGTCTGAATTACATCATACCAAAAGCCTTTTCCAATGACGATCAAATGTTTACATACGGAACCACAACTAAAATACCAATAGAAATGTAAACACAAATCTTCAAAGATAACATTATTTTGATAAGTTAATGTTGACATGTTTACCAAAAACAAAACGTTTCGTCTTAAGTAGGCTTAGGTACAAATTATTGATGTCACTAATCAATTTGAGAATTGGTGTTTATTTGGTCTTACTAATCAATTTATTATAAATATTTAAATATAGTATGTATTGGTTAAATAAGAGTTTTTTTAAAGGGTAAGCAATCAGTGCCGCCCATGGAGACCCGCAACAACGGAGGAGTTATAAGTGCGTTGCCAACTCGGGGGAGAGGACTAGAAACACAACGCTGTGGTTGTTTCACTCCAGTTTTCTGTGAGGCCCTGATATCAGTTCAGTCGCACCGACCATTCGTGCTGAAGCATGGCTCTTCCACACTTAAATCTGATCTTCTTGATGCTACTGATGATGATGTAAAACAGACGTGGGTGCAAATCCCTTCCCCACCCACAATCCTCACATCTCTAGTCCTTAAATCCCTAAAAATGCTGGCAACGCACTTGTAGTAACTCAGGGCTTTAACAGGGCTAAAATAATCGAAATGGTTCCACATCATTTTTGGAAAGACTTATGATAGGCTGTTACTCATACTTGCTTGGGAGAGCTTTGCTTCAGCATAATGAAAGATACTTGGCTTGGATTTACTTGGCACCGACTTCAAGATTATAAAAATAGTTATTAATATTATTTTTTATTTACTTAAATGAAAAACATAATTATGGCTTTTTAGTTTTAGAACTTTTTGAAGTCGTTTTGTTTTTGTTAAGAATTATTTTATTTCACCATTTTAAGTGATGAAAAATATCCAGACGAATTGAGAACCTCCTCCTTTTTTTGAAGTCGGTTAAAAAAGATATTACAGCAACATGGATACTATATCATCATTTCACATGTTCTATGTTATGTTAGTGTGAATTATGTGCTTAGAAACTAACGTCATCGAATCAGTCAAATTTGACGCAAAATTCACACGTGTATTGATAAATATTTCAAAGGTCAATCCATCGTGTTTATTTTGACAGGAATCCATTAATCCATAGGAGGTAGATTGTGTAATCTTATTAAACATGGATATATAGGTACCTATGTATTATTTGTATTATTTTTAAAACATTTTCCTCACACGTGTGGGAGAGCCATGCTTCGGCACGAATGGGTCGGCTCGACCGGAGTGATACCACGGCCTCACAGAAAACCGGCGTGAAATAACCACAGCGTTGTTTTTCGCCATGTGAGTGAGGTTACCGGAGGCCCAATCCCTCCCCTCCCCCAATCCCTAAATCTCCAAATCCCTAATCCCTAAAAGGTCGGCAACGCACTCGTAACTTCTCCGTTGCGAGTGTCCATGGGCGGCGCTGATTGCTTACCATCAGGTAATCCGTGCGCTCAAAATAAAAAAAAACACTCTTAAGATTTTCTCCTGTTTTCTGCGTGCGTTTACAAACATACAACTTCACAAACAATCATCCCCACACACCTTGACCTTTGTTTGTAATAAAGCACCATATTTAATTATAATGATAGCAAAAATATTTAAGTTATTTATAGAATAAAGAAATCTGAAGTATTTAAAAATTGATTGTCAACGTATCCAGTTAAGAATGTCTGAGACCGAGGGTTCTCAATTACGAGGGTATTCGATTTTATGTTTGTGACTTTATCAAAAACTAGCTTCTCCCGCGCGGATTCACTTGCTGCTCAGCTCCATTCGATTTTAGCGTTATGTTTTATGGCCTATGGTACTCGGGAACATTGTAGCTATTTATCAGTGAAAGAATTGTGGAAATCCGACCAGTGGTTCCAAAGATTACCCCCTACATACAAACTTACAAATTTTACCTCTTTATAATATTAGCATAGAAGTATAGATAGAAATACATATTTTATTTTCATTATTTCCAGAGACTTTCCAAGAAAGCTCATCACTTGAGTTTTAGGACAATTTGAATATGATAATATATCTTCAAGGATTTTTCTTGGTCTACTAACAGACTGATCACCTGATGATGAGGTAAACAATAGCCACCGCCCATGGACGCCCGCAATACTAGAGAAGTTGTAAGCTTTATGGCGGGTTTTGGGGATGCAAGAATTGCGGAGGGATGGGGGAGAAGAAAGATTGGACCGCGCAAGATAACGTTGTGGTTATTTCACACCGGTTTTTCATGAGGCCGTGGTATGACTTCATTCGAGTCTACCCATTCGTGCCGAAGTATGGCTCTTCCACATTAAAATGTATTGGGCTAACCTAATCGTTATCTGATTTCGACCGATAGCAAAGGTACAGAGTTTCCTCCAGGATTTGTCCACCAGTATCCATAAGGTAAAAAAGTGTAGTCTTCAACGTTTCGAAGATACAGCACGTGGGTACGCGAGGAAGAACACATCTGACGGATGTCCCATTTAGGTCTCCGAGAAAAATACCGAATGGGTTTCAGTCTCAATATGGTGATTGATAGCCTGCATTGAGCACTTTGAGGACGGGGACTTATTTTTTATATGATAGCTTAGCAAACGAGCATACAAATTACCTGATGGTAAGCAATTAGCGTATAATAAAAAATAGCGTAATAACCTTGGACATCCGCAACATCACAGGAGTTACGAGTTCGTTGCCGACCTTTCGGGGATTAAGGATTTGGAGAGGGATTGGGGGAGTGGAAAGATTGGGCCTCTGGTAGCCTCACTTACACGGCGAATCAGAACGCTGTGGTTGTTTCACGCTGTTTTTCTGTAAGACCGTGGTACCACTCCGGACGAGCCGACCCACTCAGCTGCACGGCCGCTTGATGATACTTTTTTAAGGGACTTTCAAAAAGGAGGGAGACTTAATTCGACCGTACGTATGCTTTTTTTTCTCCATAAGTGGTCATGACATGGATGCCTATAATGTAGTGTCACCTCATTTGTACCACCCACAAGCTACGTGTGGGGATGACGACATCTTTTAAGGGGCGCTTTTTATGACTAAAGGTGAGGTAAGGGTATCAAGCTCTGAAGTAGAATGTTTTTAAACCATACAGGTAATAAAATAACTAAACAACATTTACAATACAATTAATTTTATTACAGTCAAAAATATATAAAGCAGTCACAGTCAGCTAATTTGTTTCAATTAGTTTCATTTATTCAATGGCCCTCATCGATAGTCATGGTCATGCTCTCTGGTTCGTATTCATAGTCCACGGCGCGATGTTTGATGATGTGCTTGTATACGAAGGCTGACTTCCTGGGGGTGCGCGTGCGACCAGGGTCCGAGAAGTCGACCTCGTAGAGACCAAACCGCTCGCTGTTGGAGACAAATTGAAAATATAAATTCTTAACAATATTGACAACAGTTTAACCCAAAATAAAGAACTACCTGTTGTTATACCACACACAAATATTGCTATATTATAAAATCGTACAAATTTAGGTACTCCGAAAACTATATTTTTTATGAGGGGCGAAAGAAAATGTCTTCTCCCGTGCTTAGTAGGGTGAGTCGGGGTACTTCTTACTGACTAAAAACCCTTCGAACTCACGCTCTGAGTCTGACCGTTGTTTGTCATTTGAACTTGGCCCAGGTCGGGATAGGGGACAGTTCTATTCCGCTATCACAAATGAATAAGAAGCCCTAGAAGAACCTGGAACTTCTCTCGCTGAGGTTTTGCGAGAGGGAGTTCCAGGCTCTTACTGACTATAAACCACCATGTTTCCTTCTGCTCTAAGCTGGTGCCGTGGTATATCGTTGTGCTAGCACCTACAACCCCAGTGATCTAAGGCCCAGATTTAGCAGGCGTCTTAGGAGATTCAGTTACCAATATTTCGACAGATTTTATCATCATTAACGATTCATGCGAGCTCTCTGCTGGACAATGGGTCCTATACAGATAAGGCATTCGCCATAACTTAATCGCATCGCGGACGGTTTAAAGGTTACAGTTTATAATTTGCTGCCTAATTTCTGTTAAACATATAACCCCTTCTTTCTTGTGATTGCCACAGGAAAACAAGGAGTGGTGACAAAGAAAATCATCTATAATCTCCAAACGCTGGCAGACGGTTGAAATACTTACATATAGCCCTCCATCCATTCAAAGTTGTCCATCAGACTCCAAGCCATGTACCCCTTAAGTTTGATGCCATCGTCTAAGCAGTTGAGGAGACTCTCCATCGAGGCTCTGTAGTACCGGATCCTGTCGTCATCAATGAGACTGTTCTCTTCACTCTCATCAGTAGACCAGCCATTCTCTGTGATGTAGAATTCCGGCTTGTTGTACAAGGAGTTCAGGTGAGTCAGAGCTGTGTGAATGCTGTTTGGTGCTAGCTGAAAGGTAATAAAATGGTTAAGAAATCGTAAGAAGATTATCGAGAAGAAGAGAAAACGATTTGTTTAGAACTGAATCTGAATCCATTCTTGATGGGTAAGTGAACATGCTACTTCGAAAAGAAAATCGGTTTTCAATCTGAAATCGAAATTGAGTCTCAGAGTCAAATCGAAGTTTCTTTGCGTATTTTAATTTCTTACAATACAGTTGTGCTTATAGTAATCTTTCAACTAAATTAATCTGAAATACTTACTGTCAGCCAAGGAGATGCAGATTTGAGCCAGTCATCATCAGGGAATGAACCAGTATCCACATCATCCAGCAAAGACGGTACAGGGTAATGACCCTTGCGTTCAGTCGCGGATACCAGATACGCCGTGTAATGGTTCACACCAAAGAAATCTGAAGCTCCTCTAACGAAAGCCTTCTCTTCCTCAGTGAACATTGGCAAACGGGACCTAGGGTAGCCTTGTTGAGCACTCTTCACGGCGATTTTGTCTGAAAGCTCTTTGGGGAAACCTCCTTCAGCTGAGAAGATGGGATGAGCGTAGATTCCCCACTGTTAGCGAAAACAAATGTTAAATTTATAGAACTTAGTACAAGAAGAGTGATTTAAAATAGGTAAAAACTCACCTCGCCTTGTCTCCTAAGTTCAGCAGCCATCTCATCTTCAGGAGTTGGTGTGGCTGGTCCAAACCAGTTCACACTGATTGCAATTCCGCACTGGCCTCCCTGCACAGGTCTGAATTCCTTGTCATACAAGTGATAAGCCTTAGCGTGAGCAATAACCAAATTCTTGGCACACAAGTAAGCTCCCATGGCGGTGGAGTTCAGGATCGGAGCCTTGGTAGCCGCTCCATAACCTTCAAAGCAGATCTCTCTAGGTTCGTTGAAAGTCATGAACATCTTGACTCTGTCACCGAAGTTCTCGAATACAACTCTTGCGTAATCTTCAAACCAGTCGCTGATGAGGGGATTGGCAAAACCGCCCAACTCCTGCAGCTTTTGAGGAAGGTCCCAATGGTAGAGAGTGATCAGAGGAGTAATGTTGTACTTCAACATTTCATCAATGTAGTTGTTGTAGAAGGCGATGCCAGCGGGGTTGACCTCATTGGCCATGCCTGTAGGGAGGATCCGAGACCAAGAGAGGGAGAACCTGTAAGCATCCAGGCCTAACTCCCTCATCATCTCAACATCACGCTTGTAGTTGTGGTAGGAGTCAGCAGCGACGTCACCATTGGATTGATCTCTGATGACTTCAGGGGTATTGTGGACCATGTAATCCCAAATATTTTCACCCTTACCTGCAAAGACATTTGATATGGGAAAGGCTGATCGCGTACAATAATGACAATAACTTATTCAGATAGTAACTTACCATCTTCATTCCAGGCACCCTCAATCTGGTAAGCAGCAGTAGCGGTTCCAAAGAGGAAATCATCAGGGAACCGACGCTGATGCCTCACGATAGAGGCATTGCAGACTACTGCCACCAAACTGTAACAAAAATAGTCACAAAATCAGTCAAACACGATCAAGAGTATATTGAAGAAAACCCTATTCGTGATATCAAATGTACCTTAGGACCAACAGCAGCTTCATTTTAGCGATAAAGCCGACTGAGTAACTTTACTAACAGTTGAACAATTTATATAAAGTATGCTCTGTTTATATCTCGAGTACTTTATCTTAAATCTCTAAGATGCTGGACCACTTCACGTGTCGTCTCATCTATATTATCTTCGCTACATTTGTCAGTGGAAAATAAACATGTTTTCGCATTAACTGCTGTTGTGAACAGGATAAAAATATTTTTCTATATTAGGTAAAGCCTTTCAAACCAGCGTTGGGTGAAGAGGGGAGTGTTAAGAGAAACTTTCATGGCCTGGTTAGACCCCTTAATTGCTTTTTTGTCCTTTTTCCTTGTAATTATTATGACTTATTATTTTTCGTACGACCCAGTTAGAAGTTGATTTTTATGCTCTAAGGCTCTTAAATTGTCATTTTTTTGTCAGTGGAAAATCATCAAATGGCTTCTCCCGCCCAGGATAAGGCGAGAGAGAGTGTCAGGCTCTTACTGACTAAAAATACCCCCATTCCTTGTCCTATTTTAGGTCGAGTGCCACACTGCGCTTACCCCGCAACCCCGGCTGTAGGGTCCCGTCTGTGGTGGTCTATTGGCTCTTTGAGGCACGCGCGGAACGTTATGTGCCCTACGCTCGGGTCTTGTTCTGGTCGGGCGGCAAGCTACCTTTTTACTAGCCGTCCGCAGACCCGCGTGAGGAGGATAGTTCCCAGAAAGAGGAGACGGCTCTCTAGTAAAAAAATCACTTGAGAATCGTTGTGTTTCTGAATCTTTTATATTGCTGTTGGTAGCCTAATATATAAATAAATCAAACAAATATATTATCTATTTGAGTTTAATATAACAAAATCTATCAATAACATACCTAATATTAGCAGGTTCATCGATAAGATTAGGTATAGGCAACTTGTTTTTAGAATCGCTAGCGGAAAGTATCTTTGGTTTACCTTTTTCCCAAAACAAGTAAGTACCTACTCGTGTAATCAAACGAGGATTGGTAGTAACCAGATTAGGTTAAATGTCACTAGCAAGCGATTTCAATGGCAATGGACACTCCAGGAGTGCGTTGCCAGCCATTTGAGAGTAGAAGAGTGGGCTTATACGGTGATCACACGGCGAAACACAACGGAGTGGTTATTTCATTCTAGTTTTCTGTGGTATCACTCCGGTCAAGTCAACCGATTCATGCCGAAACTTAGCTCTAAAACACCTGGTATTTATTTATTTAAACTTTATGCAACAAAACATTACATAGGCGGACTTAATACCGTTGGCATTCTCACCAGTCAACCTTAGGGTGATGCAGAAAGAGTATGGTAGGTGCAACAAGAAGAGAACTTTGAGACGATAAATTAAGATTTAAAAATACAACAAAAACACTACAATAAATAAATATTTATGTATATATAGAATAATATAATTATACTGGTAAATGGTGGTATGGTTAATAATATAAATACTCAATACATACTCTATATTCTTACATAAATAGAAGTATAAATATACATTTATAGATATATATAAATATATATATGAATAATATTATACACAGTAAATACATAAACATAAGGGTTTTATGATGATGGTTCTAATAACAGTCCATTCAAAATGTGCTTACGCAATTCAGCCTTAAACGATTGCTTACTGGTAGCCTTCCTGACTTCCAAGGGCAACCCATTCCACAGGAGAATGGATTGAATGTAAAAGGATGAATGGATAGTATCAGAGCTATGAGAGGGACAATGAAGAAGAAGATTATGAGAAGAGCGAAGATTTTTGGAATGACCAGTGTAGCGGTAACAAAAGTAGGAGGTTAAATAAGAAGGCGAAGTTGGAGAGTTGAGAAGTGAAAAAAGAGTTGTCAAAGCGCGAAATCCTCTTCTTTGGCGAATTGGCATCCATTTCAACTCGGACCTGTACTCAGAAACATGATCGTACTTCCTCAGGTTAAAGACGACCCTTATGCAGTTATTGATGAGACGATCAAGTTTATTGAGCAAATCCGAGCCGAGATCATAGTAACACACGTCACCATAGTCGATTATAGGAAAGATTAAAGACTGCACAAGCTGGTAGTAGGGACTTTGACCTCTTTGGTATCATTCCAGTCGAGTCGACCCATTCGTGCCGAAGTTTAGCTCTAAGACACCTTGTAGTAGGTACCTACTTAGTACTTGACCTTGAATGGGAAATGATGAAATTTTTCTGATGAAATAAATAATCAGTTATTCAAACTTTATGTTTATTTGCGATGGTCGTGGTGGTCCGGAGGCTCAAGCTTCTCATGAGGGCCTGCCCTCAGGCAAAGGTTACTGTCAGGCTCTTACTGACTAACAACCAACCCGGTGTTCCTCCATTTACCCAGATAGATGCCAGATGGCGGTGGCTTTTTAGATGTCCTTTCTACGATTATTTAGACACAACTAACGTACGATATGAAACCCCATGAGGAAACCTGGACTTACAATTTCTAAAGTTTGAAATCGTCAATCCAATGAGCAAGCTTCGTGATTAATGCTCAAAACACCTTTCCGTGACAGAAGGGGCATTTGATTAGTAGTAGGCACTAATAGCCTGATGATGTATGTGTGTGTTTATTTGTCCCTCTGAAGTTCCGTAACCAACAGGAACCTTGTCACTAAGACCATTCTGGTCGTTTTTAAAAGTGTTGTTTTGTACGGGTACCACTAAAGCCAAATATTTGTTAAGTTTCAGTGTACAGTTCCCTGTACACTGAACCTGATTTTTTATAGATAATGCCTTTTTAATTCCTTATTATTACTTACGATAATAAAACTGCATAACTTACCATCGAATTATAATGCTATAGTTTTTATCACCTTTTCTGCTTACCTACCCTTGTTACATAATGCCATCTCAAATCAAGTTTTCGTCAGTTCTGCTTGGTTTACTTTACCAATAAAGTAAACAACTCTATTGTAAGAGAAATCAAGTGTTCGATAAATATTTTATCTCTGTTTCAAAGTACAGATGTATAGATCACCATGATTTGCAAAAATAATCCTCGAGCGTTTAAAAACAGCGCCATCTCTTGGACGTTGGTTGTATTAATATAAAATAATAAACTAAATTTTGAAATAATCTAACAAAAAGTTATATAAAATTAGAAGTAAACTTAATTTTGGCAAATTGGTTTCCAAAATTTATTCATTTCATTATGTTTCCTTAAATAAAATATATTTTTTTAAACATTGCATTATGTATGTAGTTGGCTCTTTTTCTCGGAACTGAGTATAGATGTCACTAGTAATATATATTTTATTGATTACTTATTTTCAATAAGGAGGACTTAATTAATTTACATATTATTTATATTATTTACAAAAAAAAAACAAATTTATTGGTCTTATCTCATTATTTAACCATTTTCTTTATTCAATGTCCCTCATCGATAGTCATGGTCATGCTCTCTGGCTCGTATTCATAGTCCACGGTGCGATGTTTGATGATGTGCTTGTACACGAACGCCGACTTCTTAGGGGTGCGTGTGCGCATAGGGTGTGAGAAGTTCACTTGGTAAAGACCGTAGCGTTCACTGAAAGAAAAATGCCACAAGTTAGAAATGACAGAGAGGTTTATTCTGAATTACATTTAGAAAATGATTATCTATATTATTTTTATTGCTAGGGATTAATAACATTGTTTTTTTAGTGTATTCCAATTTCCAAATGACTTTTAAGTTCACTAAGTATATTCCGCATAAAAAACCTTTTACTTTCATTTTGGTCAAACAATTTTCACAAAATGTCTCAGTTGTTCTGTTGGTAGGTATAGCTACCAAAAAGAACCCTCGACTAACAGCTGTTAATATGTAAAAATAGTCTCATCAAGTTAATCTTACGTGTAACCCTGCAACCACTCAAAGTTATCCATCAGACTCCAAGCCATATACCCCTTGACATTTACTCCAGCGTCCAGGGCATCCAGAACATTCTCCAACGCAGCTCTGAAGTATTGGATTCGGTCATCATCTATGAGTCTACTTCGAGGTTTAGTGCACCAGCCATTCTCTGTTACATAGATGACTGGGTTGTTGAATCTAGCTTTCAAATGTAGCATGACGTTGTAAAGACTGTTTGGTGCCATCTGTAAAGGAAAGTTATTCTTAAATGGGGTTTGAGGGGGAAAATCTTTCAATTACTTCTCCCATCCTGGGTGAGGCAACAGGGAGTGTCAGACTATCTCATCATCAGCCTGATTCTATCCACTGCTGGATATAGGCCTCTGAGCTTGATGTTCAGCTCTTCCCATCCAACCACTGCCCGCCATTATTCTACTAATATTGTCAGTCCACCTAGCTGGAGGGCGCCCTACACTACGTTTGCCTAGACATGGCCTCCACTGACCCCATTCCTTCTTCTGCTCCAGTCGGAGATGTACCGTGACATTGTTTTATGCCCGCAACTTCGGAAATGCGGTTTGGCAGTTTTCTACACATAAATAAAATGATAAATAAAAATGCATTTATTTTCCACCACAAATATAGGAACATATTATGTGTGGGAGAGCCATGCTTCGGCACGAATGGGTCGGCTCGACCGGAGTGATACCACGGCCTTACAGAAATCCGGCGTGAAATAACCACAGCGTTGTGTTTCGCCGTGTGAGTGAGGTTACCGGAGGTCCAATCCTTCCACTCCCCCAATCCCTCCTCAATCCCTAATCCCTACAAGGTCGGCAACGCACTCGTTACTCCTTCGTTGCGAGTGTCTATGAGCGGCGCTGATTGCTTACCATCAGGTAATCCGTCTACTCGTTTGCCGACCTATTACATAAAAAAAAACAGCTTACACAGTATATAACAATTCAAGGGTGGTCTGGAGCCTAAACTAGGGAAACCCTGTATTTCAGTACTCCAGGTCACTCGCCTGCGGAACAAGTATTGGATAACATATTAACAAGGAGGTGGACATGGATTTGCTTTGTGTGTGCACGCGCACACGTATAAGAACGCTAACATGGGGCCGGTTTTCATCTTCAACTCTTAAATTCCAAATTCATGTACTTTTATTTCAATTGATTTTTAGACGTTAATAAACATAAAATTACTCACCGCAAGCCAAGACGCAGCAGATTTAGGCCAAGATGCATTTTTATACATTCCAACATCCATATCGTCCCATAGTGATGGCGTTGGGAATATAGGCTTATGTGTGGTAGCTGATACTAGGTGCCCAGTATAGTGATTTAATCCAAAAAAATCTGAAGTTCCTCTGACGAACGCCTTTTCTTCATCAGTAAATGCTGGAAGACGAGAGCGAGGGTAGCCCTGCCGAGAACTCTTTGCAGCAATTTTGTCAGCTAGTTCTTTTGGAAATCCTCCTTCAGCTGAGAATATGGGATCAGCATACAGAGCCCACTGAGAATAAAAAATTTGCTTTACTTCAGAGACCAACCAGAATAGATGTTTTTTTTTTGTGAGGGGAAAATCATCAAATGACTTCTCCTGCCCAGGGCCGGGCGGGAGGGAGTGTCAGACTCTTACTGACTAAAAACCCCCCTGTTCCTTCTCCTGCTCTGGGCCGAGGTCGCGGTGCCTTATTACGCTTACCCCGCAACCCCGGCTGAACCAGAATAGATGTTGTAAATGTATTTAAGCGGTGACACGAGTCACAATATTTTGAACGAGAAACGTGTGAGTATTTTAATAGTACAAGGTACGCAATGTATAACAGATTCTTTTAGCACTCGTTTTTGTAATAAGTCAATTATACTAAACGTTTTCGACTTTTCATCGGACGTGATATAGATTAACTTGGAGATGTCATATCTTAGATAAGCAGATTAAATCAACGAATTTCATACCTCTCCTTGTCTCGCTATCTCAGCAGCAAACGTATCTTCAGAAGAATTAGTCGCTGGAGCATAATCGTGAACACTGATCGTGATACCACATTGCCCATTTTGACTTGGTCTGAACTCCTTGTCATAAATGTGATAAGCAGCAGCATGCGCCATTAACAGATTCTTTGCGCACAAATATGTTCCAACATCCGTGGAATTCAAGATGGGGGCTTTAGTAGTCGATCCATAACCTTCGAGACAGATCTCCCTAGGCTCATTGAAGGTGATGAAGATCTTGACCCTGTCTCCAAAGTTCTTGAAGACAACCCTTGCGTAGTCCTCAAACCAAGTGACTATAAGGGGATTGGTGAAGCCTCCAAGCTCCTGAAGCTTTTGTGGAAGATCCCAATGGTATATGCCAACAATTGGAGTGATGTTATATTTCATGATCTCGTTGATGAGGTTGTTGTAGTAACTGATGCCAGCTGGGTTGACCTCATTGGCCATGCCTGTAGGGAGGATCCGAGACCAAGAGAGGGAGAACCTGTAGGCGTCCACGCCTAACTCTCTCAGCATTTCGACATCACGCTTGTAGTTGTGGTAGGAGTCAGCAGCGATGTTACCATTAGAAACGTCTGTGACGGCAGTAGGGTTGGTACGTGTTATGTAATCCCAGATACTTTCGCCTTTACCTGTAAAAATTTTTATAAAGATCATGACTTTTAGTCTTTTACAACAATTTTAATGTATTCCTATTTTTGTATTGACACAGTTTAGTACTACACTACTGTAGTAGTTTCAGAAGTTATTAGTTTAAGACTGTAAAAATATAAAATGTTTCCATCTGCGATCTCGTTTATATCTACCCTAGTTAGAATTCGTATGCGTAGTAATAAGTTCAGTGTCTGGTTATTGCTATTAGTTTTGACTACAGAAGAAATCCTTCTCCTGTCTGTACCTATTTTTCTTTTCATCATGGAATATTAAGCAGGCGAGATCACCTGATTGTAAGTGATCGGCACCGCCCATGGACACCTGCAACACTTTTAAAAAGAAGTAGGGTTTGTACGTTTCTTGAAGGTTTGAAGGTCGTATCGATTCGAAATGACGCCGCCAATTATTATTAACATATCTTGGGCAAAATTTTATATATAATGTTTTTTTGTTACAATTGGGTTTATGTGTTGTAGAGAAATGCAAAACTGAACCAAAAGTTTTAAGTAAAAAGAACAACGACCCACCGTCTTCATTCCATCCCCCCTCGATCTGGTAGGCAGCTGTGGAGACACCAAAAATGAAGTCATCAGGGAACCTTCTGACTGTCGAGGTTGAACTATGGCAAGTTGTTAACAGCAAACAGAATCTAGAAATATTGTAAAACAAAACGTTTAATAAATACTGCAGAAAGTAAAAAAAAATTAAAAATTTAATATCTATATAATAGGACTAAAGTATCTTATCTAACATAACTAATAAAGTTTAATAGATCGTAGAACATAATAAAAAAATCTTGTAAAGTGTCTTTGAAACATTGAAGCAAATAATTTTTATTGCATATAGGCCATAAAACGGCACTTTCACACGTCAAAATGATATGAAAAATACAAGATGAATCCGGCATTTCCTATCTGACTACTGACTGAGAAAAAATGCTGTAATAAACTAAGAAAAAAACACCTAATTGTGTCCAGTATAATTATCTTTAACTTTTTTTTATGAGATGGATCGGCAAACGAGCATACGGATTACCTGATGGTAAGCAATCAGCGCCGCCCATGGACATCAGCAACAGGAGTAACCAGTGCGTTGCCGATGTTTTGGGGTTTAGGGATTTGGAGATTTAGGGATTTGGGTGGAGGGGGGGAAGAATTGGGCCTCCGGTCACTTTACTCCCCGGCGAAACACAACACTGTGGTTGTTTCACGCCGGTTTACTGTGAGGCCGGTCGAGCCGACCCATTCGTGCCGAAGTATGGCACTCCCACACTTAAATAATCTAGTTATTTTATTAGTAAACGCCATCATACTTACAAAAATGTCACATACATCCTGTCAGAATACACAGCAAAAAACAGAATTACACAAAACCGCTTAAAATGTCGAACACACAATAAATAAACAAATTTATTACATACATAGAACAAAAGAGCGTTTATCAAAAACCGTCCCGCAGTTTAGGAGAAACGAGCACAATAACATACGGTAGAGTACGCTTTTAATAATGAGGTCAATAATTTTATCTATTGTAGTATCAGTCTAAGGCCAACAGAGAAACTTGAACTGTTAAAATTGTTATTTATATAATACATATTATAGGTATTTATAAAATCACATAATCACGCATATTTTTGTTTTTAAACTCTGACATTTTTTTTTTTAATTTTTATGCCAAACATACCTTTGTTTTACATCAGCGTCCCCTGTGAATGATTACAGGTTCAAATGTAAAATATAGTGTTCTTTTCTTTAAAAAAACGTTGTCCTTTCCTCCTCATCAACAGTACAATCAAAAAAATTGTAAAACTACCGTGAGACATACCTAATTTATCAAAAACTAGCTTTCGCCCGCGATTTTGTTCGCGTGGAATAGTTACTTCCCGCAGATTTACGGTTAAAATACTATCCTATGTCCTTTATCGAGTTTCAAACTTTGTGTCATTGATACAAATAGGTTCAGTAGTTTAGGCGTGAAGAAAAAACAGACAGTCAGAGTTACATTCGCATTTATAATATTAGCTTGGATAACGACTACTTCACGTTGAATGCGCGACGTCGCCGCGACGCGCACGCTGCTCATGAATAAGAATCCCGTTGTGAGTTGAAACTAGTCGAGCTTTTCTCAGTTTATTCCCGTGACTAAGTCTTTATTTTCAATAAAGTAACAAACAAACTTTGCAGCATTATAATAATATATTTATTATAGATTATAATAACATTAATTCAAGTACGTTTTTCGCATTACATTATAATTAAAATCCGTCATCAATAGTCATGGTTAAAGACTTCGGTTCATATTCGTAATCGATGTAGCGATTCTTGATGAGGTGCTTGTAGACAAACGCGGACTTCCTAGCGGTGCGTGTGCTAGCTGGATCTTGGTAGTCCACTTGGTACAGGCCGAAACATGCTCTGTGTAAAATAAGTAGCGATTATACATAATATGTTAAATTAGGTCCTGGTTATGTCCTGAAACTGTGACCATCCAGAGATGTCGCAGCAGCTCAGAACCCCTAAGGAGTGGAATTCTTAGCCAGAGTCTGTGTTCCTCGAAAGGATAACATAGCTTGACGACTTCAAGGCCCTAGTGAATAAGTTGCTTCTGGAGAAGTGCTACACCGTAGGTCGCATCATCGATGTATTTTGTTGCGGGATCCAAGACAGTCATTTATGTCCCGGGGACGCGCCGGACTGAAGTGTTCCGGTGTTTTCATTGTTGTATGTACTATAGATCCTGGCTTACAGGATTTGCTGCGGTTTAGCGAGATTGTAGCGGGCTTGTCCATTTTAAAAAAAAGGTTACATCATCGCTTACTTACTACCAAGCGTGATCGCGAACAAATGCCTGTCCCATTACGAAATAAAAAAAGAATGCTTCTAAACCTTTGTTTGGTTGTCTGACAGGTCTCTGTAACTTCCAAACTACCTAATAGAGTTGATTTTCCATCACCTTTCTACCATCGGACAAACCGACGTACGGCGAGTATCGCTTCGTCGTTTATACCATACACACATCTTGGATAGCTTACCTGCTACAGTCTTCCCGTCCAGTTATTTTTTAGATGTCTTCAAGGCTAGAGTGAATAGGCTCTTAATAAACTAGTGCGCCTTACCATTAACGATTGCGTCACTGCTTACCATCAGGTTTTTTTTGTGAGGGGAAAGTCATCAAATGACTTCTCCCGCCCAGGGCCGGGCGGGAGGGAGTGTCAGACTCTTACTGACTAAAAACCCCCCAGTTCCTTCTCCTGCTCTGGGCCGAGGTCGCGGTGCCTCATTGCGCTTACCTCGCAACCCCGGCTGAACATCAGCCCTTTAGGGCCCCGTCTGTGGTGGTCTATTGGCTCTTTGAAGCGCGCGCGGAACGCTACGCGCCGTACGCTCGGGCCTGGCTCCGCAGACCCGTGCTTATGGTGGCCGGAGATCGTCCCTTGATCTGAACTTGATGATTGGTGGGATTGTAGTCAAGCACTAGATTATATGATTAAAAAAAAATGTTAATATGGTAAATTGTCTTTAAATGATCGTCTTAGTACAGTAATGGATAATTTGCATTTGATTCTGATGATGTAACAATAAATAACGACACCGACACCGTTTTATTTGAAAAAGAAAATTAAGAAAGTTTCTTTAAGGTTCGACGATATTTTTTATGATACTTACACGTATCCCTCCAGCCATTCCATGTTATCCAACAAACTCCACACCATGTACCCCTTCAGGTTGACTCCAGCATCCAGAGCATTTAGGGCACTCTCCCATGCAGCTCTGTAGTATGTAATCCTGTCATCATCTATCAAGCCACTGTCAGGGTAAGTGGCCCATCCATTTTCTGTGATGTAGATCGCTGGGTTGTGGTACCTCTCCTTCAGGTGGGTTAAGGCGTGGTAGATGCTGTTAGGCGCCATCTGTGAAAAAGCAAAAATTAGGTAGTTGCCATGCCTCGTAAAACCTGTGCTGCTGTAATCGTTTTACGATCCAACGGTTCCAGTCCAAAATTTATTTGTGGCAGACATAAAAAAATATTGACTGAAGTTAAATATACTAATTGTAACTTGAACTGTAATATATTTGTTTTGTTTTTTGTGTACTTTAACCACCTACTATACTAAACAACAGCTACTTACTTTCAGCCAAGGAGAAGCTGACGCAGGATAATCCTCAGGCCAGAAGTACCCAACATCTAAATCATCCATCATAGATGGCGCTGTGAAATATGATTTGTTTTTAGTCGCTGATACTTTCATAGTTGTGTAATGATTTACGCCGAAGAAATCTGATGATCCCTTGACAAAAGCTTTTTCTTCTTCAGTGAATTCTGGCAGACGAGAGCGCGGAAATCCCTGTTGTGCACTTTTCTCTGCTACTCTTGCAGTTAACTCCTTTGGAAAACCACCTTCAGTCGAAAATATAGGCTCAGCATAGATACCCCACTGAAAATAACAAAAACTCGTTAAACACTGGATCGGGGTACTTCTAGTACAAAATTCTGCTAGTTTCTGTTTCTTTTAGTTAATTTTTGTCCCAATTTGTTCCAAACAACCTCACCTGAACTTGCCTCATAAGCTCAGCTGCGAACAAATCTTCTTCAGTGTCAGTATCTGCTTCAAACCAGTTTACGCTGATTGTAATACCACACTGTCCTCCCTGAGTTGGCTTGAACTCATTATTGTACAAATGGTAGGCCCTAGCGTGAGCCAAGACCAAGTGCTTAGCACATAAGTAAACACCGATACCAGTGGTATTCAGAAGGGGAGCCTTGTTCATATCTTCAAGACCCTCAAAGCAGATCTCTCTGGGCTCGTTGAACGTGATAAACAGCTTAACTCTGTCTCCAAAGTTCTCAAAGACAATCCTCGCGTAGTCTTCAAACCAATCAACAAACAAGGGGTTCATAAATCCCCCCAAGTCCTGCAGTTTTTGGGGAAGATCCCAATGGTAGAGGGTGACCATTGGGGTGATGTTGTATTTCACCATCTCATTGATAAGGTTATTATAGTAAGCAACGCCAGCTGGGTTGACCTCATTGGCCATGCCTGTAGGGAGGATCCGAGACCAAGAGAGGGAGAACCTGTAAGCGTCCAGGCCTAACTCCCTCATCATCTCGACATCACGCTTGTAGTTGTGGTAGGAGTCAGCAGTGACGTCACCGGTGGTTAAGTCTTGTACAATTGTAGAGTTGGTATGGACTAACCTGTCCCAGATGCTTTCACCCTTTCCTAAAATGATGCAAAGAATTCATTAATTGCGTTTTTTTCTTTATTAGCGTAAGAAATATAATGAAAGATCAGAAATTGGATTGCTAGCAAGCTTACCATCTGCATCCCATCCTCCCTCGATCTGGTATGCGGCAGTTGCAGCTCCGAAGAGAAAGTCATCAGGGAACCGACGCTGCTTCACGGTCGAGCCGTGGCAGGCTACCATCAACAAACTGGGAAAAAAAACTGAATCAGACAGAATATTTCGCAGGTTTTGTCCTCACACTGTCTCATGAAGCTGTTTTATATTTTAATGATTTTTCACTGTCTTGAAGATATTGTTTATAGTCAGTAAATGGTCATGCAGAGAACTTGTACACATAAGAGTTTAATGTAATTATGTCAATTTAATTAAATGACTACATTCTTATGTTATTAATCTGAACCATTTGACAAAGGGCGGATACGAGAAAAATTATGATCATTTTATCTTCTATATTTGAAATGAATTCCAAAAATGTGGTGGTAAGCGCGTAACTCAACTACACATGGACCAATTTTGCTCATTCTTTTTCATAGTGTCAGTAGATAGTTTTTACTAAAGAAAATATTAGAAAAATACAGGGGAGAATTGAGAAAAAAGTCCTAACCTAAACCCTTTCGTTATTAGCTCATTAGCTGGACCCCTGCGAAGCGAGGGCCGGTCGCTAGTATGGATTAAAATTGTACGCACCAAAAGACAACAGATTTCATATCGATGGCACTGTGCTAGTTGAATGGTGGTTATATCCAGTGCAAGCAGTATTATGTTTATATACAGACATAGATACATATCAAGATGTACTGAAGAGGACATCTTTTTTATCTCCCATGCACACGAAGCACTTCAACTAACAAGAATGTGATGTATGATAGTGAATCTGCGACAACATGACTTTGCGGATTGACTATAATTATCTTGGACTTCCGTGATACTGAATCTGTTTTCCCAATAAACACAATTACAATTAATATTATATTCTTAGTATGAATAATTAGAAAATTGGTTCAATCTCTAACAAAAACGTATTACTTATTGGCTGGTGTCTTCAACATTGATATTTTCAAAATAGTTAAACCAATATTTGATTTGATTCCAGTAAGCTTACCATGACGTGTTGAAGCGTGAATCTTTCGGGCGAGAAAGAGGGACGGAGCTATACACCTTTTATAGCTCCATCCCTACCTACAGAAGCCCTACAGAAGATCCTTAAGCTAGACCAGAGTGCAAGGAATTGGTGACTAAGCACATGCGACAGTTCGACATTGGGGCACAGCAAACACCCTGTGCTTTTTACCTCGGCAGAAGTTATTTGGGATATAAAGCTTCAACAGTTGGCGCCACAAAGGGTCTTACAGGCCACCACGAATTGGATTCGTGTGTACTTTACCACTGGTGAATTGTGTCGAAGGCAACCGAATAATAATTTTGTCGGAAAGAGGAAAGGATTGAGCTTTCTTTTAAACCGACTTCAAAAAAAGGAGGAGGTTCTGTATGTTTTAATTTAATTTCTTTGTAAGGGGAGAATTATCAAATGATTTCTCTCGCCCAGGGAGGGAATGTCAAACTCTTACTGACTAAAAATCCCCCTGTTCCTTCTGCTTCTGCGCTCACCCCACAACCCCAGCTGATGAGGAAAAGATTTTACACTCTCTAATAATGTTTTACTGCAGGTTTGGCGTAGTGGCTGGGCAACAGGCTGCTGTACAACGTGTCGCGTGTTCGATTCCCGCATGGAACAACACTTTGTGTAATCCACAAATTGTTGTCCAGATAAAAAGAGAAAACACTAGTGTAAGTCAACATTTCTATAAAAAAAAAGTTGCTTAGGTACTTTCGCAAACGCACATACAAACTGAAAAACTTCTTTTTTTAAGTTTATGTAAAAATAATGGCACTTCCCAAGTGGTTGTCAAGGTATCTTAGATTCGCGTCTATCAATCTGTTTTGTACCTACATCGAATTCTTTTTTTATCACTGAAGATATTATTATTTTTGTGATATCTGGAATAAACATTGCCCCTAGTTTTTGTATTACGTAAGTGAGAGTGTCGTGTCAAAAATCTTTTCGTGTCATGCTACGTAATCAACTTCTGAAAATTATCAGCGGAGTCTACACAACACCGTGTGACATCTCTAGTTTTTATTACTCGTTATTCTCTGGTTGGAGATTGCAGTTTTCTTCATAGGTTCATGTTTTAACGCTTTCCGGCTGGTCTGCGTGGATGTAATTTTTTGAGAATTGGGAGGAATCTCTAAATTTTATCTGTCGTGGTGGCCCGGTAGTAGCTAATTTCATTCAGCATGATGGTGCTGGTGCAAAACCTGGCAAGTACGTACCAATGTGACTTTTTCCGAGTTATATGTACCTACTCTTTCTATGATTGTTTAGGCACCACTGACATAAGGTGAAGGAAAACATCGTGAGGAAACCTGGACTTATAATTTATTATGCGTAGTGATTAATGCTCGAACCTTCTCCGTGTGAGAGCTGGCCTTTGCCCAGCAGTGGTACTTATAGGCTGTTGATGTGACTCTTTTAATAACTCCTTCAGCCCTGGGTGTGTGTTCCTTCTTTCAACTCTTCTTAGGGGTCATCCATGTTCCATTGTTCGTTTCGGTCTGGGCCCGTCTGGCTCAGAACCGTACAAATTATGCGCAACCGATCCTGTAACATCTTTAAAACGATGACCGTATGCAATATGCAATTTTGGTGCTATTTTAACCTGAATATACGATAGCATGTCGATAGAAGCAGCATGCTATAGTGGCCCGGTCGTTAAGGTGCCTGCTTCTCGCGTTTGAAATCTAGCTAGTACTAAATGTGACTTTTGCTGTGTTGCAGTTTCAAAGTTTATAGACACCACTTACAGCAGTAACGAAAACCTGAACTTATAATTTCTAATTTTAAATTTGAAACCACCAATTTTCCTTAAGCAAGCTTGATGCTTCTTATGTTACCTTCTCGTAGTGAGAGAGAGAGAGAGAGACGAAGAGAGGAGAGCCTTTGCTCAGCAGTAGACAATAACCTGACGATGTGATATGAAGCGTAGTGTTAAATGCTTAAACTTCCTTCGTGTGAGAAGAGGCCTTTGCTAAGTAGGCAGCACTTACAAGTCAATGATGTGTGCTCAGCCTATAAGCATGAAGCAAGTGATAACATTCGAATTTTGACACATGGCCTTTATCTAGGTAAGTTTATTATTCAAAGAGGATATAGGGGAATTACTATTAGGTACACATCGCCTCGTCTTTGACATCTGAAGTGGTGATAATATGAGATAAAATATGTTGAAAGCCAGCAAGGGTTGGTATGACTCAGTTCATCAGTGTGCAATGAACCTGCTTCTCATACGGATCAGCATGAAGTCTTTGGTCTTATGGTATGTGGCATTACGTTCTGTGACGTTAAATTCTAATTGTTAAACCTATGAAATGATGTTATTTTAATTCTCGTAGTTTGTTGGTGGTAGCTTGCCACGGCTCGACTGTGAGGCAGCAGCGTCGGTTCCCCAATGACTTCATCTTTGGAGCCGCTACAGCCTCCTACCAGATCGAGGGAGGATGGGACGCGGATGGTAAGTTTCTGATCAACTTCAATTTTAATGGTTTGGTTAAAAAACTATCCTATGTCATTTCTGGAGTTCCAAACTATGTCTGTACTTACCAAATTTCAAACAAATAGGTGCAGCAGTGTGATTCTGTAAGACTTCATTCTAAACTTCGAATCTGAATCCGCTGTGAGTGGTAGTAGCTAGCGCTACACTTGCGAGTTAAACTAAATTGACAGCAACATTTTGATAGATAAAGTATGAGATGAAGTTAAAAGTGGCATTCTAAAATTTAATTTCCCCGTCACTTCGACGCTCACTTCGTACTCAAACACAAACAAATTTTATAGAATCGACGTGCAGTAGTCTCAGTAGGCGTAAAGAAAAGACAGACAGAGTTATTTTTGCATTTGTAATATTAGTTTGGATAACTAGGTGGCCTTTTTTTAATTACAGGCAAGGGTGAAAGTATCTGGGATAGGTTAGTCCATACCAACCCAACAGTCATACAAGACTTAACCAACGGTGACGTCGCTGCTGACTCCTACCACAACTACAAGCGCGATGTTGAGATGATGAGGGAGTTAGGTCTGGATGCTTACAGGTTCTCCCTCTCTTGGCCTCGGATCCTCCCTACAGGAATGGCCAATGAGGTCAACCCAGCTGGTTTAGCTTACTATAATAACCTTATAGACGAAATGTTGAAATACAACATCACCCCAATGGTCACCCTCTACCACTGGGATCTTCCCCAAAAACTGCAGGACTTGGGGGGATTTATGAACCCCTTGTTTGTTGATTGGTATGAAGACTATGCGAGGATTGTCTTCGAGAACTTTGGAGATAGAGTTAAGCTGTTCATCACGTTCAACGAGCCTAGAGAGATCTGCTTTGAGGGTCTTGAAGATATGAACAAGGCTCCCCTTCTGAATACCACCGGTATCGGAGTTTACTTGTGTGCTAAGCACTTGGTTTTAGCAAACGCTAGAGCCTATCACTTATATAACAATGATTTCAAGCCAACTCAGGGCGGACAGTGTGGTATTACAATCAGCGTGAACTGGTTTGAAGCAGATACTGACTCTGTTGAAGATTTGGCGGCTGCTGAGCTTATGAGGCAAGCTCAGGTAAGAAATGAATTAGATAAATTATATAATTCTGATTAGACTTGGAAACCATAATTATTATACGACTTACTTATATCTTTTGTTTTAACAGTAAATTATGAAAAGTTTTTTGGATTTCTTACCTTTATTTATATTCAGTTTTTATTCTTTCTAGTGGGGTATTTACGCTGAGCCAATATTTTCGTCTGAAGGAGGTTTCCCAAAAGAATTCTCGGAAAGAATAGCAGAGAAAAGTGCACAACAGGGATTTTCTCGCTCCCGTCTACCTGAATTCACTGAAGAGGAGAAAGCTTTTGTCAAGGGATCAGCAGACTTCTTCGGCGTAAACCATTATACCACTGTGAAAGTGTCAGCCACTAAATCCAAGCAATTCTTTTCAGCGCCATCTATGATGGATGATGTAAATGTTGGATCTTATATTCCTGAGGAATATCCTGCATCAGCTTCTCCTTGGTTGAAAGTAAGTGTGTGTAGTATTGAATTTGATTTAAAATACATAATTAGATGGAGATCCAACCTTACAAGGTATTCAAAATGGAAGTAGCTATCACAAACTTGAACTCCCAATGGTTGAGGTTCTATTAGGATTATAAAATACATACGTTTTAGCGAAGTTGTATTAAGTAACTAGCAGACCGCCCCTGCTTCGCACGGGTATCCGACTGCCCCGGTATCAGTCATTTGTTTTGCAAACGAACTTCCACGGCTCCGAAAGTGTTGTTGATAGCCGCTATTACCCTTTACTTTTCTAAAGTTTTCTTTGGTAAGAACCTACTCCTAATAAAAACAAAAGTAACAAAAAAAGAATTAGCAAAATTGGTCCAGGCGTTATTAAGTTATGCGCTTACCAACACATTTCGTGATTCATTTTTATATAATAGATGACAATCTAAACAGCCAAAAAAGTAGGTTACTGTATCACTAGGCACGCAGTAGAAGCAACAGGATAGTAAGAGTTTGATACTAACGCTCACCCCATTCCAGGTGGGAAAAGAAAGTTGATCTGTGCATGGACCTGGATAGTATATGTACGGTTGGTATGCACCAACAATAGCAACAGTTGTCCAAAACGACTAGAGCGCCACAGGCTTTAAGTTATTTGTTGATAATACTCGCGAAAATAATATTATCATCAATTGTTTTAATTTTCTGTTTCGGATTTATAAGATGATCAGAACTAATTTTCATTTTTTCCATAGCTGGCTCCGAACAGCATCTACCACGCCCTAATTCACCTGAAAGAGAAGTACAATAGTCCAACGTTCTATATCACAGAGAACGGATGGTCAACCTACCCTGACAGTGGCCTGATTGATGATGACAGGATAACTTACTACAGAGCTGCGTGGGAGAGTGCCCTCAATGCTCTGGATGCTGGAGTCAACCTGAAGGGGTACATGGTGTGGAGTTTGTTGGATAACATGGAATGGCTGGAGGGATACATGTAAGTTCGTTATTTATTTGTAGGTCTGGCATACGACTAAATATAGCACCTGATGGTAAGCAAGTCGTCCATGGTCAGTCGCTATAGCAAAGGAACTATAAATGCATTGCTGGCTTGATTTGAAGATTGAGAATTAGGGGATTTGGGACCGGCGACGGCCAAGGATCAGGCAACTTCAGACCCACAGCGAATACAACACAACGTAAACGTTGTTTCATGTTGATATTCTGCCAGGATTTGGTATCACTCCGGACGAGCTGGCCTTTACGCAATCGCTCATAACATATCACAAAGCTAATACCATCGTCATCATCAGTCGAGAAGCACTGATGTAAAAAAAGTTAAATTTCATTTTCGCTTAAATAATTTTTTGGACTAAGCTGCTTTTTAGGAGGTGGATGGCAGATCGGATTTTCGTAATACATATTCTTATATTCAACAGCGCATGTTTCGGCCTGTACCAAGTGGACTACCAAGTCCCAGCTCGCACACGCACCGCTAGGAAGTCCGCGTTTGTCTACAAGCACCTCATCAAGAATCGCTACATCGATTACGAATATGAACCGGAGTCTTTAACCATGACCATTGATGACGGATTTTCACTGTAAATTAAAGTATAAATAAAATTTAATAATTGTTCTTTATTTTTTTTAAAGTTGCCTCACACTACTGTTTACTCCTGTGTCGTGGGTGCGTTTACAAACATTCAATTTCACATACACATCACGCCCAGACCCGAACCAACAATTTGTGGATTGTTGGTCCGGGTCGAAAGAGTTGTTCCGTGCAGGAATCGAACCCGCGACACGTTGCGCCACAGCCATTTGCCCAGCCACCGCGCCAACCGTGCAGTCAATAACGCTTTAATTGTTTAACCATGATCCCTATGCAATCTACAGATTTTAACCCCAAAAATGTTATCCCAAATAATAGCGGGAGTAGGAATCGACGATGCAGAGCCTCGGTTGCGTCCTCGTCAGCCGGTGGAATTTCACGGCGCTTCCACACACAAATTATGTATTGTAAAATAAGTTAATGAAATAATTTTTTTATTGATTTATGTAAATTTTGTATTCCCGGCTTATGGCTCCCACGATGCGATGGACAGGAGCTTCGGCTAGGCCTTGGCCGGAGGTTACATTTCTGGGTCGTTACATAAAACAGACATTAAAATTGCAATAGAGGTGACACATAAATTTAACTTCCTTCTTTCTTAGTTTTCTAAAAAAACATAATTTTGGGCTTGATAAATTAATTTGCCGAGTCATATACATATTTTATTTCGCAGTGTTATTTCGCAGTGTTGTCATTTTACCGTTATTTGTAATTATTTTTACGGTTTTTTATAATCTGTGCGAAATGCCATAGTGTATTTTTTTATAGAGTTGTGGAAATCATTCTTCAAACTAAGACAAGTATATGACTTTATCATGCTGCATTATAGATACATGAGAGATACTGTATCAGAAGAGCAATTTGAACCAAACCATAGTCCTTGAATAAATGGCAATTTATTTTATACTTTTTCGAAAACCCGCCATGACCTAATATAGCATTATAATACCCCGCACTAAAACTAAACCTTTTACCACAATAAATTAAGTATAATACCAAGAAAATATTATTTGGGAGAGTAAAAAACATAGTGATAATATAAAAATAAAACAATAAAATATCTTTAGCAACTTTTATCTGCCATTGAAGTACATATTAACCAAAAATAATACTTCTCGATACCTACATTTAAAACGTGCAAGCTATGACAGGTCAAACTATCTTATCAATTGCTCGAGTCTTGAAAAAAGTTGTCACGTGCAGGTCTGAATGGGTTCTGCTGGATATAAACTATTTAGTATTTATATTTATTGTAATGAATGTAATATATTTGACACCGAGAACACTTAGTCCAATGGGGATCGATCAACGACCTCCGGCCCCCCCAACGCGGGTCTGCGGTCAGCGAGAAGCGTAGCTCGCCGCCTAACCAGAACCAGACGAGAGCCAACAGACGACCGCAGATGGTGCAATAAGGCAGGTACCGCGGCCTTGGCTTAGAGCAGGAGAAGAAGAAGGAACGGGAGTGCTTATAGTCAGTACGAGCTGGCCACTCCCTCTTGCCATACATACGCATACACTATTGCGCTTGATCCGTAACCCCGGAAGCTGAGAACTTTAAGCACCTCAGTGTGACACAAATGGGTCAGCTCAACTGGAGTGATACCACGGCCTCACAGAAAACCGGCGTGAAACAACTACAGCGTTGTATTTCGCCGTTTGTATGAGGTTACCGGAGGCTCAATCAATTGCCCTTCCCCAATCCCTTCCCAATCCTTTATAAATATCCCTAAAAGGCCAGCAAAGCACTTGTAACTCCTTTAGTGTTGCGGCGTTGATGGGTGGCGCTGATTGCTTACCATCAGGTAATCCGTATGCTCGTTTGCCGACATATATGTACCATAGAAAATAACTAACGCAGATTTTCATATGGCACTAACATTGACCCAAAAACGGTGGAACTACGGAACCCTACGAGAGCCGATTTACTAAAAACATCACATCTTAGATAGTTGAAGTACTTTACGAATGAGATAAAAATGGTGTACAGAGCCATCACACAGCTTGTGGCGACTTTTGTTAGTATATAGAGAGTAAATGGATAACACAGTCCAATCATCATGAAGTCATTGGTTTTATGGTACGTATTTTTCTCGATTTTTTATTTGCTTTTTAGTGGGTTTTTTTTACTTGCTATGAACTAGTGCTTGACTGCGATCCTACCTGATGGTAAGCAGTGATGCAATCGTTGATGGTAAGGCGCACTAGTTTATTAAGAGCCTATTCACTCTAGCCTTGAAGACACCTAAATTATATTTGGACGGAAAGACTGCAGCCGGCAAACTGTTCCAATCCCTCGATGTACGCGGTATAAATGACGAGGCAAAACAAAAGTTTGAGTTTTTGGCATTAGGGCTGTAAACGAGCATGCATTACCTGATGGTAAGCGATCGGCAACACCCATGGTCACCAGCAATAAGCAAGTACACGAGGAGTTACGAATGCGTTGCCGGCTTTTTGATGATAAGGGTTTTGGAGATTAAGGGATTGATGACGGCAAAGATTGATACTCCAGTAACTCGCACACGGCTGCAAATTGTGTTTAAGTTTTCGTTTTAAAAGTGTATTTACGTTCGGCGACTAGCCTTGAACCTTATTTTAAAAGTGCTGATAATGTATCTGTCTCTATAATAATGAATCTTTCTTTATCTTTAAACGTGGCAGAACCATGCTTCGCCACGAATAGGCCAGGTCGAAAAGAATGATACAATGTTTCGTTGTAAGCGCGGTTACCGGAGGCCCAATTCTTACCCTATCCCCGTCCCTCTTCAATCTTTTAATCCTCTTATCCCCATTATAACGACAACGCACCTGTAACTCCTCTGATGTTGCGGGTGTTCATAGGCGGTGACGATTGTTTACCATCAGGAAAGATGCAAGAAGCTTTTGTGCATAGGGCATATCACATAAAATTTGCTGGATGACATCCCACTTCACATTGTTAAATACTAATTTACTCTTGCAATTTAATTTTTACTAATTATTGTTAACTAATTAGTTTGTTGGTGGTAGCCTGTCACTGCTCGACAGTACGGCAACAGCTTCGGTTCCCTGATGACTTCCTTTTCGGAGCCGCTACAGCCGCTTACCAGATCGAAGGGGCATGGAACGAAGATGGTGAGTTTTAGAGAGAAAAAAAATTCTATGTTCATTAAATAATATGGTCTTAGAATGGTATTTGTGTCATTGCAGGCAAGGGTGAAAGCATCTGGGACAGACTGGTCCATACCAACCCTGCAATCGTACAAGACTTAACCAACGGTGACGTCGCTGCTGACTCCTACCACAACTACAAGCGTGATGTCGAGATGATGAGAGAGTTAGGCCTGGATGCTTACAGGTTCTCCCTCTCCTGGGCTCGGATCCTTCCTACAGGCATGGCCAATGAGGTCAACCCAGCTGGCGTAGCTTACTATAATAACCTTATCAACGAGATGGTGAAATACAACATCACCCCAATGGTCACCCTCTACCACTGGGATCTTCCCCAAAAACTGCAAGACTTGGGGGGATTTATGAACCCCTTGTTTGTTGATTGGTATGAAGACTACGCGAGGGTCGTCTTCGAGAACTTTGGTGATAGGGCTAAGCTGTTTATCACATTTAACGAACCTAGTCAAATCTGTTTTGAAGGTCTTGAATATATGAACAAAGCTCCCCTTCTGAATACTTCTGGTGTCGGAGTTTACTTATGTGCTAAGCACTTGGTCTTGGCTCATGCAAAAGCCTGCCATTTGTATAACAAAGATTTCAAACCAAGCCATGGAGGTCAGTGTGGTATTACAATCAGTGTGAACTGGTTTGAAGCAGATACTGACGCTGCTGAAGATTTGGAAGCTGCTGAACTGATGAGGCAATCTCAGGTGAGATATTTTCTATTTTATATAAAAAAGATCGTATGTAGTATCTGTAACTGAGTACTTCTTTCTGTAAGTCTGCCTCCAACCCCTAAGGTGTTTAATTTTTACATGAGATTGACGGAGAGACAGACTCTTTATTATCAAATAAAAATGTTTACATTTGTTTTTTGGAAATCTCCTAAAATGTTTTTACCCTCAAATGGAAAGTCATATATTATCACTCACAGTAGTAATAAAATCATTCTGATCCAAGTTACATCTATACTAATATTATAAAGAGGTAAAATTTGTAAGTTTGTATGTTTCTATGTTTGTAAGTTTGTATGTAGGGAGTAATCTTTGGAACCGCTAGTCGGATTGCCAAAATTCTTTCGCTGATAGACAGCTACAATGTTCCTGAGTGCTATAGGCTATACAACATCACTCTACGATTACTTATTATACTTTATTTACTTACATGTTCTATATCAGAATAGGAGAATCGTTACCCCCAATGTAACGGGAGCAAAGCTACGGGCAAAAGCTAGTACTTACAAGATAATTAATATAATACTTTACCATCTGACATTCAACAAAATTCAAGTTAAAATAGCAAGTTTTCGAATGTTTGGTAGTAAACAAAGGAATCTTTAATTTTAAATCGAGTTTCTTTTCTTTCTAGTGGGGAATCTACGCTGATCCAATATTTTCGGCTGAAGGTGGTCTTCCAAAGGAACTTTTGGCTAGAGTAACCGAAAATAGTGCACAGCAGAGATTCTCTCGGTCTCGTCTGACAGATTTTACTGAAGAAGAAAAAGCCTTTATTAAGGGTTCAGCAGATTTCTTCGGTGTAAACCATTACACGACGGTGAAAGTTTCAGCTACTAAACATAAGCAGTTCTATTCAGCGCCATCTATGTTGGATGATGTGAATGTTGGCTTCTATTGGCCTGAGGAAAATCCACCATCGGCTTCTCCTTGGTTGAGTGTAAGTGACCTGTAACGTTGACAAATTATTCTTTTCCACATAGATGGAGCTAAAAATGGCGAGTTCATATTTTAGAATGGTGGACTACTAACCATACGATATATTTTCGTATTACCTACCAAATTCGTTCAG